>JAZGQO010000014.1:24047500-24672500 GCA_036850965.1 Patella caerulea | reverse complement strand
AGTCTTTTTTAAGCAGAGGACTCTTACACACAACGTCACATGATACAAATAATAACTAGAGGTCACATTAACTTGATTTCTCCACTAAACTACACACGAAAGAAACAGTCTATGTTTATATCTTCGTTAAATGAGAATATCCTAGAAATCCAGTAAGAAAAACCGTATACCATGTTTTCTTATGGAAAATAAAAACCTACCTGGAAGAATAATCCGTTAAAGGTTTAAAGAAAAACTTTCAGAAGAATAACCCCAAATGACCCTGTATATATTCAAAGCCGCCCGACTTTCAGGCGGCAGTCATTCCGGGCATAGAGTATACCCAAAGATGAAAGAGATTTACCGTTTATAAATATGGATAATATCAACTTTTTATGTGAGAAATATATATTTGAATTTTCGGAATAATTTAGTCTATCAGCCGAGGGTGTCCCTTAATTTGAAGATTCAAATCGTGTTGGGGGACGTGTAGGGGTAAGAAAAACATGGTTGATCACTCTGTATCACGGGAACGAATGGTGAAATTCAAGATGGTGTCCAAGGTGACCACCATTGGCATTGCATGTATCTGACCATAACGTCTCTGCATAGCGGTGGGGGTCATTATGTCATCGTGAAATCCAAGATTGTCGCATATTGCCAGTAAGACGCTGGCTCACTAGCCTGAAGGTTTCGCTCCCAGAGTTGGCTGAGAAAGTTCATAGGCCTAGTGATAAAAATGTTTTCCTTTTATTTTCGTTTCCGTTAAGAAGAATTTTTGTACTTTGAGTCTGCAAAAGGGTCGTTACGTTTATGCATCAGGAATTTATGATGGTTGGGTCGCTTTTTTAGTTTCGCTTTTTACAATAAATGATTTTAAAATGAAAGTAATTTTTGTTTTGTATTCTGAGAGTGTAGTTAAATTATTATGGGGGTGCAGAGTCAGACACGCAATTTTACCTCGTAATTGATAATCCCTCAGATTTTCTGATTGAGCACTTGCTGCCATTCGCGATGGGGTGCTGCCCCCAATGATACCACAGTCTGTTGCAAACCAAGGCAGAATTGACACGCTATTAATTTGGAGAAAAGTTGCCTCCCGGCACGTTGCGGGTTTAACCGCTTATGATTCTTTGAATCACCAATGTCATCAATAAGAGAATACTTGTTGAAACGTCGTGCTATAGGTGTATAAACCAGTGATTGTTTTCCATATAAATTGCGTTGTGTTTTTTTTTATCTTGGAACTCATTTCAATATCATGACTAAATAACAAAACCAGATAAACTCTTTATGTTTTCTTATTGCCAACATTTTACATCACCACCCTCCATTGTACTTCACAGGTTTACTATAATAATAGTATAACTTCTAATTGACTGATCCAACGGTATCTATTAAAAACACTGCCGAAAGAATATTTCATATCGCGGTCCAGTTGCGTAATAGTACAACTTCGAAATATACCTGTAAAGAATAAAAATGGTTCCATGCGAGCCAGAAACTTCACAGAGGGTATCAATTCTGGTACAACGTATATCTATTATCTCATTGATGCACATATTTCATATGGAACAGGAGACAACGTCAGGCCAAAAACACTATCAAAAGAATATTCCTTGATGTGGTCTGGCTTAGTAAGAATGCAATTTTGAAGAATTCCCGTGAAAAAAAGAAACAGCTCCATGCGTGCAAGAAACTCCCCAACACATTTACGTCTGCCCATAGAAAAGGGACTGAATGTCTCTGTGATGTCTTTATCCAATTTCCCATCAGCATCAAGGAATCGTTCCGGTCGAAAGTTAAACGGGTCGCCCCACAACATTTTATCATGACTGATGGAGTACATGTTTGGAATAACGACTGTTTCTTTTCGGATAGTGTACCCCTCCAGTTCAGTATCCTTGGTAGCGGCATGGGGTAGGGAAAGTGGATTTATACCTGCAAACCTTGAGACTTCGTGTATAGTTGCCATACAATAGTGCATTTTGGACTTGTCATCTAACTTAGGTTGCCTTTGTCCTAAAACATCGTCAATTTCAGCATGAACCTTGCATTGAACTGTAGGATTTGCTGTTAGCAGTAGCAACGCCCAATTTAATGTTGTCGATAAGGTTTCTAATCCAGCACCAATAACATCATCCAAGATGGAGTAAATACTTTCTGCTGTAAAAACTGACGATGAGTCAGCTTCAGCTTCTTTAACGGCAGCAGTCAAGCCATCCGTCAGGTGTCTCGGGTTAGATGGCGTGTAGGTCTTCAGACTTTGTTCCACTTTTTGTTTTCTGATTTGCTGTGTCTGGTTATTAAGTTCAATAATCGTTGATACTTTCCATGGCATCACATATCTCAGCCATGGAATAACGTCCACGGGGTTTCCAGGCCCAACAAATTTTGTAAACTCCCGGGCATTTTTGAGAAATATTTTAAATGTTTCATCTTCTTCACGAATATTTGTATGCCTACCAAAACAGATCTGGAAAATGACACTTCCTACACTAGTGTAGATAAAATCACTTGGGTTAAAGGGCTTTTCGTTTTGTTTGTTAAATTCTGAGACAGCAATCTTTGCTTCCTCGTTAATCATGTCTTCTGTTGGATTCCTTCTGGCATTTGCGACAACATACAAACAGTTGTAGGCTATCTTCTTATGAGTTATGAAACTCTCCGAAAATTGTCCTAAAGTAAATGTTTCCTCCCCTAATAATGAGTTCAGGTAAAACTTTGGCCTACCGGAAAAATCGTCACCCTTTCTAACCAAAGCCTCCTTAATCAACTCCTTGCCGTTGATTACAACTGCTGGAAAACTGCCCATTTGGATACTGAAGATGTCACCATATTTTTGCCTAAGTTTATGAAAGGTAATGTGTGGATGAGAACCGAAGAATGGCAGATATCCTAAAACGGGGACACCTCTTGGTCCAGGGGGTGTCTTGTCTTTTCTGGTTAAATTCAATATGATCTTGGCACCAACAAGTACCAGCACAAATGTTACAAGACTGGCTTGGGTCTTGTTTGTATCTGCTATATACGACGTCAATTCTTGCAGCATTTTTGTCTCTTCTACTTGAACCTCGCTCGTCTTGATAAGTGTTATGAAATGTAGACTATGCCTTATCAGCCCATTACAAATACCAATGTTAGTTATATACCACTCTCGATTAAAGGGATATAGCCCAATAATGATACAATTTAACGAAGGTGGGCCGAAAAACGACATTTGTATGTCTTTTCTTTTCTATTGTGTTGGCCTGGAACGTTCCTCTGGATTTCCTAATGTGCTTCACGTTTGTCTCTGATATAGAACGGATGGAGTGATAAGGAGACAGTCTTACAATCCTTCGTATGGAACAGCACGCTAAGATTCAACCGTGCACATAAAAGAACCCTTGCCCAAAAATAGAACGCCAAACCTCTCTATAACCGGTATAGCTTACAATCACATATAGCCTATAATTCATTTTACTGGAAGTTATATTTTCAAGCCAAAGTTACAAGGTAATAGGATATTATTATTGTATTGTTATTATTATTATTATTCTGCTGTAGCCTGGAGTCAATTATATAGTGAAATTCAGTATTGTCCCTTTAAATGTTTGATTTCGCAGGTAGCCATGAGTGATTGTGTCAATAAACCAGTTCAGTAAAAAAATTCAAAGGGGAACTATCCTCAAATACAATATTTTGATAAATTTTTCAGGTCTGCATTTTTCACTATAGGACAGGGACAGGAACACAGACCAGTAAGGGCAAGGTAAAGTGACAGAATACCTGAAATGTGGGTCCTTAAAAAGACATCTCAACAGCTTATAAGTGTCTGTATTTTGGTATCTAAATGTGCTTGAAAAGATATTAAACCCAAAAATTGGATGAAAATAAAAAAAGTTGACTTTGGAATTTATGAAGGGAATATTATATTCAGCACTGCACAGCTACAGAGTAAACAACACATTGGAAATCAAAACGTCTCATAGAGATGCCTGAATGTATAAAATACAATCAACAACACTTCAAATTTTGAAAACTATCTTTGTTTTGGCATTCTAAGTCAATATAATCAAGGGGGGACCACGGTTGCTCAGTGAGTAGAACGTTTGCTCTCCGCTGGGGCTGTCCTGTGTTCGATCCTGCAATTGGTCTAGAAAGTTCATTGGGATTTCTCGGGTGTGGTACCTTTGTCATTGGGGAAGGACGGAGGATATGGCGAAAAACCGAGGCCCTGTATATACATTGATGCATGTGTAAAGAATCCTTGACAGTTGGAATTCGAAATAAGACTAGACAATAGAGAGGTTCCGCAACCAGTACGAACTACGTACTACGAACACAGCTTCGTATTTCGTTTTTGACAGATTTCCGTTTCCGCCAAAATACGAAGTCCGATCTTTAGTTCCACAGTTTTGTTAAATAAAAAGTATTAAATTAAATCAAATTTTAGTCCTCAAGAAGCTCATTGTATTGTGTTTCTTATCGCCGACTGCCGAAAAAAACAAATTTCACAGAGCGAAAATTCTACGAAGAAACTGCTAAACTTCCTACTGAATTGTAAATGTTCAATCTTACTATAAAATCGCAAAAAAAACCAAATTTCATCAAAAAATCAACGAGAAAATCATGATATCATACTTCGTTTTATAACCACAAACTTTTCTCGATTTCTTCATAGAAAATGGACGAACCGAAGGCCGCTTATGTCAATGACATCACACAAAGTGATGACGTCAGCACATAAACACTTTGTAGTTTGTAGTCCGTAGTGGTTGCGGAACCTCTCTAATAGCTAGCCTGGAAGTCGCTCTTATTGTTGGCTAAGAAAGTTCATCGAGATTTTCCAGCATGGATTCTCTTTGTCAGTGTGGCAGAGCAGAAAATTTGATAAGGACAGTTAAAATGTCAACAACAAATCAAACAGGTATACCTTCTAGAAGAGGTTAGATAGATTCCAAACAAATTGCCACAGATCTTTCACCCGACTCTATTATTAGTTGCTTTTCTATAAAAAAAATTTAGTCAGTACAAAATAATTTACTTCTGATATAAACAAATTAACAAAGAGTTATCAATCCATTTTAACAAACATATCCCAGTTTTAAAATTATATATTGTTAAGACAAGCATCATGTTAGATACATAACTCATCTTGCTAACCCAGTCATTCACGTTTATAAAATTGTGCTGGAGCCATAAAAAGCTCCTGATCCTGATATCTCGAATGTATGCAGTTTAAAAGTAAACAAAAACTGAAAGTAGTTTATTAATCTAAATATTTAGGAGAGCCATTTAGCTAATTTGCAGGAGTCTTTAATGACTCCCGTGAAGGAAAGTCGACGTTCGCCGAGAGAAGCAGGAGCAAAAGCTCACCTGAAACGTGAAGGACTGCTAACTACAAAAAAACCCACCATATACTATATAGTATATCTCAATCTATTATAATATACAACATCAACAAATAACAAACATGCTATGTACCAATAATTTGAATAAAGCCCTTTGTGTTTCAAGTGTACTAAACATAGAAAATAGTGTTTAACGTCCTACTTAATGAAGCCATGCATATACCAACACATGTAGTGTGCTACGAGGGAAATTTTGCAGGCACAGCTGATTCCAACTGTTAACACAGAAAAATAACAATTGAAAATTTGTCTGGGTTTTTTCTGTAATTTCACATAGTTCTAAAATTTTTATCACGAACTCTGTCATATATTGCATTAACAAGATTTCATAAATTTGGAAGTACATGTATTGGGTGCCAAATGAATAATCTCTGCGAATTTGGAATTTGAACAAAGGTAACAAGACCTTGAGTCTGTAGAGTGTCAACAGATGAGATGATGATAATACAACCATGTTAAAACTTTACAAAGAAGAGCATATTCACTTATCTCATAGTCAAATATAACAAATAAAAGTTATAAAAACCCATAATTAATAAAATTTACAGTAATAATATTACAAAAACTCGATATAGATCCTATAAAATATGGAAGATGGTATAAATACTGATATATTATAAGATTAGGCATACACAATAATTAAGTTGTGAGTATTTCTTAAAAGATATTTTATGTATGATTTTGATAAAAAGCTGGTCGTTCAACAATAGATTTCAGTAAAATTACTATATTTTAACGAA
This sequence comes from Patella caerulea, assembly GCA_036850965.1. NCBI lineage: Eukaryota > Metazoa > Mollusca > Gastropoda > Patellidae > Patella > Patella caerulea. The sequence goes on along the minus strand of JAZGQO010000014.1, from coordinate 24,666,385 downwards.
GATGTAATGTAGATTGCTTATTATCATAGCAACAGTACTTGACAATCAGCACTCAGTCTTGATTATCTATTTTATGGTTTAATTTTTGAATCTCTCAGGTGTTCTTATCCATTAAAATTTCAGCCATCCAATGTTCTAGAGATTTGATTATACTATAGGCTTGTCATATCAATAAATGTCTAAATAATAGTTTATATAACATTTAAATAAAGCATATTTAAACTATATCAATTGTTAAAACATAAATTAATCTAGAAATTGCAACAAGATAAACTTTGTTGCTGGACTACTGACTAGCTTTGATCTTACAGAAAGTTTGTGCAGATAGTTGCTGAAATTTTACTTGACTGCAGTCAGTGGAGTCTATTGTGTAAGGTCTTATTCTCATTTGCTAATGAACAACTGAGAAATTTTGAGTTCATGAAATTACTTAATGGCTGATTTATCACTTGCTCGTATTTCATGAAATAATGACAATTTCTATCCAAATCAGCAAAATTATAATATTTTCATTAAGTAAATTGTATAAATAAAAAAGTCAGAGGAAAAACTCTGTCCTTCCATGGTCCATTGCATGCAGATTACAGATTTATAACAAAACATTTCAATAACACTTCCACACTTCACTTTCACTTCCACAAATAATATCCAGTTCATGTAGATCTAATTTTTTTTCTCTCTTTAAACCCATTTACATAAAATCAATCAATTAGAAAGAAAGAACAGGGTTTCACTTCAATTTTTACCATAAATATCCAATGCGCTTAGGAACCCAATAAGATTAGGCCTTCGTAAAACCATTCCATTACAAAGAACTACTCAGTTTCACTTCCATCATTAAGATCAAAAGTTGCTTTCAAACAGTTTGATCACAAACACTAAGTTACTGTACTCGGTTTCACTTCCACCTTTAATAACCATTGTATGTAAATCTAAAGGCTTTGTGCCTAGGAACCCAAATTATTTAATGACAAAGAATTACTCGGTTTCACTTTCACCACTAATATCTGTTTCTGTATCGTTTGTTTCTCTAATGACTATAGTTTCAGTTTGTCCGATAGTTTGTACAGCTACATCAGTATAATCTATTGTTGAAGGTGTTTTTATATCTAATTGTGGACAAGGATAATCAGGTAGCGGAGTATATACCAATACATTTAATGTAACATACAGTGGAAAAACAGTCTCCGGTTGAACTCTTAACATAACACATTCCTACAAATAAATAATAAACAATGACGTTCAATAAGTTAGTGATGGAAATATATTTATAGTACAAGTACAACCAAGAGAGGGGTTGGGTTCTGGTCATTTTTAGACTAATATGGTTTATTTTTATTTCAATAATTCACTTGTGCATAGAGGTTCTTAATGCTTGACACATGCAAAACCCAGGTGAGCAATAAATACTGAGCATTTTGTTACTCCCAGAATTTGTTTCTTTAGAAGAAATTAAATGAACAAAAAAAAAACTCATTCAAATTACTATATTTTGAGTGAAGTTATCAGTGGTTTTAGTATTGACAAGAAGTGTGCATTTATCAGACTAGTCATTCGTTTCTCCATTTTTACATCACATCAAATCAAATTCTTCCAATCTACTTAAAATCGGAGCCATTCAATGACATCAAGTTTCTTATGGCTTTATCATCTTAATAAATGTTAAATTAATAGTTTATAGGCAGATTTAGCTCTTGCATAATGCCTGTTTTAATTTACAATAACATGTATCGTTTTCAAAATGGTGCTGTCATGGTATCAAGGAGTACCATATTAGATAAATTATGACCAAGACACCCCACAACCTGAGTTTGTATTTTCCCAGGGATTCTACTATGTGTCTATTCATTTAAGTTTAAATGACAATACCTCATCTCTAGTTAACTTTAAACACTGTATTCCTGTTGTTTTCTCTGTTAAAATACAACCTTTATTATCTAAAGATGCTGCTGTCAATCTATAATATATAAAATAATAAATATAACACCTTAAAAATAGTAATATTTTAAAATAAAGATGTACGGGACCCCATTTTATTTGAATGTCAGATCAGCATGTATTATTTTTCCTTTATTTGAATTCACCGATTAATATTGACCAACAATTTAACTTTTGCTAGAAAAATCTCTGACCCTTACAAAAAGTTACTTTTGCCAGAAAAATTGTATTTAGCCCCCTTGGATCCCATCTACTGCCCCACTATGTTATAAAAAATGCATGTTTCCCACTGTTTTCTTAAATCTTTAACCCTTAGAACCCGAAATGCTGCAAAACTGGCTTGCCGTTGTATGGCATATACCCGAAATGTCGGTTTTGGGGCTTGGGGCATGTCAAGCTCCAATTACGTTGACGTCATAATTAATATGACGTCCTGTAAATCCAGGGAGGGACGTGCAACACCCCATGTATAGTCAGTGTTCAAAGGGTTAACCCACTATATCATTTACTATAATTTATTTTAGAATTCTCCTTACAATATTTCCATACCAAAATTATACTCCAATATTTTAGTAAATCATAAATTAAATTCAATTTGCATAAAACTAATGGAATTCTGACTGCATGGTTCCTCCTTATGATTACACAAAATATATCAATATAACTAAGATTTATTTTTCACAAACACTGATCTGCGTTTAAAAAATTGTTGGGTTCCTTCTTAAGTCTGGTCCTAATAACTCTGACCTGCTGTGTGCTTACATTACAAGGGTTCGGAAACAAGGACAGTGACTTTGTAAAATATCAGGACAAAGATCGACGGCAGACTTAACAATATACTACATGAGATTTAAGTGTATGAAAATGCTTTTTTTAAGAATGAAAATAATTTGTACCTTAACATTATTTGTCTAGTATCTTGTAGACCTATAGATCCTGAACAATTATTACCACAGTTTCTTTTTACTAACACCATACTGGAATATATACATACATTTAAATATCAATGCAACAGGGCAAAGTAGGACATAGTTTAAAAATACATTAGATTAAATAAAGAGTTGGCAGTTCTCACTATAATAGTTAAAAAATGGATAATGTAAAGGTAATTTGCTAAAAATTTCAGTCAAATTAATCCACTATGAACTGAGATATTGGCTTTGGAAATTTCCGTCTAGCCTTGATCATCATTACAAAGTCAGTACGATAAAAAAGATAGTCTCGATTATCCATTTTTTGATTTAATTATCAATAAGCAGCATATCCAATCGATATTGAAGGCTTGCGTTGACATTGAGATTTAATTATGATCTGGATAAGTCAATTAATGTCTAATTGATAATTTAGCTAAGATTTCATGACCTAAAAAAGACCTGTAATAGGCAAATGTAGCTCTTGTATAATTAATGTTTAATAAACACCCCATTAATATTGTGACATGATTATCATAACTATGAATAACTGAGAAAAATAGTGAAAAAAAAGTACTTGCGCATATAGGCTGAAATATATTTCAGTAATTAGATTAGCAGAAAGTATCTGTTATCTTAAATGAATGGCCTACTGGACTAATGAAGATGGGGGCACACGTCATGAACTGTGCATGCGGGAAATTTTGTCTTGCAGCGGCACAATGACCTACTCTTATTTCTAATTCCAACTGTCAAACGCGAATGTGTACATGGGACCTCAGATTTCCGTCCCATCCAAATGCCTTTACGTTGAGCCTTGCAAGGCCCTACACCACTGATAAGGGGGGAACCATGCCAGAAAATCATGACAAACCTACAATGCAGGTTATGTTTACATAAAAAAAAATATGTCCCTTCTTATATTGTTTAAATAGTATTTAGTAATTGAATACATTCAAATAAACACAACAGTTCTATATATAATAAACAATCATTGAATTAGAGCTGTTTCAACAATAATTCTATTATAGAAATGTAGTTCTGACTTAAAAGCAGTAATTGTTTTCCATAAGTTAGCTGGCTACCCTTACTGAGTATCTTTAGATTTTGCAATGCAAACAGTAAAAGTAGTGATCTCAAACTTACCCATTTATGTAAGATAATAACAAATCAAAACCATAGTTAAAACCTATAAATCTCCAACAAAACTACAAATATAAAAATTACAAATAGATCTATATAATAGAACATGATAAGTACATAAACATACATCTTCATCAAGAGAGAACAGCTACACAAAACATTTATATGCCTAGACCAATATATCAAAGTTTAATCGCCAAAAGGATTATCAGCTTAAAACAGGTTCAATTTTGTTCAGTACTTCCATCAGAACATTCAGTATCCTGTACAGATAATATAAACAAGCCAGTGTCATCTATGGTGGGTTGAAGTTTTTAATGAGCCTCATTTCAACCTGACTGAATGACAGTATATAACGTATCTTCTAGTCAATTCATCAACACTAGGATTCAAGACTTACCTCTCCAGGTCGTAACAACATTCTACCATATCTTGTTGATTCCTTTAAAAATATATCTTCTTCTAAATTATCACTTGGTCTGAAAAATAAACATATATGTTTATATGACAACATTTCATTAAATCTAAATCAAATGCAGAAATCTGTACATACATATTTCAAGTCACACTTTCAGAAATCTGTTGCGGGTCTAATTGCATATCATGTTCTCTTCTATTGATGTGACTAAAATTTGATACAGCTCCGTAGAAATCAAGGGGTTGATTTAAACAGAGTCGAACTTACTCAAAATTGTCTGATTGGTCTTGCTAACAATCTCTAATTAATCATAACCTCATACTCCTGCGCAGTGTTTCGTTTGATTAGAACTAATCCACTTCACACTGCTATCTTGAGTGAACATTGTTGTGCTAAATTATTATTGGTCAGTAGTGCCATTACCAACCAATGACCTGCATTGTAACAAACAATATCGGGGTTAACCAGACCTCAAAATATGTTATCGCAATGTATCTAGTGACAATCGCGACTTGTTTACGTCATAACCCGCGAAATTTATTATGCTCGATTATCCAGTTCCAACATGTTTTCTTCGTGGGCCGTTTTGAAAATTATGCCGAATGCGAGAAGAGAGGAGGGATTTGATTGGACGTTAAAAAGAGACACGTCCCGCCCAATTTCAAGAATATGACTTCTATCCAGCAATGGTAAGAGAGGGATTTCTCGCGCCATTGCTTCAGGAATATGTCATAACCTATACATCATAGATTTTCAGCAGTTAGAATTCTTTTTATTTCACTACCATCAAACAAATTTAATTTTTAACTCTTCAGGGTTCACTCACTTCTTGTGTTCTAATGTCTTGTTAGAATTTTAAAACATAAAAAAAAGATTTGAGAGGAGCTTTTTGTTTTTAAATTAGCTTTCTTCCTGAACAAATTGGAGCCAGAATCTTACTAGTTACATCTTCCCTTACTATAGACAAAACCAAAATATGGCTTGACTACCAAAACCCCAGCCATCTTACCCTTTATCAATATTTTGTTCTGTTTGAAGTCTATAAAACCATTGATGTTTGTATAAAGGATTCAACCAATCTGAAATATAAATCGGTGTTCCTTTATCATTAATTAATCCTATAAATGCAAAAAAAATGAAATGAAATAGGGTTTAACGTTTTTCATCACATCCGAACAACAAGACTCTTAGTTAATTTGCGGAAAATTTGCAAAGATGTATGGCAATTTTTTTCTCATATTACTGAAGTATTCTGTTGGTTGTTTACAATACTGAGGTATGTGGTGTTATTTGGCAGTATTGAGTAAACTGCCCAGCCACTACATTACATTATTCAACACTCCTACCTTCTGGTACTACTTTTTCACATTTTAGAGCTTTAAGAGATGATGCATCATTGATAACATGCTGCCATCTGACTTTTTGAAACACAGGAAGACAGTCTTTTGCTTCAGGTAACTCTAAATAACACAATTTTTTTTCTGAAATTATTTAAAAGATTGAGTTAATTTAAAATGACTGTGTACTCTATGATTTGGGTCAAAAAAGATATTGTTTATTTCATTTTATTTCATTTTAAAAGTTGATTTGTTTTATAGGACAATAATCTGTGTCAATGTGCATAAATACAGCTAGTGCTTTGAGAATTTAAGTTCAACTGTAGGCTAAAAGTCAAACTTAAATTAGCAGAAAAAAGTACAATTTTCAAGGTTGGAAAGGCAGATTACAATATATGACCACATTAACATACTTGCCTTTAAAAGAGTTTTTATAAAAATTATCTACATCTACTAAAAGTTCTTTACATCTACCAGTCCAAGACGGCTTCTTCCGCAGAAATATCCACTAAAAAAACAACAAACGTTTTCCATTTTATCAAAAGGCTAGTTAAAGTGGTATGTCATTATACAGAGTTCCAGATCCATTTCAGTGAGCATGATTCCAGCTTATTAACCAGGTGGTTCTGTTGATGGCAGAGAAAATTCTGAGCTGATTCTCTTGTCAGATGTTCAAGTGGCAAGGAAAAGTGTACTCATTGGTGTGCATGTTGTTAAACGAAACTATTGACAGCTGGAATTCAAAGAACAGTAATTGGAAATATTTCCCCAAGTTTATTCCTGATTTCAGTTGTCTAATTAGTGCTGAAAAGTAACTAGCTAACCACCATTTCATTTTTCCAGTTATGTCTCAATACAAATTTTATGTTATTAATGAGCCGCAGTGATCAGGGTAGCTCCATGTATGGGTGAGAAAGTTCCTCATGATTTGTAGGTAAGGCATCCACTTGTCAGAGGTGCAGGGTGGAGGGTCTGATAAAGACAGTCTCTAGTCAATTGGTTGAAAAAAAAGTCCCCTGTGCACACTGGTGTGTAGGTAAAAGGGCCCTTGACAGTTGAAATTTGTAACTTTTGTCCAGACAAGTCAAAATTTCCTTCATAGCACACTATATAGCATATGCGTGTTTTCATTAGCCCAGTTGGTGTAGAAAAGTAGGACTTCAAACTCCATTTCACTTCGTGTAATGAAGCGTTACCTTTCTAAGCAAACTATAGACGTCCATTTCCACTTGTAAAACCCATAAATCTGGCGATGTAATCAATTCTATCATCAGTTCACAACTGTAAAATACATTAACAACTCATTTTATTACAATTACTACAAATTTAATATTGAAACAGGAACCATAATGGTTCAGTGATTACTATGTTTGCTCATGAAGCTGTAAGTCTTGTGTTGGATTCCGGTGTCGGCCGAAAAAGTTCATCATGATGTCAGTGTTGCAGGCCAAAAAAAAAACCCCAACCCAAAATAAGATCAACCATGCACATTAATTGACAAAAATGTTGTTCTACCTGATTTTTTTTAGAACAAAGAAGTTTGGTGGTGACATAATGTTGTGTAGTAACCAGTTCAATGCTAACTGTTTATTCTTAACTAAACCATATCTCTGACAGGCATTATAATACTCCACAACAATCTCTCCACTAAAATACAAACACAATGCTTTAAATTACACATTGTTATACTGGTACAATTTATTATCAATCACTTTAAAGCCAAAACTTAATTAATTCTATATCCTTTGCTTAACATATAGGTTGTCAGATCTCTATTACACAATCAAAGGAATCATTATAGCACTTTAAAATAACAAAATTACCTCCCTTGTTTTATATACATGTATGCTCCATTGAATTGACCGCAAGTTCAAATGTCCTGCCTTAATGCGGAACAATTCCACTAAAAATTTCAGGTTAATTGGAACGAGTCCAGTAGGCTCAATTATCAAGTAATCTGACACAACTATTATAAATGTTACCAGCAATCATAAATCAACCATGACTGATAAATGCGAAACCTTGATGTTTGTGATAAGTCATTTAGTCTTGCATCACAAATCACATGATTGCATGAGAACCAAATATTTCTTTTGCATAGCCTAAAAATAATATTAAAATTTCACCTCATTGTATCTGTCATCATTTCAATACAATGTTGAATCAGACCTTCCTATAGATAATAAAATAATTTACATCATTAATAATATACAATAAATTAAGAGAGCTAATATCAAACACACAATCCATTTATAGTCCTACCACACATTATAATTGTAAAACTTGTTCAAGTTTGCAGATCTGCTTCCTTATTTCGATGAAACACAGATGTACAGTTTTATAACTATAATAATAATAATAATAATGAGTCTTATAAAGCGCTAAAATCCACGTCACAATAGGGAAATGCTCTAAGCGCTGACTACACACAAAACACACAACACTACAAAATGCACATGATAATGTCATATTCAAACATAACGTTGGAAAAGATGGGTCTTTAGGTTTGATTTGAATGAAGTTAATGTTTCAGCAGACTTTATTTTTAGGGGCAATGAATTCCAAAGCGTTGCAGAGATATGTGAAAAAGATCTTGCACCAAATGTTTTCAATTTGAATTTGGGCGTCTCAAGCAGACATTGATCAGTGGAGCGAAGGAACCTGGATGGAACATATGGATGAACAATATCCTGTAGGTAGGGTGGAGCCATTTTTGAAACCGTTTGAAACGTTAAAGAGAGCACTTAAAATTCGATCCGTTCCTGAATTCTAAGCCAGTGGAGAGAGTTTAGAGCTGGAGATATGTGAGAACGCAGCTTAGTCCTAGTGACGATTCTCGCACAGCGGTTCTGAATTTGTTGAAGCCGATATAGCTGTTCTTTTGAAATGCCTGCTAACAAACTATTTCCGTAATCAAGCCTCGACATAATCATACAGCGTACAAGGGTGGCGGCTGCATCCCTGGTTACAAGGTGCCTTATCGATCCTATGTTTCGTAGGTGATAGTGTGAAACCTTGCATAAGTAGCTGATGTGGGGTTCCATTGTAAGAGACGAGTCCAGATGAATACCAAGGTTTTTTATAGATGAAGAGAAGGGGATAGTTGTATCGTTGACATTAAGAGAAGTAATCGCACATTTCTGCAGTCGGCCAGGAGGCGCACACAGGATAGCCTCTGTCTTTTCGGTGTTAAATTTCAGCATATTTTGATTCATCCATTGTTGAATGTCTCGGATACACTCTTCCATTTTATGGCACGCAGAAAGTTGACACGTGTGTGATGGAGAGAAGCTGTCGATGAGCTGGGTGTCATCAGCATAGCAGTGATGGGAAACCAGGTGTCGATTCAATAGCTCCACAAGGGGTTTTGTGTAGAGACAAAACAGTATTGGCCCAAGGACGGATCCTTGAGGCACACCACATGTTAGAGTCACTGAGTTTGAGACAGCGTTTTTGAATACTACAGCTTGTGACCTTCCAGACAAATATGATGAGAACCAATTTAAGGCAACTGAGCTGATTCCATAATCAGCCTCAAGACGATGCAGAAGCTTACTGTGATCAATTGTGTCAAAGGCTGCTGATAGATCAAGTAGCACCAACATTGACACGTCACCATTGTCAATAGATCGCTTAGCTGCTTCTAATACACAGTTGAGAGCAGTTTCTGTGCTATGTGCTACTCGGTATGCCGATTGGAATTTATCCCACAGATTGCCTCTTTCCAGGAAATTCACAAGTTGCAATTTTACAACCTTTTCAATATTGAAGATGTACAATGTTTAAATTTTGTTTCCTACTTTATGACACCATTCAGGATCTAATTACAAACATAGTAATTTTAATGTTCATAAATATTTATCACAATATATATGCATTACTGCAATACTCTTGGTTGTATATCAATCTATTGCAATATAAATTTGGACTACAACAACAAAATACAAAGCTCTAGTGTACAGTAAGATAATATATATTTACCAATTGAAGAAACGTAGCTGCTGCCAAAACTTTAACAAGTTCAACTGGTTTAAATATGACATCATCTTTATATAATGAACCAAATGCTATTTTTAAAGCTGCAATAAAGTCATAAAAGTTCTTAATGCTGGTAGTTTAATATACGGTAATAGATTGCACCCCTCGAGTATTATCACATGAATCCTGAGGTGAAAATAATTTTTTTTTAGTTGTTACAGATCACGTATATGTATAAAGTGTTCATGTAATGAAACTGCCATTTTTCAGACAATTTCTTATTTTCCATAGCTTGATCCAAGCTAAAATGTATTCCAATTGATTATTTATCATTAAGTTAAGAGAGAGAGAGAAACTAGGTCATTTCGGGACTAACATGGTTTAACTTTATTTCAATAATTTGCTTGCACATAGGGGTCTTTCTTTAGCAGGGGGAGGAAACCGGAGGACCTGGAGAAAACCCACAAGGTTGGATAGGCCATCCTACTCCTTGTCACGTAAAACCGGGGATTTGAAACCTCGGCAGAAATGAACCAGTTTTTAACTGATATTTTACTTGTGGAATTCAATCTTTCACAATATTATAGTTTTTAAGAAATTAAAAATGATTATCAATGGTACACATGTGGACCAAATTTGACTTTTTCTGTTTACTCATTAATATTTTTTATAAATATCTGACACACTGTTCAAAGTGTAAGGTACATGCTCATTAGCGCCTCACAATTTTTCATTTCAGCAGGCCTGTATTTACAGGTAGAAGCAAAAAGAGCCACAGTGTGGCTGCCACATGGCACACACATCTATTCACCCTTCATCTATATTGTCATTCAATTAACCGGTCAATATACATACTGGGTATTGTTCTGATATAATATGTAAATAGAGAGTAGAATTCAAGTATTTATATACTGATATTCCTTATAGCGACTCAATTTTTAGTAAATTGTAGTTTACAAAGACTCTAGAATTCTTTCAAACAACAATAAGTGGTTTCAAATGTATAAATCTTGTGTAGACACACTACTATATTTTAAAAACAAAAAGCAAAGGATTTGGCAGACATGCACCCCACCCCACCCTGAAGATACAAGGAAGCGTAATACGTACATGTTTCATCTATGTTTTCATCTAGGATATCTACTTCAACAGTAGGTTGAGTTGATTCTAACCAGTTACCATTAAACATACTATTAAAATAACCACACTAAATCAAAAATAAAAGAAATAAATAATTATTATTTTTCAAGCAGTATGTGTTGAATGGATCCATTGTAGACACAATTTGCCCAAATTAAAATGAAAATGGGCAAACACGTCGACTTTCGCTTGATCTTTCAATAGGGCTTGGCCCTACATTGACCTGAATAACATATTAGATCAAAACAAAAAATTCAACATTTTATTTTGGCCTTAATCAAATAGGTTTACTAGTAACTCTATTAAGAAAAACTTCCTACATGTATGTCTAATACATGTTTGAAAATGATCAAATTACCAAACGCTGCACACCCCTTTGATGACATTCTAAAGAAGAGTACCAAGCATTTTTCGTCACTTACCAGGGGACCCTTTCAAAAGTAAATCCCCTCCCCCTTCGTTTTTTTTCAGTGGGTTGAGTCTACATTTCTATAATAATATAGACACCAACGAAAGATAAATGTGGGAATACTGTTCTTAACATTAACAAAAATTCAGATTACAATTATATAGTACACAGTAACGTTATTTCCCTCACTTACTTTTCAACTTTAGGATTTTGTTGGAATTGGAAAAAATTGAAATAAAAATTTTTTACCTTGCGTTGGCAAAAATTTACTTACAAAATAATAAGTTATAAGGAATAAATCAACCCCAGTTTGGGAGGCCTTGTTCTAGAGTCTAATACACAAGACTGCACTAGACTCGTAGAATGACTCAGTACTTTATTTAACTTGGTTCATTGTGCATTAGACTCTAAACGTCAGTTAAGTATATTTTACCTGGCATAGATAATGTCTGTGTAGTTTCCATTCCTTATTCAATGCTAATATAGTAACATCACTATTTTCACCATCAAGAAATAAAGTTTGATAAATATATTTTGATGTTGATTTTATTCTTTTCCTGACATGAAATCAATGAATAAACTTATAAACATCAAAATTAATCATTATTATATAATTAGGTAACATTCACTGAATGGTAATTAGTTCATCTTGGTTAATATATGGTATAGGCTACTGATCGATTTGCTTAATTAAGCACAGTGGTCTTTAAAGGGACAATAACATTCTTGCTGGCTTGGTAGCTCCAGAAAATAAATAATACCCTTATTCTAAGTACTAGATGTTTAAGTGTCCTACCTGTTGTGTAAATTATCCATTACAACCTATTTTACTTGTCCAGAGGGTTTGAAAATATTTTAAAATCCAAGTCATATTTGAAAAGGTTTACGTTAGACTTTTCAAATCAATTAGTTGAATTTTTCCAATTTTTTAAAATAGGTGTGTTGAGATGAAATTTATATCATCATTTAATTGGAATATTGTAAAATAATACGATTTGTTGACCAGAATGAAGATTGGGACATATTATTCAGTTACAACAAGAGTGTTATTGGGGCTTTAACAATAAAAGGGAACTGGATTTTAAAGGTCACAAAGTCAGACAGCAAATCCTACTTGTCACATACAACGAGTGGAATGAAACCAGGATATGTACAGCAACCTTATAACATTCAGAAAAAAAATTACAGTGAACAGATTGGCTTCTCATATCCAATATTTAAGACAAAATGAACATTTCAAAATTGGCACAGAATGCTTTCCACTTCCAGTGCCATTTGTAAATCAACTTGATGAAAGAGGTTTAACATATTCCTCACGAGAATAATACTGGTGTAAACTGGAATAACCTGACATCAAAGCAAAGACTGCCATTCAATTCGGACTCTTTGCATACTTCGCTGTACATAACTGATTAGAAATTATAGTGAAAACAGAATTGATTGAATGTAAAGAGTATATCAGTTTGTAATATTTTTATATATTATGACCCATTTGTGTCCATTTCTAGGTGCCAAAGAATAGCGATGTAGCCCCTTTATAGCATAATTAATAATGGATTTTAAACATGAATTGGGGTAGTATTATAAATGTACATGTAATGCCAACCATTTGGCTTTCAAAATATTCAAGTCAAGGTTGTTTTCTTTTTTTCTGCAACATCAATTAGACTACTGTGGAATCAGACATTGCACAAAACCGGAGCAAGCAATATTTTTAGATTCTATCGCTTAATATCCAAAGATTTTAAAAGCTTATAATTACTACCCAAATCATATAAACTTTCATTCATGTTCGTACTACATCATGCCTAGTTACGTAAATTTGTCTGTTACCCTATATTTGGAAATGAAATGAAATAAAATGGGGTTTAACGTCCTTCTCTTTTGCACCTAACCAAGATAATAGAAGACGGGCATACGGCATACAGTGTGCTATGAGGGAAATTTTGCCCGCGCAGCGGCACTACGGCCTATTCTTATATCAAATTCCAACTGCCAAGGGATCTTTTACGTGCACTCCAATGGGTACACGGGACCGCGGTTTTCCATCCCATCCAAGCTGTCCTTGTCAGACCCTGTTTCTGCATCACTGACAAGGGGAAATCACGCAGGAAAATCGCGATGAACTTTCTCTGCCAATGCAGGAAACGAACACCCAACCTTCAGGCTAGCAAAGCAGCGCCTCGCCCTTATCCACGTAGCTACCATGATTCCCCCCCCCCCCCATATTTGGATTTCAATGGCTGCTAGCAAGCTGTTTCGCAGAAGGGTGCATATTTTTCACAGGATGTTGACATGTTGTGTCACAACATGCCAACTCTAGTTCATTTTCTCACTAAAATATTCCTTTATGTTGTTTGTACAGGTGTTAACAGAGACTGACACACGACCTTTTAGCAGTAAAAAGTTACCCAGTAAAATTGACTGGATGCTGAAAATTTTCGACAAGGATTCAAAAGGGCCATTACAGAACCTACAGCACAGGGCGAGAGTAATGAGACCTACATACTGCATGTACCGTACTAGAAATGTTTCCACAACGGTGTAGTTCCTTAAGGAAATTCTGTCTCTGATCGGATACAGTTCCTAAAGGAACTTACACTACTGATGTCTTCCACCTTAATCCTGCCACAGTTTAATATTAAAAGTAATAGTAGTTTAGTAGCTATACGACTTACATAACATAATTATGTGTAGTCGTGTGCACATTCATTCAATCAGAGCTGAACTTAGAGACAGACAGAGTTTACCCTACATTTACTACCATACAGTTACTATATAAAACATTTAATGATAACATCGTATCATTAAATTCATTCCCTAAACAAATAACTTTATTCCTTAGGCCTATATCACGATTACATTTATATGCCTATATCATGATTAGCCTACATGCGAATAATTTGAAAAGCTTTAACTTCAAGTTTTCATTTTTAGACTTTTTTTTTAACCTTTTTGGCGTATGCAGATCTACTGAATTTGTATCATCACATTCAATGGAATCTTCTTCTTCACGCTTTCTTTTCGTGCCGTGATTTCCCATTTTGAAATTAGTTACTGTCTGCACTAAATTATAGGCAAAATGAATTCATTTTGTATTCAAATAAAATAAATAAACAATTTTATCCGGTACCATTAATGTCTTCTTTACTAGAGAGGTACGGCAAGGGGCATAACTATACTTGAGGTTTCAGACCACAGTCTCATAAAGAAACCTTTCAACTTGTCTAGACATTATTATGGTTTTGAGAGAGAAATGGGGTTTAACGTCCACTCGACACAAAAAAACTAGGTCATTTCCGAACTAACATATGGTTTAATTTTATTTCAATAATTCGCTTGTGCGTAGGGGTCTTTAGCAGTGGGAGGAAACCGGAGTACCCAGAGAAAACCCACGAGGTTGGACAGGCAACCATACTCCTTGCCACATACAACCGTATTATGGTTTTGATTTTGGGTAGAAGCCTAATATGAGGTATATAAATGTTTAATGAGGTGAAAGCTGTGGTTATATGCTTTTCGTTTATATTGCTTTCAACTTTTATGAATACATTCTAGCATGTGTTATAAGGTTCATGATTGTAGCGATCTTTGGAGATAAAATATAATAAATCTTTACACTTGTGGTAGAATGTCATTCTGGTACACATCAAATATCTTGTCAATCTCTGATTATTCAATATGGAAGAAAACTGGGTTCTTTGAAGTCACAAATTATCGTAATTTCAAGGATTCTAAATTCCTGTAATTGAAAGTATCAGCATCCACTGGAGATGATAAAAACAAGCCAGCTAATGTTGGTTAAAATATTTTTATGGACCTTTTTATATTCCAACTGAGTTTGTGTTAAGAGATTACCGACTTTGATATCCGTTTATTTCCCATTAAAATGTTAAAGCCCCAATAACACTCTTGTTGTAACTGAATAATATGTCCCAATCTTCATTCTGGTCAACAAATCATATTATTTTACAATATTCCAATTAATTGATGATATAAATTTCATCTTAACACACCTATTTTAAAAAATTGTAAAAATTCAACCAATTGATTTGAAAAGTCTAACGTAAACCTTTTCAAATGTGACTTGGATTTTAAAATATTTTCGAACCCTCTGGACAAGTTAAATAGGTTGTAATGGATAATTTACACAACAGGTAGGACATTTAAACATCTAGGACTTAGAATAAGGGCATTATTTATTTTCTGGAGCTTCCCAGCCAGCAAGAATGTTATTGTCCCTTTAAACAATCAGTACATTTTAACATTGCTTTGGCCATGAAAAATTAAATATTGTTTAAAAAATTCAAATCACAATCAGCGTCTTTAAATCATCAATTGATGTGTTATCGAAGCACAATTTGTTTCTGTGGAAACATAAAAAGTATTAATTTCTAATTAGCAAGCTATAAGAGTTTGATGTTTGTATAAACTTTCCATAAATCTTAAACAGTTAATGAGTGCAGATAATAACCCACGAAATCAACCAAACATATATGACATAAAGTGTTACTTTTGAAAGGTGGAAAATTCAATATTTTGTTTGTAAAAAGTAGACATTGACATGAATGGGTCCAATCCCATGAAAATAACAAGAATATATAGAGGATTTTGTTTCTTTTGATAAGCAGCATATTTGACTGTAATAGAACTCTGACGTGAATGGGTCCAATGCCATTAAAATAACAAGAAATACAGAAATTAACACATTTTTATTTTTGAAAAGAAAGGTTGCCAGGCAACGAAACATACTCCCACAGCAGCTAAATTATCTGGAAGTCAACAAGAGTTGTCGCATATTTGTACTTATTTTGATAATGAAACATTTATATTACACTTAAATCTGATTAAGAGTAACAACTCAGAAAATCATTAGAATTTGTTTGGTTTTTATAAAGTTCTGACCCATGCTAACATATAGTATGGTATACAAAACATTTAATATCATGTATTTAGCTGTTCAGTTATCAAAATTCATTGAAAATTAAAATACTTGTTCTTCTTAAGGCCTTAAACACTGTGTATCACTTTGAAGTCAATCGGATAATAAGTTTTGCCGCTAAAGCATCACAAGATTTTTCAAAGTGATCAAGGGAGATAACTTTGGAAGTAATTATGGGAAATCGTTGAAAATCAATAGGCTTCTCTGCCTCATGACCTTAAACACTGTGTATAAATTTAAAGTCAATCGGTTATTAACTTTGGCCTCTAGACCACCCACAAGGTTTTTCAAAGAGATCAAGGGCCATAACTCTGGCAGTAATTATAGGAAGTCACCGAAAATCATTGGGCTTCTTCGTCTCATGCCCTTAAAAACTGTGTATAAATTTAAAGTCAATCGGATATTAACTTTAGCCTCTAGAGCGTCTACAAGATTTTTTGAAGTGATCAAGGGCCATAACTCTGGCAGTAATTACCAGAAATTGCTGAGAATCAATAGGCGTCTCCGTCTCTTGACCTTAAACACTGTGTATAAATTCATAGTCAATCGAATATTAACTTTGGCATTTACAATGTTCACGAGATTTTTCAAAGTGATCAAGGGTCATAACTCTGGCAGTAATTATCGGAAATCGCTGAAAATCCATAGGCTTCTTCCTCTCACAAACTTAAACAATGTGTATAAATTTAAAGTCAATCGAATATCAACTTTAGCTTCTAGTGCGTTCACAAGAAATTGTGGACGATGGACGGACGGACCGACAGACGGACGGGGGCGACGGCAATGTACGACCACATTTCCATGTAGGCGTATAAAAAAAGGGGAATAAATCTGTAATGATAATGGCAGAAGAATCATTGATTGAGATCACCATCTTCTAGATATGGAAAGAAAAGAAACAAATTTTGATAAATAAGAGCTCTATTGATTGAGCTTATTATGATAATATTCATTTTATACTGTAATTTTATTTCTGTGATAAATATAGGTCTATCTTAACTGAAATGGACATGCAAATTTATGACGTAGTACAATAATTAAACTCATGACGTCAGCATTTAACATTACTTTCATGTAATGTGGGAGAATGGCTAAGGAGAATTTAAAATTGAGCTGCATTTGAATGATGTAATATTTATAGAAAATAAACCATTGTCTCGCATTATGTGTTATATTTTTTGATTTGAAAACCATTGTAGAGGTAGAAAATACAACAGATAAAATTATTCAGGTGCTATTTGGTCATTAGAATTTTATTTAATTACATCATTAGTCCAGTGTATAAATCAAAGTCAAACTCTTCCAGTTATCTTGACCATAGTGGCTCTAGAAAGAAAAGAATAACAAGTGCCTTGTAAAAACTTTCAAAATATTATAACAAAAGGTTTATAGCATGTCAATCTTAAAATAAAATAATAAATAATATATTCTTGTTATAATAATCCAACAATATTAACATGACAAACAGTTTTTATTGTTCTATTGATTTCCGCAATCAAAATGTAAAAATAGTGAAATAACTAACAATATCTATATCAAGTAACTCATTACATGATAATAAAAAAGGATTACATACAGAGCTTTTTCATACATATTATTAATGAGTTGATTTTGTATTGCTGGCTGCATAAAATTAAAAAAAAATATAAGTATTTAACCTTCATAATTTGTTCATTCCTGGACAAAAAGATTTGCAT
The DNA here is from genome assembly GCA_036850965.1 of Patella caerulea. Lineage (NCBI taxonomy): Eukaryota > Metazoa > Mollusca > Gastropoda > Patellidae > Patella > Patella caerulea. The sequence continues at coordinate 24,648,472 of JAZGQO010000014.1, read as the reverse complement.
TTCTACTTAAAATTGATAGATTTTGATGAAACAAAAATAATAACAAAAATAAATTGGACTAACATAAACGCTATATAACAAAAAGACAACATAATAATTAAGTAAAATTTATACAGTATCCAGCAGTATGTTTTGTAATTATTATGTACAAAACAGTAAACCATAAATGTATTGACAGATATTCTGAAAATGACCAAATACACTGTTAATATAGACAGTTCAATATCTAATTATAATGTAGTCTCTATACACTGTTGACAGCTTAGTATAGAAATTTCATAGCTATTCCCTGTTGGCAGTTTATTATAACATGCCATTATACACTGTTGACTGAATTTCATAACTATACACTGTTGACAGCTTAATAGAGAATGGCAAAACGATACACTGTTAACAGTTTAATATAGAAATGACCTTACTTTTCTGTTGCCAATTTAATATAGAATGGCACACACTTTCGATGTATCATAATTCATTTGCAAATATATCACTGAACCTCAATTTTTCAGAGAAGTTTGTTCAAATTCAACATGTTCCTGAAATTAATGTTTATTTAAGTATGCAAATAATTTGTCAAGAAGCACATCGGACAACTATACTGCAAATGTATACCAGAATCCGATAGTTGCTTGTGACTAGAATAAAGGGTTCTAAGGGCCTACCACAAAGACTTAGCTAGTTTTATTCACTGAAATATATTGGAGATTTCCTGTTAAAACAAGTCTGAAAGATAAATGAATTATGGAATATTTTCTAAATGTATATGATAGTCCATATACATATGTACTGTAGTATATTAGAAGTCTACAACAATTAGGGGTGATGATTTTTCACGAAATCGCGGAATTCGGCACTCAAAACAGAATTTGAAATCTCACACGGAAAAGCCGATTTTTTTCTGATATTAAACAAAATCTCAACAAAACTTTGTATTTATCCAAGTATTTTGACTTCTTATTCATGAAAAATCGAAAATATTGAACGATATCGCGTGGTTTTATTACTTTTAAATAGTATTTAGTATAGGCTACTTTCATTTCATCATTTTGAAATATGAATTTACTTGAGATGAAAACCTGTCTTCCGAATCCATTTATCCCTCATAATACAATTACTGTTTAGTTGAATTCAATATAGATATCTATCTTTTTCTTATGTCTTTATATAGTAATTTTATAAAAGTAAAAATTGTTTCATTTATGCATCTTTTTATTGGTGGGTTCGTGGCTCATGTTTATCCACTCATAGAACTAAATTATTTAGTTCTATGATCCACTTTAACCACGTGATATCACAAATATATCGTAGTCTAGTGCATCCAGCCTTTATTCCCATAGAAACTACAAAGCTTGTCTGGATAAATCGTGACTACAACAAGCAGTCGAGTGAAATCATAATGGCGTCGTCTGCTTAAAAAATGAAAGGCGCCCACTGGGTGATAAGCCTTTCTGCTGTCAATAGGGCGTGGCAATTCCCTGCAGACTTTTATGAAGATTGTCACAGCATAGATTTCTGACGCGTTGATAAAATTAAAGACCACATTAATTCCATAAAGCATCAAGCTACATAAAAAAGTCAGCGAGTGGCCTGCAATAAATTGACGTCTTTGCTAGGCATTACTTCTACAATGGTGATGTGGAAGGAAGATGTGAATTTCAAATTAACTTTTCGTTCCGTTTGACTAATTACCAGTAAATATAATGTGTTAAAATGGAAGAAAAGCTAGTCATGGACAATTATTTGAATTAAAAATAAAATTCATTCACAATTCATAATTTGGTATCATTAGTTTAAAATGGCCAGTTTTACATTTTGAGATGTTTTATTCATTTATTTATGAAATAGCATTTTATCCAGAAAAAATGGAATATGGTCAGCTTTGAAACGGAAAATAATGGAATTTAAAATGGAATTTACAATTTTCTGAAAAGGAAAATCATCACCACTAAACAATGCCTGAAAAACAATGATATCACAAAATTAACTGACACAAGAAAGCACTGAAGGTGATCGATGAAGCTTATAAAAATATATGTCTGTCTAAAATAATAACATCTGCATACTTTCATTTGAAACAAAACTTATTGAACATTTATAAATATATACAAATCTATATTCTCACTACAAACTTAAATATAACTATATAAATATAATACAAAAAAAAAACCTACAGCTATTAAAGATATATTCCCTCAGGCATAATTAGGTTATCTGTATTTTAACTACTAGAATATATAGACTTTAGTGGTAAAAGTCTACAATTGATTTATGTAAGATCAACTACCATGCCTGCCAGTGTATGCAATATGCATTACTCGCACATTGTCCGATAACAACCATATTCATCAATTGATCTTTTTACATGGGTGATAAATAATTCTGGCTATGTCAATTGATCTAAATGGCGTTGTCAATGACTAGATCTTGTATGATATGACATTTTTGACAATAAATATATTTTTCCTGATAGTTTATATTGTGACGGCTTTACACTGGTGAGGAAATATATCCTTAATATAAATGCACTTAAATACGGATATTGGCACATTATACATAAGAGACCAAGTAAGTAGTACCTGTACATATTTATTATTATTAAGAAGGCTTTATCACACCTTTTCCCTGAGTATATTACAATACCCTATAGTGTCTTATAGTATCGTCTACCTAAACATAGTATATATTTACCTTATTTAAATGTCAACTCGTCTACAAATCATATTTAAAGCCTCAATTGTCATTTGTATTTTGGGAAAATATCTGCCAAATTGAATTAACTTTTTTATTAAGAAAACAACACTAAAATCTTAACAGTACATAATCGCCCAGCATGGATTCAATCTGATTTAATACATGGCACTGGTTTGTTTATATTGCCTGCCGAGGATGCCGAATAAATAATAATTCTGTAAATACTGAATGCAATTGAACAATTTTTGGATTGATATTACTTTTAGAGCAATCTGATTAAAACACAGATCCAGAAGAGTTGTTATTGACATGTTCTGGATGAGGTGAGGGATTAAAATGAAACAGTCTGTTACAGCAACTGTGGGTAAACCACCACAAACGTCAAAGCTGATTGATTGATCAATGCCTTATGTCATAGGGTCAAAAGGGTCAAAAATTGCTACAACCGGTCAGATCTTCATGTAGTGTAGGCCATCAAAAGTATAAAAGTATGAAAAGAAATTTAGATCTGTGTTTTAATCCAACTGCTGCAAATGACAATCAGCAACTTTAAGAGATATAAGAAATCTATATATGGGGTATAATAGGTTACAAATGATACTTAGGCTCGTTATTTCAAGGATTTTGAGGTTATTTATTTGATCTGTTTGTTAGAAATAACGATTTAATGTCTTTAACCTGTAAAATATCATTTGTGGATGAGTTAACAGACTATTTTAACTATCAGTTGATATGTAGGCAAGATAACTATAATTTAGAAACATAACCCTAAACAGCTAAGTATTATCACACTGTTTCAATTTCTGATTCCACTTTAAAATCCAACACTTTGCGGTATCCCAACTGGGTAAGGGCCATTCAAACTCATTAGGAACCATACCATTGCATTTGGATTCAAAGAAAGCAAATAAGGGAAACCAAATTCTTGTTCTCTTTGCATCTCTCTGCATAAGGGATCTGTTATTTGCTAGTGTATGGTAGTACATAAACAATCTAGAGGTCAAGTAGAAAGCCATAAATACATCTATAGAATAGTGTTCATGAGCTGCCAGAATAAAAAATATACCAAACAGGTTCAAAACCCACGTCATCATATGTAAATAGTACATCCTGTGCCTGGAGGAATCTGAAATATAAAAAATATAGGTTATAATTAATGACACAATTTAATAGCGACACCTTAGTTCTTCTCACAGGAGCCACTGTGGCTCAGTGGGTAGGGTGCTGTCTCACAAACCAAGAGGTTGTGGTGTTGGCAGAGATAGTAACAGCATTGTTTCTGTTTGTCAGTGATGCAGAAAGTAGGGCGATGTGAGGAAAAGTGTCTGGTCCTTCAGATGGCAAGATAAACCAAGGTCCTGTGGGTAAGTTAGTGTGCATGTAAATGAAACCTTGACAATTGGAATACATTATTAGAGTGGGTTAAGGTGCCACTGTTAGCATACAGCATTTTGTATGCCTGTTTCATTTCATTTTTTAAGGGGGGATATTTTTTTAAGTATTGTTTCTTACTGGTGTTTTTTTTTTATATTAAATCATTTTTATAAGGTCCAAATGTGCTGATCCTGGGGACCACATATTATCAGTGCCACAATGAGAATTTTTTATATGACCCCTCCCCACACATCGACATTAAGACCATTCAATACACTATAATACATTTATGTTTAGAGTAGGATATCTGGTGCTCCATGGCACAAATAGCGACCAATGTCGACCTTAAAAATGAAATTGGTATTAATGGGTGCACTACACTCCCCTTGGGTCAGCGTAGATTGTATAATAATTCATAATTTATTATCAACTTACATTCTGTTATAAAAAAGTTCAACAAAGTAAGTATCACAGTATGACCACTAAACATATAATCGCCACAAGTTCTAACACCTTGTAAATTCATACCAAATCCTTTCCATATTTCAAATGTTCTGTATAACCGTGTCCACATATCACCATACCTCTAAAATATACAAAATACATGGAATTATTCCTGCCATGATATCTCGCTGATTCATGATTTTCCATTTTGCACCAGATTGTATCAAATTTGGGGTCAGTGTGAAAAGTGCTTGCTCACTAACTTGCAGGTTCCAAGTTTGAACCCGGTGTTGGCTGGGAATTTTTCTTAAGATTTTCCAGTGTCTCAGTCTGTATGAAAAGTGGACGTATGCTCTTTTTCATTAGCCTGATCATACTGAACTGGATCCTTCACATTCAATCATTCTGAAGATGATTTTTTAAGAATGCCTAAATTGTCAGTCTTCAAGGCACACCTGTCCAAACCCAAACGGGAAAAAACAACTTCATTTGAATAAATCCAAACAAATACAACATACCTACTAAATTTTGTTTAAAATCTATCTAGTGGATAAGTGGAAGAAGTTGAAAATTACTAATTGTTTGTATACTGTAACCCCCTTCAATAGGCATACTCAGCATCAGCCATACCTGTAACAGCTACTTGTTACCAGTTCTCCCGCCTTTATTAGCCAGGTTGGTGCAGAAAGGAGAATGTTACATGTATACCCAATTTCATTTCAGTTAACAGATGAACACGCATGTCTTTGTTATATTATTTATTATAAGCTTTTCATCACTTAAGGCTACATGTATATTTTTTAATCTTCCTGTTCATTAGAAACAATTTGAGATAAAAATATATCTAAATGATTATAACATATAAAAGAAGAAAATCAGTTGGCTCTCACAGTGAGACTGCATGGACAACTGGCATACATATCACAAACCTACCAGGATTTGATACAGTTATGTCAGTTGTATCAATGAAAGTTCTGAAAAATAAGATGTTAAACACCATATCATGTTGGCTCCACCTACGCAGGAATCTTATTGGCTTATTATAGTAGGCTTCAGCAACTTGATTTAAAAAGTTGATTGATAAAACAATGAACTGACAACCCTGTATCATAAATAAATCTACTTTTGGCTAAATTACCCTAAGCCCCGGCAAGTTAAACTTACCTTTCCACTGCACTGTAAATGAACACCAGGTACTGACATAGATGTTATTAACATAGTAAAAGAACGGAGTAAAAATACTGTTCCAGCCAAGGAGAAAAATCTTCTCATTAAAATAAACCTATAATGTTGAAAAAAGTATGTTAAAAACTAAAGTCAAGATAGGTTGCCAGGCAACGAAACATACGCCCACAGCAGCTAAATCATTGGGGCAGTCAACAAGGGTTGTCACATATTTTTCCTTTTTTCGGTAATGAAACATTTGTAAAAAAAATAAAAACTGATTAAGAGTAACAACTCATTATGTAAATATCAGAAAATCATTAGAATTTGATAGCTTTTTATAAAGTTTTACCCCACGCAAAAAATTAGTACATACATGAAACATTTAATATCATGGATTTAGCTGTTCAGTTATCAAAATTCATTGAAAATCAAAATACTTGTTCGTTTCAACACCTTAAACTCTGTTTATCAATCTAAAGTCAATCGGATGATAAGTTTGGCCTCAATAGCGTCACAAGATTTTTTGAAGTTAAACACTATGTATAAATTTTAAGTCAATCGGATATTAGCTTTGGCCTCTAGAGCATCCACAAGATATTTTGAAGTGATCAAGGGCCATAACTCTGGGAGCAATTATCAGAAATCACTGAAAATCAACAGGCTTCTTCGTCTCATGACCTTAGGCCCTGTGTATAAATTTAAAGTCAATCGGATATTAACTTTGGCCTCTAAAGCGTCCACAAGATTTTTTGAAATGATCAAGGGCCATAACTCTGGTAGTTATTATCGGAAATCGCTGAAAAATAATTGGCTTTTTCGTCTCATGACCTTAAACACTGTGTATAACTTTAAAGTCAATCGAATATTAACTTTAGCCTCTAGAGCGTCCACAAGCAATTGTTGACGCCGGCTGGACGGTCGGGGGCGACGACAATATACGACCACATTTCCATGCGGGCGTATAAAGATGATAAAACTCTGGAAATTGTTGTTAATAAATTTAGAAATACTGGTCATGTATGACTAAAGTCTGTGCACATGAACAATTGGTTTTTACTTCTGAACTTCAGAATCTGAACTAATGAGAATGTTTTAGGCAACCTGAATATATTGCCAATAACAAAATCATTTGCAGGCAATGGTACAGGGATCGCCTCCCTTAATATAATACACATTTTTAGGAACTTGTCACTGGTAAGTTGGTAACGTACATGTAAGTCAATAGTGATTGCAGCCCCAGTGAGGAAAATATTTGCGAAGGCCAATGTTTTCACATTATTTGAGCAAAAAGATAGATTCTTCTCATTATATATCTCAATATATAATATGGGCCGACATGTAGACTATAGAAAAAACGGTTTAAACTTATAGAATTTACCTGTGTTTATGAAAAAATAATAAGACACACCAGCAGACTGCCATTACAATACCAACTATTTCACATGCTTCAAATGCCCATGGAACATAAGGCATATTATCTAGAAAAAGATCAGGCAAAGGTGGAAATTTACGCATATCGGGTACCCTGTCATGGACGATCACCATCACAAATGAAGTCAATAGGAAGACAAAAAATACATAGAAAAAGCTTAATACAGTTTTCCAGATTTCAGCATCTAGAAATTTTGATCTGACACGACTACGAGGTTTGTATGCTGGTTTCAAGAAGGCAGAGTCATCACTGTCAATATCTTCTGATTCAACACTAGTTAACCTCTCCACATGGACTTTACTCCTAGTTCTTTTTCTAGTGTAATTTTCATCCACACCATTATTTGTTACTCCCAAAGTTCTTAAAGCTGCAGTATTTTCCCGTTTTAAAGCCGAGAGTTTAATTGACAGTTTCTTTAAATGACCAAAAATAGGTATTTGTAAGGGAGGATTTTTTAAGTCATCTTCTGTTAATGATAGTAAGGCTATGCCATCTACTTTATGCTGCTCACAGAGTAATGGCACATACTCATCAAATCCTCCTTCTTTAAGCCAATTTGCCACATCATCACAGCTCCATTTCAGAACATCACTCATTATTGTTTCATCTAATTGACTATCTAAATACTTCTACCTGAAATAGAATAGGAAATTAAATGAAATGGGGGTTTCATTGTAACATCTTACTTTTTTACACCACTGGGCACTGGCTAATGAAAATGGGCCAACATCTAACTATAATTTCAGTATTTAAATGTTGGGGTATCTAGGCATGGGTGCCATGTTGGACGTATGCTGGTCATGAGGGCTATCAAAAATGACTGAAACTGGATCTGACCAATTAGTAATTTTGCACATCAGAAAAATAGCACATTTTTTCAAAATACAATTTGCAAAGATGGCTATGATCGATCTTTGCCATTTAACTATGAAGTTCTACAGCCATGCATCTCTGAGACAATCAAGACATTTAATTGACCTATCACCCAATATTATGTCTGTGATAATCCCCCTTACAGCTTCTACTTCAGGGGTTTTGAATTACAATATTATTTTCAATACAATATTTACAAAGATATGAACTGAAACTTTTGGAACATTCAGCTTCAGTTGAAAACATTATGAATCATGAATTAACCAATGCCACTTACAGGTGCTGAGAAAAATCTTTGAATGGGTCACAATTTAATCTGATTTAAACTAAAGTCAAATTTAAAAAAAAAACATTTTTTCTTGTTCATTGAACAATTAGTCCTACAATGAACCAAATCATGGCAATGAACATATGGCAGGACGATTTACCTAATACCTCAAACAATAACTATAAATGTCAAAACATTTCAGATATCTTTAAAAGTATTTGTGTCATAAATGGAGCAGCAAAGCAATGAATAAAGAATTCATTCTCCACAAATGCTTTGTTATTAATAATTGTACTTTTATAATCTCTTTTTTGGGTTATTTTATGCTACAGAAATTGATTGCTTTTTCATAGTACATGTACATGTATTATTGGGTCAACAAGGGAGATAACTGGAATAATGAAACATTCAGTGTGCTTGATTGACAGAGGTGCAATCGAGTGACGTGGAATTCAGTCCTGTAGGTCTGGCAGTGGTTTAAATAAAATTGTGATATAATTAAACACAGCGAATATGTTTCAGCTGTCATGGTTGGCATGGATATTTTCTCATGCATTGGTGCATGTGTTGTAACCCAAGATCTCCCTTTTTAACTTGATTTTTGTCATTATATTTGAGATCAAGATCAGAATTTAATTTCATACAATATGAATAATGTTAAATCAAGTACCCCAAATGCCAATCACATTTTCATCCATTTTTTCCAACTCAATGTTATTTTTATACGTCCACATAAAAATGTCGTCGCCCCTGTCCGTCCAGACGTCCGTCTGTCCGTCCACAATTTGTTTGTAGACCCTCTACAGGTCACAATTCTTATCCGATTTTGATGAAACTTGAAATATAGGTTTATCCCAAAACGATCTCGGCTGCTTTCGATATTGGCATGTATCGGATGAAAACTTCATGGATTATGGCCCCTGATTGTACGAAAAATCACGTTTTTAGCTTGTGGACCCTATAGAGGCCACAATTTTGAACCGATTTTGATGAAACTTGACATGCATGTTTATAACCCAAAGATCTTGATTCCTTTCGATATTTGTGCCTATCGGAATGTAATTTCCTGAATTATGGCCCCTGATTGTCCGAAAAATCACCCTTTTTAGCTTGTGGTCCCTCTGGAGGTCACAATTATTATCTGATTTAAAAAAACGTTTGATTATATCACCGTTACACCCTAAGGAAGGTTGAGTTCGAATTTCGGGAAAATCGGACCAAAATTGCCATACAAAATGGTATATCAAGGTTGTGGACCCTGTAGAAGTCACATTTTTAATTCGATTTTGATGAAACTTGAAATTCATGGTTATAACCCAAAGATCTTGGTTCCTTTCGATATTTGCGCATATCGGAACATAACTTCCTGAATTATGGCCCCTGATTATACGCAAAATCGCCTTATTTTAGCTTGTGGTCCCTCTGGTGGTAACAATTATTATCCGATTTAATAAAACGGTTGATTACATTACCGTTACACCGTAAGGAAGGTTGAGTTCGAATTTGGGAAAATCGGACCAAAATTGCCATACAAAATGGCCGCCGTTTGTACGCGAATACTGTTAAAAAATTGTATATCATGGTTGTGGACCCTGTAGAGGTCACAATTTTAATTCGATTTTGATGAAACTTGAAATGCATGGTTATAACCCAAAGATCTTGGTTCCTTTCGATATTTGCGCATATCAGATCGTAACTTCCTGAATTATGGCCCCTGATTGTCCGAAAAATCGCCTATGGTCCCTCTGGAGGTCACAATTATTATCCGATTTGAAAAAACGTTTGACTCTATCACCGTTACACCCTACGGAAGGTTGAGTTTGAATTTCGAGAAAATTGGACCATAATTGCCAGAAAAAATGGCCGCTGTTTGTACGCGAACAGTGTAAAAATATGGTATGTCAAAGTTGTGGACCCTGTAGAGGTGACAATTTTAATTCGATTTTGATGAAACCTGAAATGCTTGTTTATAACCTAAAGATCTTTATTCTTTTCGATATTTGCGCATATCAAATTGTAACTTGATGAATTATGGCCTTTGATTGTAGGAAAAATCACTTTCGGTATTGCTTGTTCTCTGTCTATCTCTTGAACAATTATTATCTGATTTAAAAAAAAACTCTGATTATATTACTGTTGCACCGTAAGGAAGGTTGAGTTCGAATTTCGTGAAAATTGTACCAAAATTGCAGGACGAAATGGTCACGGTTTGTACGCGAATAGTGTAAAAATATGGTATATCATGGTTGTGGACTCTTTACAGGTCACAATTCTTATCCGATTTTGACGAAAAGTAACATTTCTAGGTTGTGTACCGTCAAACCATAATCATTGTCGGCTTCGAATTTCATGAATATCAGACTGGAACTGACCAACAAAATGGCTGCTCCCAATACAGTATGAAATACAGGACTTAATGATGTAGGAAAAATCACTTTCGGTATTGCTTGTTCTCTATCCATCTCTCAAAAATGTGGGCGTATCCTGCCTGGCAGTGCCAGCCTATCTTTTATTTATGTAATTGAAGTATTATTTTATTTTTTCACAATAAAGAGGTATAATGTGGTAGTATGTGATTAGAACCGGGTTATGAATAGTACTGGGTTTGGGTAGAGAAGAAATAGTATTTGGTAAATTGTACTGCCCTGTGCAAGTTCCCAATTCATGCTTAAAAGAGCTAAATCACTAATATTTGAGACCTAGAGATTGACACAAATGGGTCACAGTGCATTTAATAATACTGTAATATGAATGTACATAAACTGATTTACGTTCAACAATTTCCGTTTTTACTCTAATTTCGAATTTATTGTGCATGCTCTCCAGGTAAGACTATGGCGACGACGCTTAATTTGGTAGAATATCTCTAGCCTCATTCCCTTGTAACAAATGTGGCTGATGCGCATTATGGTACCAGTACACAATTTATGTATCAACTATCAATGGTAAAATGTTTAGTTTGTCTTAAATATTACAATGTAGATATCAGAAGTCCATCTTTTTTCGGTAAGATCACAGGGTCAATGTTGATTTAAATTGACAAAATATTTGTTTGTGTATTCAGTTTCAAAGAGTAATGACTTTGGATGATACTGTGTTAAAGACTTAGCTACTTTAACAAATTTGGTATTAAAGTAACTTAATGGAATGCAACATTCTGGTACAACATTGTCAACAGAACAATGCTGTCAAAGGTCATTGGCAAAGATATGAAGTTTGAGCTCACTGATCAGCATTGAATAGTTGCTAGGCCGTTTCAGTCACTGATAATGATAAGGATAAACATTGACGCGACTTAATGAGTCCCTCATATTAACTTTTTATTCCGACAAATTAAATTTTAAAACATTTTTTGTATATTAGAAAAGTAAGTAAATACGTTTGAAGTATTTGTAGTTTAAAAGTACATATATTTCCTATTTAGTGTAATTGGGTATTAAAATGAGTAAAAGGCATCATTTTGCCCAAAGCAGTTATGTCTTATGTAAACAATGCAGATGCCATTGAGCCAATTAATGATTGACGCTGTGTGATGTCATTGCACGTGTTGACAACTGTCATCTGCGACAGAGATAATTCGTAAATTGTCTCTTTAAGGTCAACAAAGTACAAATTCAAAACAGTCTTACTCTTCTTACTTACTAGTCTTACTACACTACCAGTGCTAGTCAAAAACAAAAAACTCGCAGCAAAAAAGTACCCTATCTGGAACTCACAACAGAGGCCTAAGAGATGTTAAGACAATCCAAATTGGGGAAAGGTGACTGGTACTGGGTCAAAGGTCAAATCATTAATGAGACACACAAATGACATGTCACGCATGTATTCACTGAAAAAGTTGTGGAAAACAATACAATATAATATTACTCTCTAGCCACCACAACATTCACGATACACACACCATAGTATATAGGTTACTCAAAGAAATCACAATAATATTCGAAGTTTCTGAAATTCATTTAAACACATACTGTACGGTATCCATAAACGAAAACTAACATTCATGTTATAGTTATGCAGGATGTTTTTGTAATTCTGCTTCCTTTACCAATGGGCAATACTTATCACGTGTCCCTTATATGGATTCAGACCAACCAAATCATCTCATTTGGTTGACACCAAAACGAACGCCACTCCTTCTATTTATATTGGTTTTCTGTCGTTCTCATTTTGCATGGCCATAATTTAATTTTGGGAGATCTTAATTTTATTTAGTGCATATTCATGACTTTAAGTTGGACACATGTTTACTAGTATCTATTACTTTCAGTTTGTTTTTATCAAGATTTCTATAGTAAACCTCAAACATACCTTTAGGCAAGACGTTACTTGCATGGCGTTGCTTCGTCTAAGGTAAAAAGTGTGCAACCTAATGAAAGTTCGGGGAAGGTTTTTAGACGAGAAATAAATTATATATGGAATTTTCGAAATTTGCAGAGTTCTGCATCCAAATGATGCTTTAAAATAGAATAACCGGAAGCTGCTGGGTTACGACAAACCGGCGAAAAGTTGAGTCAGAAGTCAATAGATTGATTTTATTACATAAAACACCCTTTTCGGACAGATGGAAAATAATACATATTATGCATACAATCAAAAATGCATAAAAAGTGAATGAACAGTAAAGATAAGTCACCGAAAATCTACATTATGTCGAACAAAACTTTAATTAGGGAAGCTCTCACTGCCAGGGAAAATATTCTCGAAGGCAGTGTGTCGAGTGGTGCTGGATGGTTTTGACCGAAACCTAATTTTTGTTTCCAGTGAGTTGATCAACTATATTTAATTTCACCTGATGTGCATTTTGGAGATTCAACATCCACACGATGTAGTTGAAAAAGATTATTAATTATTCACATAACGACCACAAACTTCAACCGAATTGTAAAATTTGTCTAATTTGGACGTCTTATCATCTTCTAAATGGGCGAAATGGTTAATTTAATCAATGGGCGAATTATCCAAGTGCTGAGTTTTCTCGGGAAATAAAGCCGAAAAATAAAATAATTTTGTCTAAAACAAATATTGTCTAAGATGAGCACATACTATGCTCTCACATATTTAGGCAATAATTTTTCAAATTAATAATAATTTGGCGTAAATTTGATTTCGAGCTCCATGTTTTCCGAACACGTGAGACCCGATTAGTCGACTTCTCTTCTCGGTGACCTTGTCCTATCGCTAAGATTGCAGTGTATCTTTAGGTAAGTAAATGCGATTTATTGGATGACAAATAATATGTGTAAACCGTCCTGGGTTAATTGGCACTTTTATTTGGAAGGGGTTATGTGCTGGAACAGTTTTTGAACATCTTGTTCACCATAAAAAGATAGAACGTCAATAATTTAGTAAAGAATTAGGCAGATATGAGCATTCCAACTAGACACGCTTCCTGTACTGATAAAATTAATGGTATTCAGGTATAATACAAACGTTCTACGATGTCAATGTGAAGAATGACACGGAACTGTGAATGAAAGTTGTTCCGTAATAATGGTTTCTTTGCATTAGGAAGAAACGGAAGTTGTTTTTTATTGATGAAGATATTGGTATGAATGGTCGAAGATCCAATTTATCTCTATTAAATTTGGAATAACCGGCGCCGGTAGGTTATAAATTTGGAATAACCGGTGCCGGAGGTTAATGGTTATTGTATTACGTAGCACACTCGACTTTATGAATCAGATCTTATCCTGATTGAAAGTGCAATTGTTTTGAAATGAAATTATGAATGAATTGAGTAACATGTGTAATGTAGTTATAATATTAGTATGTAATATAGAGTAGAAATTAGATGACAGCATAATATTGGTAATATAAGATAGGTTAGTTATACACTGGTAGTGTAGTGGTAGGCCTAATCCTCAATAAATGTAACGCTGCAGACGAAGGCTGATCCATTTGTGTAACTAATTGTCAATCATCGTCCTAACGCATGTAATGTGATTATGTGAGCGTAGTTTCAATCCCACACTTGCCGTAAGTATGGTATGTGACAAGGAGTAGGATTGCCAGCCTATCCTCCAAGATTTTCTTGGCATTTTGTGCTCTTCAAACAGTTAATAAAAAAAATCATGCATAAGTTATATTTTACCATCTAATTTTGTTCACATGAACAATGTACAATAGTGAAATTGGTAAAATTATTAATATCATGACTTTCCCTATTGTCATTGTTGGTTAAGTTTGTAAGACTGACTGAATGTCAATGTCACCTTTAATCTGCATTATATTAGAACTAATAATAGAAATATTCAAAAAAATGATCAGAAGAATAATAAAAATATTCAAACAAATTGTCAGAATAATTTAACTCAAAGTAAAATTCTCAAATATTTCTAATGTAACATCTGGTTAATTTCTGGAATATTTATGAACATTTTCTTTTTCAGTGTTAAACAAAAAACTATGGCTCCACCAAGTTACTCTGATCTTGGCAAAACTGCCAGAGATATCTTTTCAAAGGGTTACAGTAAGTAAATTTGATGTTGCAAGTAGCACGTTAAACCCCATTTTAAGATTATGACTTAAAGCAACAATGCATCATGAAATTTTGGCTATTTATATCAAATTTTCATGGCTTAATCAATATGTACTTAGATTGATTGTCTAATATTGAATTTAGAAAGCGTGTTCAAAATACCAATTTGATACATGTAGTCTCCCTGCTTGGATTAATCAGATTTAGTCACCCTCAACAAATATGGCAGTGGACTTCTGACATAGCGAGGAGCAATGACACTTAATTTGTACCAGTTGTCACTAAATCGAATACTTATGAGTTGTAGGCCTTCTAAGATACTATACCGGTACTTACATAAAAGTGTTTGGTGTTAAACCCCATTTCATTTCATTCATATAGAAGAAGAATTTTTCAATTTTGCATTTAAATTTACTACCGGTAGTGCTAGAATTAGGTATTAAATTGAATATGTACTTTTATTTATATGTTTGTTTTAGACTATGGTTTCTGTAAGCTTGAATGTAAAACAAAAACAGATAGTGGAGTACAGTTTACAACCAGTGGTAACTCGAGTACGGATACAGGCAAAGTTGGTGGAAACTTAGAGGCCAAATACAAATGGGATGAGTATGGTAAGGATATAAGAAAATACATCTAGTTTTTGAAAAGTACCGCATAATCCAAGTATATTAATTAGAAGACACAGATCATGATGGTTTTGGGGTTTGTTTTTTTTTTTTTATGAGATTCGCCCCACCAGGGAGGAATAGTTCTGCTAAAGCAAAAACAACTATTGTGATTTCCTTTTGTCAGTGGTGAAGGACAGAGGGCCTGACAACAATGTTTCAACATTGAGATAGGACAACAAAAAAAACAGTCCCAAGGAGGCTACATATTTGTGTGCATGGAAAAGAATCCCTGACTACAGGAATTTGAAATAAAAGTAGGCTTGTTGCGCAGGCAAAATTTCTCTCCTGGACCGACACTATGTCTTCATTAGCTCAGTCAGTTCTTAACAGTAGGATGCTGAACCAGTTTTCAATTGATTTCAAATCTAGATTATGGCTTGAAAACCATTTTATTGGCTAATTCACCTCATTTATTTTTCACAGACAAATTCGAGTTGTACTGTACTAAAAAAATTAGAAGATATTGCAGAAATATTTTCTTTTTTTTCTATGCATTTCTTATCACACATATTGCTATTCCTCTTGACAAAATAAATGTTGCAGTAAATTTTTATTTGTATAAGAAAAATATGTTTTTTTGAAAATTCCTCCCTTCAGCTTCACATATTCAACATCATATTGCCAGAGAACCTACTCATTTTGTTTGTGTGGTCTTCTAAATAATCTTTTTCTCCCTTTTTTCAGGACTTACATTCACAGAAAAATGGAACACAGACAATGTTTTATGCACAGAGATTAAAATTGAGGATCAACTTACAAAGGGTCTTCAGCTCGCATTTGATACATCTTTTGCACCCCAAACAGGGTATTAAGACTTGTATTTTCTTCTATTTGTAATATAGGTTATTTAGTATCTGTAGTAGGAGTAAATCATTTATATGTAGCCCATTTACAACACAAAGAGACTACATTATCTAATAATACATTTCATGGGATGTATTGTATTAAACACACTAACATACTTATGGTAAACAGCTGCTGATATATTTAGACAAGGTTTCCAACCAAGAGTATTGATAACATTGAAATCAAATTGAACTACATGATAGTCCCAAACTGATAAATGATAAATTTGGATGATAAATGAATTCTTGTACACCCCTCTTTGATCTCAAATATGTCAACCCTAGATTTCAATATTTAAAGTTGAAATCGGATTTGATTTGCTATATATAACGGATATATTTGATATCAGAAACTGATTTGGGGTTGTTTGTATATTTAAAATATTTTCATTGTGTAGATTACAATGGATTATTAATGATAAACAAATATTATTGTGCAAAAATATACCTGATACAGAGGGATTAATAGAAACCGATAGTCTCTCACAACTTAAGTTTGTAATTATATATTTTAATAGATTAAACAGTAAATTAATGTGCAGTAATACAAATGTAGATAAAACATAATTCAAATAATAATAATAAAATAATAATAATAATAACGAAATTTATATTGCGCAACAATTCATCCCACTTGGGGATGCTCTAGGCGCATGAAAGTGTTCACGTGGGATTAATTATAGTGACTAAACATCCAGGTTTTCACACTTGATTTAAAGATGGACAATGTTTCACATTTTCGAATTGAAGGTGGTAGCGAATTCCACAGAGTTGATGCATTATATTGAAAAGTCCTTGAACCAAATTTCTTCATCTTATAAACTGGGACATCTAACAATAGTTTACTCTCAGATCTCAGTGACCTGTTTGGTTTGTAGTGTGTCAATAGATTCTGAAGATATTGAGGTGCCGTTTGATTTAATGTCTTGTAGGTCAGGGTTAAAATTTTAAAGTTAATTCTTTCGCGCACTCGAAGCCAGTGAAGATTATTTAAGATGGGAGTGATGTGTGATTTTGATCTAGCTTTAGTGACAATGCGTGCAGCATGATTTTGGATCCTTTGCAACTTGGAAATTTGTTCATCGGTTACTCCAGAGAGTATGGCATTGCAATAGTCAATTCTGGACAACACGAATGATCGAGCCAGTGCAGCAGCTGCACTTTCAGATATAAGGTGACGGATTGATCCTATTCTTCGGAGATGGAAATGACAGATTTTGCAGATGTTGTTTATGTGAGAGCCAAAACTGAGGTTTGAATCTAAGAACACGCCAAGATTTTTTACAACATTTGATATCGGAATATCTGAATTGCCTATTTTGAGAGATTTCACAGTGCATGTATTAAGTCTGTGATCAGGTCCAATAAGAAGAAGCTCAGTTTTGTCATCGTTAAGTTTTAACATGTTGGCGGACATCCAGTTCTTAATACCATTTAGGCAACTTTCTAAATTACCAATTGTGGAGAGCTGGCTGACAGAGTTGAGGTTAAATTTATCGATTAGCTGTGTGTCATCAGCATAAAAGTGGTGCTGGATCTTATATCTATCGATGAGGTTTCCAAGGGATTTTGTATACAGTGTAAATAAAAGGGGTCCCAATACTGAACCTTGAGGTACCCCGCAAGATAATTGCACTTGCTTTGATGAAGAGTTATTAATGTCAACATACTGGTATCGACTGGTAAGATATGAGCCGAACCACTGTAGAGAAGATCCTGCTATTCCGTAGCCAGTCTTCAGTCGGTCAAGTAGGTTGCTATGGTCGATTGTGTCGAAGGCAGCCGATAGATCTAAAAGGGCTAGGACGCCGATGCTACCCGAATCGACAGATGATTTTAAAGCGTCGATGACACAAACCAAAGCTGTTTCAGTGCTATGTGCGGGGCGGTAGGCTGACTGAAACTCGTCAAAAAGTCTGGACTGGTCAAGGTAGACAATTAGTTGCTGCTTGACAACCTTCTCTAGAATCTTTGAGAGGAATGTTAAATTAGATACAGGGCGGTAATTTTTCAACAGCTGTGGGTCAAGCGTAGACTTCTTAATTAAGGGCTTAACAACTGCCATTTTGAAGCTAAGTGGTACCGTTCCCGACTGCAGACTTTTATTGACGATTTTAGTCAGAACTGGTAAAATAGTATCCAGGATACTTAGCAGGAAGTGCGTGGGTATGGTATCTAATGAACATGATGTAGGTTTGGACTGAAGAATTATTTTCTTGAGCTGCTCTGGCTGTACAGATTGGAAACCATTGAACTGTGTTGAAACTATAGGTTGTTCAATAGGGTTAATAGATGAAGAACCAAGACCATCACGAATTTTGGATATTTTGTCTTTGAAATAATCATTGAATTCTTGAGCCACAGTACTGTCTTCTCCATCGGGAAGTATCACCTTGTTTTCTGTACCCAGAAGTTTATTCAGGGTTGAGAACAACACCTTTGGATTAGAAGCACAGTTAGATATTTTTGTGTTGTAGTAATGTGATTTGGCATTTGAAACACATTTCTGAAAATCTTTACAAATTTGCATATAAATTTGTTTATGCACAGCCAGCCCAGTCTTTTGCCACTTCCGTTCCGCTTGTCGGCGCTTTTGTTTGATGTCTTGTACTGATTCATCGTACCATGGAGTATTCAGTGAGCGGCTAATGGTCTTGGTTCGAATCGGGGCGTGTTTTGCTACGAGATCAGAAATGGTTGTGTTGAATAAATCAACCATACCATCAACATCATCAGCCGGAAAGTTCCTGAAAAGTGAACTCTTGGTAAGATCATCAGTAAACTTTTCCAAATTTATGGATTTATAATTTCTATATTGTATTGTTTTTGCATGCTTCACAGTTTCTGGAAAGTTAACATCAAAAGATACCAGAGAATGGTCAGAAATCAGGTTGTTGACAACATCAATGTTTTGTACAAAATTAGCATTTCGACATAAAATCCAATCAAGGGTGTGACCAGAGCGGTGTGTCGGCGAAGTAATAAATTGTTTAAGGTCATAAATATTCAGACGATCACAGACACGTTTAGTGAGAACATTGTTCGGAGAGTCAAAATGTATATTAAAATCCCCGACAATAAGAGTGTTTTCGTCTTGGTGAGGATCTTCACATAGCGCAGAGAAGTCATCAATAAAGTCTGCATCAGTGCAATGATTTCTAGCTGAAAGGGGTGGTCTGTAAATACAAACGAGTTTTAAAGTCTGTGATGGTGATTTTATAGTTACTGCCAGGTGTTCAAACGAAGAAAAATGTTTTGCTGATTTAATAAAAAGGCAAAAAAAATAAAATAAGTCGCACTCCAGAAAATAAATGAAATACTGAACAAAAAACACACACACACCATTAACCAAACTGTTTTTATACGCCCACATTTTCATGTGGACGTATTATGTCGTCGCCCCTGTCCGTCCGTCCGTCCACAATTTGTTTGTGGACTCTCTACAGGTCACAATTCTTATCCGATTTTGACGAAACTTGAAATATAGGTTTATCCCCAAAAGATCTCGGTTCCTTTCGATATTGGCATGTATCGGATCAAAACTTCATGGATTATGGCCCCTGATTGTACGAAAAATCACGTTTTTAGCTTGTGGACCCTATAGAGGTCACAATTTTGAACCGATTTTGATGAAACTTGACATGCATGTTTGTAACCCAAAGATCTTGGTTCCTTTCTATATTTGCGGCTATCGGAATGTAATTTCCTGAATTATGGCCCCTGATTGTCCGAAAAATCACCCTTTTTAGCTTGTGGTCCCTCTGAAGGTCACAATTATTATTCGATTTAAAAAACCGTTTGATTATATCACCGTTACACCCTAAGGAAGGTTGAGTTCGAATTTCGGGAAAATCGGACGAAAATTGCCATACAAAATGGCCGCCGTTAGTACGCGAATACTGTTAAAAAATGGTATATCAAGGTTGTGGACCCTGTGGAGGTCACAATTTTGATTCGATTTTGATGAAACTTGAAATTCATGGTTATAACCCAAAGATCTCGCTTCCTTTCGATATTTGCGCATATCGGATCGTAACTTCCTGAATTATGGCCCCTGATTATACGCAAAATCGCCTTTTTTTTAGCTTGGAGGTCACAATTATTATTCGATTTAAAAAACCGTTTGATTATATCACCGTTACACCCTAAGGAAGGTTGAGTTCGAATTTCGGGAAAATCGGACGAAAATTGCCATACAAAATGGCCGCCGTTTGTACGCGAATACTGTTAAAAAATGGTATATCAAGGTTGTGGACCCTGTGGAGGTCACAATTTTGATTCGATTGTGATGAAACTTGAAATTCAAGGTTATAACCCAAAGATCTTGCTTCTTTTTGATATTTGCGCATATCGGATCGTAACTTCCTGAATTATGGCCCCTGATTATACGCAAAATCGCCTTTTTTTTTAGCTTGGAGGTCACAATTATTATCCGATTTAAAAAAACGTTTGATTATATTACCGTTACACCGTAAGGAAGGTTGAGTTCGAATTTCGGGAAAATCAGACCAAAATTGCCATACAAAATGGCCACCGTTTGTATGTGAATACTGTTAAAAAATGGTATATCAAGGTTGTGGACCCTGTAAAGGTCACAATTTTAATTCGATTTTGATGAAACTTGAAATGCATGGTTATAACCCAAAGATCTTGGTTCCTTTCGGTATTTGCGCATATCGGATCGTAACTTCCTGAATTATTCGAATTTCGTGAAAATGGTACCAAAATTGCCGGACGAAATGGTCGCCGTTTGTACGCGAATAGTGTAAAGATATGGTATATCATGGTTGTTGACTCTGTACAGGTCACAATTCTTATCCGATTTTGACGAAAAGTCACATTTCTAGGTTGTGTACCGTCACACCATAATCATTGTCGACTTCGAATTTCATGAATATCAGACTGGAACTGACCAACAAAATGGCTGCTCCCAATACAGTATGAAATACAGGACTTAATGATGTAGGAAAAATCACTTTCCGTATTGTTTGTTCTCTATCCATCTCTCGAAAATGTGGGCGTATCCTGCCTGGCAGTGCCAGCCTATCTTTGTTAGTTTCAAGGATTATAGGCTACTGCTATAATTGTATATAAGATTTATCCTTGTCATGTCATTGAATATGGGTTGGGTACATAAAGGTCCTTGAAATGCCCTTGATGTAATGTTTTTATCATTGTTTAAAGTAGCAATGTGTGAACATAAATTCAAATGATTTGTTGGAATTAATATTTCTTTGATTATTGTCTACTAATTTTTAAATATTAAAAATTCCAACATTTTAAATTTTCTTACTCTAAAACATATTTTTACATTGTGCAATGATTGACTGTTATAAGATTTGTTAGTTAATGATAATAAATCTATTTTATGCTGGTATACACAATGATTAAATGCATAAATTTATTTCATTTCAGAAGAGTAGCACCTTGCACCCCATTTCATTTATTTATTTATTTCATTTCAGTAAAAAAAGTGGTAAAATAAAGAGTGCTTTTAAGAATGATAATGTAAATATTAACTGTGATGTAGATTTTGATTTTGCTGGACCAACCATACATGGTGCAGCTGTATTAGGGTGAGTACAACTTGCTTATTAATAGTCACAAATAATAATTCCCCCTGGTTCATTGTTTCTTGAATTGATCAACAAAAGATTGGAATATAATTAACTCTTTGTTAAGCAAAGGAGAGTCTCAGTGGCTATGTGAGTAAGACGCTGGCTTCCTAACCTGGAGATCACATGTTCGATCAATGTTTCCTTTATTAGTGATGCATTATGGAGGCCAAAAAAACGAGATACTATTTTGCACTTAAAAGATTCCTTGGCAGTTGGGAATCAATATTAACATTTAAATACCATAAGACTGGAAAATAATAATTATAGATAAAATTGTTATATATATGGTGGTTTTTATTATTATTACAGTTATACAGGATGGTTAGCTGGTTACCAAATGTCTTTTGATACTTCCAAATCCAAATTAACGAAGAGTAACTTTGCTGTAGGTTATACGTCAGGAGACTTCACTCTTCACACAAATATGTAAGTATTCGTCATTAGTAGAGTTATTTCCCTTCTCATGGGTTTTCAGCTATTTCCAGCTTGGATAAATAAGAAGAGACAAATACTTACATGGACAACTTCTTGATGTCTGTGTTATAAATAGCTTTTTTTTTTTACATGGAAATATTTTTTTGGGAAGAGTGCCTCTGAGTACCTTGCTCTACTCGGTTAAAACAAAATATTTCTTCTTTTTTTTTCTGTCGGTTTATTTGCAATAGTGTGTATTTGGGAAATGTATCGTTTCAGTAATGATGGTCAAGAATTTGGAAG
This sequence comes from Patella caerulea, assembly GCA_036850965.1. Classification (NCBI taxonomy): domain Eukaryota; kingdom Metazoa; phylum Mollusca; class Gastropoda; family Patellidae; genus Patella; species Patella caerulea. The sequence continues at coordinate 24,625,891 of JAZGQO010000014.1, read as the reverse complement.
TTCCATCTATCAGCGAGTAAGCAGGGATTTAGAAACCTCTGTAAATCTATCCTGGACTTCTGGAACAAATGCCACACGATTTGCCCTGGGTGCTAAATACACATTGGATAGAGACGCATCTGTACATGTATGTATAATTGTATTATTGGAAAATGGCAAATTTTGAGCTTTACAGGCGCGGATCCAGAGGGGGGGGGTCCCCCCCCCCCGCTCAGACTTGAAAATTTTTTATGCGACTTTTGGACCTGTAATTTTGGAATTTACCTTCCGGAAATACGTCAGAATGCACCAAATTGAATCTAATTTACCAAATTTTCCTGGGGGAGGGGCCCCAAACCCCCCAATAATTGGTTGAGTGCCTTTTATCAAACCTAGACCCTCCCCTGCAAAAAATCCTGGATCCGCGCCTGTGTATACGATAATTTTTGAAGCCCTGTTTTGGCCTATCAATATATTAAGACTAATCCTTGTTATTTAGAAACTGAAGATTAATAATGGCGCGATCTGACTCTGAGCAAACCCCTCTTTATCTTGCGCATTAAATTCGATGCCATTCTAATAACTTAGTTGAATAAGAGTAACATTCTAAATGAAAGATACTTTGCTTGCCCTTTAAACCTAGGGCCTGTTTCACGAAATTTTAACTAAGATAAAAATCCAAATTTTAGTAATTTGATTGGAGAATATTAGATTGAAGTATTTGGATTTTTATCAAAAGTTAAGATTTCGAGAAACAGAGACCCGGTTTTAAAGAGCTGTTTAAACAACATTGTTAGGAATTGTTAAAATAACATTTACTGTGATTTAATCAGGACCATGTTTCTACAATCATTGTCTGGTCTAACCCCTAAATTCATTTATCTTTTAAAAAAATTGTAATATGTTGTCTCTTACTTATAGGCTAAAGTCAACAACTCCAGTCAGATTGGTTTAGGTTATTCACAAAAAGTACGAGATGGTGAGTTGTTTTTGTTAATATCCTTTCTAATTTTGTTGAAACTAATAAAAACCAATAAAGTCTAGAATTAAGTCTGAGGCAATCCATGTATCATATATCTGTAACATGTCATCACTATAGCCTACTATTAAGGGGAGACTCCGATTTAGGGTAGACTCGGGGAGTCTAACCATGAGTTGTCATGTTCTCTTCCGGCATTGGCTGGGAAGGTTCCTCTGGATTCTCTTGTGGTTTCCCCTTGTAAGTGGTACAGGATGGGGAGCCATACACTGTCTAGTGATTGAGATGGGTTCAAAAATTGAAACTGTTTACACATTATTGCTTGCTTGTCATGGATGCAAGTGATATTGTTTTTGTATCCCAGGATTGTATGTGACAAGAATATGGTGACCTTTTTAACCACATCATTTTTGCCATGTGCTAGTCTCGCTGTCTGAGCAAAATTTTCCTCAAAAGAGTTGATGCAGAAAAGTAAAGCATTTAACTCCATTTTATGAAATAAACTGCACCTATAGAGTACAATCATGTAAACAGCTGTTCAGAGACTTCATGTGGTAAAAGTACAGATCACCTGTTATCACCAGAAATATACAAAACTGATTAAATCTGTTTTCTTTCAGGTATTAAACTAACTTTGTCAACTTTAATAGAAGGCAAAAACATTAATGCTGGAGGCCATAAAGTAGGTCTTGGAGTAGACTTTGAAGCCTAATAGTTTAGTAGATACTAGAAAAGAGTTGATTATATAATATATATAGTGGTGGAAATTCAAGATACATTTATTCTTAAATTGTGAAAGAATTGTTTTTTTTGCAGTATTTCTGTGTCTTTAGAACTGGTTGACAATCTTGTAATCAATGGATCAATTCTGGTGTTATTTTAGAATTCTTGGAAATGGTTTTTAATTGAACTCAAATATTCTTTCTCAATCTCCAACTATACACTTTAAAGATCCATTGTGTGTTTAGTATCAAGATATTTGGTTTTATTTTGCATTAGTCGCATGCAATGTGATAATTCGAGTTGTCCATACTGTTAAGAAATTGATCAATGAGTTTGTTTTGTTCACTGACAAAACATTGTATAAATAAATAAATAATCTAAGTAAACAGTTTTTCTGAACTCTTGTTCTCTTTATCCTGAGTTCATAGTGGTCTTTATTCGGATTAATAGGGGTCTTTGACTTTTACGTTACACTTGATTGACAAACTCACGTAACACTTCATTTTGGGTATGTGAGATGGCTTTGAGTATGGGCTTGCTCTCTAACTAGCAGGTCCTTTTTTTTTTTACAGTGTATCTAAACCTTGTTAGTGGCGTATGACGGAAAATCATACCTAGCTTTGTAATTCAGATGTCCATTTGACTGGTTTGTTTGATTTTCAGTCCTTAGTGGAGGTTAGAACATGTATGGGGCTTGCACCTCAGGGTAAAAAGTTTTAGTAATCCCTCGTGACTGGCTGACTAAAGTCTAGCTCCCCCCCCCCACTACAGGGTAAATTTGAGTTAAACTGTGCGTTAGATGTGTGTTCTGAACCATAGAAGATATAAGATCGCAGACTGGCTGTAAAGACTTTTGGTTCCTGCACATACAACATTTTTAACCGATATCTTGCTGCTGGTTTGTAAACTAGCAAACCCTACAACCAATAACCCATGTGTCAAAATGGTGGATTGTGAGCTAGGCACCACCAGGATATACATCCAAGTGCTTTTTCGAGAAAGGCCCCATGGATTTTCCATCCTGGTTTCCCCTTGTCAGTGGTACAGGGGGAAGACAAGGACAGTGTCAAGTCGTTCAGGATGCCCCTTGGTTATAAGAACCCTTGACAGCTGGAAAATGATACGAGAGTAGTTCTGCTGTCCATGCAAAATTCCCCTCATAGCATGATGCATGGTGTCTTCCATTAGCCTTGTCCAGTTGGGGCATAAAAGTAGAATGGTGTCTTGAAATAAAAAATGAACCCATTCCAACGCAAACGTATCCAACATTGAATTCTGCTCAATATCGCCAATGATCCATTCAAGCTTGACCCCCAACCCGAAAATAAACAATGAAAGGTGTAAATATTTATTGCAAACATCCCTTAATTATCACATATTTTCTCAATTCTATATATCATAATTTCCTCTCCTGTCGATGTATAAATTTATATAATAAATACTTGAAAACAGAATTATAGAAAACAAGAGTTAATAAATATTGTATGGTAATCCTGTACACGTTCATATAACACATATTTACCTCTCTGATCGTCATTTGGGAGGATTTTGAATCCCTTGCCGACTTCATTTTAAATACCAGTCCAAAAATGGTTCCACTACTTTCAGTATTTACAAAAAAATATCAAAAATTAAAAATTTCGAAACGTTCGGCATATTTTCCAGACGATATGTTAAATAATCAATTTGATTAGATATTGTCTGAAAAATACAAATGACTATCAAAGGCTTTAATAAAACTACTTTTCATAACAGTAGTTTAACTCGGAAAAGACAGACAGGAGCTATATAATTAACAAATACACAAGTTTTATCATATTTATAAACATTAACATTTTGACTTTAAAATATTTCAAGATATCCAATTAAAAAACTCAAACGGAACCATCTCTGGGGGAGATTCTAAGCCAACATTTACAATGTACTAAACTTACAAGAAACGGTGAGGGACACACATTTTTTTTTAATTTCAATGATAATGAAGCATATGTGTATAATTGACAACTATCTTCATGCTTCTTGAGTAACAGAATAAATGATAACGTTATCGAATCAATCAATGTTTATGTGCAGAGAGCGAAGGGGCTTCCTGGAATGTCCTCATCGCCCCATTTGATGTACAGTGTATGTTCACCGATTTCTGTTACTTTGTAGGTCAGTTCGTATGTTGTGTTTGTTGCTTTTTTCAAGAATAGTTCAGCTTCTGGTTGACCATGTGGGTTGATCATACCAACGGACAGAAGTGCTTGACCTGCAAATGCAAAGATGGTGGTTAACCACCCAACACTACATTAGGAAGAATGTTGGGACGGAAGCATTGATTCCGATAAACCCTTTGCAGAGCGTAACGAAACCTTTGTCGATTTAGTCTGTATAACACCGTGGGGAAACTCTCATTTCTCCGTTTCCCTATGTCGGTTTTCAGTCAAAATAGACCAAAAGTTTAGATCAATCCATCCAAATTCATCTTTGCTCTACCTACAGCTAACACGCACAAGACACTGTAGCATAATACTTTTTGTTCCGGCATTTATCACAGCGTTTGACCACCAAGCATAACCCTTTCCGAGCTTTAGTATCCATCCATTATGCTTTCTCTATCTCCGTCCTCCACAAGGGTGGACTAAGAAGCTCTGGACCAACTAGCGTCCCTGGGTGTCCATCGCGGTGAAGAATTTTTGCGAGAAAACGAAACTAGCTTGGTTCACCTTTCCCACACCCACTCATAGATCATTTTTTCTCCTCTAACAATTTGTTCTTTTCTTCGAACAAGAAAATAGCGTTAAGTTAAAAATTGTAATACGGTTTCTTACCAGCGTCCTTGACATCGATTGTAATTTTGAGTTGTCTGTTTGTGAAAGCTTTCTTTAATCCTGGACCTCGTACAGTAACTTTACTGGCATCACCACGGAACACCTTCTTACTACCAGCACCAGCCTTCTTCTCCACGGTCTCAACAATCATCGTAGATTGTTCTGTGATCGGTGCTGGTTTTCGTCCAGTACCTGCAGATTGAGAGAGATATAACTGAGAGAATATACATTAAAATGATATACTATACTCGATCATATAACCGAAATACGAAACTTCGCTCAGAATTTATATTACATCAATCAAATTCATCTTACGAAAAGATAGGCTATATATGAACAATATCAAACATAGAGAGGGGCATTCAATATATGACATAAAATATATTTTAGATGCAAAAGCGACCATTCAGTATCGGGTCTTATAATAAATACATGTAACTGCAACAAAGAGAAGAGTATCCCAAAGATGAAGACTATACGGTAGACTATACTGTTTTACATACATATCCAAGTTACATAATTAGTAACTATCAACAAACTCTGTCCAAACATACACCACCTTCATGCAAAGTTTAATCTGATACAATGATTCAGATGTCTGGAAGCTTCTTAGTTTGGGATTCAATATAAGCTTGTGTATTCTTCATGCACGGGCCTATTGGAATGGGGTGGGTGGTGGGGTTAGGCTTATTTGGCCACAAGTACTCTCTGCTTTAGGTTATTGCATGCAAGTGACTATTCGGTTATATAAAATGACGTAACTGGAAAAGGCCTGATTTTAACAAAGAAGTGGTAGGGGATATTTTTCAAAAGGAGCTGCTTAATACCGACTTCAACACAGAATTCAAAAAAATATTTAATTATCATCATTATTTGTAATCGTCAGGTTGTGTAATTTCATTTTATGTTAGCACGTAGACTTTCAGAAGGAAAAGCGTTGCGGTACTCTATCTTTTTTTTCAAGTCCATCTCACCTCAGTAGGCCTACAGCTTCGACAAATAGAAAAAAGTCGGACATTCTTTTCTTGTGCCCCTTATCCACCAAAAAAATCCCTGCTATGGCCAGTAAAAACATATAGTACATTTATGAATACAGTAAATTGAAAATCTCTTTTTGCTGCTAAAGTATCTGATGTACTGAGAAATTTTATTTGCCAGAAATCGCCGAGAATGGTATCTCCAACGGTCAAGGCCCTCGCTAGTCCCCGGGTGCTTAGCCTAAAGATATAGGGTGGTGGCCCATCCAATCAAGAATTTTTTCTGCAGTCTATGATGACGATGGCACCAATTCTAAAGGGTTCCACGAAACTTTTATGGACCACAAAATATGTACACAACAGTTAAACAAACTAACATCACAAAATATTACAACAACCCGATGTACAGCCACTTTCGTTTCAATTATCAGCCAATTAAGCTTTAATTTGTAAAGTTGACTTTAACTAGAGCGCACTGTCGTTAGTTATTGATTGGGCTTCAAGCAGGGAAGCTAGCCTCTTTTCATGAATAATGAAGTTCAGCCCCATATCCACCAGCACTAAAATAATTTGCGGAAGACATTTACACGTATGGACAAGAATAGGCCACATATCAACATGCTGGTCGTCTGATAAAAACAGACAAAGGTCACTGGATCAATTCCATGATATTGTTTACCAACATAGGAGAACTAAAAATGATGTGCACAAATTCTTAAACTCATAGTTCTAGATAAGGTTCGTATCGGATGTATTTTTGACTTAAAATTGATTGAATATTATTGAAATAAGGACGTCTAGCTGACATGTACCCTTAAAAACGCCACATTCGAGTAATGTTGTTAGAGCATTTATCGTAATTATTGAGAAATATTATTACAACTCGTTTTATTTCTAATCGGGCTGGCAATACTCGAAACAACATATTGTTTTCTCAGAGGAATGCATTTATAATGCTAGATGCTTGACTTTCAACTCTCTACAATAATTGCCAAGACGAGAGTCTAAAATGTGCAGATCATGCTTGAATCTCTCGCACTGATAATATGAATATTATGGAATTGAACCGTAGACTACCACCAATATAGGCCTAACCACTACATCATATTAATAGGCCTAAGAACAATTACAACATCAATAATAAAACAACTACATTAAAAGAATAGGTCACTATTTGTCACCTACCGCCACCTGTAAATAAGGAGAAACAACTTTATTCTATTGTATTCGTAGAAATGGCATGGTGTAAAATTAGTCATGTCTATGGTGCATACATAGTGATCGCTAGAATAGCGCGCCTTGCCGAACGCCGTTATCGATTCTTTTTAAGAAATCCCTATTTTATAATATAACGTTTAGTTCTTGGCCTTTTCTATCAAATTCAAAGATTATTTGGGGCTCATGATTGCAAAGGCGTGTATTTTGTATTTGTTGGTTTTTCACGAAAAACGGGGAAGTAGCTAATCACACCAGTGTGAAAGTCGAATCATCGAGTGATATTCGAGCCAAAAGTACCGTGTGCAGTGGTAGATCCTCCAATCCGCATTTACTACTACATGTAATATGAAATCAAGTAATGCGATTAGCAGTATACTATGTACAGTTGTTGGCCGAGCGATAAAACGTTTAAAACCATCAATATATAAGGACTTATATTAGTAAGATAAACCACGAATAGCACCGCAATATACTGATTTGTTGGAACAGAGCTTCCTCGTATATCAAAGTCTTCAACATTTTGTAAATCTGCATTTTCAATTCTAAGATAGTCCTTATAACAAACAACTAGTGTCTACCAAGATGTCACAAAACAAAAGATAGACTTCCAGGCAAAGAAACATACGAAACTGAAGAGAGGGGGTTACACAAAGGCATAGCGTGTTCCATAATCCCAAATCAGATAACTACACAATAAAATATTGTTTACATGAAAAAAAAAACCCATACACTAACCAGCAGCTAAGACGCTCCATAACTCCAGAAGAATCTGTACAACAAATTACCACTTTATCAAGGGCAATAACTTACTGAGGTAAAAAATGCATTCAAATTAACGAATCAGATAGTGGACAGACAGCCATGCGAACGGACAAACAGACAATATGGCGACAAAAAATACGATCACATATGACGTGGGCGCACTAATGCAGAGGACAAGCTTCTTTTACTTTAGATCTGGAAACTAAACTAGCTAATCACGACAACGCAGTGCCTCGTTTTCAATGATCATGCAAATTGATTGATGACAAATGTGAAAACAAAACGATGCATTAAGATGAATGACCAACACAATTGAAGATCAAATTCTATAAAAATGAACTTGAAGTCTCTGTGCGTCAATAGGAGTCATTTTGTAAAATTTCATTTAGAAAAAAGCATCATAATTTCAACGGTAGATAATTGGATTAAATGGGACTTCTCAAAGATTTCAGTGTTGACTCCTATATATTGCATCGTCTGCAATGACTGCCGTATAATGTCAAACTTTTATCCAAATGCGCCACTTGGAAAGAATTAAATCAAATTTGAACTGATATTCCTTTTTAATACTTTTAATTGACAATATTGCAGTTCGTAAGGGAGTAACAATCCCTAAATTGACGCCCAGAGACCTTAATAACAATAAACTTTCTTAACAGATAATTAAAATTAAAAAACTTTTTCTGTTATAAGAGATTATTTCTCACAGTGATATTTCATGTTCTTTGAAAGGTATTTACGGTTTCAAGCCATCCCGAAATGGCTTATAGACATAATCGTCAACTCGGGGGGATCTCGTCTGTGATGTCTTATTTTTGGCTATTGCCAAGACACAATCGGAGAACATTGGTGTTAAAAACTATAATTACTTAAAGCAGAAGGCTTTAGATTATTTCAAATTCAACTGCAGATATATTCTAACACAACATTAGAATAATGTAAAAGAAACCCACAAAAATCTAATGTGTAGACATAATATAATATTAACCGATTACAAGCCGGATGGTAACCTGAAAACAAACCGTCACTACATCCGAGTGACAAAATTAAACAGACGGATAAAAAAACGTACAACATTGCGAGAACAAATTGTCAACTCACCTGTGATTTCAGCCTGATAAGGACTTCCAGCTATTGGTATATTTCCATATTTAATTGTAATAAGATATTTTCCAGTAGCAAATGGTGTGTAAGAGAATTCATACCCTTCATCTACCTCTTTACAGTTGATTGCAGCTTTAGAAGGTCCATCAATGAATATAGCCAGAATACCAGTACCGGATCCAGCTGTCTTCACCAAAAACTTGTTCTTGGTATCTGCATAACATTTATCAATTTGAAAAATAAAAACTTCATCTATCAAAGATTGGACCTTTTTAGAAGAATGGACTAGTTTTAAGAAACATAGTATCTATTCCGAAATAGCGCTTTTCGTTTAGTTACAACAGTTTTTAATCCGATAGGCGGTTTTGTTATAATCTTTTCTAATTTGAAAATATCACCAAGAGGGGGCATTAAAGTAAAATGTATCTCTTCACTCTTCACTTACTGCATTTTCCTGTTTCAAGACCATTTCCGGTCGCTGTGATAAGGGCAGGATCGGCACCACTTTGACCAACCATTATAGCAAACGGACTGTCCGGGATGTGAGCATCGTTCAATCTAATATCTATGTAATGGACACCATTTTCCTTGGGTATAAAACGCACAGCATAGCAGCCTTTGTCCATTTCTTGAATAAAACAGTCCTCATGTCCACCAGTTGGTGATCTGATTGTAGCGTGAATAGTTCCACTAGCTCCATTCAGGTTGACAGAGAAGGTGCTTGGTTTATCAATCTGTAAGAACACATTCATTTCAATTCAACCACCGAATTTTAAGTATTAACAGTAAAACACAATGCTAGTCAGCGAATCTTTAAGACATTCGCCCAAAAAACAGCTACACCAAGTTTGAATATCACGGGGCATTTAGAAGTATGCATAGCCATTGTGTATCAATTGTATTATTGTGTAGCAGACATACTGAAATGAAGCAAGTCATCTTTAAGTTTATATATATCCAAATATACAGATAACGAAATTAGTCCACAAATAAATTAGAAATGTTATCAGGTTAGAATGAGCTTAACCTGTAGCGATATTCTAAGAAACGAATTATCTTAATCCCACAAGACTCCTGCCAAGCATTTGACTGCTGGAAGAAAAACCAAATGAAGAAAAAATGCCGTGAATTGAAATCAAATTGGAAGTTCAAATAATGTTTAATAAGCCTTCTATAAATAAAAACGGAGCTACTTTCAGATAACTTACCTGTAACCCTCTATCTTTAAGTGAATGAACGGACACACTTTTAGCCTCTCCACTATCTGGTGCAACGTTTAGAATAAATGGTGACCCGGGGATATGCTGGTCATCAAACTTGATATGGATGCCATATTTACCTTAATAAATTTAAATTGCATTTATAAATATTTTCTTATTCATCACCAAACGTTACATTTAATATATTGAAAGAGTAACTTAATTATTTGACATTATAAATTTAACCCAAAACGTTATGAAGATGAATAAATCACCTCTCTGGCTGTATTTCTACTGTTGTTGAGTGGGGATTTTTAAATGTCTAAAATAAAAACACCATACTGTAGCCTATCAATAAAACGCAAGCGACCTAAAGCAACATCTGAAGATATTAGAAACTGGGTGACAAGGGAGCACAGGGACCTCCTCGGATCGTAGGAAAGAATATATAAGTGCCCCATGACACTTCCTTGATCGCAGGCAGGAGAGAAAATGAGAGATTAAGTTCTTGGACTGAGACCTCCACCCCTCAATCCCACGATGGAACGAAGAAACGAAATAAAATGGGGCTTATCGTAATACATCGACAAGGATAATGAAGATCAAATGTACTGATGAAGCCATTTGATCACAAGAAGGAGATTACGCTTATGATTGTATTGTTAAAAAACATTGGTTTTTATATTGTCAAATATTACATTTTCACTAAACATTACCTGGAGTTTTACAGCTGTACGAACAGCCAAGTGAACCATTCGGTCGGTCTTCTAGTTTTATAACAGATTTTGATGAACCTTCTATGGATATCGACAGATTACCTGGTCCAGCTTCACGGGTATAGATATTGAAGTCATCTAGAACACATTGAAATTAACATTAGTAAATGCAGGATAAAAGTGCTAATCAGCAAGTAAATGCTCTCCAAATTGCTTAATTGTTCTTGGTGAATCTAAAACACCATTCCTTGTGGTAGTAATTGAATAGCACTAAGAAAAAAAACTTTAAAAAATCTATCTTTCTTGAGAGGAGACAATATTTAGTAAAATTTGGAATAAATAAAACTATCTTACTAGAGATGCCAACTTCTCCACGTTCTAGACCAGGGCCTCCAGCTTGTACTTTATGTGCGCCTCCCTGGCTTAAATGTCCAACAGAATACGGGAATGGACTACCTATAAATTTGAACGAAAATTATACAAATCCAAAATATAACAGACAACAATGAATGATTACTTATAAGAAAGTTCCGATATATTCCTTAAGATTCAGGGAACTGAAAACCAATTTGATCACCGAGTTAAGTACAATACCCCCTTTGCCAGACATGCAAGAACCGCCACTGGAACGAATCATTATGATGGGGGAACCATTTTCCATTTATGCTATGGTAGGTCTTGGTTGAATAAGTGTAGGAGAACTGTACCTATGATAACCAAACCCGCGGACAAGATTGCTCACATAAAATCAAGCAAACGGATCTGGGCTTGTCGACAGTGTTCATTGCGCTGTATAGTATCGGACCTGTACGAATGCAGGGCTCCATGACAAGCCCACGGTACAAATACAAAACCGGAACTATTTTCCAAAAATCTTATTATTCTGGGCATCTTCGGATGTATCCAGGTGAAGGTCTAACCACTGTTTCAACGTCATGATTCAATATCAAAAGTCTAAATGGTTGGTATAGTTACCTGCAACATGTACACCCTTATGTTTAATACTCAAGATATGTAATCCTTCAATATCAGGCTTAAAGTGAATCAAATAATGAAAATCTTCCTCATCTACTACATCACATAGTTCAGTTTGCCCATCAGGGTTGGTTATTGAAGCCTCCATATCAAAAGGGTTGGTACCTAAATGACAGGCAATAGATATAATTAGTTTATTAAAGACCCCACGAATAGTGCCTTATAAAGTGGAACATATCGTCTTAAATAGTTATATCTAGTGTTTGTATAGTGTCAATAGCATTCAACACCTGCTAAACTCATATAATAGTTTTCTCCTCACCCCAAACGTTTCGTAAATGTTTTATCATATACTGAAATAAAAAATATGTTACCGGGTATCTTGACGATGAAGGTACATTGTTTGCCAGGAGAAGAAGCTTCAGCAGCTTCCATTTGCTTCTGAACTGTTTCACGAATACGACCAGATGGATTACCCTTGACGTCCAATAAAAATGGACTCCCTGTTGATAAAGTATAATAAAATATTTCAAGTCGATTAATATTAGTAGCAGAATAAATAACATATTTAAATTCAAAGTTTCTAACACGTACACTCAAACCTTTTAAACATCTTCAGACCTTCAGATTGTTATGTATTATACCCATCATGATCTAACCGAATTGTTATGTTGTAGATACATATTTCCTTGCCTTTAGTTTAACGATGGACAAGGAATGGTTTTGTAACCATGTCCTAAGTTATTAGAGAAAACTAAATATACCTTAAAGTTACATTATGGAAGATAAGATAAAGAGATTTCAGTCAAATTGATCCACTATTAGCCGAGAAAAAAGCGTTTGAAATATTCACATAGCCTCGGTCATCATTACTCAAATCATTAATATAAACGGCATAGTCTCGATTATCCACTTGATTGATTTAATTATCAACGGCCATTAAGCGGCATATAGGAATTTTATCCGCCAACATCGAAGGCTAGCCTTGACATAAAGAGTTTATTATGGTCTGGATATGTTAATTAATGTCTAATTGATTTTTTAGATAACATTTCAGGGCTAAAGAAAGACCTGTAATAAGTAGATTTTACTCTTGCATAATGCTATTTTAACAAGCAGAATCAAATTTTGCGTAATGCAAAGTTTGCTCTAAAAGATAATCAGAATAAACAGTCAAACATCATACCTGGCACATGCTCATCAGCGAATCTGATATTGAGGATGTATATTCCCGGTTCATGGGGAGCATACTGAATAGTATATTTCCTTTCATGAATTTCTGTACAATCAATCTCCGAACGATGAGCACCTTCAATGGCTACACTAAGACCACCATAACCTATAATACAGTTTAGATAATAACTACATTACTATAAATTTGCAGATCACCTGGTTTAGTTTTCCCCTCACAGAGTATTAGTTGAACCAAAGCAGTAAAAGTATTTGACTGTACCAAATAACAGTATGTCAGCTTTCAGTGGATAAACTTAATATATTTCCACGTGAGTTGAACGGTTAAGAATTCAAGTCAAAATCACAGGATTGCCCAAAACCTTGTCAGTCCGACATGATATCGTGTCTCCTTTGAGTGGCATTTAGTAATAAACGGTACCACACTAAAAAGAAACTGTTATGGAATAATAATTACCGGTTTATTAACGGCGGTACTCTCGTGTCTCTATCAAGCAAACGATAACATATACCCGGTACGCATAACTATAAATATTTATGCAGTAATAAGAAGCCATAATTAACAACACATCACAAAAACTTAAGGTACCGGGCGATTGCCTAAATTAAAACATCCGTTCCCATGACGTCAGTCACTTTGCTTCTCCCTAACGTACTATAATATCACTACATACGGGCCCGGGACAGTACAGTCCAATGGCCGCGTAGCCACAGGATAAATTCACTCGATCTGACACATACGTTTGCCTGTACTTACTATATAAAGGTAGGATCTTACTTACCGGCGTTAGATGTGTCAATATCAAGTGTATTTGGTGTATTAGCAATAGCATCAGTCACTGCACCAGTAACATGAACTTTTGCAGCATGACCCAATTCTTTATCACCTACATCAATAGTGTAAGGACTGCCCTTGATTGGCTTTTCGTCATGATATATGTTGACTTTGTATGCTCCTTTCTTCCTTGGGTTGAACGAGGCAATACCTAATGAAATAAAGTATTGTTGTTATTTAAAAAAAGAACCGTAAAGAGTAGACATTCTTAAAAAGTAAAATAATTACTAGATCCTACAGACTTATACATATCAAAAATTCTGCATATAAAGAACTATTTACTTTCATAATCGAATAACCACCTTGTATATTATGTTATGCGGTTTTGTTCCGTTTTATATTTTTCGTACACAAAGACTGATGAAACATCTCTCCAATTGCTTTAAATGGACGCGGAATAAAAACTTCCCAATATTCTCGAAGTACATTTTAATATTTTAATTATTGTTTTCGACGATGCGGTGAATTAAAATGTCGTTTAACCAGCTTCGTGTGTGTTATCACGCAGAACTTATAACAGAAATAAAGGTCCAGGGGCCTATTCCACGAAATTTTAACTAAGATAAGATCCCAATTTTAGTAATTTGATTGGATAATATTAGATTGATTTAAGTGCTTAGCCAATCAAAATTGAAGTATCTACTAAAATTGGATTATATCTTAAGTTAAAATTTCGTGAAACAGGGCCCTGGCCAACTATTGTGAAAGGGTTACAAAATGTCTCTTTTGTCTCATGTTTCATGCTATGCAGTTAAAGATTCTTACACTTTCGTTTTCACAGGCATTCATACTTTTATATTTGTTTGTTTAATGCTGATCGGTTAAACACACAAAGTGGTACGAAAATGGCCGAGATTGCCCGAACCCCTTTACATTAATGGCTTTGCTAGCAACTATTGGGCTCACGGCTTTGCAGCCACCAATTATTACTCTTAAGGTAGGACTGTATAAGCATTTCTGTTGCAGCTAACTAGGACGGTAAATTAAGTCCAATTTCATTACACTTATCCACAATTCAAAAAAACATCTTCTATAACGAACAACTGACTAATATTCTAATTTACAAAAATCAAGTTTAATAAAACTGATAATTCCTTCAATAGTGCGCCATTTGAAGATTGTCAGTCAAGTATTGCACGGTGATTAAGGTACTTGATTCAAGAGTAGAAGTTTTTACAGCTGTTATAGATTCAGTCAACAACATTATCATTCCTGATATGGGCGTTGTCTGTCTAATCATCACAGAGTACGACTCTATTATACTACTTTCTTCAGTATGTGTCTAATCACCAATTAATAATTACGTTCACTAGGCGTAAAGCGGTTCCGATTCCCTGGGATTTCTTACCGTTTTGTCTACCTTCCCAAGCTCTACTCTGAGTCAAATGAGGTTAATTTTCTGTTGTTCCAGTTTTGCCAAAACACCTTGGTTTATAAAATGTTCACCATGATCTTAATATAATCCTGGGCCCAAAATATTTTTTAAAAAAACAGGTGTAAGAACTGGGATATAACGCCTTGGCAACACTCAATAGCTTTATTATCCCCGTCTTAATTCATGTGCGTGAACGCCAACGTGTATATGAAACTTTGGGTTTCATCCATTCAGGGGGACAATCACACGAACCAGTTTATTGCAAGCCCCCCCTCCCCTTCTCCCCTTTTCCCCTTCTCCCCTGCACCACGGGGAAACGTCGATATTCGTAAGAAACGACTTACTCAATTAACTCACAACTGGTAAAGATAAACAAATCCATGTTGTTTCTAGTTTTGAAAACACCCTCAGCATGATAGCAGGGAATTGCGTGTTTAATGTTTGTTTTAAATTTATGAAGATTTTAATGCACTCTGATAGATAACCTTAAACAAGTACATTTGCTGTGGTAGATGATTTCAGCAGGTATAAGAAAATAAATTATTGCTGTATCTTTCGGTTTTATCTTTTTAACACGTGCTGTTATTATCACCATCATTTAATATATATATAATACACATGTCTTACCGTAGAAGACATGTTATTGAATTAAACATAAAATAAATCTTTGGTTTTTAGTGCATCAGTAATCTTCAAGTCACGTTTTGTTGTTTTGTCAGCTTACCATAGCATTAAATCATAATTTCAAATGTCAATCTAATATCCCATTGAGATGGCACCGTATGCTAGTGTTCTTATGCAATAATGATTTGTTGTAGAAACAGGGCCATTACCTTCACTTTCCTGTTATTTAATAATGTATATGTGTGTGTGTGTGTGTGTATTCAAATCGTTTCATATGTGTTGCATGATCTTGGGTGATATACCAATGAAACATGAAATGATTTAGGTGGAATTACTTAGCCTGCTCCACAATCATAGTCCACGGAAGTCAGTCAGTACCCTCCTTGCCTTTGCTCAACGAGGTGTACAAGCGAAGCAAACAAGTAGTGATAACTGGTCATAATCTTGCCCCTTCTCTTCGCTGCGAGTAACAGCTCGACGTCCAGAAGGCAGGAAATAGTCAGTGTTAAGCCAAGCAGTCGAGTCATTTCTTAGTTTCGCCTTGCTCATTTGTTGAGTTCTTGACTTCGCGCTTTTAAGTTACGAATGTAAGGAAAATTTTCACGTGTGTTCAATATGATACACGGGACCTGTCGTCTCACCAGGACAACTAGACGATTGACCTTTCCAGGAACTTTGCCTTGCACCACTGACAAGGGAATCCCAAAGCAACTTTCCCTGTCAATACCGATATGGAACCTGATTCTCCTGGTTGGTGAACGTATGCCATATTAACTGAGGCACCGTAACATGGTTATCGTAGCATGTGTTTTTACGGTCGAGGATGCATTTATGCTTTATTACAAGTTTTCTACCTTTGATAAACATAAGCCGACCCATAGATATATCAAAACCAGTACATCAAGTAAACCATATCAAACAACTGTCACTTACCCAATTCACCATCACCAAGTTTCTTCAAGATGATTGGTTCTACGGTACCGTCTGGTAATTTCATACTTCCTGACAGATTAACAGAATTGGCTTCTACAATCTTCAAATTGTATTCACTGCTGTTACTCAGTGATAGCTGGGAACGTTTTCTGCCTTCACCTATGATTTTTTTAAAAAAAATGAAAATATTTTAATATTACTTTCAATAAGGAATGGTGTTCTAAGTTAATCATGCTCGTATATGTCCCTTCCTTTATATACTCTTCAAAAAAAGAAACGCACAACCCATTTTTCATCATTATTTTATTTGAACGAGGTCTTTGTTTCGGTAAATCTTACATGTATTTAATGCCATTATGTAAGGATAAAAGAAATTTATTATTGATTTTAAAGGTAGGGTCACTATTTGTGACTGGTCATACTTTTTGTCGAAATTTTTTATCGCTTGATTGCTCCAAGAAACACGAATTTAACAACTTCGCGAGC
This sequence comes from Patella caerulea, assembly GCA_036850965.1. Lineage (NCBI taxonomy): Eukaryota > Metazoa > Mollusca > Gastropoda > Patellidae > Patella > Patella caerulea. The sequence goes on along the minus strand of JAZGQO010000014.1, from coordinate 24,609,002 downwards.
TTTTCGCGTGGAACCTAAATCTAAGGTCTTTAAAATCCCGGGGTTCTCGGTTTCCAAATCAGTTGTACATGTAAACACTCCAAGACACAGGTGATGCCACATCCGAACGAAGACCAACGCAACAACGCTATTGGTGGATTACAAGCAGGTGATTCCAAGACAGATGTAGCCAGGCTGCTGAATGTTTCCCTTAGTTCCATTTCTCGCCTTTGGGATAGGTACCGACCGCGCAGTTCAACACGTGAACGCCCTAGTGGTCCCACTTGTCCTAGATCGTCACTTCCGGTTACGTCATTGGCGTAAATGGTTTTCAACAGCGACCTCTACTGCAGCAGCAATTCCCGGACGACGTAGAATCTCGTGCCAGACAGTAGGCAAACGCCTACGCGAAACCGAATAACGAGGCAGACGTCCCCGTTAGAGCGTCTGTTTGAAATACGCCGACACCATGAAATCCAACTTTAATGGGTTCGGGCACTGAGGGTATGGTCACAGCAACACTGGAGAGCAGTTTGGTTCAGCGACGTGTTGCAACAAGGCGAAAGTAGAGCGAGGATATACTGACGACGAAATGTAACGTTGCGTTTCTTTTTTGGGAGAGTATAGTTCCTTTTAATAAATGGACATCATTACGAGAAAGTTTTCTTGAAGATTTCTAATATTTGGCGTTTTTTTCTTTTAAAAAAATCATCCTTTCTTATTATGTTTATACATTTTTCTTACCTGATACTTTAGCGGTGAAAGGCGATCCTTTGATATGTTTGCCATTATATTTAATATTCAAACTGTAGGCACCGGGGGTCATAGGTCGGAAGCTAAAGTTAATGGAACCATCGGGATTATCTTTCCTTGATAAATCTACTTTACCAGGTCCATCAATATTAACGGTCAGGTCCTCTAAAATAAAAATAAGTTAGTATTTTCCAAGATCAAACAATGACATACTTCTGATACCATGACTGTGTTATTCGACGTGAATGTAATACGGATTTCACCAGTACATGTAATTGCAGCAATTACAGTGCACGTCACATCTCGGATCCATTAAGAAAAACTTCTTTGATGTAATTAATATACATTAAGTATTTTTAATTCATTTGTCTTACCACTTTATGATCATTTAGTCCATTACAGTTACGAAAAATGAGGTGTGCCTACTCAGACTATGATCAAATCAGAAAACATCATTTATTGTAAATAACGATATGTTAGAGTGTGCATGGTATGGATCATGGCGTCATCGCAGCCATCTTGGAATTGTGATGTCATGCACATTTACGTCGAAATATATCAATCAATGCACAAAGAACAAACATGTCAAGTATTATGTCGATTGTACATGCAATGGCGAAGCCGTGTGCTTTTATCTCTCCAAGGAAATGGAACTTACTGGAATGACCTTGTATGGCGACAACTGTAAAATCAACACTTTCTCCACTGTGACCTCCAACTAAACCTTTACCAAAAGCTGTTACATATCCACCACCTACAGAATCAACTACACACTGGAATGGGCTACCTGGAATATAAAATATTTTTTCACAGTATTGCATTATTTTATTAGAATAATAGATATTAAAGCGACTTATGAACAATACGAATGTATAAGCACCAAATAAGAAACACTTACGAACTTCACGAACCGTCTACGATTTATCGACGAATCGAAAAAGGGTTGATTTGAGGAATGACTGAGATTGCAATTATAGCGGAGTACGGACATCGCCATTTAAATTGATCTAATTCATAAGGCCAACTTTGCGTTTTGTCAAAGGTCACGAGTTGTAAACAGGGCTAGCCCTAACCCTAACCATGGACCTAGCCCTAACCTTTACCTACAATCTCGCCAACAATCATCTGCCATAATAGGCTTATTAAAATCGCAGCAATCTTGACAAAATCTTGAATCGGCCTTAAGAAATAGATCTAGCCCATTGCGGTGACACTGATCAGCTAGCATAATATCGTTATCCACCAGAGAATACTGCCACAACTTATTTTAAACATGGCTATAATCCGTAGAAGTGTGCAAGGAAGTCGAAAAGTTTCCAGTTGTCAAAGGGTCTTTATTAGCACAAGCATAGAAATATATTTCATTAAGTCCCGTGCGAATGGTAGACACAGGTTTGCCCAGGTCATCTGCACAAAAGTACAGCCATCACAGCCCACTGTTAACGATAATTGCTATTTTATCTGTTGTAGTTAACTAAGGTAGTAATTATCTTTGATTACTTCTGCGAAATTTATTTTATTATTATTTCCCCTGTTATCCCCCTGTTTTTGGACTGTTGAACTCAACGAGTATATCGTATGTAGACCAAATAAAACACTTGATGATGAAACCTAGAACCCAGCTTCTTCATCGAGCAGTTTGACCTAAATACACCAGTACAAACTGAATTCTGACTCCTCGCTCTTTTTAACACTTGTCAGTTGAAACTTCATAAGTTGGTATCTAGCTTAACTTAAAGGTGTAGATAAACTACTGTGTCTGCGATTTTTTTAATTCCCAGCTGTTCCTATACGAAGCAATGAATATCATTCTCGAGGTGACGTATGCGTATTTTGATGATAATTCACATAATTAATTTGTTTTCTAATAGAAACATACTACTCCTAAAGCCAGTGTTCTAATAAATACAATGATGGCAACGCCATCAACGTCAATGCCCACTATTTATTTTTTCATGACAGCATTTTGGCTATTGTAATTTCTTGTATATCAGCTATGGTGCCAACAATAATAGAGTACGGGGTAATCAAAATACATTCATTAACTGAAACATCACAAGGACATCAAAGAACGTATCATGAACATCTATGGCAGTAATGCCAAAAAATATTGAAACACCCAAGGCCATTATCATTGTTTGTGCTTATTTTGTAGAAACCGTATCAACCGTATTAGTCTCCGGCCAAATTACCAGGAAGTTCTGTATTTGTCAACTCACTACACACAAAAGGAAATTGCAACGATGACACATGTGCATCGATAAGTAAATTATACGCTGACGTTAATATGCTCGTTGGGTTTTCTTATGGCAAGACAGTAACATTGTGAGCATATGGATTAGATTTGGTGTGCAAGATAATTATTATCACGACGCTCAGTTGGTGGTGAATTTCGCTATGATCTCAATGAAAATTAACCTTTCCTATTTAGTAATTTATTCAGTGTAATGACCCAGTAATACAATGTTGGTATATTCATGATACTGATTATTGCATTATTGCAACTTTATGATATTACCCCCAAAACAGATCGCTGGATTGGCGTTTAGATCTTGGCAAACTATGTTCTTATATATTTAACTACTGAATTGCATAGCCGTGACTGCAAACGTTTAAATTGCCCATGCCATTCATGCCAGATAAATGTTAATTTGGGTGAAACTGGTTCAATTTCTCAACTATTGGGAATCTGTCAGATAATCATTGAGCTTTAGGTAATATCTTGAACTGACATGGACATGTGCAGATAAATGGGTCATGAAATGGTTGGTAAATGATTTACTGTTAGATATATATAGTTTAATTTGTGTTTATAGAATAACTCGATAGGGCTTTAAATAATATTGTTGCATTTAATCAGAAAACAGCACATGTTGAGACAATGTCTCACTGAAAACAGCCTCTATCGAAACTGCGTAAATAACCTAAACTATGTGCAAGAGGAAGGCTGTTCGGCTAATTATATTAAATATAACAATTACAAGCTTATTATGGGTTCCATCTCGACCATCTTATCAAAGTCTAGTAAATGGATCCACAATTGTCCAATGAACTAGCATGCCGTGTCATGTCGGTTGTACTTATCGCAGAGCGTCGCGACAAGCAGAACAACAGCAGCAATAACAAGAGCAAGAAGATGAGTAGTGGGCGGTTGCTGTTTCTTCTGCTGAAGGACGGAATTCACCTCCAATTTTTGTGTGACTTTTTTGTCAATCGCCAAATCCCGCGCGCGTATCTTTTCATTATCCATTAGAACAATGAACGAAAACGTAGAGCCAACCATGCGATTTGAAACATACGTTCTGTTTTTATTTTTAAAAAAAACCCATACTATTCATATTTAGACATCACATACGCATGTCATGTCGGTTGTACTTATCGCAGAGCGTCGCGACAAGCAGAACAACAGCAGCAATAACAAGAGCAAGAAGATGAGTAGTGGGCGGTTGCTGTTTCTTCTGCTGAAGGACGGAATTCACCTCCAATTTTTGTGTGACTTTTTTGTCAATCGCCAAATCCCGCGCGTTTATCTTTTCATTATCCATTAGAACAATGAACGAAAACGTAGAGCCAACCATGCGAATTGAAACATACGTTCTGTTTTTATTTTTTAAAAAAACACATACTATTCATATTTAGACATCACATACGCATGTTTGTCAGTTGATTGACAAGGGAAAGGTGGTATTATTACTGTAGAAAATTAATAAACATAATTCCATGCCGAATCAGGTTCCGTGCTGGATTACGTGAGGGATAACTAAATACAGGGAACCAAAACTTCATGATGAGTATCACATCTGTGTGTCTGATTCTAATTTCAGGGAGGCCTGGGATCGAATCCACGACTCAGAGACCTGCAAGGCATTCCGCAGACAGATTGGTCACCTTACTCCATTAATTTAGAAGATGATATTCAGATATGAGTTTTATGTTTTACAACCAAACACATTAGAAGAAGGCATTTATAGGTGAACAAAACAATCGTGATCTGATACATGCAGAAATATCAAAAAAAAAAACAACCCATCGTAATGCTACGTGAACATGTTAACCTTAACAGTTGTTTTGTCATTCATTTAACCACTAGAAGTATAAATAGCCTATCAGCCAAGGTATTTGAATCTGAAAAATATGCGATAAGGTGTTTATTTTCTGCTAGATTCCTTTAATATTGCTTTAGGTGATTATTTCAGAACAGCGAAGGTATCGATGCAAAGATATGACTAACAACCATAGCCCTGTATAAGCTTCTGATAATATGAAGCTGAATGAGATCCGCAAAACAGCTTCATAGATAACAATCAATTGCAAATTTAATAGTGCTAAATTGAATGAGGTTTTCTGAAACGAATAATTCTGACCATATAAATATAGATACTTTAAAGCAAGAAAGGTGGCAGTGAATAAGCGGCGTACATGAGAGAAATAATAGAGTTTAACGCCCACTCCATATAAACTTTGTCATTTTTGAACAAACAATTAAGAGGAGACCCTACCCTGTTGCCGTATATGATTTTTATTAGAAACAATATTCGGAAATCTTCTTGTATTGTATCCCCAACAATTAATAATCATTTACGAATTGTGAAGTAAGAGAATTTGATATTGCATTTCCAAGTTCATTATAAAACTTTAAATAAATCCAACTGTTTGTAATATCAAAACATTTCAGTGCTACCTGATATGACATTACTAACTAGGTTCTAACGACGAAATAAAAAAAGTTTATAAAACTAATCTTTTAGCGAAATAAACACGCGAATTTATAAGAAACAACTCGTGTCTGGCAAAGACATCAAACTAATTGATACTCTTTTAGAGGGGAGAAAAATCTGGCCTATACAACTTCGTTTCATTTCATTTCCCTCAATGATTTTGTTTACCGGGAAGAGAAATCTACAAGACAGGTACGTGCCACGGGTGTTAAATATGTTAAAGGAAATGTTTCGTCTTCCCAAGTCACATTTGAGCAAATGTTGTCGGGTAAGAAAAACACGCCTATGGGAGATAAATCGTCCATCGGGGAATTTTCCGGCAATTAAAAGCAAAATCTATTTTCTATATTTTACACGATTCTATGACATAATCAAAGGCAAAAACTCTCTATGTAATTACAAGAAATTGTTAACTGAAAAAAAACCCCAATAAATTTATTAAAGCAGATCAATTGATTACATATAATCCGAAATGAACATATTGCCAAATGTATCGGAATTATTGTCAAATCGAATCATCGGAAAGTGACCCTTAATTTGTTGTAAAAATTGTCTTACGAATCACTCGAAAATGGCGGTTTAAATTTGTTGTGAATACTTTTTGAATGAATCACTCGAAAATAAATCTTGAAATTTGTTGTAAATATTTTTTTATGAATCAACTATTATCTACATGATAAATCTATATACTGTATACAGACGGAGAATGTTTGCCATGAAAATATTAACTCGCGTTAACGGTTTATCATTTAAGAAAACGAGAGACAGGCGTGCGTTAAGTTAGGATTGTTGCCAAGGAAGTTGGTTAGATAATATAGGTAAAGCTTTGCTTCTTTGCTAGAAGGCTGTTTCGTTTAGAATTAGAAAAATTAAGTCGTATGAAAGATATATAATGCAAGAGCTAAATCTATCTACTGCATATTATATTATTAATTATTATTTAGCCATTTATGTACAAAATCAACTCTCGTGTTGCCTGGATATTGAATGGATTATGCAACATCAAATCGAGACCATTTCGTCAAAACTTTAAATAAAGATTACTAAAGTAATTTGACGGAAATTTTCAAGAACGCACAGCTTATCATTTAAATCTGACATAATGCATCGTTGAGCAATATAATGCTTTTAGTAAAATAATGAATTGCTTAGATATAAGAGAACTTAAATAACTCGGTGGTAAATTACAGATAAAAAAAATAATAATAACTTAAATGTCAAAAATTGGATTATGTGTATAGAGTCTTGTCTTTCCGTAATTAAACGAACATGTTTATGATTATCATGTACCATTCGACCACCCATAGTTGCGTTAAATTGACGTTTGATTTTGCTAATGAACCAAATGGCATAAAACAAGCCTCATGTTCCTACAAATTAATTCTAACACAATGGCACTTGCACATTTATCTTTTTATAAAGCACTGAACAATCAAAGGGTTTATGACTGTAGCCGAGAAAATCACAGCCGATTCGCAGTTGATTTGGAATATATCAAGTCGGTTCCAAGGTTTTAAGGCGCCACGAATGTCCACGAATGTCAAAGAATCGAATAGGAAGCTGTGACGGACGATTCAAAATGGTTTACGGCACACCTGCCACGAAAGTTGTTGACAAACAAAAACTGCTGCGAACAATACGAATGCGTAAAGCCAGATTGACACTTGCACGATTCCGTGACACGCTTTGGCACGACTCGAGTCGGCACGACACCGTCCGATTTGCGCAAACTCGTCGTGCCAATTCGGGAAGTGCGTAAACAATGCGCAAACTATGCGTGCACTCGTCGTGCCAGTTCGTGTCAATGTGGACACTGATGGGCAAGACAAAATCGTGGCCAAAAGTCGTGCAAGTGTCAGTCTGGTTTAAGAACCAAATAAGCATCATTCATGGACTACGAAAACCGGCTACGATTTATCTACGAATCGTTTGGATTCGTGACAATTCGTGACGTTAGTGGCCCAGTGGTAGCCAGGGATGTAAGCAGAAAAAGCTCATCGTCGATTTCTGTTCCACGTTTCAACATTCTAACTCAATTAGAAGCAGTAGTTTCTCTAGAAACAGATAGAGATCTTGAAAATGAGATCATATAACACGCCGATAAATTGGAAGTTCCATAAATCCTACCATTTACAGCTGCTCCATCATATTCCATTAACACTTCATGACGTCCAACTTGTTTAGGTTGGTACTGTACTGTGATTGTTCCATCACTATTATCTCGTATCTGCGGACCATTCGACGACATCTTGTTCTGGAAAAATAGATTAGACAGTTTTCAGACGTAAGCATAAATTTGTTATTTAAACCATATGGTAGGCTAATACTTAAAACCTTAACAATTAATCTGGTCATTTGTTTATATGAAAATGTATACGAATAGGACGATCAAGTTTACACTTTACGAAACATATTCGTCACTATACGCTAGAAAGAATGTTCGCGTGGGCATTATTACATTGCCTTTGGATGTTTTGTAACAATAATAAACCCCCCCATATTCCCTTTTTAAAATACACGTATGTTTTTATTTTATTAGATGTATATTTTAATCATTTTATGCTTTATTCGGGCGTTTATTGAGCAAATCTAAATTGATCCCACGTGATACATTTTGCCGTTTCTGTGGTAATTTGGTCATGTGACTTCCAAGTGCATTTTTGCTGGGGGTGGGGGTAACGTACACATATTCCATTCTCCTAGACTGACACAGGAAAGTACGACTTTAATTTATAATTCATTACATTTCGTCATTGATCTCACTGTATTAAGAAAAGGGATAAAATTCACTGGTAGCAATAGTGTTTGTGACCTCTCTAAAATGGTAGCAAATCACGTGGTTTCAATGCGGTTTTTAACGTTACAATTATAATCACAACTAGTCATGTTCCACACAGCCCAAAATTTAAATCTGTCGGGGAGAGGACCCCCCCCCCCTCCATAGATATAAATATTGTGTTTTTGTGCCCTCAGTGGACCTTGTTCCTCATTTCGAAAATTACCTGTATATATTTTGCTTACAATAAAAATTAAATATACAAACAATGTTTAACCATGTTTCTTATAAATACCGTATACACATATGGTTATGTTTACGTTACCAGAATGTCAAACGTAAACTTCTATAATACACTGTATAGATACAGAAGCTCTCGCTTATCCTTCAGTTACTTAACGACAGATAAGTACCATCCTGGCTCTTCAGGTTTATTGAGATTTTCTTTTAGAACTTAGGATCTTGTCAGATGTATGTCAAATTGAACATTATAAGAAGCACATTTTTAGACAAGATGAAACGAATTTAAGAATTTTGTCAACATCTCAAAATGATTACATGTCGTTGTTTTTACCGTAAGTCATATCACATATTATTGAACTAGATATTGTTCTGCACTTTCTCTAAATACATCCAACACATCTGTAGCAATATTGCTAGAATTTTAGTTAGCAGTATTATATTAATTAATATCTTTGGCTAATTATTAGATTCACACTATAATTATAGAAGTCATATTGTCCAATATGTACTTAAATCAAAGTGAGTGAATGGGTGACAGATTGCTACATATAACGAGTTATAATTTGGTAATAATTCAAGGTTGAGAGCAGATACATGTATCTTGTGGGGAATTTCTTCGATAAGTATGGGTTTGACGACATGAGGGTAATTAACCAATCTCTATAATTATTTATATCATATTTGACCAATCAGATAATTGAGCGTCATAATCCAAAGCTACAAGACAATTATACCTTTGGGCAATCGTCAGATAGCAGTTTGATTCTAGATGGAAAAATCATAGCAATTTCTATCAGTTGAGGTGGAGCTTAAAAGAATGACTTTGATGTGATTTACTACGCCTAGGCTGTATCTATGTATCCAGCTATGGTATATAAAATGTAGCAACTGTTGCATTGTTACTCCAGGTAAGACAATCGTCTTAACTACGTAGAAAGACAAACGTCTTAGCTACGTAGAAAGACAAACGTCTTAACTCACTGAGATAGATAAGAAGAAGATAATACACAACGTGAAGGGCAAGCAAGACGAAGTGAAAACACTAGACGACTACAAGGCTATTGAGATATGTAGTAAGGAAATAATGCATGGGTCATACGTAAGATGCGGTGACCAGTTTTTACAGTGGACAGAAAGATCCATGGAGCTATGCACTCCCACCCCATCCCGACCAACCCCACAGTCTTAATTTTTGTTGGAAAGAAACAGTTGTTTTATATTGTGTCATAAATTGACGTGTAAATAACAAACGATCAAACTGATCTTTTTCTTTTAATAAAGTAATGTGACATAGATACATCAACTAACTTCGCTTATTAAATGTTGATTTTTTAAAGGGACAATAACATTCTTGCTGGCTTGGCAGCTCCAGAAAATAAATAATAGTCTTATTCTATAAGTACTAAATGTTTATTGTCTGTCCCATGGTAAATAATAAACGGATTTCTACGATTATGAACAAACTACTCTACTTAAGTTATTATAAACTTACCTATGTGTTTAAAATTACCTCCGGTTAAATAAAATCCATTATACAGCTAAATATACCAACGAATAAAAAAGTTCTCTCTTGTAAAATTGAACTTATCACAAACTTTGACACCGAGAAATAAGAAATGGAAGCTTATTACGTCACTTATCGGAATAGATCATTTCGTATGAGGGGGTCAAAGCAAGGCTATTTTACGACAGTTCATATTTTGTGTTGATGCGTTCGATTACTGGCCCCGCGCTTACTCTAGCCACCGCGAATGCGTTCGGGTTACTACTGGAAGTATCCTATTATTCAGCATGAATCAAATAAATTATTTGATCGAAGTTATATTTGCCGCTAAAAGTTTAGGCGACGGAAGAATTATTGTTGACACTTGTCTCAGTAGTGTTGTGTTTATTCTTGTAAGCTATGGAGCTGGTTAACAAAGCTAACCAAAGGTTACATTGGTTGAACGAAAATGTGATTTAAAGTATGTTCTGCATAATATGGGCTTTATTTCGCTTCTCTGGATTTAATAATTCCAATGAGATACCAATGAAAAAGTCTAAAGTTTGTTGACGGATTATTGTCTGCTCGTTGTTATTTATCAGAACATCGAGCACAATTAATTGTTTGGTGACGTTCATCTCCCATTTTGATATCCGAAGAAAGTGCCGCGCCGTTTGATTACCCATTCCCACTGCGCATGTCGAAACGTACTCGAGGATCCTGTCCGAGTAAGCACGGAGCAAATAATCGAACGCGACATGTATGAATAAGCTTTTGCTCTGAGACCCAGTAATGAGTTTGAGCGTTTACAAACATAAATACCCCCATAGTCCGATATTTTGTTTCCGCCTTGTATTAATTATTTGGTAAGAGAGTTCTGGGGGAATTTTTTTCTTTTGAATTACATTTGTTTTACTGGCCTTGAATATCACCGTTGAATATTTTTAATATTTCCTGATGATGAACTTAAGCAGTCCTGCCAATTAACCCCGGCAATCTGCTGTGGACGAGGTAGGCCTAAATTCCGATGTATTTTACATTTGCCTCGGCAAAATTAATAGCCGAGGCCATTGAATCATTGAATAGGTATATAACGTTTTTTTTATAGATAAATACTAATAATTATTATCACCAAATCATACCGCGCATCAGTTTAATAATCGGTAGATAGTTCCATATCTTTCTATTTCTCTTTAAATATTATTTCTGGTGTGTTCAGAATTTTATAATCGTGAAATTCACAAGGCTGTTTACCCATAAGATTTTGAAATCCACGGAGAATGGAATTTTCCGATGGCATTTCGTAGATCGCGATCATGTCCCAGCTAATCAACGCTTTGAATTATATTGCCGTAAAAGGTACCATGTCATATTATATGCTACACAGATGGTTAAATTTAGTGCCGCGAAACTTGCACGAATTTTCCCCGCGGTCTGCATAATTAACACACAAAACCAAATAATACACAAAATCTGACGTGTGATTTTTTTGTTTTAAATACATTTTTTATAAAGACGATAAACGATGTTTAGACATCCCGAACTGTTCTTATCAAGAATGTTTCGATTTCAGTATCTGTCGAATGAACAAAAACAAGTAATTTAATCAGGAACATTAATGATATGAACAGTCCGAACGTGAATAAAATATGGAAATTATTGAGAAGCGACGGTCTTTTTCATACGAAATATGATGAATTAAAATTATGATTGACTGGGCTGTAATGTGTTTTATAAAAATATATATAATATACACGGGTGAAATTACGGGGTGAAAAGCAATATTATACATGTATTTACGAGTATTCGTATAATCCGTGAATAACATTTAGCAGACTGACAATCAAACGGTTTAAAATTAATGTCATTGTCTCCAGTTGCTATTTTCTTGCCCAAACTCAAACGACCGAAAAGGCAGTGTTCTGTTTTGATTACAACACACGTGGTTATCATAGATTACCCCCTTCAGCATAATTACGATGGTTTAGCCCATAACGTCACGTGTGTAATGTTGTGATGAACACAGACGAAAATACAAGCAAAAACATTGAATTTTCAAGAGAGAACCTCTTTTTTCCGTTGGGATGTTTAATTGTGCAATGAATTTTATTTAACCGGAGGTGGTTTTAAACACATAGGTACGTTTATAATAACTTAAGTAGAGTAGTTTGTTCATAATTGTAGAAATCCGTTTATTATTTACCATGGGACAGACAATAAGTGTCCTACCTGTTGTGTAAATTATCCATTACGACCTATTTTACTTGTCCAGAGGGTTCGAAAATATTTTAAATCAAAGTCACATTTGAAAAGGTTGAATTTTTTAAATTAGGTGTGTTAAGATGAAATTTATATCATCAATTAATTGGAATATTGTAATATAATATAATTTGTTGACCAGAATGAAGATTGGGACATATTATTCAGTTACAACAAGAGTGTTATTCGGGCTTTAAAATAATTGTTCCAAATACATTCACGTACAGCTTATGTTTATTATAAATTCCTAGTGGTGCCAATAGACAGCAGATAGTTAGAGTATCAACCTTGTCTCAAAAAATCAAGCTTTCCTTAATAGCACACTACATGTTTATATGTATAGGTTTTGCGCCACCATAACTCTGTTTTGTTTATTGAAGCTCTGTGTAGAATACATCGCCAATTTACAACTATTGCAACGAGCAGAAGATCTGAAATCTAAATCTATTAATTTTGGAATGTAAATTGGTTATAACGAAAGGTTTGGAAAGCTTGGGGCTACTGATATGAATGATTGGAATCTGTAAATATGAACGTTAAGTTACATCAATTTGCTGACACGATGTTTGTTTCTTATCAAATTATACCATTTCCAAAAAGCACAAATTTCTGAACGTCATTAATAAATTATTTAATTGGAGAGATATTAATAATACTTTTAATTATTTTATTAGCACGTTATTAATAACATTATTAATTCTTTCATTGGTTAAGGGTATATGTTCTAGTATATTTAATATATTATTCAATCGGCTGAAGTGTATTTAATATAAAGTCTACATATGTTTTAATTTATTGGCACTGTTGAAGGTTACACCCTCTCTTATAAGTACATGGATTAGTTTAATTACAGGGGGGTTTTCCCATCATTTTCTTATAACTGATGCCCAGATCCATTCTTAAAAGTTATTCCACTTCTCATTTAGTAAATAAATGTTATATTTTTGATTCGAAAATAAATTCATCTAATTTAAATTGATCACAGACGGCCAAGGTGGTGAATATGAATTAGATGATGTTTTGATAGATAATTGTATATCACTTCCGATAATAATTACTTCGGTTACTTTATTTATTTCAATGTCAAGAATTGGCCAAGAATTGAATGGTTTTAACTTATCGTATTGCATTACACCTGATTTTGTACGGAGCAAAAACAAATTATGGAGTAGTTTCATTTTTATGTGATGTAGATTAACAAATAATTTGATCTTATATGTAATCAAGATCTAATCTGTCTTGTCGAGAGGCCAGTTGAGTGTCCTATCCAAACGTCTAGCCACACTTTCCATGTCTGCCACATGAGCCATTCGGTGAGTACAGGAAGAAGGGCTTTGCAAGCACAGTGTTTTGTCGTTAGGAAAGAAGGGAAAACCGAAGTCCCTTGTGCACGTAAAAGAACCTTTGACATTACAAATTCGAAATAAGAATAGGCAATGGCTTTGCTGTCCGATCTAAATTGTTCTGATAAGTAGGGCGTTAATACACCCATTTCATTTCATTTCTGGCGAATGAGAATCGCGATGGACAAATTTCGAAGGTTCTTTTCGAGCCATGCCAGGATTCGAACCCGGGACTGCCGTGCCCCCAACATTGCATATTCCCATAACAATATTAATTTAAATTACGTTATTTCTAAACAACATGATGAAATCATGAAAATTTGTTTCTCTGAAGAATGTATTTATAACGCGTATATTTAACGCTAACGTTTTTCTTACACAAGAACTAGGGAGCGGTAGGAATTTATTTTAAAAATTACTTTTTATCTAAATTTACTTGATACTGTGCAGGTGAAGTGCGTGGAAGTATGAAGCCATTTGGCAAGCGGAACTAATTCATTCTTTCACATGCAGGTTGAGTATCAAATTTCATCAGGTATATAAATTAAATTAAACCTCCTACAAATTAATGGTAGACACTATGATATATAGCACGTAGAAGGTTAGGTCGGAGGATGATGTAACTTATTCCTAAACAAGAACGTAAATTCCTCTAATCTACGTAAATTCTAGTTATAATACGATACTAATTTCATCGGTGTTTTGTCTTTTTATCATAGACTGGGTCATGAGAGGAGAAATCACGGGGTCTTACCTTTTACCGGCAAGAGTGTTTTTATGCCAATAACCCAAAGGTGACCGATAGCGACAGATTTGATAATCATTTCATATAAAACTGTTGACAATATTATGGATAGGTTAATCACGGACAAGAAATGACCTGGTAGATTTAGTTTTGTCGATTTCACTTATTCACAACATTTTAAATTTTGTTATGAAATGTGTAGAAGTTTCATATTTACATACTCCTCATACTGTTTCGTTTGATTACAGCTAATCTCATTTAACACTGCGGTAAAGAAAGCAAACCTCTGTTCCGAAATATGACCCGTCAATAGACCGATTAAAAACCAATAGCTAACTGCGTAACAATATCATTACGCTTTAAAATGAGCTCCAGATTGGACCGAAATAAGTTTACATAATGTTACATCATGACTCGCGATTTTATTATGCCAATTAACCAGTGCATAGCAGAATATTACAGGAAAACTAACGATGCAATCTAAACGGATACATTGTAAACAATTCTGTTTGAATAACAAAAATACTTTCACTGTTTTTAATACCCTAAATCACTCTCCAAAGTTTCAGGGAATACCCATTTCACTATACTTGGAATAGATTTGATTGAACGCGAAGAATAGACACACTCCCTCAAAAGACCAAGTATCAGAAGCCAATCCAGCTATAGCCAGAGAGGTATTTCTCAAGCCATTGCTTCAGCAATATGCATATCTCTTATATTTTCTTGTAGATCATGTTTTAACAATGAAACGCACATGTCTGTCATGGTCAGTCATTATTGGCCACAAGTAAGACCGGAAATCCCGGTGTTTGTAGATTTCCACTCTCATTGGGGGGTGGGGGTGGGGGGTAAGGGCATCAACCGCCGTTATTAGCGTTTCACACTGCGTAGCTTGTGTGAACTACTATTGATTCTAGATTTGAATCATTTACACGATAGTAAGTTAATAAATTTGTGTTCAGTTGATCTGACCGGACCTAGGATTAGAAGCACTCATGTTGCCTACAATAACATTACCAAGATAAAAAGAATGGATAAATAAGAAGTAGTTAGATCACCATGAGGAAGTCAGATGAAATAAAGGTCACATTCTAATTATATTGCTTAGTTGATTCTTGATTGCAAACACCCCATCCCACCTCTATCAGTAGAGCAATAATCCAGACATACACCATGTTTTGCTACGCAATACACATACCCTTAAGTAGATTTCAGAACACATATATCACTGACGCAAACAATCTGGTAAATAATAAACTGCGTCAGAATTCTTGATAGAAAATTAAATTAGCAAGGCCTCCTTACACATGGTAACACTTATCACAGTGTTGACTCGTGATCCTACCTGATCGCGCGGTGTTCATCTTTTCATTCGGTTTAATCTTGAATAATTGTATATGTCACTCTTACTAACAGGACCGGATATATCCCCTTGTATGATCTTGAAACAAGGTTATACGTAGGCACGCTGCGGGACAAACTAGTTTCAGTGGACCATAGATACCCGTGGGCCCTAGGCCAATGGTCTACTATTTCTATTGGTAACTCCGATTCTGGTTCTAAAGGTAATGAAGGAAATGAAATGGGGGGGGGGGGGTCAATGTCCTACTGTTCTGCTCTCACTGGGCTAATGGAGACGATGGTTCTAAAGGACATTTTAACTTCCTGTGACGTAGTTGAACGATAGTTAAGCCGATCTATATCAGAAGCTGATCCAGTGGGGGCGCGAGGGGTGCGCGCCACCTAATTTTCGATAGTGCCCTTTTTTACTGCTGAAAGTGCCTTTTCTCAGAATCAGATATGTCCGTTCCGAACGTTTACTTAGACGAACATATCAGCAAAATAGCTCCTGGGATCGCTACAGATGCAAGGAAATGGCGGATAATTGTCTTGGGGGACCCCTCCCCCTCGCAGCGGAGTACCCCGTCTCCTCGCCAAGTGCCTTCATTTTGCGCGCCCCCCCTTTTCAAAATTCCTAGATCCGCCCTGTATATTACAGTGGCAATTTTTTTAAAAGGACATGTTGAGACTAAATACGGTATTATATATAAGGTCACTTTTCGAATATCCAATCTTCATTGAAATGTAACAGCTAATTTCCTTACATAGTTTTCTTACTTTTTATCTAAATATACTTGATACTGCACAGGTGAAGTGCGCGGAGCGAATGCGATTGGTTACACGGCTGTTTCGGGTTTGGGTATTATTCGAGTCTCAAGTGAGTTGGATTTTGGGTCATTAAACGGAAGTCGATGTGTGTACCTTCTAGTTAGTTTTTGGACTTAAACTATCTATTTATGAATTTAAATGGTTATATCTGAGAATTAGCTGAATCACCCAGTAATAGATGCTAGCCTATCCACATTGCAAAGTAAATTTACATATATCTACACTTTCATTTCACTCAAATCAAAGAGTTCATTGAATATATGAATTCGCAACGAACTTAAACTGCCTACAGGAATCTATTTCTCTAGCATGTGATAATTTTTAGGATAATACCCGATCATGGGTGGCAGACGGTAAAGTTTACTTCATCTTTGATGTATATACATCTTGCTGCTTCAGGTTGCCGCCCGTTGATTAAAGATTGAAATGCAAATTTACTGGAATCAAAAGACGGTTCTATTTGTATATAAGTATTCGCACCTTATTTAAATTGCCCCAGGAATATATTTATGTAGCATCTGGTCCGGTTTCACTTAAGTTAAGAAGTAACCCAAAACTAACTAAGAATAGCCCCTCATAAAGCTTTTGTCATTTGAATGTATCAAATACACCAATAAGAAACTATGTTTAAATTGTTGAGTTTCTGGATCCAAGATAATTCTCATAAACAGTGATTAAAAGTTAAATTAATTGATAACTATAGCCTAATAATGCTTTGTAAAACCGTGGCCAGTTTATGATGAAAACAGGCAAGGGATGGCAGATGCCAATTTTACTTAAAACGCGGCTGCGTTAATATATATCTACTACCGGTTACCACTGGCTGATTAAAGATTGAAACACAAATTATGTCTGAAGTTTCCTGTCTTGCATATAATTCATCTGTAACTATACGAATAAACGCCTTGTTAGAATTCCAGACATTTTTCCTAAATATAATATTAGACAATTTCATTGTCGGTTTTGGCAAAGTTATAATTTATATAAATCTGTTTATGACAGTCTGTTTTCTTATTAACTCACTTTAAACCATTATCGGTTACTTTAAAAGATAAAAAAATACGCCCTAATTGTTTGTTCAGAGGGATTAAAAACAATATCGAATTTTGATAGTCTGAAAGGTTCTGAAACCGTGGGTGGCTTGGGTATTTACCGGTTTATGGTGTTCAAGTTAAAATTTTATATAATAGCGATAAATATTGATATTTTAATTTCTTTCTTTCACTTTTAATGTATTTATTCATTCATTGAAACACGTAAACCTTAATATCTTAGCTTTGTTACCACTAGGAATCCTTAGTCTTTCTCAACATTCTCTTGTCAATGGTCATTTCGAGTAGGATTCTCTTGTCTTTGTCACGCAATGGTGTATCGGCGTTTGAATTAAGGCTCTAATCGTTCCCAATCCATGTGGTACCGCCGTTTGGACCAGGATTTTATAGTCTTTATCAAGCAATGACGTTTAAATTAGGATTGTCTAGTCTTTTTCAAGCAATGACTTGATAATCCTCGCTTAGTACTAACCAGTAAATGCATTCCATAGACCCGAGCGTTGTGTAGATACGCTGAATTAATTTAAAGTAATAGTTAGATAGTAGTGTATCCGGAATAGTTGTTACAACCTAAAATTCAAAACATGGTTGGCTGAATGGTCTAATGCATGCGCTTTACATCAAAAGGTCTACCGTCGAATCCCAACATCTACGTGACAAGGTGTGGGATCATCTGTCAAGCTTCCTGGATTTTCTCCGGGTTGAGTGATTGTCTCCCACTGCTAAATAAAGTCCTACGTGCAAACTCTCTGTTTTATCTGTTCCAGAAATAGATGACCTTATTGACCACATATGATTAATGGTTGTATCTTTATATTATCATGATATATTGCTGGACATTATCTAGTCATTAACCAGAGGTGTAAATCAAATTATCTCTTTAAGTACTAAACCAATAAACACATCCACTAAAACATATTGATCAGAATACCCCTACTAAACTAATAAAAATACCTATTAAAACATACTGACCAGAATACCCCTAGTATAATAATAAACAAATCTACTAAAACATACTGATAATAACAAACATACCTACTACACAGGATCGGATAGATGCACTTAAAAGAATTTTGTGCCACATATGTATGTAACTCAATAAATTTGTATTTTTTCAAAATCATACAATTGATACAAAACAAGTAACAATAAAGGAAAGACAAAACACTGACAAACCACTGAAAAGTTCTTAATTGATTTATATTAGATATTTTAGATTTATTAGATTTATTATTATTTTTTTTACTTCCTACTGCCATTTTATATGGATCTAATGCAATACACGAGACCTCGATTGCTCGTTCAATCAGAACGACTAGTCCTATTTCCTTGTCAGACCCTTAGTAAAACGGTACATAATATCCTTCAGAAAAAGAGAAAACAAAAACCGTCTTAAAAACCGACGTCGTTTAATGCAAGCTCAAATTCCACAGATATTATGCATATTGCAGACAATTTTCTATTAATTATTTTGGCGCAGCTAAATAAAATATGTTTGAGTTAACGTGGTGGTTTTTAAACCACATAGATACCACGATGCTTGAAATGGATTTGAAAAAAAGAAAAGCATAGGATAATAGCATTTTTAATTCCTGATCACAACAATTCAGTCAATTATGGAGAACATGAATGGCTATGGTAATGAACTGGTTAAATAGTTCAATATGTTAGTTTTATTTAGAACGTGTTTGTGATAACAGTTTTAGTCAGGTATGCTCTTTCATTACTCAAGCATGTTACCGTCAGTTATTAGCCATCGACTTCTGGTACGATAAACTAACCGCCGACACAACATATCAAATATCTGATTTGATGGTGCCATATATAGATAAGTCATTTAGCAGCGTATATTAGCTCTTGGTAACCCGACATACATACACACATAGATACATACATAGTCTACATGTCACTGACAGTCGGCTCATTGTAAGTGCTGACATAGTAACAATGATAATGTTGGCATTATGACAACGAAAAACCTCTCAACGCGAAAAGGGTTCGTTTTAAAATAGGCTCATCTGATTAGGGTAAACAGAAGTTAATCTGTTAACCACTTTTATATTAGTGTTTTAACTGTCGACGGTTAAAAGCATTAAATATTGAAAGCAAAAGCGATATATACAAGCGTAAAATAAGAAGAAAGGTGTGCATCTTGTAACAGTAAATTGGCGTAATTGAAACTTTAAATTTCAAAACAATACCAAAGAGTTTCTGTCCGCTTAAGAATCACTGGTGTTCTTTACAATACACGAAAAAAGAAGAATTATTCTGGTGTCTGTGGATTTTGGTTGCCTTGGAGTTGGAACCTCCTCTCCACCACATCTTATAATAATGTCCGATGAGGAATCCTTCAGTCCGTTTCGATAAAATTAGGGATCTTTTCATAAACATGTAAGTTTCATTATGACCAGAAGTTTAGTTAGAGATCAAGAAATAAGTCTATCCTCCATAAGGGGGACCAGGTGGTTCAGTGAGTAAGACGTTGGCTCGCTAACCCAGAATTCCTATGTTCGATCCCTGCTTTGGCCGAAAAGGGTCATCGGGATGTTCCAGCGTGGTGTAAGACGGAGGGCATGACAAGAGACAACGCACAGTCGTTCTATTGGGACAGAAAAAAGCGAGGTCCCGTGTACAAATTAGCGTGCACGTAAAATATCCCTTGGAAGTTGGAAATAGGCTGTAGCGCTGCTGTCCGGGCAAAATTTATTCCACACATTCATTCTTAATTTAAAGGCAGACAACTAGTTTATTTTGATAAACATCAGGTTAAACTTAGCGTATTATATTTTCTTTTTTGTATTTATTTATCTAGCGTAAACACAAAAGCACTAGCATTTTATCTACTTTAAACTATACATACACGCCAGCAGGATAAAAAAAAATACAAAACAACAAAAACATTTTTGTCGCAGCGTGGGGGTAATATGGTATGTTGTTTTCTAAAACAGATATTTTCAGATCTGATGAAAACAACAAAGTAGTTTTTTAAATAAAAAAAAACACCCGATGCTCTTGTACCCTATAGCAAATGACGTCAATAGCTTATGCAACGAAACACCTTTGGAATGGTTTTTAATTATTCAAATATTAACAGAAAAAATGAACATAAAACAAATAGTAAATGGTTGAATAGATTTGATTAAACATTCATGTTTCAATATTAAACGTGTTTATTCAGCAGTTGTTTACCAATCATTCGAAGCGAAAATAAGCCAAATTGATGTGAGGCATTTTGAAAGAAAACCGCCATTAATCGCACCTGTATGGTATTTATCTATATTTCAACAACTGGTGGTGTGATTTATAGTTATAATTAGTAACTTACACTCACAATATTAACACTCAAAACTTAATGAACTTTCTCTGAACCCGTTTGGGAACTTCAGGAATGTCTTTAAGGAAGAAATTGGTTTAATATATTGAACTATATAAAGCCTTAAAACGTATTTCATATTATGATACCCATGACGATTACTAGAAACTTTTTTTTTTCTTAAATCTTCAAATCATCCAGAAAATAAACACAAATCATCTAAATTTTAACGAAATGTCCGGAGTAAACATATGCATTACATAAATGCAATCAGAAATTGCTAGTTAAAGTTCTCTTAATTCATTTGGCGCTTATTATATTTGTCCGTCATAATTCTGTTTTAAGAATAGTCATCTAAAATTGCAATTCTGGTGAAGTCAAACGTTCCTAAAACGCTGAATTTGTACTTCAGTGTATTTTGTATCCAGAATTTGAACCATAATAAATAATTGGACTGAATTAATCGTAAAACACAAATAATTCGTGGGATAATATCAGTAGCATTAAATAAGCACAACCCTTTTTATTTTTTAAAACCAGATAGGTAACTAAAAAAAATCATTTGTTCGCTAAAGTCACTATTTATTTCATTGTATATCTTTTGAGGGAAACTGTAAGAGAAGATATGTACATGTATACCTAAAACAAAATTTGAATTAAATAATTAAAAATGAAATGAATTTTGCGGAAATATTAATCAAACACAGACAGGAAAGAGGTTTTCATAGAAGCATTGCTAAATCTTGACCAAAGAAAAGGAAAATAACAGAACCTACCTTCTGGAAAACAACCTCCTACAAAATAATGAAAAGCCTTCTCACTCCAAGACTTAAATCCGTCGTCTGTTCAAACTGTCAGAACTTTCGGCTGCCAACCTTGAGCTAAAAATAGTAACTATTAAGAATAAATGGAAGGTACCGAGCTTTGGTTAATTACTAACATATTCCAGTCGGAGGTTGTAATTCTACCTGCTGAGAGACCAAACTTAATTAGATATTGCACTGATAAAATACACTTTAGGATGCTTGTTCTTCTATTAAAATATCTTAATTGATTTTGACTTTTTACCTGTTTTTTTTTTAAAGTAATACTTATTAAAACATTTTGTACCTGGCTTTAAATTTCCATCACGTAGAGATGGGAACTACAATAATTTATTCTATTCAAATATCGTAATTGATTTTGATATTTTTTGAAAAGCGTAATACTAAATGAAATATTTTGTACCGAGCTTTGAAATTCCGTCACCATGGTAACGAGGAGGGGAACAACAATAGGTTGTAAAGTTGAGAGTGTTTACTAAATTAGTTGTTGATGAGTTGTAACAGAAGGTGTAGCAGGTTTTAGTGATATTAACAGATTACTAAGTTATATAACAAACACAGAAATTAATCTGTTGTACCTGTAAACATTTACAGGTCTACATAATATATAATCTCCACCTTAGTTTACTGTAAAATATCTTATCAGCAGACGTCATGTCTTAATTGTGATTTACGGTTACGCCAAACATTTACAAATTCCCCATAGTTTATGATCAGAACTCATCTTTTAGATTAAAATACCAGGTCTGCTCTGTATTTTAAGTTTCATCATGTTAATAATAATGACAGGGGTCGGATAGGAGGCAGAGTATGTTTTCTATGATTGATACCGCTCTTTGCTAATACGCTTTAAAAAAAGCCTTAAGAGCCACCTTTTCTAGTACCAAGCTACTCAATGATGGACTGGATCTGGTTGTGGTGGTCCCTCCCCCCTTTGGCTTATCGAATTGTTATGAAAAACTGACTGTAAATATCCTGGGTTTTCTAGCTCTTCATGTTACCATTATAATCGAAGTAACAGATACGATTGCCGCTCAAGAGGTTGGTGGTGAGAACTCTAATCAAAACATCTGGTACCACCTCTTCATTTTAGAGAAGTTCACAGAGATAAAACTTTTATAACAATCTAATTAAAATCAATGCTAGGGCAGTGTGTAGTCTTTCGGGTGGAACGAAAAACCGAAGTCCAGTGTAGGCTACACATTGAAGTGCACTTAAAAGATCCCTTGTCAGTTGGAATTCGAAATAAAAGTAGACCGTAGCACCGCTGTCCTGGCAAAATTCCCATCATCGCATACTGTTGCGCTTTAGCATCTATTATGATAGCGTAATTTTGGTTGAATTGATTTTCTAAGTGCATTTCAATTAATAAAATGGAGCATTCATAACATGTGTGTTTGATCAAACTGAGTCGTTTTTACTTCCGAGAATGCAAATATGTAAATAAAGAACAGTCATCGACATTATAGGACCATTCTATATTAACAAAACAAGCTGTTATAGTTAAAATGTTGAGACTGGTTAACGTAATAGAATTAATAAAGTGACATAATTGTCTGGGATGTACGTCTAGTCAATTTCTTTTGTTAATCAAATCATTTTTGTAGTAATCGCAGTTCATAATACGCCGGCATATCATAGGTACTTTGTGCGATTGATAGGAAATCTGGTTTGTGATTTTTTGTTCGCCTTCAAATGCGCAAGCATACGCTGATTATATAGTGTATTGCTTCGACTCATGATTATACCAATATATTCGGTTTATTATATTCGAACCATAGCGAATTAGCACAATTCGTTAAAATTATATGGATTTAGCGATTAGCTGTCATACTTTTAAGTTATGTTAGATATTTTCAATCAATCTTTCAATAGCATTCCGTAAGCAAAATAGGACAAGCAGCCAACGGAAGAATTACAATAAACAAACATTTCCCCAAATTCTACCACACATTCGTAAAACGGTAATAAAGAATACGAGTAAACGAAAGATGAAAGCAAGATGATAAACATGTCGATGGGTCTTATAGTACTATAGATAAAGTACGCGATACTATTTTCTACTTTTATTTAGTTGTCTGTTCTTTATCATCAATACAATGGCCGCACTAGGATTTCCAGACGGCGAGGGGTGAGTCAAGAAGATGTCCATAAATTCTCGGCGAAATAGATGATTTGGAGTATGTCCCAGATGACGAACAAATTCGACAGAAATAAATACGTCTTAGCATTTATCAGTTTAATCTGAAATATTTTAAAGATTCGGAATTTTCATTGGTTAAGATTTTATGAATGAAGTAGTGAATTAGTTTTGTTTAAATATTCTTGAATAAAATCCCTGATCATACGTATTTATATCCGTGTTTTAATTCCAGTGGATGATATATCGCGTTCCTTGGCCCCCTTTTCATTCTGAGTGTTCCTTGTGAAGTGTAGTTTTCAGAAAGCAACTAAGAAACTGTTTATCATGGCATTAGTTTATTGGTTACAGCTTAAAGCATCTTCATGAATTATTTATGTTTTGTAAAGGAAACAGTTCTAGTTTGTTTGTACAGATGTCTTATGTGATAAAGGATTGATCAATGGTTAAAACAGCAGTAACTCTCTATCGGCAGGGTAAATAACAGAACAGGGTCAATGATCTAAATGACGTCTTTTGACAGAATTCTAGATATGCAAGGAACGGAATAAAGACTAGGAATTTGCATGGCATCGATTATAACTGTAATAATAATATAAGCATATTAGGACGAGTCTCCAAAGAAATGAGTATAAAAATCAGGGACATGTTCAGATATCGTATCAGCGGGTGGTCCAAGGTGGTAACAACTCCAAGTTTGATCTGCCGCCCGGGGGATAGCCCTGGAATTTTATACGATCAGTAGCTCTGGGGCAAAATTTCTGCTCATTTAGGTGCTTACATGTATATGGTTAGAGTGGAGTGAGGCCAAATCGGTGGCGATACGATGCGCGTGAAGATATCAACCCCAGTTACGATAAATATCAAGTATAAACAACGTCGGATTAATCATGGTGGGGGCCCTGGGGCCTGGAACATGTGCAGGGCCTCTGATCCCCGACTGCGGAGCTGTGGCCGGCAATGCTGTCACCGCGAGCGCCGAAGGCCCGAAGCCCTGCAAGAGGGGTCTGGGAGGAATTCTTCACCCAGGAAATTTTCAGAAATTGGAGGCCGGAAACGTGATTGCATGGCATTTCAGGCACTTGTGTCGGAGCCATTTACATTTACCTCCCCCATAAAATAATAAAATTCTTCCACAAAATTAGCGTATTCTGGCGTTATTTCTGTGGACCAATCCATGCGGGTGCTATGAAATGATGACATTTCTAGAGGAGGGGGCTGGAGCTCGTTAAATCCGCCACTGTAAGTGAGCAGATCTACATCGCCTAACTCGAGTTATACGATAATTCGAGTTAGGCGATGTTCGGTCCGATAGATGATCTCACGACAATAAAAGACCATGTGTTACACCCTTAGATAAAAGCCACAAAAAACGTTTATTTTCCAATCTTCAAGTTTCTAGGATAGTTGCCAAGGCACACTCGCCAGCATGATTCATTATCCAGATAGGCGATGTAAATAATAAGACTTCGATAACGATTGTACCGGAAATTTAGTTCGAGCTATGTTATATATATATACAATGCGATAATTCGAATTACAGTTTCCGAGTTATGCGATGTTTTATAAAAGGAAAACGAAAGAAAATATTCGTTGAACGAATTTTGTTCCGAGTTAGGCGATAATTCACGTTATACGGGGTCAAGAGCTGAATGATAATGATCAATAGATGAGCACTCTTCTTTCTTTGCCCCTGGCGAATTTTGCAATGGTTTCTTCGACATTGATGGTGCACAGGATATCGCTTTCAGAGGCCAGTCGAACCAAATACACTAGCATATCCTGACCCATCGTAGACCGGGGATGATTTTTTTATGAGTTTCAATTTGGAGAAAGATGACTCCCAAAAACAATTAGATATCATCATACACAGATATACTCTCGATATGGCTTCCAAGTTGGGGAATGTATCTTGAATGTCCATTCTCAACAATAGTTTGTAGATCGCGACACACCATGGATTTAGGGGCCGTTGGAGTCCTCGGTCCGACCATGCTCGAGGAGCGCAACTGAGATTTTTTGTGGGGGGCCCCTAATGTGTGTGTGTGTGTGTGTGTGGGGGGGGGGGGGGGCTGGGGCCTATGCCCCATGGTTAATCCGGCGTTGTGTATAAAGATCTATGCAATCTGTTTCTATGCTGTATTCCTCTTACCTTTTCATGGTTTCACGCAGTCGACGAAGAAAATCTAGTTCTTTAGGTTCAATCCTCTTTACATGTATATACCGTGAGATTCAAGGATATTGGAAACCAGGGAAGTTTATACAAAACATAAAATCTAAACATTATCAATCAGTTTTAATCTATACAGTGAAATCCCGCTTAACGACCAACTCAGTATTACGGGCAACTCACGTATAAAAGAACCAATTATATTCTACTATATTCCTTATAAATTGAACTCAGGGATACGGACAACTCACTATTACGGCCACTAATACATTATGTGACTGCTGTTTGTTTGTCTGTCACTGTTCAGGTCAGGGTTGGCGGTTACACTTGGGCTTCCCCGAGGCAAAAATTTGGTGTATTGGGGTATCTCTGACCGGAGAGTAACATAGGCATAGTAGCAAATTATGTTCTTTCTCTGATCTTTAAAAGATTTATGAACTGAGGGGCCATCGCAAAATTTCAACACTTACGTCCACACGAATAACCCACGCATAAATCGCAAACCAACCACTCAAATGCCAAGATTACAGTTTATAATATGAAATACATCTAACTAACATTTATCATTTTCTATTAGCTGTGTGTGCGGTCCATGCTTCAACCCACCCAACTCAATCCCCAGGTAATTGGTCTAGTCCGAAGTGTTAACCCTTTGCGATGGTCCCTAAGACTGATAAGACTAATAATCGGTTCCCTTGAATTCCGGATAAAGGATACTATGCATATTTACCCTACAACAAGTGTACATGTCAAGAGATACGGAAGTAACACAAGCCCGTTACGGTCACAACAGATCGTGACGAATAGGCGTTCAATGCATTAAGACACAGTAATTATATTAGTGTAGAATCAACTATTGGCATGTTTCTAATTATATCAACATGGTTGATCGGTTTTTGATAGCGATGCTGACACATCAAACAATTAAACTCTTGTAGAATGTAGTAGAAAATGGTGTTATGTATATAATTTATATATATGTATTGGTCATGACCTGTTCAGTTGGCACCAAGTTTGTGCTGATAATCACGTTTTGTGGTTTATCTTAATGGAAGCCAGTCATTTTATTTCTAGATTATAGATATATAAATAGGGCCAAAGAAAAAAAAAACAGAAGGAAACTTTTTACAGGTGTTTCCAAAGAGAGAGAGGGGGGGGCACGGTGGCTAACTGGGTAAGACGCTGGCTCGATAGCCTGTTAGTTTGGAGGTTGGGTGTTCGAACCCGGCATTGACCGGGAAGTTCATCCAGATTTTCCGACGTGGTTCCCCCTTGTCAGTGATAGCTTGACAATGACAGTTATCTAGTCGTTCGGATGGGCCTATTGTCCCGTGTAAACATTGGCGTGCACGTAAAAGATCCCTTGATATAAGAGTAGGCCGTAGTGCCACTGTCCCGGCAAAATTTCCCTCATAGTACACTCACTGTATGGCGTATGAATCTGTCAAATCTCTTCAGTGTATTAACATTGAAATAGCCGATCATGAACCGTGCAATAATGTTTGGGTAATGCTCAGGGATTCCCTCATCGAGTTTTGTATCTGTGGAGTGTTTCCCTGGTTTTAAAATGCATATCACTGACGGCAAGGGACTGAATGTCGCAATGCCCGTATGTAACCTGTCTTTATAATGATCGACCCTAGTCATTGTCACGCACAAGCGGGGAATCGAAACCATGATATTTGATTCAATGACAGATCCCATGGTCTAAACAGTCTGCGTTTAACCATACTACCCCGACGATAAAGACGCTAAACTTTAGAATATAAGGCAAATACCAGAAGAGGCGCCAAAGTCAACAGGCAATTAACTATTGTTTAAATACGAAAATAAAATAGATACGAAAGTAAAATAGTTTGCAACAAATGGTATTAATTAGTACTTAGTGCTGGAGATCAACAAGATTGACTTAAACAAACAAACAGAATCCGCCCAAGGCAACTGTAATAGATCATAATATAGGGTAAAAGAAAGAGATGAGGTTTAACGTTCTCTCGACTAAGGCAACTTGTATGATTCGCTTGCGCGTAAGGGTCACTGGCGGCACATTGGTTGAGAGTCGCTGACTTAGATAATTCCGTGTTTCTTAATGGTTTTAGCAACGCTCTCGTTAATAAGGTTACACCCCTGCAGGCTCGTAGGTAGCCCAAAATTGTTAAGGGGTGGGCAAAGGCTTCTTCGGGCGCCGATGGGGCTTCTGGGGGCGCCGATATGTAACACACCTGACGTCCCACGACGAACTGTACCGCGGACACGCCTCCCTTTGGTGCCCCCCCCCCCCCAACAAAATTTTGAAAAAAGGTATGCATCTGAATATGATGGACAATTTCAATATGAAGTTGACGTGAAAGGAATACGATTTAAACGTACGTATAATAATTTATAAGATAAACGAAAAGGTTGCAATCGGGTTAAAGTGCGACTTGCTTGAATTTTGAAGATTAACACGCCCTTTTGTTGGGTGACCAATTCATTCTACGGCGCCTAACCAATCTCACTCGGCAGTATGGGCGCCCCACCCGGGCCCGTATCTACAGGGGGCGCGGGGGTACATGCACCCCCCCCCCCCCCACGCGTGAAATGCTCCCCCCCCCCCGCTCAGAAATTGCTAACAACCATTAAAGTATACACAGTTCCTTATATTAACCTAAAAGATCTAATTGTTTTTTGTTTGGATACTTTTTTTAAAATGCTTATTAGACGCCTAGGTAACTACATAGCATGATGATTACAACAGTCTGTTAGGATGACCTTTTCGAAAATTTCCTCAAAATGTTCGCCCCCTAACCGAAAGGTAATGCCCCAATCCTTAATGGTGTCTAGATGCTGGCCTGGCCCCACCAATTACATTGTGGGCGCCCATGTTGTCGTCGTGGGCGGTTCACCAAATCTCGGCATTATGGGTGCCCTCAGGGAAGAAACACCTCACCAGTCATGCCGTTTTGGATGTGCTGCTCGACAATCATATTGTCATTATAAGGCACCCCACAGGGCCTTATTCACAAAATTTTAACTAAGATAAAATCCAGATTTTAGTTATATGATTGGATAATATTAGATTGATTTTAGTGCTTAGCCAATCAGTACTGCAGTATCTACTAAAATTTGGATTTTATCTTAAGTTAAGATTTCGTGAATCAGGGCATGTCATTATGGGCGCCTCTCCGGAATAAGGCATCAAACAGATCAATCCGTTTTGCGCGCCTCATCAATCAAGTTGTGGTGTTAATCGTGTGGTGTTAATTATGCGGCCCTGTGCTCATATCGAGAGCGCCTCATATATAACGACATGATTGGCGAGGCGCCGACCCCGTCCCCTCCCGCCCTGTTAACTACGGGACTGCCCTGCTGGAGAAGAAGAAAATGTTTAAAATTTGTCCGACCAAGTGTAAGTGGGTAAAATGTGGTTTAAGGGGAGTAACTCCAATTTTTTGTGCAGGACTAAGACTAGTGACTATTTCCCCTTATTTCATGATGGTAGTGCCAGTTATAAATTGACAATTTTCCCTTATTTTTTTCTCCCCTCTTCCTGCATTTTTGGGTTGAATTTTTGGTCTAGATTTGGAGAAATAGGATCAAATTTGCAATTTCATAGCAGTTTTGGGTAATATGGATGATATTAGAGCGGGGGGATAAGGAAAGGTGTCTTTCTGCAGAGCAATCATTATGTCAGAAGTGAGATTTTCAACCCCTACGAATTGTGCGTGTAAAGATTGGAACCAATGGAATGTTGAGCAAAAAGCTACAGCATGTGATGTTACATCCATTTAACATTGAAGTCAATGGGCAAATAATTACTAGTCTCAGTCCTGAAATTAACAGGAGTTACCTCCCATTTAAAATTTGAGTAATCATTGTTTGGGAACAAAATTATTCCGATATTAATGAATGCTATTGAGTTCCCAAACTTAAGAAGAATGTATGTAAGATATCCGATAGAACCAGATAATTGTATCACTGATCTATCTAATAAGATTTTTATTTATTATAATATGTGATAATTATTAATATCAGCACAGTATTGACTTACTTGTCCCCTTGCAATCCATCATGGCTACCAAGGAAAACACGATCATAGTTGATCTTGAACTAAAAAAGGTATTACATCCTAGCAGGTTCTAAATTATGTTAGATTTTACTCCGGTACCATTTGGAAACATTTCATTGCACTAATAAGCAGACTGCTTATTTGACTTTATGAAACAATTCACCGGTTGAGATCTCGATTGATGTTGGTGTGGTGGGACTGGATTGCCGGCACCGGCTTCGGTGTGTGATGATTCCCAGTCCAAAAGTGAAAGAACGTCCCACTCTTCTGCACTTAACCTCATTGGGCTAATGCAAGACGGGCATATATGCCATACAGTGAGGAAAATTTTGCCCGGGCAGCCGTGCTATGGCCTACTCTTACATGTATATATCGAATTCCAACTGCCAAGGGATCTTTTAGTACTTTTACTGCAGGCCAATGGCAGCAATGGCCCAATGTGTACACAGGACCTCGGTTTTTCATCCCATCCGAACGACTAGACAGCTTTCCTTGTCAGGCGCTCTGTTCTGCATCACTGACAAGAGAAACCATGCAGCAAAATCGAGATGAACTTTCTCGGCCAATGCAGGGATCGAATACCCGACCTCCAGGCTAGCGAAATAAAAAAAAAAAAAAAAAATTGTGAAAGGGACAGAAATGAAATGGATTTTGATTAAAGTCCTACTGTTCTACTCCAAACTGGTCTAATGAAGACGGGCATACGCCATAGGCATACATTGAGTGTGCTACGACGGACACTATGGTCTACTCTTACGTGTATGATGATGTATATCAAATTCCAACTGTCAATGGAACTTTTACATTTGGGCATTAAAACAACACTTAAAGCCCCAATAACACTCTTGTTGTAACTGAATAATATGTCCCAATCTTCATTCTAGTCAACAAATCGTATTAATTTAGAATATTCCAATTAAATGATGATATAAATTTCATCTTAACACACCTATTTTAAAAAATTGGAAAAATTCAACCAATTGATTTGAAAAATCTAACGTAAACCTTTCCAAATGTGACTTGGATTTTAAAATATTTTCGAACCCTCTGGACAAGTAAAATAGGTTGTAATGGATAATTTAGACAACAGGTAGGACACTTAAACATCTAGTACTTAGAATAAGGGTATTATTTATTTTCTGGAGCTACCAAGCCAGCAAGAATGTTATTGTCCCTTTAAATAAGGGGAACTTTACTGTCAAATTTTATTTGATTGGGTTGTTTTTGTTTTTTTTTGTTTGTGTGAATACTAGTGTAAGCTTATATGTTTAAAAAGAATACATATTTATCTTTATCTTCCAGGCCTTTCAAGAACTTCAGAATAAGATGATTACAACAACACAACAGTTAAAAGTCTCTGATGCCCAAATAGAAACCTTGAAACGACAAATAACTCACTCTAAATTAGTCACCAAAGAAATAGCAGCCCTGCCATCAGAAACAAGAGTTTTTCAAGGAGTTGGCAGAATGTAAGTTTCATGGCATGGTAAATCTATAAATGAAATTTAAAGTCTAATGAAGATGGGCATACATCATATAGTGTAATATAGCTATAAGGAACATTTTGCCTACACTTATTTCAATTTTGAATTATCACAAGATTTTTAATGTGTTGGTTATTATACATGTGATCTTGATTTTCCATCCCATACTAACAACTCCATCATTCACCACTAACAATGGGGAAACTAGGCTGTAAAACCTTAAGGAACTGTCTCAGGGCAATTTGGTTAGTACATGTAAGTGAATATATAAACTAACAACCTACTCTGTGAATGAATTTCACAGACCCTTATGAAGAAATTTCTATGGCTATTTCTCTATTTATTAACAAATTCTGAAATTGAGGTAATTGAGTACAAAATTTTTCTTCAGGTTTTTATTGCAACCGATATCAACAATACAGAAAAATTTAGATGCTAAAATGAAAGCCTCTGAAGAAAAGATCAAAACAATTGATGTAAGTTAGTCTTTTAAAGACGCATTATTTCTTTAATATAACCCCCTAAAATTGGGTGATTTGATGATATATCTGGACTAAAATCATATTCAACTTAATTTATCTATCAAAAATGTATTCTATATCCCTTTCAAAACATGTTGTAAATTAACGGTCATGTTGTACTTAATAACCTATGACCATTTAACCATCTATAAATAATACACTGAAAAATGTTTCGGAATGTCGTCCATAACATCCATACACTTTAGAACAAAATATAGGTTGCGTGCCCTTGTTTTGAAATTATTCTCACTTAACCAGTCTACCAGCCATTCTCCGTCTGATTGACAGGCAGGGATAATCAAGACTATTTGTTACGAAACATGACAGAAAGCTGGAACAAGAAATTGAATTTAGAAATGACGCACAGTGGGCGACTCAACAGTTGTTTTAAGAACCCTATAAAAGTTATATGAAACTACTGTTATAGACACAAAGAGAGTCGAGACTGGTTTGAAATCAATTAGAGTTACGCCAATGAAGCGTGCACATTCAACTTTTAGTAGGGAAAAGTTTCGGCCACAATAATACTATTGTTGATATCTTTATCTGGCTCCCCAACAATAAACGAATTATAAGTCCTAAATGTTATGTTTATAATTTCAGACAAATAAAGGTTATTTAGAAAGGAGTATCAAGGAAAGTGAGGATAGTTTAAGAGAATTAGTGTTATCAAAGAAAGGGAGATAACTTGTTGGCGACTGTTATCAAAGACTTGTAACTTATATCTTCATATTTTGTTATCATGCCTTATGTTTTCACTGTAGATGCTGCATCATAAAAATAATAAAGAGATGACCTGGCTTACCTTTGAAATATTCAATATAAGCTTATACATATATGTGAAAACCACCAGGGTCTATAATAAGCCCTTGCTTGTCCAAAATTAATATGGTTTGCGTTATATTGTACAGAAATAGTAGACCTGTTCTGGATTTTTACCAATCAAGATTAAAATTAATACAGCTTATTTAATAAAGGTCAAATCTTGAAATTGAGTTGTTTTTTTTTAAAATAAGTTTCATTCTGTAGGATTTGTATTGTTTAGATCATGGCAGCTCTAGAAAATAAATAATAGCCTTATTCTAAGTACTGGATGTTTAAGTGTTCTACCTGGTGTGTAAATTATCCATTACATCCTATTTTACTTGTCCAGAGGGTTTGAAATATTTTAAAGCCCAGGTCACATTTGAAAAGGTTTACATTCGGCTTTTCAAATCATTTAGTTGAATTTTTCCAATTATTTAAAATAGGTGTATTAAAATGAAATTTGTATCATCAATTATTTGAAATATTGTAAAATAATACAACTTGTTCACCAGAATAAAGATAGGGGCATATTATTCAGTTACAAGAAGAGTGGTATTGAGCCTTAATGGTACATATATTAAAGATTAGTTAAAGAGCTGACAGTTTTTCATACTATAGTTTAAAATATAGATAATGAAAAGGCAATATGTTAAAATTAACTTTCAGCCAAATTACTTCAGTGTGGGCTGAATAATTGTGGTTGGAAGAAGAGTGTAGTCTTGATTATCATTGCTACTGTTGTTAAGGTAGTAAACAATGTATTGATTATCAATTTTTAAAAGATATCATTAAATGGTCAGACTGTTCCAATGTGCTTAAAACTATCGCCATCCGATTGAGGATTATTATGCTCTTGTCTAATAATTAATATAACATTTAAAGTCTGAAAAAAAACCTTTAATAGGCAGATTTAGATGTTTTATTTGTCCGAAATATCTTAGTATGCACAATTAAATTGGCTAAGTAGATGTGGGTGTACAAATGTTATATTGTCAGTTATTGCTAAAGATATACAAAAATTTCAATCCACATAATCATCCAATCTGTTTAGCATGCCCTATTTACAATACAGAAACATGCCCAATTTATGCCCAATGCCCTTGAATGTTTAGTCTACCTAATAACCTAATAAAGTTATTAAGCCCACCTACCGTTTATGCTTAAGATCTCCCCCCCCCCCCCCCGCTCCAAGTCTAGTTCGGACATTTGGAATTGGAACATATGCCTGTATTGGCGACCAACCTCAAATACCACTTGTTATTGGCTCCGTCGAACGGATCGTGATAAAACCGCCCACCTACCCCACCGCTGTTACTTATTTATAGTTGCTAAAACCCAGAGACCCCAAGATACACGTCATTCTCTGAAATTAGCCCGAAGAAGAAATATGTCCTGGTTTAAGTATTGCTGTCGGAATTGTGATGCCTCCTGGCAAATAAATATAACCAAAAAACAATGTATTACATTTATCAATCATTTCAATTTGATTTAAAATTAAAATTTCTGAAGTAAGAAATGTTTTCATACTTGACATGCGTCATCGTTTTCTGATATTCTGACCGTACTGCCAGCTGAACGCCAAACAGAATCATTGGCCCATGAGCGTTTAGCACCTTCAATCAAGCGAGAAAAATCGCCAACTTTGATCTCGGCTCCTTTTACAAGAGAGGAGATCTAAACTCTAAGTGTTAAATGTGCAGAACGAAAAATAACATTATTATGTGTCGCACCTGTATCATGCTTATTTCTCTGCTGTCAATCAAAAGCCTGGTAGAATGGAAGTAAGAAGGGAGAAACAATGGTGTAGACAGCAAGTATTCTAGCATCTTACACGATGTTATACATCTTCTCATCATGTTATATACCTTACAGCTGTAACTGATATGCTGTGTATATTTAACGATAGATCGTATAACAATATTCTCTACTCTTTTTTATTCTTCTTTTAACGTTAAGGACTGTAATGGTTTCTTGAAAAGGGTCTATTTCTTTGTAAATAAAGTGGAACTTAGAATTCTGCTATTGTACACGGACTTGACAAATAAAGTGAGGGGGGGGGGGCGACATCGTTTCCACCTCCTATCCAATGAACTTCAATTATCAGGAATTCTTTTTCGAGCATGTCAAAGTAACCACCGGTCATCCCCGATTTTTGTTTCATCCTTGCCAGATCGTTTACCAGATCTTTATTGTGCAACGCCGAGAATTTCGTTGGAATTTCAAAAAGATAAATAATAAATATCGTATTAGAAGCAAAATGTTATGGTTGGACCTATTCTTTCTCAATATTTTTCAGCGGCGTTCCCCCGTGTCAAAGGTACTGGCAATGAACAATGTCTAGTCATTCGAACGGCACAAAAGACGAGGTGCATTGGACATGTTTGCTGGCGTGTCCAAGCACAGGGTCTATGTTAACGTACCTACAGGCACGAGCGTGTCCCTGGATACCAAATCCGTGCGTTGAAAAACTGAAATCCGTGCTATGAAAAATTGTTATTCAGCCTTGTGAATCTGAGATGAGTGTGTGGGGAAACTGAACTACCATAATGATCATAGATCACTTTCGATTTTTGTTTCAAAAATTTTGTATCGTTGACGTACATGTCTTCCCATCACCACATGGTCAGGTGCTGGTGGCAGTGAAGGCTCGTGTGCCTTTGGATCGACTTTGGAAACCAAAAACTCGGAAACCATGCTTCGCCAATGAAACCTTAAAATACGCCCTGACAAGACCCATCATTTCAATGACGGCTTAAATCTAATTTCAAAGAAAGCGAAAAATTGATAACTAAAACCGAAACAAAATGAAATACATGTATCTGAATTTACTTATATTTACAAATTTTCCAACTTTCCAATCCAAAATTAAATATGAAGTCGACGATCTGACTAACTTTAACGATTGTTTTGATTTGTGGAAGGAAATTAGTGTGATTTAAAGAGATCTAGATTTAAACCACCGTATATAATACACCCATTAGTAGGAGGAAGAAGGAAGCATGGTTGATAAATTCCAGCCAATAATGATAGATGTGATAAAACATCAATTTAAAATGTTAACAACTAAATGTTTTAAAAAGCGCAATATGTACTTCCATGTAAATAAGTTAACGTTTCCACTCTTGGTAGAAAAAACAAACTCGACTTGGATTTGTCAAAACAAATTCGGTTCAGTGTAGCGGAATCTAAATCAATGAACACGCTAGACTTGATGTGAAATACAGGCTGTATACTAAGCGATAATATTTATAGTCGCGGCAATTAGACGGCCTTTCGTCCACTTTCTTAAGCATTAGAAGACAGAAGAAAACATAACAACGCTTATTTTAACACGTGTCTATAGGAACATAAACAAAACACGCCTAGTATAGAAATATAGAAGTTTGAGAAAAAAAAAACCTCTATACTTATATCTACACGTAAAAGTAAATCTGTTAAGTTAATGTGATTTTTATTTTAATTTTGACAGGTTTACAAGTTGAAATCCATGTCAATGTATATGTTTCGTGTCTAATCTTATTAAAGTTATCGCCTAGATTTCAGTGGCTCAGCGAGTAAGACGTTAAGCATTAATCCCAGTTTCGATCCTATGGTGTTGGTCGAAAATGTTCCGCGGAATTTTCCACCCTGATTTCTTGATGCAAGAACGGTAGGAACAGCGTCTAGTTGTTCGGGTGGGACAAAACAGAAGTGTGCAAGGTAAAGAGGCCCCAGCTCTTGGAATTCAAGAGTAGACGGAAACGCCGCCGCCCGGGCAAGAATTGTGAATCTCTATCGACAGTGGTGGTCAAAAGTGATTGGTTTTCATAACAAGAGATTACCACGCCTCTTCAGACCAAGTCCAACTGTTAGATGAGTTTTTCTTATCGCATGATAAACAAATAAGTGCAACTGTGTGATGACCTGTTTCCGGCGCCATAATCAGAACTTATATTTTTATTCTGAATTTATGATTTGAATTCGGATATTTTTAAATAAGCGACCACGCATTTTCCTTTAATGTACGTTAATTAAAAGATTATAAATGAATAAGATATTTTATTTTTGACTTCTTATTAAAGATCTGAAATAACAAAAAGATAAACGGGTAGGCCTACGTATGTGAAAGCCTGTAAGAAAAATACCATTGACGCTTTAAGTTGTTAGATGATAAACGAATATGGCCTGTAACGGCTGTACATCAGTTTCTTAAGATTTATAACAGGGTTTCCCCTCCTGTCAGTACCAAGGGCGTTTCGTCGATCAGATGGGACGAAATAGCGAAGCCCATCCGTATTCTCGTTGGTAAGGAATTGCTGTTGAGTTTAAGCGAAAACGCCACTGTCCGGACAAAACTTTTCTCAGATCTACCTTAGCCCAGTCGATGTAGAAAAGTATAGACTGTTAAACTCCCGTTTCATTTAAAAATAGCCAAGAGCGGCTCAGTGCAAACCGAATACTCAGGAAATAAATATCATGACTTGAATTCTATCCATGTCCCCCACTGGTAGCTTCCCTTTTCACTGCGGGAGAGGATTTCAGATTAGCTAGATAGCAGAGAAAATGGCCACCCCGCTATCTAACCCATTCTGATGGCCCTTCAACGTGTCTTCTAACCTGACTCAAACAAGCAAACAATGGAGGGAGTTCTGTGGCAATAATAATAAACTTTTGTATATATCTCGCTACAATTTCGACTTTCTTGGCCATAGGTAGGAAATAATATATTATGATTTATATAAGATGGGGTGTCACCGGGTTCATCTGAAATGCTAGATGTTATTTTGACGTTGGTCCAGCGGCGAAAGTAAATTTCGTTTCCACTCGAACCTCACTTAAGTGCATTTCGTTATCTGCTTTAAAAAATAAATTTCTGTATGATAGTGTGTAATTAAACTAGATGGAGGATTAGCCAGAATACACAACTTCGACATCTTCAAGTTAGAATTAACTATTCAAATAGTATTAACAGTTACACAAACACTTTTCTGCATCAGTCGGGCTAATGAAGACGACATAGTAACGCTATGCAGTGTGGTAAGATGGATATTTTGCCTGTCCGTCCCGACATCGAGTTCCAACGGTCCAAGGAATCAGGACCATCGCCATGCTAGGGGAACTAGCCTGGAAAATTCCATGAAATTTCTCTCGGCCAACGCCGTGATAGTATCCGGGAACCCTTGGTTAGAGTGAGCCAGTGCCGTACTCCCCTCAGCCTTTAGTTGTCACGGCGATTTGGATTTCAATGGTGTTGGGTATGTAGGATTGTGAAACAATTAATATTTAAAACCTGGATAAATCACACGAACGAGTTTCTTAACGCTCAGTTAAGTGGGTCTCGTATCCAAACTGCACAAATAAAGGCAGACATACAATGCCCCAAGCTGTAACACTAAATTCATTTTTAAATTGATCAGAATACTGTTAATTATATACATGTAGCCGAACTAACCAGATGAGACCAGCCACAAGAGTTATCAGGTGTTCTCCAATGCTTAAGCGCATGATGTCTCGAACATAGCGTTGCAAAGGTGACAGGACTATGATACTGCTTTATTCTATTCCTAACAAAGTTTGAAATGTATTCTTATATATGAAGACAGTTAAAACCGTATCATTCTATTAACCAATTGGTCTTATAAACATTGTACATCAAACAGGTAGGTTTGCTGTTGTTAGGTCAATTCATTGACTAGTTCCTTAAGGAACTGTCTCTAATTGGACGGTATGCGCTGACAGTTCCAACCATTCCTCAATAGCTGCAATATGAAAGACCACCCATCCTCACCTTTGGCCTGAGGCTATTTTGGAATCTTTAGCGACTATTTTTCACTTTGATTCTTTTTTGTGTTTCTTATCAAAGCTGGCATATATCTATAACGATTCAACACCCTTTTTTAAGTAGAATTTTGCAATTAAAAATATACACAAAATCCGTATTAACTGGTCGGCCATTACGACACTTTATTTAATCGCTAAATTCTACTTACAAATTGTGTTGGAATTATTGTAAATTTGTACCGGATATAGCGAGAAATGATTCTTTTTGAAAAATAAGTATCACAGTGAAAAAAAGGTATAGGGTTCCAAAATAAACATATAGAACAGAGGTTGGGAAGAGCGGTATTTTACCGTATTTTCATATTGCAGCTATATAGGAAAGGAATGACCAACGGTTTATAATTTGAAATAAAGATAGCTATTGTAATAGGAACACACAGCAGCTTTGTCTCAACTACAGCTTGTCTTTGAACAAAAATATTCTCTGGGGACCATCCTCTTACGACCCTATTGCTTCCAATCAAATTTTAAAAAATCTGCTACTACTGTCGCGTTCATACGGTTTTAGGCATTTGGAAAAGGTGAGGGATTCGAATATCGACAGGGATCGTTAAGACAGTAAGAAAAAGATAATGAAGACGGTTATATACCATAACGTGAGCTATGAGGTGAATTTTGAAGAACGTTTAATATGGATAGGGTTCATCATCTGATGACCTCAGTGATTCCCAACCAAATTTGAAAGAAACACGTTACAAACTAAAGTCCCTGTTGCGATCACGTTGTTTGGGCAAAAGGTGGATAATTCCGAAAATAAATGTCTCGGAATAGGGCCTACTGAAAACCAAAGCATTCATCCTCTCATGAGCCCAGTGCTCCCTACCAAATTCGGAAAAAAACACCATCGTTAATAAATACAGCCCCTATCGTGTTTCCAAGCTTTTCGACAAAGGGAGGACAACTCGGCAACGCGGAAGTACAGTACAGTACTCATGACCACAATGTTTCATACCAAAATTGAAAAATTTGAAAAGGAAATCCGTTCAAAGCTGTATCGCGTTCACAAAGTTTTCAGCTATGACCCCAAAATCTATTAAGAACTGTAGCATCTTGTGCGATAGGGCACAGCACGTTGAATATCAATGGGCTTCATTCTCTTATGATTACGAAGCTACCGAATAAATTTGAAAATAATCTATAATAAACTGTAACCTCTATTGCGTTCACAAGCCTATTGAAAAATGCAACTTATATCGCGTTCAAAAAGTATTCAGCAAAGGGAAAATATATCCAGAACTCCAACTCGGCAAGCTGAAAAACGACAAGGTTCCCTTGTTTACAACCAAATTTGAAAACGGAAAGTCGCATTAAGTTGAAATTCGAGAAGATTCGTCTTCTCGTGAAAACAGTGCTTCACACCAAATTTAAAAAGAATCCATCGAAACTATAAAGCCAATATCGCGTTCACCATCCAATTGTTGACGGGTCGACGCCCGACGGACAGGCTGACGACATTACACTTGTGCGTATAAAAAGTAGATACAGTTTGTAAACACAATATTTTGGCCAATGTAAGACTAAGTTCTGGTGATTTTAATTTTAAGGTAAATGTACTATCCGGAGAAGGGCAATTTATATAAAGTTCAAAATGGAATGAGGCTTACTGTCGCGTCCACATACTTTGGCTTTGGTTATTGTTATTCTTATCTGTATCAATAGTTACTTGTGCACTGAGGGTGAGGACAAATTTATATGAAGTTAACTGATAATAGTGGTAGACTGGTAGTCATCATTATAGATCTCTGTTTTAATAATATACTATTAGCGATTTATACACGGCATTGAAGACAAACCATAATAATTATCTGGTGCTAAGTTCATTTGGTGCTATAGTAGAACGTGTTGTAGGGGTAAACCAATAGCTCGTATATACACATCTCATATTTTGTTATTAAACGGTGTATTAGTTTTCATAATTTTGTTAGGAATAATATACCCATTGCGTGAATAAATGTTGAAAGATAAGTTAAGCTAAATTGAAAATCCAAACAGCTAATTGTGTACTGAATGAACTGGGCATTACTTGTATTACATAATGTCAAGTTTTTGGTTTTCTTTAAAAAAAAAATCATGAACATGTTCGTGATAATGTGAAATAAGCAACACTAATTGCAACTTTTTAAACATTTTTTGCCTTCCCATTTGGGTTTCAGATCATGGATTGCCGATTTTTTTGGTCAAAAAATCATAGGGTAAATTATATTTATTTGAATGACAATCCTTTGATCGACACTATATGCAAACTCTAGCCAGTCAAGTACCCGGTGCTGTATTCCCAGAGTTCTAGTCGTAAAGGTAAATTACAGAATTTGCACACTGAAATCTATTGACTCTTTCGGATTTTGATGAATGTAAAATATTGCCATGCCATATCAGCAGCCTTGCGCTCTTTAACCAGCTTATATGCATTAATTTCATTAATAATTAAAATACTATTATATTTATATCAAACACCTTTAATGCAATAAAAAAAAATGGAAACATAGAAAAGCACTGATAAATCCGAGAATAAGCGCACATGATTCAAGAATTGAAACAGAAAGATCTATCGTTTACACAATTTATGCCAGGAAGTATAGGATGAAATTTGTTTTCTAACTTCCTGTCAAAACCATACAGAAAAAATGGAACTAATTTTAAATCCAGAACCGAGTTTCAATGAATTCAACAATTTTCTCTCTCTCATTTATCAGTCCTTCATTATAAAATACACAAAAAGTGTATTCATTGAAACACATATATTTTTCAAGCCCATTTGAATTTTCGTTTTCTGTGAGAACAAGAATTTTTCACATCTAATAAAATTTGAGTAATTCCCCAAAGATAGCTCATCCAGTTGCAGGAATCTGGTAAGTAGCTTTACGAGTATTACGGGTCATCGCACAGTGGTAGGATACAGGTTGTCCCAGGAGGTGGTGAGATGACAGGCAGCAATATAATTACTCTTATTAAACGTTTCATCTATGCCATTCCACGGCCATGTTGATATTTGTCGTTGCTATAGTAAACAAATGTTTATTTAACGGTATAAAATGTCATTAGTAATCATTAGAGATACTGAGAAAAACCTGTTCCCAATTTTCAAGTTTAATAGATACGTCTTTTAGTATTTTATGCCTCGGTTGTTATTAAACACAAATAAAAATTGATCACTAAACCTGTGGAGTGTAGCGGATCAAGTGGCTAAGTGGGTAGGACGCTGGCTCACTAGTCTGGAGTTCAGGTGTTCCATCCCTGCATTGACAAAGAAAGTTCATCTAGATTTTCCGGCGTGGTTTCTCCCTTGTCAGTGATGCAGGATGGAGGGCCTGGCAAGGACAGCTGTCTAGTCATTCGGATGCCTTGGCAGTTGGAATTCGATATAAGAGTAGGCCGTAGCACCACAGCCCGGGCAAAATTTCCCTCATAGCACATTGTATGACGTATGTCCGTCTTCATTAGCTCAGGTTAGGAGCAGAACATTGGGACGTTAAACTCCATTTAATTTTATTTCCTTGGGAGTGTGATATGTGCATACATGAGAGCCAACCTTCAAAATTGAGAACAATGTTAACGACAAAGGGTTCGAAAAAAACATTTACCAGTCAGATTGACATGCAGATTCAAAATATATAATTAACAACTTGTCAAAAAATTAGGATCATTTGCTACTCAAAACGATAATCGCTACTAATAATAAGACTGAAATTGTAATCAACAGCATTAAAAAATATTTATAATAGGGCAAATGGTTCAAAATACAGCTGACAGATTGATGGCGGGAAATAAATAGGGTCAGATCACCAACTTCTTTGGGGGTTACCCATTGTTTTTTTTTTTTTTTTTTTTTTTTTTTTTTTTCAAGATTTCAGTAAATGTTGAAATCATTTGACATTATTGTATTTATCACCCCTTCCATATATCTAATATACACCCTTTAGATATATATTCACCGTTTTCACACATTGAGATTATCTTTATGTGTAAAACAGCTAGATGAAAACATACAGCGAATGATATTTGAGTGTGCTAGCACCCAAAGTATGGAATAAGCTCCCTCCCAGCTGTTCTCAGACTTTCATTGATGCAATTTATTAAGGTTTTCATATTTATTTATACATATTTAATTATTATAGAATTTAAATGTAATTGTATGTTTTTATTTCTACATTGTACAGTTCATCTGAACACATTTTATGAATCATGCGCTGTATAACTGATTTTATATAACAATAAAAAAACATATTGACGAATAATCAGTCTTTTCAATTTATGAAAATGACTAATTTATACGTGATCGAATACATTGGGTCTTATGGATGTTACGGCCAGGGGAACATAGTACAGTATCTCATCTCTCAACTAGCATATATTTTGTACCGTATTTCGATTTATTTATAATAAAAGCTTACGAAAACTTCGGTTTACCAATTCCCTATTTATGTCTTGTCAGTGTTTTATTATGAACTTATCCCATTTCTCTATCTTAAATAAACTTTCTTCTTTTGGCAGGCGAACTAATGTTTTCACTTGATTTGACACACGGTACAACCCTGAGTTTAAATACAAACATTTGAATCATGTTACAACACGTGTATATTTACTGTCAAATTACATTTAATTACAGTCAAATTACATTCGATGTATGTTTATCAATTAATATCCACTGTTAAAATATAGACCTGAGCTTGCCAGGAAACCCCCCACTATACAGGAGCAACGTAGAGACTAGGAAGTATAATGCATGGAAATTATTGTTTAAGAGTGCTCACCAATAAATGTTGGGTGGAGGTGAAATAAAATGAAGAGAAATGAAACGTCGTTTCACGTCATTCTTATCGGAAGCGACTGGGCTAATGAAGACAGACATTA
Source organism: Patella caerulea (assembly GCA_036850965.1). NCBI lineage: Eukaryota > Metazoa > Mollusca > Gastropoda > Patellidae > Patella > Patella caerulea. The sequence goes on along the minus strand of JAZGQO010000014.1, from coordinate 24,565,501 downwards.
CGTCATACAGTGTGCTCTGGGGGAAATTAGCATACTCTTATCCTGTCAAGGGTTCTTAATCTTCGTCGCACCCAAAAGACTAGACGCTGTTCTTACCAGCCTGCACCACTGAAAAGAGGAAATCACAGGGGAACTTTCTCGACCAGCACTGATATCCACATCTGGACCTGCTGGTTAGTGATCGAGCATCTTACTCATTTAGTCACCGCGTTTCCCTGGCAGAGAAATATCACTATATATGTGTTATATTGCCGCAGATTGTAATATTTTTAACTATTATAGCAAGAAAGGATATATCTTTATCTATTTCTTACATAATATATTATGTTAAGTCGCGGTCACACTTATTCTGAATCAGCAGGAATAAAAGAGAACCAGTGGGAATGGCGAATTCCCATCACCTATATTCGTGAATGATTCCTGCACCTCGAATGATTCCTGCACATTTAGGTTTATTTGCTCTCGAATGCAACTCTAATGTAGTTTGGCACAGTAAGAATATTTAAAATGCTGTTAAATATGGCCAGAATATTTAAAATGCACCTCGAATGCCGTAAGAGTGCGGTTCGATCTTCGTTGGAATGTGCCTTGAATGCTGTCCGAATTCACCTCCAATGCAGTCAGAACGTCCCCCCGGATGACCGCCAAGAATTCTAACGGAATGTTTCTCGAATATGCTTACTTATGATGTAAGACGAATAGATTCCAACAGCAATCGAGATGCATTTAAGGTGCATTCCGGCTTAATCGGGGCGTATTAGGGCTATTCTGACAGGATTTGAAGTGGCTTGCCGTTTCTACCCTTCCCTGAATGAGATCAGAATGTTTGGAATGGTGTTGGGATAATTAAAATTTAGTCCGATTGCATTTAGAATACACTTTGAATTCCGTTCGATATCAATTACCCGTCTTCGATGCACTGCAGTATAAGAATAATTTTCATTCCGACGGCAGTCAGACTCATTTCGCCAATAATGTGACTATTATTTAAGGCAATTAATCTATTTATTTAGAGGTATTTAGCATTCTTCCACTTATTGTAGCAGAGTTACTAATTGATATGGATACTTCTCAGGTTTAATTATATTGTACTAATGAATAAATATATGTATATTTTTCAAGTTTAATTGTTTTATATAATAAATCAATGTCTACTTCTCGTATTCAATTAACACATGCCTGTAGCTATTCCTATACAAGCGTGATAACTACACGGTCTATGCTGATACATGGCTTATAGCAGGTGCATATGTCTTGATATGAATTCCGTCACCTTCTTGACCTTAAATATGTCCTATACATTTACCACAGAGCGGTTCAAACGAGGTTTATTTTGAAAGCTGCCTGTCGTCACAAGTTTAGTGTTCACCCTACTACCGACATTGAATGAAATTACATGTTTTACAAGGATAAATATTTGTCTAACTTAATAGAAATGGGGTGCCGACTCTTGTGAAACGAACACATCGGTAAGTCATAAAACACGCGGGAAACAAGTTGATGAACTTATCAGATGTGAATATGACGAAGAATTCTCGCATCTTTACGTATAAAATTATAATGTTATATTAAGAATACAAATTATGCGTATGATTATTCTGGTATTGTTGTTTTTCCATTCTAACATTCTGATGAGATAATTCCGTTGTTTATTTTCTTTGTGCTATTAATATGAGCATATAGTGCATACTGATGTCATATCCAGGTTTCAATGCAAAAAACACAGACAACATTTTAAAATGATTGGATAGCTCGGGTTCTGTCATCTTTTCAACCAGATAATTAAAATGTTTGTTTTCAATTTGGCGAAGATTTAACAATAATAATAAATTTTCAAGTTTAAATAACATCAAATTTAACATCTTTTTCCATTTTATGTTAAAGAAATATTCTATGCAGTTACAAAACATAAGCATGTCAAAGAGTACAGTATTTTAGGGTTACAATCAAGAGACGTCTTTAAAATTTAATATACTAAGGCAACGTTATATTTAATAGGTGTTGACATTTTTGACATTGAATATAACTCAGATCAATCAACTATTCATTTTCTTTTCATTTTTCGGTAAAATTAATTTGCAGGCCTTTATTTTATCAATAACCAATAAGCTTTCAGCATAAATAATTTCTTGAGTTGGGTTGAATCAGAAATGATTTTGGATATAGACATTTGAGAAAGACTGTTAAAATTCCAAAATTAAGAATATATGCCCATGTTGTTGATCAATATATTATTCAAAAAAAATATATATATTGCTATTTTGTCTGCGGTAAATTGCATACTCCACCATTAGACTCCGATTCCACACCTCGGAGTTTGACAAGGTCCGACTCCGTCATCGAACACCTCACTGAAACTTTTATTATCTACATTATGCACTTTTTTTGTGGATAAAACATATCGTTGATAATGCGGGATAGAGGATGTTAGAATATAAATTAATTGGTTCGAGTGATCTTTTGGTTGAGTCCGAGTAGTCTTTTTGGTTGGTCCGAGTGGTCTCTGTTTTGCCCCGAGAGCCTTGTTTTCGGTCCGATTGATCTTGGACCGAGTGGTCTTTTGTTCGAATGGTCTAAATACCCTTTTATTAACCTGGACTTTCCTCCATGATGGTTTCCTCCACTCGGCTAATCTCGACAGATTCCGTAAACTACGTAAACTACATCTAGTCTCGGATGTATGACAGTAAGTGATATGTACCTACGCCCATACATTTGCGATGCGGCTACCGGTTTACTTTAACAGGAAAACTTGACGCTATTACACAAATTGGGAACCTATTCGGCTAGCGACCTATTCGACCGATCGAGCTGCAACCTATTCGTTGGAAACCTATTTAGAGTAAAGACAACAGTCTCTATTTATCAACCAATAAAATCCAACGTTATGTCTATCAAAATAAAGTAGAATATATTATTTTTTATCCATTCCTTCAGCTCAGAATAGAAGTGTAATTTCGTCATTATCTTACAGCTGGATCGGTCGAATAGGTCGCTAGCCAAATAGGTCGCCAACTTGTGTTTGGAATGGGCGCAGCCATGTTTCATCCGGGACCTTTAAAGTAGTTCCAATATGGCGGAATTCATCATACAGCTGAGTTTAGATTTGCCGAGTGGGTTTCCTCTTGTGATAATGGAGGGGGGGGGGGCTGTCAAGGACGTTCGGATAAAACGAAAAACAGAAGTCCCGTGTACGTAAATCCCTTCTGCATAAACCCCTGGACGTGGGATTTTGTGTAAACAACCGCCTTTAATGAACTGAAATGGGGTTTAACGTCCTAATTGTATGCACCAGTTCGGCTAATGAAGGCAAGTGTAGTCCATACAGTGTGCCATTGGAGAAATTTGCCTGTATTTCGAATTTCAGTTAGCTAGGCTGGTTGTTTGTACCACCCGAACGACTGGATGCTGCTTTTGGCAGCCCCCTCCCCTAACGCATCGGCTCCTGTTCGAACCTTGGGCCACCTGGTTAGCGAGACTAATATTTCTTGGTGTTAGAAACTGCCTTAAATATGTCTCAAACCTACAATGGCCCTTTTCATCCTACAAGTATACTAAATATTTAAGATGTCGATAATTTCATAGACCGATGTTCATAATTTTATGCATGTATACAATATTATGCCGTATACTTTTGATTCTTCGATAAGAAGATGGAGTTATCTGCCTGTTCCATATTTTCCAATTAATTGGTTCATTGATAAAGGTCACCACACGCAAAATAAGAATCTTTAACGTCAACTTATATGCAGCTCTGACATACACACTTCTATAATTGTGTTCACAAAAATACACACTCCACGAATACCAGTAAAATTCTCCATGCAGAATTATGAACAATTTCTAGAATGCCCTTGGCTCTTTAATATCTTAATTTGCTTCTTTTTATAATCCGGGAATTTGCTTAAATAGATATGCAAAATAACCCCCAAACCACCACTGGCACACGATCTTCCAAGAAAAATGAAAAGCAACAAAAATCGCCAAAATCCCAAGCTGTTTGATACTGCATGGTAATCGCGGTTAATACGCCTTTTAATGAAACATATTTTTTTATTAACAAAATGCTACGAAGCAAAGCATCAAACAGTTCTTCATTATACGAAGACAAATTTTATGTTCAGTTTGAAAAGGAAATAAAAAGAAATGCCATTTTTATAATTAATTTTTTTTTAATCGGTTTTCTATTATTAATAATTTACAATAATGTGAAAAAAATTTAACAAAGAAAGAAACAAAAAAAAAAAAAAGCTAAATGAATTAAGAATTTATAATAATATTAATATCTGAAAATTAACACTTATTATTTCTATGAAATTAATAACGATAATGAATGAATGTACAAAAAATTACACAAAATAATTAAAACTGTTAAAATTACCTGACACAAAACACATTTAATTCCACGGATTCCTGTTACAAAACACATGTTTCATCTTATCATTTTAAAATAGATAAAAAAAGTTTTTTGTCACTGCTATGAATAGTCTAATATGCATTTAACATACTATTGTGTGAATTCATTTTTTCTATTTTAAATCCTCGTTCTAAAACTCTGTTGTACATGTTATTATTACAGTCATTGTTTGCCATCGTGGGTGATTGCTGTGGATTATTATGCGATATTTGCGCCAGTTTTCGTTTACGTCCACCCCGTCGACGTCCTCGGCGATCTCCGGAAACAGTATCGGGCACCACTTTTATTTCCACTCCCGTGCTTTTTAAAATACTTCCTAAAGCAGAAATATAATGAATGGCAAGTCTAAGTGTCGCAATCTTTGACAGTTTTTGGTGCTCACTTAAATTGGATTTCGGCACAACTTTGCGTAGCTGGTCAAATGCGTCATTTAGTAAATGCATCCGAGAACGTTCCCTTTCCGTCGCTCCATCTCTCGCTTGATCCATTGGTGGGCGTTTCTTGTGCGAAGATATATGTCTTCCATGAACCGCCGAGTTTGCGTAGCTGTGAAACGGTATCTGTGAACTATAGCCCATACCATTATTTATAAAGTTATTGTGTTCCATGGATATTTTGTGTCCATCTTCTGTTTGTCCGGAATAAAAACCAGAATAAAACGGCTGTTCTGACCAAGCATCTCCGTACTCGGTCTCTGGATCGGATCCGGCCATTTGGTAGCTGTAACTATTAGCTGGAGACTGATACTGAACGGAATCGGAATATTGATGCGGTTGGTAGTACATGGTCTGGCACTCCATGTCCGGATACGATTGACCATTGACGACCATTGAATGAGATTTTCTGATTAAAAGTAAAATGTGGAATTTGTCGGGAGGTTTTATATACGTACTTAAGTATACGAAGCTGGAAATCTGATCAGTTCCCCCCAGTGTATAGACAGGCATGTCGATTCCTGGCTTTTAATTCGCTGCCCGAGTAAAAACAATATTTCTGCTTCCATCTATTGGCAGAATGTGTGTAAACAGGGGAATCCCAGTGGTGAGATTGACAGCAATGTCAACAAACTTAAGAACATTGCCTGGTACAAATGTAGATTGAGAAGTTTTATACACCGATATAAAATGTTACGAGGACATACAAAAAAATACTGGAAAACAAATTAACATTATAAAATAAAACAAGCAAGATGCACCAAATATATTTAATGAATTTAAATTTTAGTATATTTATGCATACGATAAAAGAAGCGATGTCTGAAAAGTTGAATATTTTATAAAACACAAAGCTTTAAATTCAAAATTGTGACAAAATATGTCTGGAGGTAATTGCAATTTTTGTCTGAGATTTTGTAATAAGGTTGAATGTTTATTCTTATAATTTTATCATACCTGTTACTGTTGTAAAGTTTTGAAAAAAAAATAATAAAGTTGTGTAAAGCTATGAAAGAAACAAATATAATCAAAATATGGAGACAGTCTGCATGACGTCGATGATGTCGACTTGGTTGATGGCATAACGGAAGTACATTTTCAAGAGAAGTGGATTTTGAATCAGCTTTATGCTTATTCGTTTAATTTATCATACTTATTACTTCTGTCTAGTCATGAGGGAATCACAGTGGATAAGAGGGAATCACAGTGGGTAAGACGCTGGCTCGCTAGCCTGGAGGTCGGGTGTTCCATCCCTGCTTTGACAAAGAAAGTTAATCCAGATTTTCCTGCGTGGTTTCCCCTTGTCAGTGATGCAGGACGGAGAGCCTGACAAGGACAACTGTCTAGTCGTGTCGATGGGACGAAAAACGGAGGTCCCGTGTACACATTACCGTGCACGTAAAGGATCCCTTGGTAGTTGGAATTCGATATAAGAGTAAGCCATAGTCCCGCTGCCCCGGAAAATTTCCCTCATCGCACACGAGTCTTCATTAGCCCAGTTTAGGAGCAGAACAGTAGGACGTTAATCCCCATTTCATTTATCCAGTTATGACAAAATTTATAATCAAGCTATGACATCAGTTTCCATGGCGTTGATAATGACCTTGTTGATGTCATAGCGGAAGTACAGGTTTGACGTTTCAGTAATTAATGCCGTGGTATATTTTGAAGGGAAGTGGATGTCTTTCTACAACAATTAAATTTACTGATGGAATCTTCGATAGTATTCGTTTCGCCCTTCCCCGTCGGTTTTTCTACCACAAGCTTCCAAAATAGGCATTGATTACAACGATAAAACCTTGGCACGAGACGCTTCCCGCTGACCAATAATTACTAAGATTTGATTGGATTAGAATGGAAAGCTCTTTAACACCGGAGTCTCGTCCAGTCTTAAGTCAAGTATGCATTATGACAACAAAGCTAATTGGTCTTGTCACCGGGGTGATATTGTTAACCGCGGGGGAGTGTTTTTAAATTGGGGGATCATAGAAATACACCTCATACTCCAGCTCGTGTCAGCAATAAAGAAGAATAAATCAGAAACACGTTTTCTTCATTTCGACGGCTTAAGAAAGATGAATATAGTATTTCTGTAATAAAAGCTCAAAGAAATGCAGTTTTAAGCGATTAAGATGCGTAAATCAAATTTACATAAAAAGAGAATTGCTTCCTCTTTTCGCTGATGGCCCACCAACAGAGCTAAAAATTTGTAGAAAGACAAATAAAATGTCTTATCGATCTCTTGAAGTTCTATTTTCCGTGGTATTTACGACATTTTTATAACATTGATAGTCTTGTACTTGTGCTTATAAAGAATGCAAGTCTATCAGTGTCAGATATTTTTGGCAAGTTTAAATCAGTCTATACTTGTTACGGGGTAATATATAGCTAAGGGGAATTTGATTTTCTGCGGACCTGTAATATCAATACATACTATCATATCCGATTGTGTCACTGTTGGTTAAATTAGTCAGGACCACGCCATGCGGTAGTAACTGCTTGTTTATTGACAAAATACATAGCAAATGGTTTTCTCGACAATAAAATAAATTTCCCCGTTTTTTAAATATAATATGTATGAACGACTGCAATGAGTGAGTTTTATTCCCGATAATTAAAGGTTGGAATGACAATATCAGATATTACATGATAATTCCCCCATGGGGTAAGTCGAGGGTATTTTCTATATAAATAATATAAGATGATTTCAACAGTAGTTTTCTTACCAACAAACATGTAAACACACACATGAATAAACACTGGTAATATCATTTACCTCTTATACTATGTAAACTAAACTTGGTGTTTACTGATTACAACATAATGTTTTACATGGCCTGTGGTCGCATCATTTATACTGTTAAATAATATGCCGACATGTGGCATTATAATATGACGTGCATTAGAACAGATCCGCACATAAATAGAAATCCAGAAGACAAACCCTCGGACACAACACGTCACGCATGGTCAGATGTACTATATCAAATCAAGTAAATCGAGTCTGTGGTTTCACATAATATCATGAACCTATTACAAGTACATATCATTGGAATAAATTAGAAGGACAGCTCTGTTTCATAGCATATAGATGTCACGTCCATTGTTTCAATTTAAGAACTAAAAATACCCTGTCTTGGGCATCGTACTTACACCAAAACAAATCGGTTCTAAATGATATAATTTACACAGAAGATGCTAATGTATGCGAATGCTGAAATTCATTATAGAGATTATCTACATGGAAAACGGCGGAAAAGCTTTTTAGCTGGTAATTAACATCCAATCATCCATGGGTACCACCCACGCCCCTTCACTTTCAGATCTAATGGCACTCTTTCATTACCAGTCCTACTAATCACCGACAAAATCCGACAAGGGCGTTTTTTGACCATATTATAAAATGTGACCGACATGATTTTATAAAACATAAAATATATTATGGACATCTGAAATGTTGACAAATGTTGCCCTACCAATCACCGACAATAGAGTTTCTTAAAATATCATTTAGCGCCCCAGGTATTGCAAAGGGTGGCCGACAAGGAAAGATGAGTTGTAGAATCATCTTTACACATTATGTCCAAAATTTAAATTAAAAACACTGAAAAAAAAGTATTATAGAAAACTTTGAAAGATTCAAGATGGGTGCTAATTATCCTTTCTTGGTATAAGGTCCCTGTCTTTCACACCAATAAAATGTTTATTTCCCCACAGAAGCCTCAATGTGGTGCGTCTCAGACCGCAACTTCTTGGGTGATTTTGGGGTGCATCGGACCTTCCATTCCATAGTTGCATTCCTTTTAGAATGCGGTAATGGCTACAATTTTTAACACACTGCTATCAAGGTTGGTTTGAAGCATTGAAATCATGAGAGGACAAACCCTATCCCTTTGTCTCGAGTTATCCGCCTTAAACCGAAAACTTTGTGAATAGGGGTCACAGTTTTTAACAGATCTTTTTCAAAATTGGTGTCAATATTTAATTGAGTTCATGAAAATCTGATTATCAAAACTATTGATTTATTCCTGAATATAATAATATTCCTGAATATAATATATGCTACCAGAATATAATATATGCTACCAGAATATAATATATGTTAGCAAAATATAGGTTTATAGCGATTTATTTGAAAAGTAATCTTAATGTTATATTTATTTATAAAATAAGAAATTGTTAGTTATTCAAACATCTGTTACAATTATTGACATATCTACCACAAAAGCTGTTATAGAATACTACTTTTCATTAGAATGTAAGATTGAACACGGTCTTACTTGTTAACGTTTTGTGATTTTACAGTTTTACTTTCAAATTATTGCGTTTTACAATATTAGAATGTGAGAATTAAAAATGCTTTGCTTAATTTAACATTTTACGGTATACAATCATGTAGTATTTATTAATGTACAATCTCGATCCCAGAGGCAGCCGCGGAACTTAAAAAATTGTTCTGGTTTCGAGATTGATTAAGGTATAGAGAGTATATTTTGTTTTTCATTTCAGCATGCCTTAGTATGATGTCTTCCCAACATGCTACATTCCCTGTCTCAAATAGTGTCAAAATGAGTGATTTTCATTTATAACTTACTATAAGCAGTGGCAATGGCGATAGGACAATTTCTTTACTAAAACAATGCCATTTTTATGATCTTATAATTTTAGGCTACTATACTAAGTTTTCTTTTTAAAAGTGAGGACATGCTTTAAATTACACACAATCATATTTTCAAGATTGTTGTTACACATATAATATAAACATTCGGCATGTTGAAAATGACAAATCAGATTGATTAGTATAATTTATTTCCTCGATGACGTTATGGTGCTTCTCTATAGTTTGAATATTGCGTGATGGGGGAAAAACCAAGGAATTTTAAATCAAAAACATATTGATATTCTAAAAATATGGCTTATATAAGTCGGACTTCATGAATCGATATTATATTTATTGCAATATTGATTATTCATAGGAAAAAAACATGACCACATCTGTTGAAATAACGATAAATTGCGCAGTTGAACTGTTTACCGTTAGTTAGAAAATGGCGTGTCAGCTTTTCGTTGCTAGGTAGTTTTCAATCGTTTGTGTAACGATCGACTCTAAATATAGAACATGACAACATACCGTTACATGCTGTGTACGCTTTACCTACGCATTGTCTATATTTAGTATATGACGTTATGTAAAGGTATATAAGGTCACTGCAAACCCAGCGAGCCACAAGACTGGATGGTGACCAAGCAGTGATGTTGTGTTATGTCAGAACAAATGGAAGGGAGACAGAATATTTGGGTGGCTAAACGAAGACCATATGGTGAGTAAAGTTAGATTTTTATGGCAAATACCGTACACGAACATTTTACAGCAGCTTTTAAAATGATAAAAATTTTGTTTACAAATTCTATCTGACACAATATGTTACAGACGTACACGCACGCCACTTACATCCTTAACAAATGACAGTTGTTTATATTTTAAAAGTCCATGTCATTATAACAATATTATATTAATTGATTTTATGTATGTTTATTATTTATTTCTATGGTTAGTAAGACGACATCTTTCTTTATTACAGACAAATCAATGTCCTTCGTTGCATATTTTCCTGAATCCAACCCATGAGTTCCGATATAACTAACACATCGTTTGGTCACAATTCAGCCTTCAAGGTCACTAGGTAGAACATTCTGGAAGACGCCGACAATGAAGTCGAGAGGTTTTATAGGTATAGATGTAAATAAAAAAAAATTATAAAGAAATGTGAAAGAAACAGTAAAAAATAAAAAAAAATAAAATGTGAAAAAAAAATCGCAGAAAGTATGCGAAGGTAATAGCAAAATATGTGAATTTTCTATGTAATTAATTGTTGAAAATATCACTGAGCTTAATTTTTAAGTGTATATATCTCAAAGTTGATAAATTGTAGAGCTAACAGTTAGCCGATTTACAAGATTATCCTTCTGGTATTAGACGAAGTTTCTGGAAAATGACGTAATGGTTAATAAGCTTACCCAATAGAATATGAAGCTTCCGGAAAATGACGTAATGGTTAATATCATTATCCTTCTCGACGAATCTTCTGGAATATGACGTAATGGTTTACATGTTACTAAAAATAGATTGTAAACAACTTCGATTTGTATACCAAGGGAGACAATTCATTTTAACGAGGAATATTCGAGAACCGTGGGTGTAGTAAAATTTTCAGTGCAATACACAAAGCCGGTTGCCTGCTTCAGTTTATTTTGTTTGTTAGATTGAACTTTTGATACGCATTCACTGTAGATCATACTGTATTTATATGCATGTATTTATATTTCTTTCAACAATTCCGCATTTTTACTATGTTCGGCGTTGTCGATTTGTACAACTAGTTTCTTTCAGACACATTTCAGATTTGTATAAATCAAATAAAATCGCAGGTGTTATGAACACGTTCAATCTATTTCAGGGTAGACAGTAGACTTTACTAATGTATCCTTCTCACCGATTTGTACTACCAGTTTCTTTCAAACATATTTCAGATTTCTAATCATACAAGATCGCAGGATAGATAGTAGCCTAGACTTTACTAATGTATCCTACTCATAAAATACAAGTTATAATCTAATTAATTAGGCATTTGATACTGTTTTAACACGTGTTTAATTTGCTGTGTAATCTATTAAATCCACTATTAATGAGACCTAGGACAATAGATTTGGAATAGCGTTCGCGGATAGCGTTATATAATACAGCACTTTTGGGACACGGAACTGTTTATTAATATTCGTAATGGTTATTTGTTGATTGCTTGTGTAACTCTAGATAATATTCTCTCTTTATTCGCTAGTAGGCTAGTGTCACCAGTCCCTTCTGTTTGCTTTTATTTCCTGGAGCAATATAAAGTCTGATTTGCCTGGGGCTAATTCACTATGTCGTTCCGTCTACCGCTTCATGTGCTATTTGATTATAATACTTAAGGACATATGCAGTCATAAATCCATCAAAATGACATTAGACTGATGTTTCATAATGTTTCATTATAACATATCCACCTAAAGGTTGAAAAGAATTGTCAGTGTGCGATCGTAATTTACGTCGCCTCGAAATTTTTGAACCTTTAGCTAAATTAGTGGATTAGCGATGAGTTGAATGATAAGTTTGTTAATTTAACGGCGTTGGTATTAACTAAAGATTAATGAGGGCCACGTGCACCGAAAAGCGACACCTTAACTTGTCAAATCGCCGTTAATGAAGCCGCGATGCTTTCATTTACCTCTCAAAAAAATCCGCTTTAATTTTCGTGTAATAATTACAGGGGTTCTGTCAACGTACTCACGGGGCACGTGCAAGGTGAAATATACACTGGTTAGGTCATATCAACTAACACACGGGATGATGTCACCATAATGAACTATGACTCTTTCTGTCATTCATCATTTCGTCTTATTGTTACCCCAATGTAGTGAAACAGCGGGGGTTCGTAGCAGTAGAAGACTAGAAACCCCAATAGAAACAGATTGTTGTAACGGTTATAGTTGAGTTTTTGTTCAGTTTTATAGAGATGTGCACGGCTGAAACAACTTCGCCGGGAGACAGTAACCATTATCATTTTTCTATTAAATAGCTCTTTAGAAAAGAAAATAAATTTGATTTTAAAGATTGACCAACCACAAACTAGTGACAGGTGATGGCGGGTGATAATTATAGACGTGTGTAGTATTCGTTTAAGGTTGTAGTTAAGTTGGAACAATCACATTTTATGATTATTTTAACGGGTTAACTCATTTATTACACATCGTGAACTCTGTTTTATCTTTTACAACACGCGCGTTAAAGCTACAAATATTGCATTAATCGGTTTAAAAGTATGCCTATTGTGATTTATACTTCTATGATCAGCGATAGAAACATATAGAGATAACTTATATTACTATGTACGAATGTGTGAAAATATTTATGATTTTCAAAGCGTTGTGCCTAATTTTGTGAATGAATATTGTGCATGAATTAACAAAAGGAAATGCCACACGAGTCTTTATAGCAAAATACTTGTTAAAATTAAAACCGAAAACACAATTCAAATGATCAAAAGTCGATTTGTTCGGAGTGACAGAAATTTACAATAATTATGCTTCAAATACATAAAGTATATTGATTGGTATCCTGAAAATTATCAAATTTCAAACGTTGGTAACTTTGTACTGGAATGAACTCGTGAACCATTTTCAAGAGTTAATTATGGGAGTTATCTCCCCTTAATCGAATAGCCAGCCTTTGCACCTTTAACTGCTCTGCATTCCTCTTTTTATAAAAATAGAATGTTGGTTTTAGTTGGCGTAATATTTGTAGATTAGAAACATGTTTTGTTTTATCAAGATGTTTTTTAACGGATGTGAAGTGTTGTATATTTATATTACCTTATGGTCACACAGGGCGCCCTTTTACCACCCCTTTTTAAATTAATGATATTGCTTCAGCTGATGAAAAAATTAACAACAGATTATTCCTTTACCTTTGTGCATGTTCTATATTTATTTGCTTAATCTATTTTTCATTATTTGTATATTTATTATAATTCTTGGGAGAATAATTGTGTACTCGAGAGATTTCATTTCTTAATATGTTGATTTGCAATTTTACATCGAAAAAAAAAACAAGAAAAACCCCAAAACGTATTATGATTTCTAATTGAGATCTAAAATGCATCACCATGACGTTTATTGGATACACATTTATTATTCAATGATTTATGTATTTATTTACCAAATTTTCACCAGATTGAAGTACGTTGATCCGTTTGATCATCATTTTGATGGGTGTATATTGACCCACCTGTTAAACCACTCTCCCACCTGGACTTATTCCAGATTAGAATTTCTAGAGCATCTTAACATCTCATCTTAATCCCCTGCACAATTGCGCGTGCAGGTCGCGTGTAGGTCACGACCTTTCTGCCTCTCCTTGACTTCGAGGCACGCGACAATAGAAAATTCAAAAACAGTGACGTAATCGTGGACGGAGAGGTCAAGTTTCTCTTGACGTTCATTTGAATTTGAAATGAGATTACAGGATACACACTGTAATTAAGGTATGAATGGTTCTATGTTTGACGAGAAAATGGTCAGTTGACCAGTTTATTGTGTTAGAACGGTGTTATTAGTAAAAATAACAAGCTAAAGATAATACAAAGGTCACGGCACGCGAATTAAATTATGTTTAAAATAGTTTGAAATATGAGAATTTTGTAGCTCTTTACAAAACCACACCTGCTAATAGAAATGGAAAGTGATCACTTACAAATATTTATTTCATTTATTCTTTCGCTTTTATTTTTTCAAGGCATCTGGTTTGTCATCTGCGATTTTCCCAAACAAAGTACCAATGTGACAATCGGATTTTAAATTAACTATTGCAAGGGTATATGGTTTCGAATTTAATTTCCAAATTCTACAGTATTGTCCGATTAATCACAAGAAAATAGTCATTTTCAATTTGAAAATAAATATGTATCCATACTATATATCAACATGACATCGATGTCACACTAGTTTATTTTTAAGGTAAATACGATTGATTGTGTTTTTAGCAATAATTAATTGTTTGTCGTGTCTGTATTTGGTTGTGCAGTTATCCTGCATTGTATGGCGGGTAACATTTAATGTTACAGTTGTTTAAGGATATTCGTATTTAATGTATTCATGCATTTTTAGATACATGATTTCATGTGTTTGTTGTGTTGTATCTGACATCTGACTAACTTCTTTTGTCTACATGTTGTTATGCAGTTATCCTGTATGGGAAGTAAAACAAACTGGGGGTCTCTGAATGACCTGTTTTGTATATATGTTTGTGCAGTTATGCTGTATTGTAATTACCGGTATATAATCAATTTTAAAGAAACATTTTTGACAAAAAAAAAAAAAAAAAAAAAAGGAATTGCAGGCGTAGACCAGACTGTGTGTAACCTTGTAACAGGGTTTGTGTAAGGAATACAAAAATTCCACCAATTCAGCCGCTATATCATCAAGCTGTTTTTTTACTTCTAATTCACCGAACATACCTAGGAAAGACCCCAAAATACTGCGCAACCAATTTTGTGACAATTTTCCGACCATCTTCAAACAAATCTCAGTGATTATAACTCATCATAGATAACTTTTAACTATCATTCAACCGGAACCAATTTGTGAGAGTGTGTGTAGGTACAAAACCCTTAAAACCCTTTCAGATCATCTATTTAGCATGAATATCAGCGATTCTTAGACGTTATAAAAGATAGACACCAAGTTTCACATGACTTTACTTGTTTTAAAGTTGTTCGTTAGAAGTAATGTGTCACCGACCTATCTTGCTTATTTTGAATTTCGATCAAATCTACTGCATCTACGTATCTATCTGTATAGAGACGTAGAAATTCTTCAAATGGAATCAAGATTACTTCAAACGCACTATGCTCAAGATAGCTACCACGTGAAAATCTAAGTTTCCAGTGAACCTGACCATTTGTTAAGTCGACTGTATTTTTCGGGAAAAGGGTACTTAGAGACCAAGGGATCCAGTTTTAAGTCAACTGTGTCATCAAATCCGCAAAATATATCCTCACCAAAAATAAAACCAAGGGGTCTTCGCGCAAAAGATATCATGCATGACAAAAGCCTAGTTGATCTTCTCCGACAAACTGAAATCATACATCACAAAAGTCTGATTAGTCTTCTCCGAAAAACTGAAACCAAACGTCACAGAAGACCACACCTATTCACCGAAACAAGAAACCAAATTTCAGAAAATCTAAAGCCCTCCGAAAAACTGAAACCAAACGTCACAGAAGGCCAACACCTATTCGCCGAAACAAGAAACCAAATTTCAGAAAATCTAAAGCCCTCCGAAAAACTGAAACCAAACGTCACAGAAGGCCACACCTATTCGCCGAAACAAGAAACCAAATTTCAGAAAATCTAAAGCCCCCCGAAAAACTGAAACCAAACGTCACAGAAGGCCACACCTATTCGCCGAAACAAGAAACCAAATTTCAGAAAATCTAAAGCCCCCCGAAAAACTGAAACCAAACGTCACAGAAGGCCACACCTATTCGTCGAAACAAGAAACCAAATTTCAGAAAATCTAAAGCCCTTAACCGATATGAAATTTGAAAAAAGGCGCACAAACTATCCGGCTTGTTTCATTAAAGTTTCTTCTACATGGTCTTTTTTTTTTCGAAAACATAGCTACGTGAGATTATAGTGTAAAAAAAAAGTCTTTAACCCCTCCACAGTTACTCTATTTAGTATAGTTGCAAAGGAACTATTAAATGAAAAACGTCACCAAGTTTAACATAAAATTTATTTCACGAGTTATATACCAGACACCATACAGTGTATCTATCACATGAGAAACTCACCAACTGTACTGGATATCTGTTGTTTTACCGAAAATGGATAAAGAATGTGCGTCAGTAAAATAATAAGGGTTTTTCGCCAAAATCAAGTAAGTCTTCGAGGGGGAAACGAATTGGTCCTTTTTTAGTAAAAGATACAAGCATCGCACCAATCCAATGGGCTTCTCTAAGAAAGGAAATAGAACATCCCGAAAATCCAATGCGTTTCCGCTAATTAAAAGATGCCAAGCAAGACAGTCCTTTGGGTTC
Source organism: Patella caerulea (assembly GCA_036850965.1). Classification (NCBI taxonomy): domain Eukaryota; kingdom Metazoa; phylum Mollusca; class Gastropoda; family Patellidae; genus Patella; species Patella caerulea. The sequence goes on along the minus strand of JAZGQO010000014.1, from coordinate 24,549,014 downwards.
CTACGGAGAAAAGAAACATAAAATTTCCCCCCCAAAAAACAATGGGTGTTCTAATGGTTCTTCACCAATTAAGAAATGAAGGGTATGATACAAATCGAACTGGTCCTCGCCTTGAAAGCAAATAACTGAAACTTCTAAAATATACCATGGCTCCAACCGGAAAGAAAATCGAAAAGAGTTTTCGAGGGAAAATATACAAATAATCACAAAACTTCAAATCGGTCTTCACGAAAAAGACAGAAACCATACCTCGCATGGGTATTTAACGAGAAAGGAAACAAAACATCACAAAAACCAATCACAAGATTCCAATGGGTCTTCGACGAAAAAACAGAAACCAAACATCAAAAATAAAAAAGTAGATATTCTCAGAAATCATAAACACAGACACGTATGGTTATTCACCGAGAAACCAGATATCCCCCAAAAATCCAAAGGGTCTTCATCGAATCCAAACCAAACAGAAATCCGATCGGTAGTCACTGACAATATGAACAAAGCGTAAAAGAAAGACGTATTCCGTCGCCGAAAAAAGAACACAAACTTAAGAAACTGTCGTGTTTAATTCTTTAGCTGTTTCTTCTTCAGAAAATTATATGACGGGCAATTGTAGAAATGGAATAACACGCGTGATGATCGTAACGATACCAACAAACTTTTACTAACTTTTATATTGTACCAGAAAAAAAAGAACTAAAAGAAAAAAATCGGAACCAAACCAGCGTCCACCATATCAACTTGTTTATTTTTTATTTAAAAAAAAATATGAGTTTCCAAGTTTCCTCAAAGTTAATCTACGTTTCAACTATATGCAATTATCAGTTAACTATATCCACCATTCAGACATTAGATGCAATGCAACTTCCATCCACGTGCAAGTACAAACATGCAACCATTATATGCGAATTTCAACAATGCACAACTATCGACCATTATAATATGCAACTTGAAGTATGTCCAATCGTCAACTATGTGCAACTTTCAGTCATGTGCAAATTTCAATCATGCGAAACTTTGGGCTATGTGCAACTTTCACCATTGTATGTGATCTTAAACCATGCAACTTTCCACCATTATAATGTAACGTTCAACCATGTGAAACTTTCGGTTAAGTGCAACTATCGGCGGGTATTATATATAACTTGCAACCATTATATCATGTAACTTATCAACCAATATAATATATGACTTTTAGGCGTTGTATAAAACCCTCAACCACGTAACTTCCAGCCATGATATGTGATCTTCAACCATGTACAAATTTTAACTTCCAGCTCTTGTATATAACTTTCAGCCATTATATATTATGTAACTTTCAGCTATGGACAACTTAACTTTCAGTCAATATATTTATGCATCTTTCAACAATAACACGCCACTATGCAACCGTAGGCTATATGAAAATTTCAGTCATGTGCATTTCTAATTCTATGTAACTTTCAATGTTTGTGATTGTGTTATGATATAACCTTGTATTGTTTGTTGTGTCTGTGTTTGGTTGTATAGTTTACCTGCATTGTATATTGGGTAACATTGACTGTTAAATTTGTTTTTGGGTATTTATGTTTTGTACTTTATATATTCATTCCTGTTATGAATTAGATCTGGTCATAATGACACATTATTATTAAGATTAGCAGAGTGATCTCGATTGCCTGGATTTCTACGTAATAAATAATTTTATGGAGATGTTTTCTACCAAACCAATTTTTCATTGGAATCTTGTGTTGATGTATAACATGGAATGCAAAAATGTAACTGTGGTTGTTTAAAAGCGAAAACGACATTATTTTGACATCACTCTTTCTATGGACTATTTGATGTTTTAAAATAACGTCCTCGCCATGTTCGAATTGTGTGTATTTAAAAGCATTTATATTTCGAACAATCCCCCCCACTATTTCATCTGATTATTTTGCTTCTAATCAATCCGAGATACCAAGGGAAGATGTAGCACTCAGCTGACTTTTGTTTTTTTTTTTAAACTAGACTGAAACAAAACCATTTAGTGAGTTTAATATGGGCAAGTCAAGTTTTAGAATACCTGCGATCTGTGTAAAAGGCTGGAATGAAATGTGATTTCAAAAAAAGATTATTTTGAATTTCGTACAATCCAAAAACATCTAATTCTACCTATTTTCACCTAGGAAAATTACCTTGAGTTTCTTCAACTTTGACCGTTTTCAAGAAACTATGACAAGAGGAGGATTCCTATAAATATTTTCGACATATCCTTTAGAGTTATACCCCTTTTTGCCGAAAACTACCCGACTGCTTTTAATGCTTGCCAGCACAACCGAGGAATGAATTTTGATCCGATTTTTCTGAAACATTTAAAAGGCTGACATAATAATATAACGAAAAACTCTCCGAAAATATTGTCAACGATTTTTACAGAATCTTTTTTTTTTCAAATTTGGTCTGAAGCATTGTGTTAATGGGAGGTCGAACCTTTACGATATTCAGCGCTACACGCTCTTTTCCAAATTTAGACTCTCCTTTTCGAATAGCTTGTGGATGTGATAGAGGCAACAATCTTTTTTGCGAAGGACAAAACAAATAAGAATGTATTGTTAGCAGTTTGGCCCTTGACATATGCAATGGATCTTTTGTAGTCATTTTAGTGAAATAATTTCGCACACAACTGTTTTATCGAATTTCATCGGGGCTTCTCTAAAGAGAGATAAACTAGACATCACAAGATTTCCGTGGCTGTTTATCGAACAATGCAGAGACCAAGAATACCAATGGACCTTCTCGAAACGTAAATAAGTCAATCAAATCATTCAAATGGACACAACTTTCCATTGGGCCTTCCCTGAAAAGACAGAAAGAAACATCACATTGGTCTTCGCCGGGAAACAAAAGGGCACAGGGCTCCAGTGGTCCTTTGAGTGGGAAACAAGCATCGCAAGAGTAAAAAAAAGGAACAAAAAATAAAGACAATTCATTAGACCTTTACCTGTACAAGGAAATAAAACATCACAATCCAGTTTGTCGCCGGAGAAAAAATAAGATATTTCTGCATTCCAATGGGTCTTATTCGACAAAACGTCACAGAAATCCGTGGGTCTTCATTGCAAAGAACGTATCAAACCTCAAAAAATATCATCCGAAAAGTAAAAAACCAAACAGCATAAAATATGAAATGCGTATTTTTCGAAAACATAATCCTAACATCCCAGATTATATTTTGGTCTTTATCGGGAAAACAAGCAACCACAATGGGTCTTCAGCGAGAAAAAAAAATACATTCTCTGTAAAAAGGAAACGAAACATCGGGAAAGCCAGCAACCACACTGTCCAAATCTCAAATGGGTCTACGCCGAAAAAAACAAAATATAAAAAAAAAATCAAAGAAGAAAAAAAAAAATCTCAAAGTCGACTTCACTGCAAAAGGAAACGAAACATCACAAGAAATAAGTCTTCGAGGGAAAGAAACCTGTGATAATTGGGTAAAAATACCAAGAATCGTTTACCAATGAATTTTTTTTATATAGTATCAAAACAAAATCGGAACCAAAACACGGGCCTTGTTTTTACCTCGTCAAGCTTACCAACTATCCCGGATAATTATGTGTATTATTGTGAAAATATTAGGACGAATTTCCCAGTTTCCACCGTTCCAACCATTGGATGTGCAATAAGTTCAAATCCGTATAAGTTTCCACCATATGCAACTTTTAACCATTAAATGGAAGTAAGCTCTTCAATACTCTAAAGAGCCAAATAATCCAAAGGGTCTTCATTGAATCCAAACAATAAATCCACTCAATGCAACAAAAAAAAAAGAAGAAAAATACAAAAAATTCCCAATTGATATTCACCGGCAAAATGAACCAAACGTTATGAACAGGCATGGTCCGTCGTCGAAAAAAGAAACAAAACTTAACTTCAGAAAATGTCTTGTTTATTTCTTTCATCGATTCTTCTTCGTTGTCGTTATTTAGACGGTTATATAACAGGCACTTGTAGAAATGAAATAACACCTGAGAGCTAATTACACGTGTGATAGTCGTAACGACACCATTAAACTTTTACCAATAAATGTTATATCGTACCACAAGTAAAGAAGAAAATCGGAACCAATCCAGCGACGACCGTATAAATTATTTTTGAAAACAATGCGTATAGTCATACGATTTACCTAGTTTCCTTAAAAATTTATCATTTCAACTTCTCAACTATATGCAATTATCAGTTCTTTGCAACTATCAACTTACTATATCCACTATTCAGACATTAGATGCAACTTCCACCCATGTGCAAGTACAACCAGGCAGCCATTACATGCGACTTTCGACTATGTACAACCATCGACCATTATAATATGCAACTTGAAGTATGTCCAATCGTCAACTACGTGCAACTTTCAGTCATGTGCAAATTTCAATCATGCGAAACTTTGAGCTATGCGCAACTTTCACCATTGTATGTGACCTTAAACCATGCAACTTTCCATCATTATAATATAACTTTCAACTATGTGAAACTTTAGGTTAAGTGCAACTGTCGGTGGGTATTACATATAACTTTAAACCATTATATTAGTCAATATATATTAACAGAACACAGTTTTTATGTGATACAATCACTAGTTTTATTCTAAAAGCACGACGTTTCGACAAGTATCCTCTTATCGTTATCAAGCACAAAATAACGATAACGATAAGAGGATACTTGTCGAAACGTCGTGCTTTTAGAATAAAACTAGTGATTGTATCCCATAAAAACTGTGTTCTGTTAATGTGTTTTCCCGATCGCTAAATGCCACTTAAAGATTATAGTCATATATAACTATCAGACATTATACTTTTAGCCGTTGTATAAAAACTTCAACCATGTAACTTTCTGCCATGATGTAACATTCAACCATGCAGTGTCCAGCCATGATATGTAATCTTCATCCATGTACAAAGGTTAACTTCCAACTCTTATATATAATTTTCAGCCAATATATATTATGTAACTTTCAGCCATGGGCAACTTTCAGTCAATATATTTATATATCTTCAACAATCACATGCCATTATGCAACTGTAGGCTACATAAAAATTTCAGTCATGCGCTTTTCTATGCAACTTTTAATGTTTGTGATTGTGTTATGATATAACTTTGTATTGTTTGTTTTTCTGTGTTTGGTTGTATAGTTTACCTGCATTGTATATTGAGTAACATTGACTGTTACATTTGTTTAGGGGTATTTATGTTTTGTACTTTATGTATTCATTCCTGTTATGAATAAGATCTGATCGTGAAGAGACATTATTATTAAGATTAGCCGCGTGATCTCGATTGCCTGGATTTCTAGAAAATAGTACGTTATAAACAGTTTTAAGGAAACGTTTTCTACCAAACCATTTTTCATTGGAATCTTCTGGATGTATAACATGGTATGGAACAATGTAACTGTGGTATGGAACAATGTAACGACAGTATTTTGACACCAAACCTTTCCATGGACTATCAGATATTTTATGTGTATTTAAACAAATACTGCGTCATTTTGATTCCGAAGTATTTTCGACAAAATCGGATTCATATTTTTTAGAGTTATACCCCTTTTTGCCGAAAACTGCTTGCCAGCACAACTGAGAAATGAATTTTGATCCAATTTTTCTGAAACATGCATAAGACTGATATTATGATATGAAGAAATCCTTTCCGAAAATATTGTGAACGTTTTTTTTTTTTTTTTACCGAATCTTGTTTTCAAATTTGGTCTGAAGCATTGAGGTCATGAGAGGTAAAACCTTTACGATATTCAGCGCTGCGCGCCCTTCTTTTCCACATTTAGACTCTCTTTTCGAATAGCTTGTGAATGTGATAGAGGCAAAACGAATAAGAATGTAATGTGATCAGTTTGGCCACTGACATATGCAAAAGGATCTTTTGTAGTCATTTTAGTGAAATTATTTGGCACACCACTGTTTTTATCGAATTCCATTGGAGGACCTCAAAAGAGACTTAAACTAGATATCACAAAATTTCCGTAGGTCTTTCCCGAACAATGCAGAAGCCAAGAATACCAATGGATCTTCTCGAAAAGTAAATAAGTCAATCACAACATTCTAATGGGAACAGCATTCCAATGTGCCTTCCCTGAATATTGAAAAGACAGAAACAAGCATCACACTGGTCTTCGCCGGGAAACAAAAAAGGACAACTCCAGTAAACCATCGAGTGGGAAACAGGCATCGCAAAAGTAAAAAAAAAGAAACAAAAAATCAAGACAATTCCTTTGGCCTTTACCCGTACAAGGAAATAAAACATTACAAACCTGTTTGTCGTCGGGGGAAAAAAGATATTTCTACAATCCAATGGGTCTTATTCGACAAAACGTCAAAGAAATCCGTGGATCGTCATGGCAAAAAAGGTATCAGACCTTACAAAAATATCATCCGAAAAGTCAAAAATTAAACAGCATAAAATATGAAATGCATATTTATCGAAAGCATAACCCTAACATCCCAGATTATATTTTGGTCTTTATCGGGAAAACCAGCAACCACAATGGGTCTTTACCGAAAAAAGAAAAGAAAATTACAAATTCTGATAGGAATTCACTGCAAAAAAGAAACCAAACATCGGGAAAGCCAGCAACCGCAAACTGACCAAAACTTCAATGGGTCTTCTCGGAAAAAAACACACACAAAAAAAAAACAACACAAAGTCGACTTCACTGCAAAAAGGAAACGAGACATCACAAGAAAGTCTTCGAGGGAAAAATGAAGTATCACAAAAATCCAACGGACCTTCTTCAACAAAACGAAATCAAACGTCGTAGAAACGAAACTTCACAATTCTTTCGGTTTATTCCCTTTCCATTTAAGCTGTTGTTAATTTTTGGAAAAGTTGGAAAACCAGTACTTATGCAATGAAACCTGTTGGGTAAAAATACCAAGAATCGTTTACCAATGAATATTTTTTATATAATATCAGAACAAAATCGGAACCAAACCATCGCCTTGTTTTACCTCGACAAGCTTACCAACTATTTCGGATATTTATGTGTATTGTTGTGGCAATATTAGGACGAATTTTCCAGTTCCTTGAATTTTAACTATATGCCAGTGTCAGCCCTGTCCAAATGAATTCAACTTTCTACCCTATGCAATTTTCAACATCATGCAACTTTCAGAAGTGTGCAATATTGAATCGTGTGCAATATTTCACTATTTGCAATTTTCTATAGAACTTTCAACAGTGTGTAACTTTCCGCAATGTGTAACTTTCAGGCATGTGCAATTATCAAATATTTGTAAGTATACTCGTACAACAAGTCATGAAGTTTCAGTTAGAATTTTTTTCTGAAATACTCTGTTTTAACTGTCCAAAAGCAGAAACTATTTTTAAAAAACGTTTGTAAAACTTAGCTAAAGAACCACTGAAAGAAAACAACCTTTGATTAATGGCGCCAGTCTTTCTGTAGGTCACTTATACTTCTAACTCGACACTAGCTAGACCTGAAATACTTTCAAATACAGAAAAAAAAGTCGAACATCATAATAGCCCAACCGGCCTCGTCCGACAAAATGATAGCTACTATTATGATACAACTTTAACCAGTATGCAACATTTCTCTCCTAACCATTAAAAATGCAACTTTCCAACCATTATATGCAACGTTCCAACCAGTGTGTGCCATTTTCAACTATATGCAATGTTCGACTATGTGCAATGTTCAATTTCGTATAGAAGTTTCCGTAACAAACCTTACATGGAAGTAAGCAGTTTCAATTCACTCCAAAGATATTAATAATGACACCGAAAAGTAAAAATAATATGATACGATAATTTGAATGGATTGAAATTCAAGGAAAGTTTAGACGCATTACACTTCTAGAGGCAACCACTTTACCCCAGAATTAGATGAAACTTTAAATTAGAGAAAATCTCCGCCGAGTTTAATTTTGGTGTTCAACAAACTGTAACTTCCCCAGGTAATAAGATTGTCAATAATTTATTATCAACGTGATGATTTTGTGAGCATGAAACTTATCGACTTTCATCCTTGTTTGTCCGTTCGTCCGTTAGGATCGAACCCTACCGAGAATCATCATTACTCGACCTGTGTTTCGGGGTTACCCGCCGTAAACCTTTTTGACCGGGGCCTCGATTATTTTAAGATTTTGTTTCAATTTGGCGTGAAATACTGGCATCATGAGAGGTTGAGCCCTGTCGATATTCATCATTCCGCGACCTTCTTTCTGGCGTTACCAGCGCCCCTCCCCATTTCCCCGATAAACTTAAAATATCGATAAAGGCTACCAAGAGAGAGAAATGGTGTTTAACGTCCACTCGACACAAACTAGGTCATTCCGGGACTAACATATGGTATAATTTCATTTCAATAATTCGCTTACGTGTAGGGGTCTTTAGTAGTGGGAGGAAACCGGAGTGCCCGGAGGAAACCCACGAGGTTGAGAAGGCGCCCCTATCTCCATGCCACATACGCTCACACCAGGGCTCGTAACCACAGCCGCAAGCCAGAGGTGACCGGCCAGCTAGAGGTCGAAGCGCGGCACTCTAGACCACTACGCCATTCCAACCCCCCTATAAAGGCTACAATTTTAACGGATTTTGATTTGAAACAATTGGGTCACTGGTCGACGAATCAGCTACCCGCCATTCCGGAGTTCTGCCTTTTTTCAAATAAGCATTTGGGTCATGGGAGAATAAACCCTGTCGTTAATCAGCGCTTCGCGACCTTTCGTGCCAGAGTTATGCTGGCTTACCCCAAAAGCTTGTGAACGCTATAGTCCCCCCCCCCGCCCCCAGTTTTTAAAAGATTTGGTTCTAATTTGGTCTTAACCATTGTAAAAGCGATAAAGGCTACAATTTGAACTGATTCTTTTCTCAAAATTTGGTCTGCAGCATTGGAACCATGGGGAGGGGGGGCACGAACCCGAAATATATTTTCAGCGCTGAGCGACCTTCCGTTCCAAACAAACCCTGTCAATAATCTGCGATCCCCGACCTTTCGTTTAAGAGTTGTGTCCGTTCAGCCGAAAGGATTGGAAACACGATGGATCCTACAGTTTTTTGACCGATTTTCTTTTTAAATATGGTATGTAGGTTTGGGTTCATGACAAAGCCTATCAATATATGCAACATTCAGTGTCCTTCCGTTCCGGAATTATCTATCTTTTCCGAAATCCTGTGAAAGTATTTGAACATATTTCATTTTCAAATTCAATGTGAAGCATTGAGACAATTAAATGTGGGCGTATCTTGCATGGCTTGTTTTTGTTTTAAAAAAAGTGTACGGTATTAATCTTCTTACATCGTTGAAAACTGTATTCGTAAGTAGAATTCATGCTGTATGCTCTCATGCCATAGACTGCACGATATCAGTGTTGTAATATTTTAATCCCTTTAATCCACTTATTGTCGCTGTAATCGTTAGTTTGCAATATACAGCAGTTTTTGTAGTATTTTAGCAACCATAATAGTAAATTGTTACCGTTAAAAAATATACTTCTATTTATTTATTTTTTATTTATCTTTTCAACATAATTGTTAGCAACGTAAGATTACGTTATAATTTCAAGAAGTATACATACCATAAATACTTTTATAAATGTTAGTATATTTAGTTTTTTTTAAATGTCTATTAAGGACAGTATCGTCGTATTTTCGTAAACTGCACGTACATTGTGCATAGTTAAAGATACGATGGTGTTGCAAAAGCGTCTTTAAGTATGTTTGAACTAACAACAATACTCCAATCATAGTGATAGACACACACCCTTAGGTCTATTTAGGATCAATGTTAAGATGTGACAAGAGACTTAAAGAACATACAAATTATATACGGCCATAGACATGTCAACGTTAATATAAATATAATATCTTCTGACACTTCTAGAATTCTTTAGTCCTTCAATAATATGTCTACAGAAAAAAAAACACACATCATCAACAAGGGCTATCATAGCATTCAAAAAGCATATCGCTTTACGCTGCATTGGTTTTTGACTCTTTCTTTGTCACGCCCGAACAAAGTTAAACGAATATCTGATACTTAGTAGATAAAAAACATTATACCTACTTCACTTTCTTATGACCTGTCTCTGACCTGAAATCAATATTTATTGTGTGTGCAATTATAATTACAATTTTTTAATTCATTGACAGATGCAGGGATAAGGATTTGGGGGATGATTTATTTTTTTTTTTTTCTTTATTAGTTTAAGATTTTAAGAGAGGTTAATTATGTGGATCTGTGGATATTAATTATGATGTTTGATCGTTGAATTATAGATATTATCACTCCCTCGTCATCGTTTATTATTACCCACCACTGTCCATCTGTCTCCTTAAACACCCTGAGGTGACCGTGTTACCGCTGGAATGTGTTTACGATTGTTGGTTTCACGCGGGAACTTACTAAAATACGATGTTCATATTCTAGTCAGATGTTTCACTCGTATGTCTTTATTTAGATATTTTGGTATTGCATGTTATTCATATAGCGATATATGCGCCAGCTGATTTCGTTTTACCCAATTTGCGAATTAACTTGGTTTCACCTTTGTTTCTAGTCAAATGTTTCAAATAACATTTAGCAATCATTTTGTATTGCGTGTTACTGATTTAGCTATTTATATGATGCCAATGTTCCTAGTTGGCTACACTAGTCAAATACATCACTTGTGTTCCTTATGTATAAATATATCTGCCTGTTGATTTTGTTAACCATCTTTTGTATCGAATGTTACTGGTTTAGCTATATATCTCATACTCGAACGAGCATGCTTATTACAGTCAAATATTTCATATTTTTTATGTAACAACCGTAATGTAATGTAATGATTAATGGAGAATGTGTATTAAAGGCTGTTAGCATGTTGGTTGTTGCGTTGCTTGTTACTAATGTAGCAATACACATGTATATCTCGATGTGAATTAACATAACATAATTGAACATGGTTTAGTCGAGTATTCTTTTCCTCACACTGGGAGAATAATTGCTTTAGGGTTTTTCTTATAGCTTTTTCCCTAAATATATATAATATATTATGCATGAAGATAAAATTATATCACAATATAAATTAAGATCAACTGAAGACTGTAGGTTATTATTTAGATACACTGCATATATTACACTATTTAGGGACAACAATTACTGTAGTTATCGTTATAAGCATTATTTTACTCATCATATTTCTAAATATTACTTTTGAGAACTTTTAAATATGTAACTTATTTGCCAATTATGTAGGTTTATTTGTATAACCCTTTCAACATATATTTTTTAAATATCGTTTCATATTTATTTTTATGGCTTTTTAAAATGCTTTATGGTTACATATTTCTCGTTTTTTTTTTTAAATTTTGATACTGTTTTTCGCCGTGTAATTTTATTTTTGAAACATCTGCACGTAGCTTAGAATACTGAATAACAAGACCTAATCTTCCAGTTTGAACTTGGAGCCAAATTTAGAATAAAGAGTGTTAGCCGAAGTTTATCCTATTTCATCGTAACAACCCAAAGGTCAAAGCTGACAATCAAAATTTAAATTTGACCTTACTGTTAAGGTTTCTACTGTTATGAGTACCACACCCTCAACGGTTGACCATTGTCCGAGGACTGTCTTGACCGTTTAGAGTACCTGACCAGTGCGCTGGAATGAATGAAACTTTTATATGACTTTGTAGAACTTGTCAACAACGTAACACCTGCTCTTCAGGAATTTGGATTTTAAAGATTTTATTCGTCACGTACATTGATGTTTAAAAACGGTTTAATCTTTATAAAATTGTTCCATACCTCATTTATTTTTCAATCTGTTGTTATTCTATTATTTACAATAAGCTTAGATGGCATATGCTAAAACCAAAACGTTACTCTTAAGATACAATTATTGCATGTTTCATTTCAATTCATCTCTTCCAAAGCTTAATTCATTCCTTGTTTTATATTTCCATTTATTCTATTAGGTATATTCACGTTTTCATAATTAAACATTTAAAAGACATTTATTTGAAATCGTAATAATCTTTGAGATGACCATTATACTTTCATTACATATAATTGTTTTAATTACTGTGTCATCTCTTATCTATTTTTGAATTATATGGTCAAGAGCTTAACCCATTAAATGATATTCACTTTTTCTTAATTACTTGTTTCAAAGACATTGGCTTAGCAAGTAATGCTACGTTAAATCTTAGAGATATTGTTGATACATCATCTCATGTTGTGTTTGTCTTAGACTTAACAAAATATATCCATGAACCTATTTTTTTAATTAGTCTATATATTAATACCTTCATGCGTTTTTTATATATTCAGTATATTCAGTTTAAACAATATTTTATTTCTTAATGAGTCACAGATATATTTAGCATACAATATATGGATACAATAACAAGCATTGCTGCTTATGTAAAATCACTGTGAAGGTAGACGACTGGGTGTTTTTAATTTACATATTTTAAAAAGCAAACATTAACACGCTTAGTACTGTAGTCTTATGCCTCTTGTATATTTTATTTATTGATTGGAAATATAATGTCAGGTCTCAGGGTTAAAAATTTAAATATTCTCAGGGTTAAAAATTTAAATAACTTTAAATATGGTTTCTGTTATTAATTTTCTCAGGGTTTAAAATTTAAACATTTTTTGAATTTGCTGTCTGTTTTTCACAACCTCAAATGTTTTATTCATTTATATTGCATGCTGAACTTTGCGGTATGAAGTTCCTGTAGAAGGATCCGCATTTATTTTGTTATTGGTGTTTTATTTGTATCTATTCTAAAGATTTAAAAAAATGGTGATTATTGATTTTTCAATTATTTTATCTATATCGTGTATTCACTGTTTTGCGTTTCATTTTTTAGTTCTCGCTATGAGTGCAGTTTCCTACATTAAAAAAATATATTGTGTTGTTTTACTTTTTAATCATTTTGGCACAATTATTGATCTGTTAAGCATAATATAAGTATTAGATGTACTTTTTAAAATATCCAATCAATCAACCATTTTCCGTTGTCTGCCTATGTGCGATCCATATTCAATGCACATGTTTAATGTTATACATTTTAAGGGGCCTTAATTGGATAAATATTGCGTTACCCCTTTCGACTTAAACTATGTTATCCACACGCCTAAAGAAATTAAGTCTACCAAGCTTATATTTACTAGGATTTAATGTTTTAAAATATCGAATCATCTAACAACATTCTTTCAATGGGCATGTGAAATCCGTTAGACATTTTAAAGGGCATTAAATCAGTTAGCAGTGCATTACCCAACTGGACTTCCTTAGTGTGATTCGTACCCCCACGTTATTATGGTCGTATATAGTCGTCTCCTCATATGGCCGTTTCTGCGTCCCTCTTCATGTGTGACCAAGAATGTGGTAACCTTTTGATTTCATTGAAATTCAAACAGACTTGCGTTAATCCTTCATTTGCATCGGATCGAAATTTTCTAATTTATGACCGGCAATGACAATCTTTTTTAAATTTATGCACTTTGTCACCATTCTCTGGAACACTCTACAAGTCAGAGCTTTTAGTTGGATATGTTTTAGAGTTATTGTCCTTGCTCATTTTATAGAGACTTGTCAGTATTGTGGTGTAGTTTTGTAGTTGTTTAGTCACCTATATTCCCTGTGCAACACTATTTATGGCCGGTATGGAAGACTTACCTGCTAAGGATGGATATTTCTTTGTCCTTAACACGTCTTCCTGTCTTTAAAATAACTTATTTTTGTGTATATTTAATACCTTGGCCCATTGCTACTTTTACAAACTTCGCCATACTTTTTACAATCTTACATTAGCCCAATTTTTAGAATCTTTTTTGATTCACCCTTATATTCGACGTGCGTATGTATTTTTCATAAATTTTTAAAATATGATGGACAATGTGTCAAATATTAACATTACTTTTAGTGTAACTATTTATTCAGTAGAATGACTGATTTCGTGGTACTGGTTAAACGTGAATTTAGTCTAATAATCAGGGCTTAATATTTAACATATTTCTATAGTAATTGCTATAAAAGGTATTAATTAGAGAGATTGTTAGCAAGAGTATTTTTTAAAACTATAATAATGATATGTTTTATGTATCTATAGATTTTGTTCATATTAAATTCTTACAAGCTGCTTAAATTCTAAAAACTACGAACGTAAAATAAGTCTGTGAATAATCATTGAAATTTCGAATCTTTTTTGTAGCATGACTCATTAATGGTGCATCAATTTGTTTAATATCAGGGTTTATGTCTGGTATCAATATCACTATTACAGAGATTGTTAGAAATTAATTAAGATATTTGTTGTAAGATATTTGGTTAAACTGTAATAAGTATAGATTTTATGTATATATAAAGACATAAAGAGACTCTTTTTTCAGTTTTGTCATAAATTTTCTACAACATATGCCTTCCATACCTGAAACTACCAATATGCAATTATTATAATAAGTAATCATTAAAATATCCGACCTTTCTAGTCAAATTATAATCACAACTAATTAGTTATATTCAGATTTTTTTTTTTTAATTTACCGACTTTTATTTTGGTTTAATAATTAAAACTTGTGATTAGAAAACGTATACTTTATTTTATAAAAAGTAAATAAATTATGTTTAAAGAATCTGATTTGTTATTCTACTTTGACAAAATGTATGAGCTTCTCTGTTTGAATTTTTATCATGTACGAAGCAGTGTATGCTTAATCATTTTGGAACATCTGATTCACGTTAACAATATTTGAATTAGTGTTGGCACTTTTCATTTCCTGAATGTAGCTGCGGTGTCTGTGGTGTATTAATGTCTCTTCCTAGTAATCCGCGTTGGCATATCCAAGTCATACCCAAAAACGTAACCAATTGACTTCGACTATTAATTCACACCCCGCTGCTTCTTGTGTTAATTCATTGAAATTTCTTGGCCTATAAGCACAATAATCTTTTAAAATATACTTAGGGGGTTTCATTGTCTCGATTTTGTTATCCTTTCTGGCCAAAGGAATCTTTAGGTGGTGCCGTCATATTGGTATAGGTGATTTCCCTTGTATCATCCCAGTTTACTTTCTGCCCCAAAACGTACAAAAATGAAAAAAAATCCTAAATACCATTTTCCAATCGGTATCAAACAGGTGGGAAAGAAGAATTTGCCAGGAATAGAACTACATTCGTGGGTATACAAGGGTAACCAAATTACTCTTCTTAATCCATTTAAAGGTCCAGACAAACTTCTGATGGTTCAAAACGATTATGGTTTGCTAGGTTTCTATACGCCAACATTGAAATGTGATCGTATATTTCCCGCGCCCCCGTCGTCCGTTGGTCCGGCGTCCACAATAGCTTCGGGACGCTCTAGAGGCTAAAGTCAATAATATCCGATTGACTTAACAACATATACACCCTGTTTTCGAGTATTACTGCCGGGATTATGACCTTTGATCATTTTGAAAAATCTTGTGGACACTCCGGGGGTAAAGTTAAACATACATTATGCAAGAGCTATTGAAGGTCTTTGTTTAGGCCTGAAAAGTTTTCGATGGCATCAGATTTCTCCGATATTAAATAGATTAAAACGGTTCAGCGATACTTTGATTTAATGAAGCATGGGGGAACGTGACTTAACTTCAATCAACCGGTACGATAGTTGGAATTATTGCACGCGTCCGTCGAAACTTCAAAGGCTAATAATATATATTTGCCTGCAATAGAGTAATTTGAATGAACTTTTCAAATTATTCATTTTACATTATCTACCTTCGAACTATTATAGCACGAATGGTTAGTTCTAAATCTTACATAATGTATCTATAATATCCGATTGACTTTAAATTTATACGCTGTGTTTAAGGTTATGAGACGAAAAAGTCTACTGATTTCCAATAATTACATGTACTGCTACAGTTATGGCCCTTGATTACTTGAGAAACCATGTGAACACACTAGACTTTAAAGTTAATATAATTTATACACAGTGTTAACATGTACGTCACAAGACAAACAATCGAATTGATTAATGACAATACTTATTGGCTGCCGGACGACTTAACTGCCGTGGGCTTATGTTTCGTTGCTTGGCAATCTATCTTTAATAATCTGAAACCCAGTCGACATGGGCATGATTAATTTAAAAAGGGGGAATGGACAGTTTAAATGTTTCACAAACGCGTCACATTCGTTATTTCAGACTACCATGTTCATTAATTTCCAAAATAAAACCCAACATTTATTATTACTGACAGTATGTAATGATGGTGTGAATTATGTAAGAGTGAAACACATTATATGTGAAATAAAAAGAAAAAATCAGTGCGAGTGTCATCCACATCTTTTACAAAAATATTATGATTTTAACACACTATTCTTTCATTATATAGTTAGTACATATGGTGCTATGATCATGACAAGCGAAATGGACAGAATAACAATTTTAACACCCGATTTATATCTACACTGTTTCAATGTTTTAATATTCACAGTCCTTTATCTACATGTGTCATCATTATCAATACTATTGACATTATTTATATCATATTCTGACACCATTCTGTCGTGTTGAGCCTTCAAATAAGACAGACCAACTGCTGTCTTTGTTCTGAATCTTTAGGCTATATGTATTTATCAGATAAGGTGGAGAAGTCACTTATGTTAATTCCGATTCACTGAAAAGCATTCAATGGCTACCCGATATCGTAGGTATACCGTCTTTCTTGTACCTGTCAAATTAAATGAATTCGTCTATATAGGGTCTTTGTGTTGAACTGTCAACGGGTCGCGTGCCAACCGGAGTAAACACCTACTTACCATTTGGTTCACCATACCTGCGGACACAAGTCATGTACATTGGGGGCTTTGCTTTTATTGATAACATTTAAAACAATTTAAGATTGTTAACATGACACTGATTGTCTGGAAATAAAACCTCTTTTGTAACAATGATTAAAGGCCATAGATAGTCTTCTCCCTTCTTTTTATGGTGGTTGAACATGTACTAAGTCTGAAAATACAAAATGGCAGAGACGAATGTGCAACTAACAAGAACTATGCATGTAATCTGTCATAAATGACATATTTTCCCGATCGTAGTGACAATCAGAGACGTTGGGTCATATGGCTCTGTTACACACAGGAAAGAAAGATTTCTTTGTGAATAGGTGTAGTATAATTACAGTTATCCCAAATATTTTCCGTTTATGACTATAATACTTCCTGGGAAAAATAACGAAGAATTGTAGCTTGGTGACTTAGTTGGACAAGCGCTCGCGTTTAATTAAAACCCATTTCTTGTTTGTAAAGGGTTGTTCGATGGTTGCATGGTACATTCGATTGCAACCAAAGGACAATTTCAGTATAAAAATGGTCGTTATGCAAATTTTACAGAATCGCATATGGTTACAATCTACATGTGGATTAACCCAGAAAGACAAAACAAAGGGCTGCGTTCTTTTTCAAATACCCTTTAATATTTTTAATCATAAAATTAAGGTAGCTCAAACAGCAAATCTGCAGAGTTTCATAATAATATAATGATCAGTCCACCTACAATGTCATTGTTCGATGTCGTCATTTAACTGAGATTGTCTTACACTTTAATCGGGAAAGAGAAAATTATATTGCGTTCTTTTATCAAAGTTAAGCTCAACAATCATCATTATAGCCAATCCACAACATGGGTATACACTTTATCCTCACAACAATGGCCGCTTATTCTCGATTATTACGTGGAAACGGTAAGATCAAGCGATCCAAAAGCTCTAAAATCAAGCTTAATGCTATATTATTGTCAACGCTCCATTAGATCTCAATAGCTTTAATTATACATTTTTATTTGCTAATCATCGGCTACGAACATTTAATATAGATAATGTAGTGCGATAGTAAACCACTTGTCATACCTCGGTAAACTTGTAAGGATACTAAATACTGCGATGACCACGCTACCTAGAAAACCACCAGACGCTAGAAAGACGTTAAAGCTATTATCAACCAATTTAAACGTATATCGTTGTAATTATACTTAAGTACCAGTATTTACTGATAATACACAATACAAAATAATGGCAACATTGCAGATAGTTGCGTTTTTGTACATCGCACATTATCTTCGTCGTTATTTGTGAATGAGAAAATACAATAGAATCCCCAATGGTCAGAAGAAAATGTCCATTTATCATATTAATGTTTTTTTTAAAGGCTTATTCTGAATTCAAGATGCGATTTAAACACATAAAAAATGTTCACGCAGTTATGATGGACATAGATCAATTTCGTTTTCTGTTTAAACGCTGCACAATACGATAAAATAAAATACCTATTAGAGGAAAGTTGTGGATCGATAGGGTAGACTACCATGGTGTATCACGTCCCCTACCGTATAGTCATTAAAAACACGCCCGGGAGGTTGACATATTTTCAATAGACGGTTATGACATTTTACTGGACAAGATTCCTGTTGATGGCATGACTGTGATGTCATATACAGGTATACTAATTAAAGTGTCACGTGCTAATGTAATTATTGTGGTGTTCACGTACGGGGCAGAATGTTACTTACAAAATGGAAATTATATTGGTCAAAATAACAGAAGACGAAAGCTAGTTCACTTATTTTCAACAAAAATCAAACTGGGCCATTATAAACGATTTCAAAGGGGGTATTTTATAGGGGAGGCTATTTACTGGTCGGAATCCTTTTATCTGTTATAAAATAGTAATACCATTACTTATACCATAATCCAATGTATCGCAAATTTGTGCCAATATTAAAGACGTTGACATCCGAAACTGAAACTACGGTATACTCTCCGTGAGCAGTAACGTGTTCATATACACATTTTGTTGTAAAACAATATTTTATTCAAAATGTGGTCGGCCTTGTGGAACACACATAACATCTCCTATAAAAATGAATACACAACAGAACCATGAACTCAAAACTTAATCAAAATACACGTTTATTCATTGATCGTTCTTACCGATCTTAAAATGTGCTCGTGTCGAAAAATAAGTGAACCTTTCCAAATGTATTTAATGGGTTATGATTGTCGCTAACACCGTATAACAGTTTATTAGTATTAATTGGGTATGAGTCAGGGCGTCTTTACTCCATACCACGTATGGGTCGGTGTTTTTGCGATTGGTAAAGGATTATAACAAAAATTTCAGCTATTATGATATAAAAGATAAGATCAACACGAGTGGTTCACTACTTTAGAAGTAAAACGTAACATTCCGTTGATTTTTGTAAAGATACCGCAAACATCATTTCTATCTGTAACTGACATAAGTAAACTCAATTATCATGTCACGGTATAAGTAGTCTAATTCATGTGACACTCATTGTTATGTTAAAATACTTGATGATGTCGCTTTCTATAGTTTCTACTGTTTACAAATACAAACTGTACACTAAACATAACATAAGGTGCTAACATATACACCCAACCTACCAACTCATTAGTATTCTGTCAGATATTACATAATATTTCTAATTAAATCAAATCTTACTGTTAATCACAATGTCAAAGGTCTTTCATTTCCAGACTAATTATTAATTTGTTTGTCAAGGTTTTGCAATTCAATTACTTTGTAATACAGCATCAAGGATAACTCACGCATCGTTTGGAAAAGAATTCAATTTGTCTGTGACTGTTTTGTCATTATTTTCTTTTATTTCGTTTTCACATGTAGCTTAAGAACCATATCGTCTCAGATTAGCCCCCAACGTTCTTGACTATTTTCATCCCAGATCTTTTCCGTCAAACAAGTTTGCTTTTATTTTCTGTAGGAAGTTTTGTGCTTAATTTGTATTGTCACAACTTATAGTTTGGTCTGTTTGTGTTGTGTTTGACAGTTGTCATGTGTTAACCTTACGTTTTAAAGCTTTTTTCATGAAATATATGTCAATGAATTGATGTGTTCTAAAACGACTCTGAAAAAAGAACGCGACACGGCAGTAATAAAATACCACAAAAATCAGTTCAATATTAATTGTAACAGAATATATTAGGGAGTGGATAAGAACTTTGGGTGACCTTGGCATGTGTTTGGTCAGGCTGACCGTCGTCCTGTCTCAGTTTACCTCTAATCACACTAGTAACAATACCCAAAGGACATCAGATTTTCACGTCAAGCGAAATTGAACACCCGTTCTTAACGAAAGGTGCCTCAAACTTGATATGATATTTTACACCCAATCCACACTTTGCTGGAGAGTTCGACACACGAGCACCGAAGGTCACCCGTGTTAAGGCCATAGATTAAGGTTTATAATTAGGAGTTTAATCCCTGTAAACCATATTTTGTCTAGAAAGCTTATCACGTCAAAATTAGTTAGCGTTATTTGACGAGCGAGCTGGTTTATCTGGATATGATGTCGACCCATCCTCCAAGGTTTGAGGGGGCATGTGTATAGCAAGTGTGTTTGGGCTCGCAGCGTCAATGGCAATTTCTGACGCTGGACCTGAACAGAATAGGAATAACAAATGCACAATTTCTGGCGCTTTGCGAAGTGTTTTATTTTGAATTTCAGGTGGGGATTGGGTGCTAAGCCACCGTAGCCCCTCCCCCACTCTCCTGGCAAATGCTGGAAGATTGGACTTATTTTACGCGAAATTTTGAGAATTATTTGCTCTTTTCGTGTAATCAACCGGGTTTAATTATTTCGTTTGCACATGATATACATTTTTGTAGGACCTTTAAATCTGGTGGTAAATGTTCAGATATGCCCAAACATAATAAATATCAACACATAGTAAACATCTCGCAAAGAAATAAAACATAATTTGTATTTGCAATTGTGCATGATTATTTCAAAAAAGAAATGAAAAGGGAGTTACGTCCCCTCCTTTGAATGTTCCCAGAGCAATAATTCTAAACCTCCGGCCCATCAGTAACAATCTACAAAAGATTTACTCCACGAAGACCATGTTCAAATAAGTTTGAAATTCTTAAATACCTATTTCAATTTTGGTTTGAAAACGGAAATGTTGATAAGTGTCGTTTTACTTTTTTGCTATCTTGAATGAACAATATTCATGCTGATAAGAATCACGCCATGTAATTAATTCACCTCCTCAATGTTAGGCATAATGCAAAATAAAATTCTCACTTCATACATATGTAGCAGTACGACACTTACTACTTAATCAAGAAAATAAGTAAATTTTCAAATTGAATGCTTTATCGTTTCATAACATCCCTGGTTTGTACAATATATTTGAAAACGATCGATGAAAAGTAGCAGAAACGATATATTTATGAAGTTCATCATAAACATTTCTAAGATGTTGTATAGTTTAATTACTTATAATTTACCGAACCGGTATTTTATGGTGTTTGTTTTAGAATGGTCTATAACGTGTGGGGGGGGGGGGCTTTGGATCATAAGGTATATTCTTGTGTTAGTTGGAGTGGTTTCGATTCATCGCTTGTACGTGACATGAAGTAGGGCCGTCGTCCGTCCCCGTGTTCCCCGGTTTCCTGAAATTGCTAAAGACATCCACACAAAATTGAATTATTGAAATAAAATTGAGCCATGTTTTTGTCCCGATAATGACTAGTAAGTGCCGAATGGACGTGAAACCCTATTTTTCTATTCCCCTTTCTCACCTTTTTATTGCATATATTAACAAGGCATTTCATCTTCTCAACACAATAAGTGTCTATATTAATAAGGTTAGTCATGGCCACGTGTCACAGATCAATATTACAGCTACTGAAACGAGACCGTCACGGTTAACATTGACAGAAATTGTAAGATTTAAAATCGTATTTTTTGTACCATCTGTAAACATTTTCGCTGATGTATCGATTTTTAGTCTCAATCGATATCAGTAAAATAATCGCAATGTAGCGAAACTATACGGAGATTTATTTCAATGCACCGTTCACAACTAAAATCAAATCAACGATTGAAGAAAGTGACTTGTCTCCAAACCACAAATTACGTGTGAAGCCCTAATCGAATTTTGTTGAATTAATGAATTGATTGCTTCATTTAATATTTACTATAGACTATGATTATGAATAGATTAAACGAGTACTGTCATTGAACCATGAGAAATTTTAAAACTAAATGCCACAAAGACAAATACAAGTTTCAGGAATCAACAAATTATTCTGATGTAATTATGAATGTTGATTGTATGACTTTTTCCACGCGTCATTGATTCAAATAAAATTGAAAAGACGCCATTTTCTTGTAATTACCAATATTACCGAAACACACAATAAAGAAAATTTCATAATTAATACGTTCTCCGCTTTGCTTCAATGACAATTTGATTCTTCGTATCTGTAAATAATTATTAATATTTATTAACATTAATCAAAGTAATGAATTACGACTTTAAATCTGCTTTACGGAAACCACTTGTTACGATTTATTGTCGATATAACAACGCAACACATTTCAAGTGTAAGCATCAATATGTAATTTAAATAGTTTGCACGTTCGTTGCATGTTGCTCTTTTTGTATCCCACAGATTAGCTGAACCCGGCATCCAGTTTCTGTGGATAAAAAGCCAATACTTATTACCATGTCTGTCTATGGTTTGGGATTTTTATGGCCTGATGAATAATTATAAAAATTAGAATATAATTTTCCGAAAATCGTTTCCATTCGGTGATTATATATAATGTCGGAACTTTGTTCAAAGAGACCGACTTGCATAATATTACTTGGTTTCGAATTATTCACTGAATTATCAGATGATTTTTCCATTTTCTCAAATTACCATTAGTTATCAGAGGTCTTATTCAACTTGATTGACTGAGATTATCTTAGCGTGCTCTATCTTTCCTACCAAATTGTTACAAAGCCTGCTAGAAACTATTGTCAGATTTTGCCGAACTCTATACAGTTTATGTACTTGACAGATCATCATGATGTCCTATTGTATGGCGCTCTTACAATTTCCGTTCCTTTGAGTTTAGTGACGTAATAGTCGCCGAACACGACAAGCGTGCGCGTGAGGTACGATCGGGACAATACTTTATTAAACGCTTGATTTCGACTCGTGTGGTCAAATGACCCATTGCAACTCTTAAACCAATTACTCGCCTTTGATCCCTAAAGAACACGATATTAGCTAATCAGAACCATTTTAATCAAAAGCTTTTCGGTAATAATATAAAGTCGCGTCGAGTCGACGATGAAAAAAAGACTAACTAGGCATAAACGGTACCGTTTTCGTAGAAATCGTTTACCATTCCTCATAAAAATATTTTATTAAAAAAAGTTTTATAACTCTAGAATTCAAGGATAACAAGTACACCTAAACCACGGTTAACCTCAAGGTGACGTCAACACGCCAACTCTATTCAGTTTGCGTATTAACGTTGTTTCATCGCTTTTGATATTAATGAACGAATTTAATGTTTTAGTGTACCAAGTTTTCAATAACAAAATTTAAAACTAGGAACACGAAGCGATTCAATTGTCCGACCCTGGCATAACGTATATGCATTGCTTTACCTGCAACTAGTTGTAGAAGAGAAGATATCAAAGTTAGCTTCAATTCAATAGTTTCCCAATAAAAGTTAACATATCATCCTATTCATTATACCATATTTTCTTTTTTTTTTAAAAAAAAATGATTTACCCTCATTTATTTTACCTGGCGTGATGTTGAAAATCATTATTGGATATGATCCGCTCTATAGCAACATTGTGCAATTCATATATTATAATACTTTAAAAGAAACACTTTTGTATTATAAAAGACGCCCAGGCTCTCTTCTAAAAAGGAATAATTGGAAAAGAAACAAATCGTTTTTTTTTTTTTGTATTATTATAGAATAAACACAGTGAACACAGCATTGAATTCTAACACCAATCTTATTTTTATGTTAGTAACACTGGCAGAGAACAATTTAACTGTACAATAGCTGACGGCATAGATTGAGTTGAACAACTCGGCTTGCTGCTTTTTTTCTCTATATGGATCAAACGACTTTCATTAAACCCCTAAAAAAATAAGGACTTGAGTGCAGAGTGAGTTGGTTTTTTTTGTTGATATTTCGACCTTGTATGATAACTAAAAGCTGAAAATAGGATAATGATTAGCATTGCGGTGTTTTCTTGTCGCTTTCTATTTTTCAAGCGGTTTTTAACAATACTAGGCCGCATATGTCGAGTAGAGTTTGAGCTGCTTATACCCTTAACTGATAGTGAAAACGGAGTCTTTATTTGTTCCGTAACAGGGGTCATTCAGCTTGTAGCTGGTTTTATTCATCTCTTGTCAGATAACTGGTTGATAAAACGTTTATTAATTCCCACGTTCCTCGCATCGTCATTAAGCGCACCACTACGTTTTATAAGGTTTTATTTGATGTGTAATCCGGTGATTTCCGCATCACGAGTTATGAAATAATAACTGTTTTAAACTGTGTCGGCTACAAGTTTTTCTTTATTATGTGTTACTTTCACGTGGCCAAAACTTGTTAATTGATACATCCAAACATTCAATATTTAACCAGCCATATCATTCAGTGCGAAATTAAAAAAATACGAAAGTACAACAAAATTGGTTAACTATAGGAGAATATCTCAAGTTATGATTATTATATATTAGTAAGCAGATTTTTATAGTGCACACCTCCCACGATTAAATAAAGTAAACACTTAAAATCAAGGTTATATTATCACAACATAAAAATTTGAAATTATTATGGAACGTTATATTACACTACAAAGAAATAGCTGTATCAATATTATATTATTATTCCGTGTTGTGTCTTGTCACTTACCAATACGGGTACATTATGTAGATAAGTTGATCTACGATTTATTTGGTAAATGTGAATTGAGGAGAGTACATTGATGTTAATTATCAAATAGTCACAAAGGTCACGCCCTATGCTAATATTCAACTATGATTACATGGGTGTGAACTATATTCTAGCTTATCGCGATTATATTTCCTTTTAATATACTGACTTACATGTGTTATATATACTGTCTTATAATTAGCCACTGTCCTCTCGTCAGTCGGTCCTCAATTCTTGTTCGAAGGAGGATACGTCGAAATTCAACCCTTCTTTAGACTTACATCCCATGTTTACCCAAACCATGTTGACATACTACCTGTCAAAATTTTATATTGTTATTTTCCCTAACTCATAATATTCGAAATTAAAAACACGAATGACAATTCCATGTTGGTACATGTCATTCAATATTGATGTAGTTATATCTTGCCGTCAAAATATGAAATCCTATAATATCCAAGACACAGTGCACATAAATGAATACACGAGTCGTGTTTCTCTGATTTCGGTTATGAACAAACAAGCAATATCGTACAAGACTGAAGAGGAAAGTAAGTCACAAACGACAAACGAATAATAACCCGTAGAATGGACTCAGCAGGCATTAACTACGGTAGGGTAAAGCGATGATAAAACGTATACTCACTCCTCTCTATCAGGTATTATTCGTATTCGTTATATTCGCCATGTAGAATCTAAAACGAAATTGTCAAGCTGTTAGAAAATTGCGATTTAAATAAATACCCATAGCTCTTCAGCCTGCATTATCATTATTATACCGGGTATTATTTGTATTCGTTATATTCGCCATGTAGAATCTGAAACGAAATTGCCATGCAGTTTGAAAATAGTGATTTGAATAAAGGCCTGTAGCTCTTCAGCTTGCATTATCATTATAATATTTTCACAACTAATAGGTTTATGTAAGTAAATGTATATGTCGCAATATATTTTATATGTCTGTACATAAACATTCGTTACCATTTATAATAATTGTGCAGGTCACCATTAATTTTTATGCATGTTATTTATGACTGAATATTCACTGTTGTACAATGTGGATTAATCACATTTGTAAACGCTGTTTACATGTAATATTATTGTTACTTTACATGGTGACGAATGTATTTATGGTCCATTGATTAATACTAGGCCTTTTCATTATTTTCAAGTTTTCTTGTTCGGGATTTTTAACAGTGTGAGAAAATACCCAAGGAGATAAAATTTTTATAAGAACCATTACCCCCCCCCCCAAAAAAAAAATGCTCGAGACCACATTTAACAAATGCCAGTATGAAATATGTTATTAAAATATTAAAAAAGGTTGGTTCAATTTGAAGTTTTAATCCTACAGATAAGTGTCAAACTTGTATTCAATTGTTCTAATATGAAAACATTAATTATTGTCATTTAACCAACCGGAATGGTCATGTTATTTTGCATAAGGTTGGACGTGAAGCAACAAATTGAAATAGAGACACCCGGTCATTTTTGTTGTCTCGTCGTCAATCTAGCATCACATGAGAATAAACAAAGTGACAAAACTTGACATAAAATAAATCTTTTAATAACGTAGCGTACTGAAAGTAAATTGACCATGTCCTGATTTTTAATCTATGCTATATTGATATTAAATCCAGTCTTCTGTGGTGTGTTGGTCAGTTTTATTGATATTATAATTTATACAACCAAGAATAATAGAGTTGATTTTGAAGAACAGAGACTTTTGTGATGTATTTTGGGACATTTGGGAAATGCTGTGGTTACTGAGGCAGCTGTCTCTTATCGCTTCCTTCGTCCACTTTCATGGCGAGAATAACAGACTTCCTTAATATACCGGAACATAAAATATACACACGTCGTACTAACGCGATTAAATTTACCATTGCAATTACAATTCTCCTGCCGCTAGATCAACAAGGCAAAGGTGATTAAATAATGTATTAACTAAGCAGGAACAATATTTGGGATTAAGTCGTTACCAACACCGACTTATAGTCCAATAAAGTGGTTAATATTATTAGAGACTGCTAGAAATTAACACTATTAGATGGTATCTTCGTCCATCGCATCTTTCTGTCGCATACACGCCTTCTTTAAAACCAGAAGTCGAAGATAAGAAATCCACTTTGCGTTTTCTCTTTTTGGTTCAAACAGGGTCATATCATTTAGACGAAAGTCGGAGATGGAAAACAAACATTGTGTCTTCGCATTAGCCTTTTTAGAATATGAATACTTATTATGTCTAGTGTTGCATCTTTGAGTTTCAGAAACAAGGTACATGGGCTAAGGTACATGTATGATGATGATATAACAGAAAGACGCGAAGATATGAAGCAAACGTTTCTTCGTATCTCCCCGATCAGTTGTTTCTCCGTGCTTATTTTACCGCGTTCCTTGCATCTTCGCATTCAACCGATGTTACTGAAACGCGCAAAGATACAAGAGACGAAAGAATCGCGGTGGTTCATGAGTAAGACGCTGACTCGCTATCCAGAAAGTCTCGGGTTCCTTGGGATTTTCCGGCGAGGTTTTCCAATGCCAGCGTACAAAAACCCAGGCACCTTGTACACATTGGCACGCATGTAAAAGAACGCTTGCTGGTTAAATTCGCTCGTAAAACTCCGTATAAGTGCATATTCGCTATCCCGGTCGGCGCAGAAAAGTAAGATGCTTAACAGCATTTCATTTCATTTGTAATGAGACGAAGTTTGAAATACAAAATGGCCGATTGCAATAATTAAATACTTTACATTTGAACAGTAAAACATAGATACTTATTCAGCTAAAACTGTTGTTTCGGTTTCAAAATAAGTCAACAAACCCAACAAACAGTTTGTCGATGTTGTCAGATTCGAAAATGTTTAATGGGCAATAAGATCGGCTATAAATATTTATCAGACTGGGACTGTAATTATGAAATGTGTGAGAAGCCACAGTAAAAATATGAACTATCATTTTTATGCAAATACATATAGTGAGAAATTATTATAATATTTAATATTCATAGCTAACACATTAAAGAATACAATAAAGTATGAATATGTTGTAAAACACACCGTTAAAATGGGCCGAGTGGACCCTGTAGGAATACTCCAATCAGCCCAACGTGTCGTTAAGTGTTCATGGGGATAGCAATGATTGTTTCTTATATAAAAAAATAAAATGTGTACCGTGAAATATTTCTTTTATGACGCAGGTGTGTGTATTTGACTGCAATCATCAAACGATGAATGCTTAATATCTATTAACGAAAGAATCGCTATTTAAGAATCAGGTACTGCCTATAAAATTAGTTTGAATAATTTTACGAGATTAATACCACCCGTTAATTCATCGGGCATTATTCTACAAGTCGTTAGACGCTGATAAAGTTGCAGATCTTCGCTGGAGAGAAACCCGTTGTCGCCCTTGCTGCATAGCACTTCCACTACACTTCAAATACACCATAAAGTCTGCTCAGGCATGTAATGTCCAATAACCCATTGTACTTACCTATATAATCACTGACCCGTACCTAAATAAGTGCCAAGCCCAATCTGAGTTTTAATTTTTTCTCTCTATAGATTCTGGTCATACGATTAACATATCATTCATCTTGAATGCCCGAAACTGCATCCTACCATAAAATTTACATAAACCAAACAAAGATCCTAAATCCGCTATCATGAGGATCTATTGTTTGTTTGTCATACCTAGAGCTACTCTAGTAAAACCACTGATGTTATTGTTGGCTTTTTTTGTATTATTATGTGACAATTATTCGTATGATATCTTTTAAGAGAAAATGGAGTATGCAAATTTTGTATTTGGCTTTTGTAACTGGATTATTATTGGTTTATATTGTTTCCATTTTAGTCACGTCATTAGCAAAATAGTTCAGTTGTTATTATGAAATATTTTGTTAATTAATGTCCCGTCGATGTCAACGATGTATTCATATTATGGAAATCAATGTTCCGAATGATGAAAGTCACACGTGCACAACCTCACCGTGGATATGCAATACTCTGATTTGTGTACAGATATACATTAAAGTAAATGTCTTAGATTTGGTTCAAATTAGAATACACGTTGCATCTTATTTTAGTCTAAACTCATGCCCCATTAGACGTCATACTTTTCATGAAGACGGAAATTTTCACTGGGTAGTGAAGTATTAGTCCCAAGGGTGTACATACGGATAACGCAGCGACGGGTCGAGTACCAAAGGTGTGAACTTTGGGGGGGGGGGGCGGGGGCCTGCTCCCTCTGGGAATGTTTTGAATATCGAGTGCCCGGAATTCCATTTTCTGGATTTTGCAAAATTCTGATAGTCAGAGTTCATGTTATTTATTAAGAACTTACAAAGGACCGTGAATCTGAAAACTTATGAAAGTGATAATCACATCATAAATATAAGACTATGACCTCCTATTTTCACCAAGCCTCCGCGCTTAGCCAAGTTTGACTTAATTTGAGACCGAGAGTCTATACGGGGTTCGATCTCGATGTTGGTCGAGCAAGTGTTTGGTATTCCTTTGCCAGTGGTGCAGGATGGCGGGCCTGTCATGACACAAAATCGTTTTGTACAAGTTGGCAGGTGGTATTTGGAGAGTAGGTGAAAACGTTGCTATCTGGGCAAAATGTCCTTCATAGCACCCTGTTTAGCGTATTTCCGTCTTTATTAGTCCATTGGTCCAGAAAGGTAGGACGCCAAACCACATTTCTTGTGAAAAATAAATCGAGATACATTTGTCTCAATGCTAATCTCTGGATGAAAGAAACGAACCACGGGGTGTGTTTACTCTTTGTGACCAATCATTGCTGCACTGTTCATCTACAAGATCTTGCACGTGCATGGGTGACAATATTATACCGTTAACGAATAGTTAAGATCGTAAGCCTTCTAACGTACGGGATAGTTCATATTTCTAACGGTTAATTAATTACCAATCGTATAGCAGTTTTGACGCTGGATTGCTTGACTTTAGCAATGATTTCTTCTCTCGTAGAATCTATTGAAAACAGTTGTCGAGTGGTGTGGATTTAAATCACAAGCTATAATCACTTGTGTAAACTTAGACTGCATCACCTGGGTTTATATTTGAAGACTTTATTTGATTATTTCAGACCTAGGTTCACTCTCATTAAATTATTCACCCTTTGCTCGCTTTTAAAAAAGGATTCTACAATATAACAGAATCTAGATCATATTATTGTATTCAATAGAGATAATACGAACAAAGAACAATATGGAAGAAACATGCCAAGTAGGTGTCTAGCAGTGATTTACTTTGGATCAGAAAAAGTGGGAAATAAAACGTGTAAATGTAAAAATAGAAAGGAAACGTATTGTAATACAGTTACAGAAATAAAACCTGTTAAAGATATATTCGCACGAAAGTATTTATCGGGTGGTTATTTCAAATATCAAATAAAAGTATGATATATTTGAGGTATTCGTGGAATGTAAAAACATAGAAATATAAAAACATGAAAATGTACCCCCCTCCCCCCAAAAATACCCCAACAAAAAACCCAACAGAAATGTAAAAATATAGAAATAAAGCGTTTTTATACGCCACATTTTCGTGTGGATGTATATTGCCGTACGGGGGTCTGGGCGTCCGTCTGTCCACAATTTTGACAAAACTTGAAATATATGTCTATCTACCAAAGATCTCCTTTCCTTTCGAAATTGGCATGCACCGGGTCGTAACTTCATGTGTTATGACCCCTGCGTGTACGACATATCACGTTTCTAGTTTTTGAACACTCTAAGAAAACATCATTGTCATCCGATTTCGAAGGAATTTGAAATGCAGATTTATAACCCAAAGATCATGGTTCCGTTTGATATTCGGGCAAATCGAATGGTTACGTCCTGAGTTATGGCCCTTGATTTTTACGAAAAGTCACGTTTTTAGTTTGTGGTCCATCTAGAAGTCATATTTTTTTTAGCCGATTTAAAAAAATAACGTTGAGTTCAATTTGAGAGAAAAACGGACCAAAACTGCCAAAAAAATTTATCGGGCCGCGGATGCAAATACCGTAAAGATATGGTATAACACGATTGTGGATCCTCTAGAGGTCACAATTGTAAGCCGATTTTGATGAAACTTAACATGTTGGTTTGTAACCCAAAGATCGTGATTCCGTTTGAAATTCGCGCATATCGGTTCGTAACTTCCTGAATTATGGCCCCTGATTGTTAGAAAAATTGCATGTTGTCCAACTATCGGTTAGTTGAGTTTGAATTTATTGAAAATCACTTAAGATTACTATAAATTGTCATGTGGTTGGTAAACGGTGCAGTATATTACTAGCGGTCACAGCTTTCATTCTTCGAATTTCGAGAAATTTGGAATAAAACTGCTGGGCAACAAAGTTGCGGACCATCTAAAAGTCAGAATTTTTATCCGATTTTAATGAAACAAGACATGTATGTTTCTGTTTATATATAACCCAAAGATCTTGGTTCCATTTGATATTCGAGCATATCAGACCGCATCTTCCTGGATTATGAACCCTGACTGTACTAAAATCATGTTGGATTCTCTAGATGTCAGAATTGACATTCAATTTTAATAACCGTTTAAATATATCACAATTCCACAACAATTCCCCGCAAAACGAATTTAATTAAAATATAGATCTATATTTCGTTTCGTTTTTTATACTTTCGATGGCCTACACTCATGTAGATCTAACAAGTTATAATGGGAGCTCGCGTTCTATGACGTCAGGTATCAAGCACGGGACATTTGACCCGATAACGTCAGTCATTCGATTAACCAATTTGCGACAGCCATCCTTTTTAAAATCTACTTTTGTTTTGTTTTGATTTCTATCTGCTGGTGTTAGTATAGACGTCATTGGCTGGTAATATCTACCCACAGTTCCACTCATGAAAAGGTCAAACGGTCGATTCGACAGACCATTTGATTGGCTGACACCTCATTTCAAGCAGAACACGAGTTAAATAACAATTCCTCCAGATCCAAGAGTAGTAAAGGCAAGTGAAAAAGAAATTTTGAACTATAAAAAACGAAACGAAATTGGATCTGTGTTTTAATCAGATTGCCGCAAAACAGCCGTTCTTTGTACGCAAATTGTGTAAAAGTATGTAATGCGAAAGTTGTTAACCCTCAAGAGTTAATAATTTTTATCCATTTTTGTTGAAACTGAAAATATATCATTATACTCCAACGATTTCAGTCCCTTACGATATTTGCGCATTTTAGACCATAACTTTCTGGATAATGGCCCCCGATTGTACGAAAAATCGCGTTTGTCTATATTATATAGCTTGTTCTCTATTCATCTCTTGTTTGTGCGTGTTCTGTCTGGCAACCGCTGATAATGTAAAAATGTGCCACCCACAAAAATCGCCATTGTAAAAGCGTGCATTTCGAAATAAGATTTATTAACCATAGTTGTCTGTTGGTAGCCCACAGGAAGTCGACGAACGTCTGAAACAGCCTCCTCTATAATCCATTTCTGCAGTTATGCCTAAAATACGAGTCTTTTTGCTTTCTTCAGTCAAAACAACACATTCCCGAATCTACAATGTATTTAATATTTAATTGAACTGCATACATATTACTTTACCTTTAGCTCGCTACTGAAATTAGAGCTAATTTGAGCAGAGAATAAACAGTTTCATCCGTGATGTAGTCCCAGACCACTAAAGATTACTATAAAATGTTAAACTGTGCTTTATAACACATTTTCTTGTATGTTACTTTCAGTTTGTATTTCTCAAGATTTCTATGGTGAACCTCATTCTTGTCTTTGAACAGGACTTTGTCGCACTTTGCTCCATTAGTGCCGTAGAAATCGCTCAAACAAACAAACATTTGAGAACTACTTATGATTTGGGTTAAGACACGAGAATTAATATTCAAATCAATGGCAAAATTAATCGTTTATGATATGTGGCCCCATAGCGATCCATATAGTTACAGGTTGATATACGTGCAATGAGCAGCATTGTAACTAAGAATTCCAAAAATCTTCTAAAACTCTAATCAAAAATTTTAATAATTAAGCATACATTATGCAAGAGCAAAATCGGACTATTGTAGGTTTTTCTTTAGGCCTGAAAAATATTAATTAGACACTATTTAACTTTTCCGTACCATAATCAACTCTCGATGTCAAGGCTAGATGCGATATTAATTGGATTGTAGTTCGATTTGCAAAATTTTAATCGTGATTTAACGATTAAATGTATAAACAAGACTACTAGTTTTGTCCTACCGATGATGATCGAGGCTAAGCGGAACTTTGATTCGTTTAGTTCATAGTGGATCAATTTGACTGAAATTTTCAACAAATTGCCTTTACATTAGCTAGTTTTTAACCATTATAGAGAGAACTGCCAACTCGTTATCTGATCTCCCATAATGTATCTTTAAGTTAACTGAAAGTCATTAAATAAATCGAATAGGCCCAAATTAATTGCATTGTTAGCTTTCTCATAGTATGAATAATAAAATCACTGTCAATAATTGGACCCACCCATTTACCTTGTTATAAGTACAAATCGCTATGTTGGGGGAAAAAACTACAACCAACGCATGCACGGCATCACGTGTGTGCAGTTAAAGTCTCGTGTCCTGAGACGACCTCTTGCGACGAGAAGCGCGGTAAAATGAGAGTTGCCATCAGTGGATGCAATATTATCCAGCATCTGGCTCTGTGAATTCTCGGCGTTAGTCGATTGTTATCGTGGGCCACACGTCTATCTATATATAAACAATAGCAGGCTATCCTATCGATCAGCCACAGTGGGATTAAACACTACGTTTCAATCAAGACCAGTTTGTAGTCGTTGATCGGTTCCTGCAAACGTGCTGCGTGCGACGGAACGGAAATGTTGCACATCTTCCACACGCGCTTGTCAATCACAGTATGAGAGTTGTTAAACAGTGATTAGTGGTTTTGGATGAACGCACGTTTCCTGCAAAAAATGCCATATAATTAGTTTATTTCACTGTCTAAAATATCAATCGAGCTTATTAGTAGCGAACTGGTGGGCGATGTCCGTTGACAACTTTTTTCATTGAAGCATTTCAACTATGAAAAATGACGTGTCAAAAAACAAATGATTAATCATTTTGTAATTACCGGGGTTGTTTTCAAGAAATACCCATAATTTGTCAACTGATGATTTTATTTTTGGTGCCAATTATAAGTTGATCTATTTTGAAAAAAAAATAGTGTATAGATTAACGATAAAGTTTTTGAGTTATTCTGTACAAAGTCTCTCTGTTCACTGATGACTGCTGTAATCACTAGAAAGTAAAGGTAGAAAACAGTCACATTCTTAATCTTTAAGTGGAATTCAGCGACTGAGAAACACCAGAACTCAAATACGGGTCTCGGTCATCTTCCTATTAAGTGTATGTAATTTCAATTTTGGCCCATTACTAACAAACAGTAAAACAATCATAATGAGAGTACATAATTTTAAAAAATGAAAGTACACAATTTTGAAAAAATGAACTCATGAAATATCGAACAGGGTCTACCTTATTAGGGATTCCCATGGAAGCTTTTCAATAAGAAAGTGGTAACAAGCCTCCATCTAAGTATGCTTTGCCTTATTGAAACGACAGAATAATGGGGCTGTGGGTGTAAAGACGTCTAAGCTCCAAAAGTATAACACTAGCTCTTTAAAGGCCTAGTAGGCACCAACAAGCAAAACCAAAGTGAAGGTACAATGTACGCGAATTTTTCAAAGCTTTATAGCCACACAAAGATACCGGCAAAAACACCAGCAGTTGAGGAACTATACCAACTCTTTTCGTTAAGGCCAACAACAGATAGGCCCCAACCGTTACTCATCTTCCTCTTGCTGCTTTTGGGGGCGACACTCTTCGAAAAAAGCCAAATAACATCAATTCATGTACGATTAAAATGAAACATGGTATGATTGTGCCTTAGACGATTGACGGACGTCGACTTTTGATATGACGCAACCATTTCAAGGTGGCTTTGATGATTTCATACTCAGCTCCTGGCCTAAGTACGATGTTACATGTTAATTAACGATAAAAAAACAATATTGGTTATAAGTAATTGACAAAACCGGATAATAAATGTTTGTAAGAAACGGATAGTGGTTTATTTGCCGCAGTTGGAAATTATCTAATGCTGACAACGCTCCTCTGTCATTACAAATAGTCTATAGGGCTATTAAATTCTGTGTTTCGAACTGGTCGATTTACCATAACACAATTACTGTATTTACTGAGTGATTTTCCATAGGGCTTCTCGAGAAGAGAAGCCTTACCGGAACGTCGTTCAGTAATGAATAGTAATTATATTATACGGCATTATATCCTATGAAGTTCCAGTTCCATTACTAATTGTCATTGATACAACCGTATCTATCTGGGGTTTTAATAACTTACTTTAATCATCCAAACCTCGGCGTCTTTGGTTTTGAGTCTTCTACAAAATGTTTTAGAAAATTGATACTTCAATCATTCGTGGAGAGCAGTAAATTATGTTTGGGATTATTACTTATAATGGGCTTGATATTAAATTTGTAATACCTAACTCATTTATCGGCAATTCATATTCCATGCTTTAATTTTTTAATAATGTTGAAACGATAGAGATGATGTTGATGTCTTTTGTGTTTTGAAGTTGACAGGTTAAAATACGTAGGGTGTCTGCGGACATTATGTTTTATATTTTCTACATAGACTATATGACACTAGCTATTGTCCTGGCAGGTGATAAGGTCTTCAATTTACTATATTATTTCTGTAAACAAGATTTTACAAGATCCTTTGTCGCTAGCGGACAAGGTGTTGGTGCATTCATTTTACAGTCTCGGCTAATCCCCACGTGCCAGTCTTATGACAGGCGCGTGTAGGGCAGTGTAACATTGAAAGACGGAGCAAGAAGTTGGAATAAAACATCTATTTTCTCTTGTCATTTCTCGTCAACCAATGACAGGTCTAATCCTAGAGCTGGATTAATTTCGAATCAAGTTCGGTAACGTTACAACAAACTTGGAAATCAAAACAAACTTCAGACAGAAACAGAAGCAGGGAAGCGTTGAGAAACGTCGTTCGACTGGTCTAATTATCCGAGGAGTGCCGAATACTCCACTGGTGTGTTAAACATTTGTATTGTAACTGTAAGTCTGTAGAGTAAGGTAACATATCATTTATCAACCTCTCTTCGTTTGTCATTTTACACAAGACTGTTCAGTAACACCAGCTCCGGTTACAAAAGCAATTACATCGGCATAAGTCTAGTTAATTAGGCTTATCGTTTCCATATTTTCGAGATTAAAGTCGACATCGAAACATGATCAAATTTTACCTAAAATGACATAAGTTTCCGTGAGTTTGGTATGGGGAATTATGTTAGTGACAAAAGAATACCTGATGATGAACTATATCATATGTAACTCGATTACCTGTTGATGTGACGAGTATTAGCATCCGTCAGATAAATATAACACAACTATCCAACTATATCATGGATATTAACTATAACAATAACTTTGTCGAACATTGTTTGAGTTTATTGGTATCCAGCATACAAGACAATACGACTTAAATCCAAGGACTACCGGTTCTAATTGGCAGCTGAATATACCAATACCAATATTGTCCATTGGTAACCAATGCAAATACACAAATCCTGTGATTCCCAAACTGCAGAGATATTAAAATACACCAATCCGATTATTCTTTATACTTTAAAGAGACATCAAACGACGCCAATCACAGTATGAGTAATCAAAGTACATTACCCCCAGTAGTTTCCATTCCAATCTCAGTTTTGCCTATTCTAAAAGACAATCTAAATACATCAATCCAAGTATACTACCAACCCGAGTTATAAAATACTAAAAGCTAAAATGTGTAATATATTTTAAGGTCTAATAAAATTCACGTACACGCCAATTGAAAAGTATGAGAAAGTGGCATGGCGGTGCTTGGATAGGGTAACTAATTATTTCTTTTTAGCGATAACACATCTGAATTTCTAATAGTTAAGTAAACGTTGATTTAAATCTTTACGCCCATTCAAAAACATTAAGCTGCTCAATAACCCCCTATCGCGTAGTTTTACGTAATTAAGGGCAGTTCGGAGAGGAAGTATTTTCTAAATGCTTCTCATTTCACAATGACCTAAATTTTGAAGTAATTACCACTAGACGGGATGTAATAGTTTGTAGATGTACTAAGATGCCATAAAAATGCATCACTATCATAAATGGATGATTGTAAATCTCGTTTTGGAGAAACACTTTGATCTTGTAATTCTGATTGTATGTACATCAGACTGCAACAATAACACGCTGGAATCCTGTTTTCATGGACGCATAACAAAGTTGAATTCGACGGGGGTATATAGCATAACTTTTAAAGAACTAGGGTCAGTACACACCTGAACTAGAGGGTATCAGTAGCAGACCCTTTGCCCGAAGGCTTGGGTGTCATTATATACTGTCCCGATACTAGTCAAGCGTTGCCAAATTCATCTAAGTAGTCTATATTCTAATGATAATCAAACAAATTCCATTCATAGGCCATTAATGTAGATAATCATTGGGATTAACGAATACTTAAGCTTAAGTGGACACAAATCTTATACAGCTTCGTCTGTTAATATTTAACAGCCGTTTCCGTAAAAAATTAAAATTAATCACCTGATTTGACTTATTTTCCGCACCCCCCCCCCTTTTAAATAATATAAAACTGAATTGAAAAGCAAATGTAAGTAAGACCGGAATAAATCATACATACTTGTCTTGAAATATTAGCAATATAACTGACTGAAAACTAGTTCATATATCAACTGATAAATGTATATTATATTGTTACTGCTACTGCATTAGAATTCGCCC
The DNA here is from genome assembly GCA_036850965.1 of Patella caerulea. Lineage (NCBI taxonomy): Eukaryota > Metazoa > Mollusca > Gastropoda > Patellidae > Patella > Patella caerulea. Next base: position 24,511,390 of record JAZGQO010000014.1, on the reverse strand, counting down.
CAAAACATCATATTCCTGAAGCAATGGCCCGATAAATCCCTTTCTGGCCTTTGGTGGATTGGCTTCTGATACTTGAACCTTTGCGGGGTGTGATATTCTTCGCGTTCAAACAAAGCTATCACTTGCTTACAGCAAAATGCCAGTCCCACGTTTAATCTGGGTCTTCTCTAAAACTTTGGACGATCATTTAAGGTTTCCAAAAAATATTGTTTACATTTCATTCCATTTGATAGCCTCGTTTGTCACGTATTTATTTTTCCTGCAATATTCTTCTATGCACCGGTTAGTTGGACAGAATAAAATCGTGAGACATGACGTAACGATATATAAACATATTTGGTCCAATTTGTCGCTTTGTTTTAAAAGTAAAGCCTTTGTAACACAGTCAGCTATTGGTTGTTAATGGGACTTATTGACCAATCATAATGTAGAACAAGAATGTTCGCTCTTTACAGAAGTGAGTAGTGTGATTAGCTCTTATCAAACGGTACACTGCGAGGAGTATGCAAAACATAGGTAGAATGTTTTACCAGCTTACCAGCAGATCCGTGTTCGATCCAGGTGTTAGCCGAAAAAGTTTCTCGGGAAATGTTGCAGTGCCAAGAGACCGGCGGAGAACGACGTCTCCACGGTCGCAAAAAATGTGATCGCATTGCTATCGTATGCCAAGTAATTAGTTTAGAAAGAGCAGAAAAGAAGGACCCCGAACCAAATTTCTTTCCTGTATCTGAAACTCTAAATATATGTTGTTACGAGTATTAGCACTTGTCAGACAAATATTTCACAATAATAATATTGTCGAATAATATTGTTATATAGAGTTTATAAGAAATCCAAAGTTGCCTTGTTTTTGTTGATTGGCTATACGACTTAGATAAATGCCAGGATTGCCAATTCTAAAGGGCAACCAAAAAAAACACAAATCCATAATATATTGTCCATTCTAAAGGACGCAGCCAATCCCAGGGTTCTCCATACTGAAAAACAATCAAAATACACCAATCCCAGTACTGCCCATTCGAATGAGTAATCAAATGACATTAATCCAAGTACTTTCCATTCGAAAGGGGACTCCAAACAAAGTACATTAATCTCAGTTCTATCCATTCTAAAGGACAACACTGTACATCAATCCAGGTACTCCCCATTCAAAAGGGTAATCAAAATACTAAAAGCGAAATAGTGCAATAGTTAAGGTCTAATAATATTCATGTACACACCCATTGTGCTTTATGAGAAAGGGGCATCGGATGTTCCGGGAATGGGAAGCACGGCGGAAAACATACTTTACGGATTTGGTCAACATGTGGCAAGTGTCAGTATCGGTGCTTGGATATACGGAATCAATAAGGTAACTAAATTTGAGTAGCAAGTAGACATCAACTGAATTTCTAAGAGGTGATAGGTCTTTCTTTGAATCTTTTTATTTGCTTTACGCCCGTTCGAAAACATGAAGCTGTGTAATAACCCCCATCGCGTAGTTTTAAGGGCAGTTCGGAGAGACAGCATTTTCTAAATGCTTCTCAGTAAAAATGACGTAGATTTTGCCACTAGACATGATGTACTAGTTTGTAGATGTACTAATACGTCATGAAAATGCACCACTGTCATAAATGGATGATTGTAAATCTCGTTTTAGAGAAACACTTTGATCTTGTAATTCTGATTGTATGACCATCAGATTACAACAATAACCCGCTGGAATGCTGTTTTCACGAGCGCAAAACTGCATCACATATAACTTCTCTCATCCAATCAAATATGAATTTGATAGACTGTTGAAAATTGTGAATTTACGGTGCCAACATGAGCAATAAAGTGTGACTTTTAACGAACTAGGGTCAGCACAACGCAGGGCACATTGGTATTCGAAGTCTGACACCTGAACAAGAGGGTATTAGTAGCAGACACTTTGTCCGAAGGCTTGGATGCCATTACAATACCGTTCCGATACTGGTCAATCGTAACTAAAAGATCAGAAGGGCTCAACCAAGACGGCAACATTTGACAAAACCTCGTCACTTTATCGGGCATCATCGGCAGGCTGCAATCTAGTATTGTTGATTTTCTTGTGTGGGTAATTGTCCAGCCTACAATAATACCAAAAGTCACATTTCAGCTGCAATATATCTCGTCAGTCAATTCAGTGGTGCGTTTTTATCTTATTCTATTAAATATTTAGCAGCCGCTTCCGTAGAAAATAAAATGAATAGCCTGATTTGACTTATTTTTCCCTACGCCCCTCCCCTTTTTATACGCCCACATGGAAATGTGGACGTATATTGCCGTCGCCCCCGTCTGTCGGCCCGTCCGTCCATCGTCCACAATTTCTTGTGAACGCACTAGAGGCTAAAGTTAATATCCGATTAACTTTAAATTTATACACATTGTTTAATTTCATGAGACGAAGAGGTCTATTGATTTTCAGCAATATCTGATAATTATTGCCAGAGTTATGACCCTTGATCACTTTGAAAAATCTTGCGAACTCTCTAGACTATAAAGTTAATATCTGATTGACTTCATATTTATACACAGTGTTTAAAGTCATGAGACGAAGAGGCCTATTGATTTTCAGCGATTTCCGATTATTACTGCCAGAGTTATGACCCTTGATCACTTTGAAAAATCTTGTGAACGCTGTAGAGGCTAAAGTTAATATCCGATTAACTTTAAATTTATACACAGTATTTAAGGTCATGAGACGAAGAAGCCTATTGATTTTCAGCGATTTGCCATAATAACTGCCAAAGTTATCTCCCTTGATCACTTTTTATCCGATTAATTTTCAATGAATTTTGATAACTGAACAGCTAAATCCTGGATATTAGATGTTTTGTATACTGTACTGAATGTTAGCATGGGCCAGAACTTTATAAAAACCAAACAAATTCTAATGATTTTCTGACAATTACTTTATGAGTTGTTACTCTTAATCAGATTTTAGTGTAATATAAATGTTTCATTATCGAAAAAAAGTAAAAATATGCGACAACTCTTGTTGACTGCCCGGGCGATTAGCTGCTGTGGGCGTATGTTTCGTTGCCTGGCAACCTATCTTTTAAAATAAAATATAAAACTGAATTGAAAAGCAAATGTAAATAAGACCGGAAAAAATCATACACACTTGTCTTGAAATATTAGCAATATAACTGACTGAAAACTAGTTCATATATCAACTGATAAGTGCATAATATTATATTGTTACTGTCACAGTATTAGAATTCACCTCAAACCATGACAAAGGAGGAAGGAGATTGTTCGGTCCTGGTGTTGGCCAAGTAAGTTGCTCGGGATATTTCGGCGGTGTTTCCCCCTTGCCAGTGTTGCAGTGCCATGGGCTTGGTGTGGAACGATGTCTCAATTTTCGTCCAGAGGTCCCGTATACATTTTAGCGTACAAGTTGGGATTCGAAACAAGAGTAGGCTGGAGCCTACAGTATGGGTAAACTATGCCCCCCCCCCCGGCAAACTGCGAGGCTATCTCCGGCTTCGTTAGTTTGGGAACCCCTTAATAAATATATCAAGACATGTAGAAGGTCGTAGACTATTCTAGGGATAGCAGTCCTGGCAAAATGGGGGGTCACGATGGCTTAGTGGATAAGGTGCTAGTTCGCTATGCCTGGAGGTCGGGTGTTCGATCCCTGCATTGACCGAGAAAGTTCATCTCGATTTTCCGGCGTGATTTCCCCTTGTCAGTGATGACAAAGACAGCTGCCTAGTCTTTCGGTTTCGACGGAAAACCGGCGCCCCGTGTACACATTGGAGTGCACGTAAAAGATCCCTTGGCAGTTGGAATTCGATATAAGAGTAGGCCGTAGCGCCGCTGCCCGGGCAAAATTTCCCCCATAGCACACTGTATGGCGTATGCCCGTCTTCCATTAGCCCAGGTTAGGTGCAAAAGAGTAGGACGTTAAACCCCATTTCATTTTCTGGCAAAATGCATTCAAATGGACATGTCCTGGTAAGATGCATATCTCAGTGTGATTTTATGCGTTCCTGGTAACATTTCGACAAGATTGCTTCTGAGAAATGAAGTACCTCCTTCTAATAAGGGATTTATCTGAAGTTGGAATAAAGATTACTCGCGATTTTCTCAAAAGTCATAGGCGAAACTTTGATATTGAACAACGTTCCGAAATAATTTACGAAAGTAAGGAGTTACCAATAAAAACACATTTTGTGTGGGAGGCTATAAAATAGAATTATTTGCCAATTGTTCGGCTAATCAGGATCACCTTCTGAATATCATAGTAGTTTTGTTCTTGCCATCGCTTAGGCTAATAGTTTTGGATACTTGACATGACTCGAGAAGATATTCCAGTGAGCATTCTCCGCGGTTGATACGGAGAATGGCCTGGCAAATAAAATGGGGCCAATGACCTTCATCGCCAAGCAGTAAAGAATATATTATATACATTTATTATATGTACCCGAGGATAATAGTGATAGTTAACAAGGATTCGTAAATAAAAGGGAGTAATTCTGGGACCAATTCTAAAATATCCCTCTATTTTAAAGTACTATAAATTAAGAATAGTATATTTGTCTGCCATTAAGTCATGTCTACCTTTCACAGTGTTACTAACCATGAGCCAAACCAAACTTTATATATTCTACCACTCCACATCGAACTACTTTTGGGTTAGTCGCACAACAGGATGGATTTGCAATGCAGTTAATAAGAGTATTAGTAGTGGCTATATGTTTTAATTACACTCGTCAAATGAAGATGTCAAACGGAAGACTCTAATAATACTGACTACTCGGTGTTCGACTTGGACTTAGACTTGCTGATCACGATTGGCATAAGCTTAGTGATTAACTCTCAGATAAATGCGATTTCACCATCCTAAACATTGACGTAATATATAGTAACACACTACAGTCCCCAGCCTGTGGTGTCCATATATCTCGGGTGACTGGTTATGCTAGGGCATAGGCTGTCTGTCCAAGATCGACTGCGTTAGGACCAGTTCAATTACCCAATTGACTTTAGCCTGCAAAGGAACATAGCGTATGCACAATGACGCCTAACCAAGTTTCCCCTTTTACTTTATACCTTCAGTATATATTTTGTGATGGCTTACTTATTGGGAGTCTGATTATATCCGCTATCTAGAATGAACTTGAGCTTTTGGCAGGGACATTAATCAATTATTTTTTGTTTGAAATACTTTAAGGTTGGAAAACCTGATATGACAAAGACTATATATGCGCATAGTACGATTCTTGATCTGTTATCTGTTATAAAGTATATGTTTTATAATGTGGAGTGTGTTTTTTGTGTGACATTTTACATTTTATTCGATTGATAAAGGGTTGATTGAATGTAAAATCACAGATTTAATGACCCGTTACTATCAATTATAAATTGGTACCGAAGTACGCTTACGTTAGCTTGCGGGGTTAATTTGTCGAGAAAATTTAGAGAAAACATAACTGTCCAGAAAAAAATCATGACAATGAAAGCACGTGTTAACGATATGGTCAAATATAATTTAATGTACGCCTTTATGTTTGACAGGACTGGCATCTGCCTATAATAATAGACCAGTGTTGCAGCATCGTTACAAAAACACCACCTTAGTCGACCAGTTCACGACGTGACCATACTTCACCCGAAGGCCATTTTATGGACTCGCATTCTCACTCGCCTAAAAACGACACCTTGAATAAAGAAAAGAAAATTATTGTTTCTTTCGAAAATTATGTTAACTTAAGTCTCTGTTTAGACTGTTTACTTTCTTTGACATTGTCTGGTATTGGTACTATACCCCACCTTAATTACACCTCCATTATTGCAGTATTGTCAACATACTGCTTGTAATTTGTGCATTGATACCCACATTTCTTAAGATGTTATTATTAGACTAATATTGAACAATACTCTCTAAGGATTCTGTTCATACTGCACAGCCAGTACAAATAATTACTGTGTAGCTCCCCAGGGTATTATATTTTAGTCATGTATTTTTTTATGATTTCTAAAAGAAGAACATTCAAAATACGGATAATGGTATTTTCCCCCAGTGGCATTAACTGTTTGGGATAAATGCTATCTGGTAAAATTTCTTTGAAAATCCAACGTAAATACATTTTCGTTGTTGATATGATATTAATTGTTTCATTGTTCTCAGTTTTCATCAATATAAAGTGCAAAAATTGTGATTTAGACACATATAAATGTCTTCATATTAAATATTAATTAAAATGTAGTCTGTGTACATTGAGGTTCAGGGTACTTTAGATACAAATGTTGCTACTGTATTCAATTTTCAATTTGTTGAACTATAATTGTGGCCAATTAACACAAACATCATGACCTGTACATCCGTGGGGAATTATTGCAATCTTATAATGTTGCTATATCCTTATATCTGTCTTCATGACTATTCAGGTGACCGTTTCTGCTTATCTGCGAAGGGGGGTTGGGATGGCCTAGTGGTCTAGAGTGCCGCGCTTCGACCTCTAGCTGGCCGGTCACCTCTGGCATGCGGCTGGGGTTTCGTGCCCTGGTTTGAGCGTATGTGGCATGGAGATAGGGGCGCCGTCACAAGCTCGTGGGTTTCCTCCAGTTTCCTCCCACTGCTAAAGACCCCTACCTACGCGCAAGCGAATTATTGAAATAATAGTAAACCATATGTTAGTCCCAAAGATCTAGTTTCTGTTGAGTGGACGTTAAACCCAATTTCTCTCTCTCTCTCTCTCTCTCTCTCTCCCTCTCGCTTATCTGCGACACTAGCAATTAATTACATTCTACAAAACAATACTATCTGTATCTATATGTAACTAAACCGTTCACATCAATATCAAAATAGGAGACGATTAAAGCGTATATGTGTCCCTCCCACATAAACAGGTCCTTAACAAAATGGTCTGAACGTTAGACCGTTACAGAATGTGTTCTATATAAATTGAACTTTAACATAAAGGACTAAATTTGAGATCGTTATAGGATGTGTGTGCTCCACCTACATGAATTGAACTTTAATATAAAGGACTTGGTTTGCTCCTACATAAATTGAACTTTAACATAAAGGGCTGGGTGTGGGATATTTACAGAATGTATGTCCCTTCTACATACATTAATTTTTTGACATAAAGAACTCAGTGTGAGATCGTTACAGAATTTTGTTCCTCCTACGTAAAGGGTTGGGTGTGATCATCCTACATAAATTGAACTTTAACATAAAGGGCTGAATTTGATATCCTTATGTGTTCTCCTATATAAATTGAACTTTATCATAAAGGACTGAGTGTGCCCAACCAGCATTAATTGAGCTTAAACCTAAAGGGATGTAAGTGAGACAATTACATGGTGTTTTTGGTAGCTTACTTTTCGGTTTGTCTCAAATGTTTTGGTTAGCCTATTTTTTTTTTAGAAAAAGCAATTCTGCTTTACCGGTATTGTAAGTATAAATGAAGTGTGTATTGAAAACCAGACTTTTAATTAACCAATGAAAGTGGACAGTTTAAACTGCCACAATATTTGTGCGAGTTAGTTGTCAAAATGAAATGCCAGTACCAACTGGTTCAGTTCTGTTCAGTATTTGGAAACATTTGGCATCACCTGTGTAGTATGCTGGATATAAACAACAAGCCACCTATAAGTATTTAGTAAAATCTTCTAATTGTTTTCCTTTTAATCCGACTATCTACCGTTGATATTTTGGTATTGGTTTCTTGCGTTAATGTTCAATGAACTTTATGAACCCATTTTAGCGTGGTTTAAGACTTGAAAAGTTAGACACTGCACAATGCCCTAGCTTTAAAACACAAATGATCAACATCAGTAAAATGTGTTGATTTTGGTCTCCTGGAATGGAGGACTAATCAGCAAACTATCCAATGATCTCCGTAGTGGACCACATGCTATTCTGATTGTCTGCGATATTATTTCATTAAATAAGACTATTTCACACACACCCTATTCTGGTATCGGTGCGTATTGGAATTTCAAAAAGTCAACTTTACACAAAATTATTATATTGATATGTTTGTAATAAATGTATTGAATACTATCTATTGTATATTGTGTGAAGTTTCTCAATTACGGACATAAAAGCTGGAGATCAAAACCAATTGCAAGAGACTTACCGTCTTTAAAGCTTATTGTGTACCCAGAAGCTTCTAACTACCTTTATTTCGCAAGACATTCTGAGCCCGATTCCTAGAAAATTCTTAAGCACGTTCTTGTGCTTAGATTTCAAGTAGACTTTGCATTAAAGTAAACTTATCGCACTTTGTGTTCCTAGGAAAATTCTTAAGAACGTCCTTGTGCTTAGATTTTAAGTAGACTTCAGTGTAAGCACAAGTACGTTATTATGTGATCCTTGAAAAAAAAACTTAAGCGTAACTTTGTTCTTATCTAAGTACAAGTCTCAAGCAAGGTAAAGCGCTTGCTTACCAACCTTAAGTCTGTTTCTGCTTCAAACAAGATGGCCGGCATCTTTTGATACGTATGAGACAATTTAAAGGCATAGAAAATTCTTTAGAAACATATACTCGAGAAGTATGCTGTAGAAAATTTCGCTTCTGTCCTGAAACCATTTCATTTATTTACCAATTATTAGTAAACAACGCGGTTTTTTTATATTTTAGAAGGGAAATGTCAAATGCATCTAAATCGACCATTTGCCGGGAAGTAGAGGATAAATTTATGATGTAATTCGCATACCAAAACCGTTTTTATGACGATTGAGAGCACCATACTCTCATTTTACCAGTCACAATGTGCCTAGACTCGTACTTGACTTGTGCTTACGTAAGAACGGTCTTGAGAATTTTCTAGAGACGGTATTTTATTAAGATTCTTACGTAAGAAAAAGTGAAGCATAACTTTGTGCTTACTTTAAGAATTTTCTAGGAACCATGCCCTGGAGTATGATCAACATGCTTATTATTCTTTCTAGAAAACTCTTCCCTTTCCAATGAAGACCATTCAATTTGGGTTACTTGTAGCTGTGCCATTTGTTTTTAGTACTGAAACATTTGTATGGTGAACATTCCTCCCCGGGTTACCGTGAATATACCTGATGCAATGTTTTTAATCCTGGAAGCTGCCAATGAGCTCCGCGTATGGAAGGTGACGTGTGTCTCTGATTATCAAGCAGTGTAGGCTAACATGTATGTAAACATTTCTGATAACCCACAAGAAAACACCAACCTTACGATATCTAAGCAAATCTAACATGCCCCCCGAAATACTAGTTCTAATGACTAAACGGACGGGGTTATAGTTAGCCCCCTTTGGGACCGACGGTAGGTCTTTGTGGCGAGCAGGTTACGAAATAATAACCACCAATCAAGCGAAATATATATGACCAGAGCGACATAGGGTGAATATGACATAATAACACCCAATTTGTGAAATAACAATTTCTAAACTAACGTTCATGAATTTTGACGATATGAAATAATGACTGTAAACCCTTTTACAGCATAAAGGGGGTCGAGTGGCCGAATGTACCTTCAATCCTAAGGTCTACCATTGAGTCAAGGAGTACGATCGCAGATCCAACCTCGTGGGTTTTCCCCGGGTCGCCTGGTTTCCTCCCATTACTAACGACCTCTATTAATTTAAGGCATAATAACACCCAACTAATCAAATAAGACCTCGTTGGTTTTCTCTGGATCCCTCGGTTTCTTCCCACTTGAAAGCTTAAAGGGGGGCTCAGTTGCCGAATGATCTAACGCGTGCGCTTTAGATCCTAAGGTCTGTCATTGAGTCAAGGAGCACGACCGCAGATCCTAGGGTCTGTCAAAGTGTCAAACTAGTTTATGGACGTTAGACTCCATTTTTCTTTCTTTCCCTCTTTAGATCCTTTTTAACCAATTACCGATAGACATAAAAGTCAAGGTCAAGAGGATCCCATAATCATAACCTGTTTATAAATTAATACTAACTTTGTTCTTTTTTGAAGGTATCATAAACTGAATCAACACTATTATAACCAACCTATACTTAACAGTACAGGAAATATGTACCAATGCATATTTGAAATAGTACTTTAGCTTTATTGGCGTGATCTTAAAACTTCGAATGTCAACTTATGAAATAGAGTTTGGCATGCTGCTTTTCGAAGCCAACTGGGACAATGAACTCGGCATACACTATACAATGCGATGTGGGGAGCATTTGGCCAGGGCAGCAGCGCTGAGGACAATTCTTATTCCGATTTCCATCTGTCAAGCGATCTTTAATATCTTGCCAATGATATACATGGCATCGCTAACAATAGGAAACCAATCGGGAAATCCAAAGGAAGTTGCTCGACCAGTACCATACTCATCAAGCCACCGTCGCTTTGACTATAAAAACAAAAACCCAAGAGGGGCGGTTTGCTTGTATCATGGCACAGACAAAAGATCTACAAAACAAGGAGTACAATAGAAATTGGGTAATGATCTGGGACCGTGGTTAATAAACCAATACATGTATCCACTTATAGCGAAAGTGGTTTCAATGACCCTTCATCGTTAAGTAGACATCCCCCAACCACTTATCTGATGTTTTATCACGATTTATTAAAAACATGACATTGTGAAAACAAGAGATACACGAAAAGCAATCCGAATGGATTACCATAATGAATAAATTAGTTGGAACATTATAATGTACCTTTTTTCTTGATGGACATGTCCCTGACGTATCTCGGTTAAATTCTATGGCGAACGTTGCTGGTGTCACGTGGCCTTGATGGCCAGACGTCATGAACTGGTCACATTTTCATAACAAATCACGAAATCGATTGTCGTAGTTTGGTAATTAGCTCTTGTATTCCTGAAAATAAAGAATGATCCGATTTAATATGTTTTTTGGCACTTTTTTGCCTGATCGCCCCGAATAAAATATTCATAGAATTTTGGCACCTTTGCTTCCACGTGGGTAGGCAGGTCTAGTTTCCACTTGAACGTTGTAAATGGCTTCTTTCCAAATGTACCATATGGGATATGATTAGAGCGTTCATATTATATTTTCCAATAAAAAGCCAGATATTAAATCTTCGTTTCTTTAGCATTGAATGGAAATGAATATTCTTTTATTTTGTTTTTCGCATATGCTATGTTAATTTTATTTGATTTCATTAATGCATGGGACCATTATTTCCAATCTCGGTTCGAATAGAGGTGGGATGTGCCTGAAAAACTGTTCCATTTGAAATATGATTAAGAGGAAACAATTCTATTTCTCCATGTAAAATACATGAAAGAAGATGAGTGTGTAGCACCGTGTGTATACCAGTTGAACGGGCATTGTGAGTAGTTGCCCGTCTAGCCATCAAGACCTTTTTTGGTGCTCCTAATGGATTGTAAAGCAGATGTAATTACACATATAAAAACTATAAAGGTAATCAGCGGGAAGTACTTGAAAATACATCTTGGTGGAAGGGATCTAAAAGCTGAAAGTGACGGGTGCTATGATCGAATGAACTAAGGGAAGAACATATAAGATCGTTCCAAATGCCTGTTGCACGTGAACTCTTTAGGCCTGTCTTCCTCCTTGATTTTATCACATACATTTGTCGATGAATGGTAAATAAGCATGCAATGTGTCTGCCAAAGGGCCTGCCAAAATTATCGTCCAACGGTAATTTTGTGTAAGCCACGCGTTTGTGGAACAATAAGTCTCAGTTCAGCAGAACAGGTGAAAGCTGAACGCCGCGCCATATCAATGATTAATGCATCTAAAGTAGCACCAATTACGTATAGAATTTAATAGACATGAAAGGAGGGTGTTTAGTAGTGCCAGGGCAAATGTAAGACCAGCTGGGAGAAGTGCATTGCCATCAGCCCCTCGCACACCGTTTGTTTTCTCCTAACAAGCTAAGAGGGAACGGCTGGTACAAGCCAAAAAGTCGATAAATGTGCTTCAACGCATCTAAATATTATGGAAAAATAATTTTCACCTGGTCCTAAGACACAAAACAACGCAAAAATCCAGGTAACAGAAGCGCGTAGAGAGCGAAAGGCGGGTTACAAACTTGCTGGAAAGTTCAGAAAAGTTTTAAACTGCGCGCTCTAGCTATTGCTGACGCATGCGCATTTATGTAAACAATACTACTGGTAGCTGAAGATAGAAGCTGTGCCATTATGAGGCCGACACGGTGAAGTCGCGTGGGTTGTATCTTCTACATCAGAGAGCTGATAGTCTATGAATAAACGCCATCTTTCTGTAAAATGCAATTGATTTATTTCATAGCATATATTGAACATTAATTTCGTGTGCATTTTGTCAAGAATTTTCTTTGTTGTTGCATTTATGAGATTAGAACACACATGTCCGTAAAACGATAACTTGCTCGGTTAATACCGCTGTAGATATGTGTGTGGGACTTTTAATTGCATAAATGACCTTAATGTAAAAAATGAATATGCATAAAAACAATATTCCATATTCAAATTTCCCCTCGGGCAAAATATAAAATTTAAGTATTATCAATGTAAGGCTTAGATTGATATCTCTAAAGATGTGAAATTAATATCTATCGCCACCCTGTTAATGGGTTTTTAAGCCGCTTAACGTGCATTTGGAGTTGTGAAATTTTGTCTAATACCCTCTATATAATACCATATACACTATATTTAGATAGTAATGCTTTTGTATAATAAAATTATATTTTTGTTCAGGGGTCTACGTTCGAGTCTTAATGATCAGGTATTCTTGAAAAATTAAAGATAATATTGACATGACAACGAGCAAGGAGACGCATTTTGTAAAAAGTATAAACGATAGCAACTATTTCTTTACAAATATCCCACTTCGATGATAAAAGTAAAAAGGGGCGTAGTTTTAACTATGTACATACATCTATAGAATTTTAAAGCAGATTTAACACTATATAGAGAGACGGAGGGTGTTCATTTTAAAATATCATGGCATCTTTATTCATAATCATCATTCATATTTCATATTAACTTCTGAAAGGAAAGTCAGTGACTATTAACTTCGTATCACTTGGCTGCACATTTAGAAGAAAAAATTGTTAAGATGTGGGGATATAACGCGATATTAATGCATACCTTATGTATACATATTGTTTCATGCAAATGGGAGGCAGGTAAAAATAACAAGGTATAATATACAATGGTATCACTAAATAATTATTATTTTTATGCGGTAGTATATTAAAAATAAATATTCATCTTTTGATAGGGCCTATAAACATGAAACAACACACTTTTAAATTTGTCACAAAAAGGTTCGATCGGCACTTGATAGAATCTTCCATATTTTTTTTACCCGTACACACGCTCAAACTTGTCTTCAGCCGAAGCTTATTGGCTGAAAAACAATCATTGTTTTTCATTCACTTAACCTTCCATTGTAATAACAGTGAAACGGCGACGTGGAATCAACTCCGGCACGAGTCATCCACTATAAAAAGCCGGAAGAAAATGAAGATTAGTTAATGGCCGCAAATGTCCCTGGAGAAAATTCGAGCCACGGTTTAGTGAAAATGAATGACGTAGAAGTAGGTTTAATGTCTTGTATCAAAGCAGACGATACTCCAACAAGTTGTGTCTTACATATTGATGCCGGTAGACCGGTTCAAGTCGTGCCTGAAAATGACGGAGATAAATTAATTAACGAAGCTAGTTCTGCTACACAAATGCATTTACCTGTAGCAGACGATCGTGTGGAGGCAACAAGTGTATGTGCTAAGGAACTACCCGATAAAGCGAAGAAAAAGAAAGTTACGAAACCTCGGCTTAAAAAGCGGAATCCAAATCAAATAATGATGTTGAAGAAATGCAGAAGAAATAAGGCGAATGACAGGGAGAGGAATCGCATGCATTCTCTGAACAATGCTTTAGAATCATTGCGACAAGTATTACCTACTTTCCCTGAAGATGCTAAACTAACTAAAATTGAAACTTTACGCTTAGCACATAATTACATATATGCGTTAACTCAATTCACTCAAATCATAGACTCAAATTCCAGTGTATCGGATAATATGTTAGAGGGCGATCACGTGGATAAATTAACGAGAAATACGATGATATCAAGTGGGTCGAATCAATCGAGCTTTGATTTCAATTACAATTCGAATAACCGTTTTTCCCAGTTGGGGATGTCCGCTCTGTTTTCCGGAAACCATGCACTCCCGTCGTCAGCAGTCAATTTTAAAGATACGTCGTTTGTGTCGTCAAATGATAAAACATTTTCCCAAGAAACTTTTAATGACTTTGTAGAGGACTATACTAGTTGGGATTCTAATCTTGTGAACTATTAACATTGTGTAGTGAAGTGCGATATTTATCTAGTCTGAACAATTTTTGTTGGAAATATCTATTTTGCTATTGTAAGTTTTATTTTCCTTTTAAATTTGTGAGGCACTTTACAGCCATTTTTTTTTAAAACTTTTATATTAAATTCTTACACTTTGATATCGGTACCTTTTTATATTTAACTATAATTAATTCTTACATTCTGAAATGGGTAATTTTTATATTTAGCTATGATTAATTTTTACACTTTGATATTGGTATAACTTTATACTTAAACTGTAATTAATCCTTACACTTTCATATTGGTGACTGTAAAATTCTTACCCTTTGGTATTGCTATCTTTTAAATTTAACTGTTATTAATTCTTACACGTTGATATGAGTGACTTTATTATGTAAGAGTAATTAATTCTTTGATATCGGTAATTTTTATATTAAATATTTATGTAATTAAAACCATCGAACATTGTTAAATATCTCGTTTGTTTACTGCACTTACTGTATAAGTTTAAAGTAGCTGCATTTCTCGGTTCAAAAGTTTAACACGATTTAAAAAAAAAAAAATGAAACCTTTATTATGCATTACAAGTATTCTTGTGCCATATATTTGAATGAACAAACTTCACAAAATATCCAAGACGAATGTATCTTGTTCCCGATCAACACTGACCCACAGTTCTATTTATTTCATGTTTCTTTTTTTGTGAAATTTTTACTAAGATGTCGTAGTAAGGATATTTAAAGTGATAACCTTTGTTCACTTATTATTGGCCTGCACGTGACAAATTCAATATATGAGAAGACTGTTAAACACCGTATGGTATAATATGACTGTTTCATTAGCCCAGTCGGTGCAGAAAAGTTGGACATTAAACCCCTTCTTTATTTCGTTTCGTTTTGTTCATCCGTTAGGTCCTTGACTAGAAAAAGTTACGTGTCACAATCGTTGCGTAATCTATTCTACGTCTACTAGAGTGCCTATTATGCATCCATATTTTTAAAGAAAGGGCGTCTAATCACTTGAGTTGAATTTCAGTGGGTACAAATGATATTTATTCATTTATCTTTATAGCTTCAATTATTGCATGTTTGGTGAAGTCATTGAGCTTCATTAAACATCGATAATATTGCAATAAAAAGCAGAGAATCCATTGAACCAATCTCAATTAACCCGCCAATAGTGAATAGTTAACTGCATAATATATTATTTCGTATTCATTAATGTGCATAAAATGTGCAACAGCTATTGAAGTGCAACAAAGAGTGAATTCATTTGTAAAGGGCTTTATGCACCCCCGTCGTTGATGCTTGCATATATAATTGCGAATCGATGGTCCAGTTTGACGTTTCTGACTTTAATATAATTAATGTCTAATAGAATTCGAAATTTACAGTGAAAATTTAATTTAGGTTAGTTTACGAAGTGGTTTTTAACGTCTTATTTGTTTGCACCAACCGGGCACCAACATATTGCCATTCTTTTACACGGGACCTCTGCCTTGTTGGACCAGCCAGGGACTTCTGCAATCGTAAAAAGCAGTAAACCATCTCCACCACAATATTATCCACGATTAAATAGTTACGCATTTGTGCACATCTTCTGTAAAAAAATATGGATTTGTTTGTTTTAACTTGAAGTTTACGTTGTCATACTGTCCTGGAGTTTTTTAAATGAATATAATTGTGAGCTGCTGTGATATAGTAAACAAAGAACATGTGATTTAAACAAAGCACACAAACTGAAACATAAGCCCGAGTCGAGTCAAAGTCTCCAGTCGTACTTCCATTGGCTGCATGATCGAGGCTATATGTAGCAAGCGCTGCGCAGGTAATAAAATAGTACGGAAACCATTTGTCGAAGTAGTTTTTATTATCAACTACAAAATAGTTAGATCTCCAACATGATACAAGAATCAAAGTCCCACCATCCCACCAGTGGTAAAAATGTAGCTCGCTTACCAAGCGGTCTAGGATTCGCCTCTCTTGATTTTTAGGTGTGTTTTCCCCTTTGTAGTGGTACTGGGCGGAGGGTTAACAAGAAACAGTGTCTAGTCGTTCGGATGGTTATAAGGATGGAGCTAATATTGAGACATAGTATATTTTGTCCTTATCACACATCAGTTGTCAATGGGACCAATTCTTCATAGTCCGTCGCTATGAAGAAATACTATAAAAAATGGGTATTGATAAACCGAACCCTAATAATAGATATCAATAAACCGAACCCTAACCCAACCCTAATGATGGATATCGGTGGACTAACGAACCCTGACACTAACCTAACCTTAATAATAGATATCGGTGGACTAATGAACCCTCGGACTAGTGACCATTCCCCCAAATTTTAAGCGTCTTTAACACTATCCGCGCAATATCAGATTCCGACATGCGCCCCCCCCCCCATCACTCCCAACCACACACACATCAGCTGTATCTACATCCTTGCTTCATAAGACAACTATAAATCACAAATGAAATTTTAAAAAATCAAAAGTATTCAGCAACAGCAAGTCAAGTCAAATGGACAATGCGTAAATACATAAACTACAAAACAATCTCTGCTTTAATGTCATTCCTTTTTAAAAAATTTATGTTTTTTCAGTATTCTATTTTCGTCTTTGTATAATTTCTGGAAAAAAAACAATGCTTCATTAAGTGGGAATTTGCCATTTTCAGATCAATTATAAGGTATTTCCTGACATTGACTAATCAAATAGTTAGAATTATTTTATCTGATGAAAATTAAAAATTAATCGTGGAAATAATCTAATTTCTGGTTGCATTGGACAGTAATTGACAAGATGGCGCAAGAATCGTCCTGACTCCTGCACTTGTATGTATTATTAAGCATGTCACCGTCAGTGCGTGTATTGTTCCGATAGTCGGTTGTCTAATTACTGGCCATGAAAGGCGAATAATTTACTGGGAGAATTAATTAGAACTTGCGGTGATTTGTAAATATTTTATAGGATACTTAAAGTGAATTGTCTTTACGAATACGTCACACGCAACATTTTGATACTTTTGTTCTTTGATGTTTATAGGGTTAACACTGATTTTACTAATTTATATGAATGACAAAGCGATAGCCCGTCCTATATATTAGTCATTTTGTGTTTAGTAACGACGTAAATAGTTGTTTATATGTACTGCGTAGATCTTATGTTTACCAATGACAACTATCTGCAGTATTTTTTTTTTATAAACAATATTTTATTCAGAATGTCTGAACGGGATTGGGGAACAGGCTTAGCCTATGTAAAACCCCTCTCCCTATCTGCAGTTCATTAAGAGAGGACAGTGTCAGAATAAAATTAAAATGGATACCATTAACAAATAGAGGTCTGAGTGCAGATCTCTCGCCTTAACGTAAATTATTTGTTGTTTTTAAAGAACATTTTAACATTTTTGAAGTTGGGGGCGAGATATTGTTTGAAGTGAAAACAGTTTCATAAAGAAAAGTCACCAAAACGTCTTGGATTGGGCTTTCGGGGATTTTGGTGAGGTCTGAGAAACTTAATCGGACAGTAGATCGTATGAAAAGTGTTCGATTGTTTGTTAATTTTTGCTGAAAATAATGAATGTACAGCAAAATAGTTTATATGAATTTTCTCACTTGTTTTCGTATGCTATTAACTTCATGAAATATGCTCGACTGTTGTGTTTCAATGGTACATCGATATAGATTTAACGCTTAGTTGGTGGATTGTTCGTCAATCTATTTAAAACGCACATCCTATTACATTTCATTTTGTTTTACCCGCCTTCACTATATTATGATTTGGAGGACTTTTATATAACCCGCGTCCTGGTTGGTGCGGGGGATTAGCCAATGAAACGGCCTGGGGCCAGTTTCACGAAATTTTAACTAAAGATAAAATCCAAATTTTAGTAGATTCTTCAATTTTGATTGGCTAAGCACTAAAATCAGTCAGATATTAACCAAACAAATTACTAAAATTTGGATTGTATCTTAGTTAAAATTTCGTGAAACAGACCCCTGATTTCTTGGTGTGCGTTTTTCGAAACTGTGGCGAATAGAAAGCAAAAAGTTGCATTTCCAAATACCCATTTGAAACATCAACGATGATTTGTTTATTAAATGTCTGACGTCATAGAGTAAAAAGCCACTCGAATGGACCCTGGCGCGACCTCCCACTACCGCCGCCAGATCTTCATGTAGTAGAAGTTATAGAAAGTATCAAAAAACGAAACGAAATATAGATCAGACCCCCGAGTTCAAAAAATATTCACAGGCTTTAATTAAGAATTTAATCATCTTTCAATCACTATTCATGAAAAATACCTTTAATCCAGAAACACAAAAAATTGAACATAGCTTTTTATTGGCGTATTTCATACATTAAAGGGCTACATTTTAGTTCAAATAAAGCGAATTATTTGAGTAAATTCTGAAGTCTGAAAGTGTTCTCAATTATCGGTCGTTTGAGCAATGAGCTGAATGGAATTTAATATGGACTTTTTTTTGGGAACATTCCCAAAGCATTAACGGAATCGAAATCTTGAATAGGCGGTTGGTCGAGAAAGACGCATGTAGGTAATTCAGTCGTTCATGATAGCACCTGTATAAAGGTCGCTGGTAACCGCTTCTCTGTAGACTTGTCGAACTTGTTCTATTTCCATCTGACCATGATACGTGCTAGTATTATTAAATAAGTATCAGCATTGAGCGCATGTAGAGCCGCGGTGGCTCAGTGTAGTCATGACGACGGGGCCAAAATCCGAGGTTGTGTGTTAACATTGTCTTGCACGTAAAATAGCTCTTTGACAGTTAGAATTCGAAGTCTCGAACTCAATATCATCCAAAGTCTTACACGTTGAATTATTTGTCAATTCAAATCAACATTGATGCTGTTATCTTACCTTGAAAAGGTAGGCTCTGATATCCAATATTTAACACAAAATAAACAGTTTACCACTGGTACACGAATCGTAAATCATAATGCGTGTCAACGCCATTTGTAACAAGGGGCTCGAAGAACGGGGCAAGACATACACCGCATGTACTGTCAGACGGTGTTATAATATTCTTATCTGGGGAGTATAAGCAATAAGTATTCCATGTAGACTGGAATGACCATTCGATTCGATTGAGACATATGAAATAGGAGTAAAAACAGAAACGATTGAATGTACATGTAAATCAGTTTATATACATTCATATTAGATTACTATATGCCTTTCGAATTTGTGTCAATTTCTAGGTACCAAATATTAGCGATTTAGCTCCTTTAAGGGTGGGCCACTGCAGAAAAGTAGGTCGCTCTACTCCACCTCGTTTCATTAGAAGACATATTAAGGAGACAATTATCACGCTGCAGATGAGATTTAAAGGTAGGGTGGGGAGAGATATAAGTCACCAGCCATTACTGTTTGTTTGGACCCGTTTTATTAGTACTCCTGGGGACATATTAGTCCCCAATGAATTTAAGTGGATCAAAATACCGTGTATACATTTTGGTTGATACAAATAAAGATTACATGTACTTAAAGACAACCAAAATTCAAATAGTTATAACGGATCTTAATAATTGCCTCTGAATTTCCCCACCGCTACACAATATCATGCTCAAAAGAGAATGGAAATTTGTATGGTGGCATTTAGCAACAACCGAAAAAGGGTTTGAGAAAAAGCTGTGTTGGCAGCGAGTAAGGCGATACTAACCTGGAGGTCTCATGGTAGCCGAGACATTCCTTGGGGTTTTCTAGTGTGGTTTTATCTGCTAGTGGTGCAGGATTGGGCGAAAAACAGGTCCCATGTACAAGTTGGCTTTAATCTAAAAAGAACCAACTGCTGGTTGGCATAGTGTGCTATCCAGCGTCTACACTATATTATTAATAACCGCGATAAATGTCGGCCATTAATAGAATAGAAGGGAGAGAGAGAGAGAGAGAGAGAGAGAGAGAGAGAGAAGAGAGAGAGAGAGAGAGAGTACCATGCACCCAAACACACCCAACTTCTTGGTGTTATTTATACTAATAAATTCACGCTCTATGATGTCATAAAGTGTTCGATTAGTAGCACGGCGGAGCAGGTACAATTAAACTGAACTTACATTCTAGAACTAGATTGGTAATGTTAGCATTAGATGATGATTAATAAAAATAGAGTAATGATAACAACAAATAAGATCCGCACACAATACTCCATCACAACCTATATTTCTTCCTAATCTTTTGTTAATTTTTGCTTTAATTTTTCAGAAATCACATTGTTGGCAAAGTTAACCCCTATTTCCCCAAACAAGATGGCCCAATTGTGCTGTTATGCACAATATTTTAACGGTTTCCACTCGTTGTTAAATTTATATTCTGCAATAAAGACTACATTATCTTCTTAAGAGATCCTATATCCATTGAAAGTCATATAGTATTGACAAAGTCTAATCGTCATTGTTGTTTGAAATTAACTGTATTGTGGAGAACAACGAAGGAGATTACCAGTTTAGTTTCTCCAATTGAAGCAGGTGAGACAACTGTTGGAGTTGTCTCCCTTGTAAATGATTTTCACTTTATAATATATAAAGTTTAGCGTTTTGGCTGTAAAAACAACATCCGAGCAGTAACGACATTGTGCCCTCAGTAACAGATCACAAATTTTCTTTTCTGACTGTGTCTACCATGCATAAATGAAATGAAATGGAACTAACGTCAATGTGGTATGAGGGAAATTTGCCCGGACAGCGGCACGACGGCTTATCTTGTATGGAATTCTTACTACCAAGGGTTCTTTCAGGCGGACACGGGACCTCGGATTTTCGCACCATCCGAACGACTAGACACTCCCCTTGCTTGGGTTTATGTCCTGCACATTTTCCAAGGGGAAACCACGCTGGAAAATCTCGAAGAATTTACTCCGCCAATACAGGGATCGAACCTCAAATCTCCAGCTTAGTATTAATGAAAACCCATGGGAGACTTGCATCTGTAGCAGTGGGAGGAAACCGGGGAAAACCCACGAGGTTGGAGAGGCGACCCTACTCCTTGTCACGTACAACCGAGGAATCGAAACCACGCCACTTGACTCATTAACATCCACTCGTCACATACTACAGGCTCAATTTTACTCTAATATTTCGCTTTGCACATAGGGATCTGTAGCAGTGGCAGGAAACCGGGGAAAACCCACGAGGTTGGAGAGGCGATCCTACCCCTTGCCACGTAAACATATCTAAAAAAAATAAGACTTTATTAAATTATAAGTTTTAATAAAATAAATTTTGGCTCAAAACACGAAAATGGCGTGGGGGAAACAGTGTCAGTATCTTAGGTTTGAAAAAATTACAAAGGCAAATTTAATGGGGTATTATTATTACGTCTTACTATTCTACACCAACCGAGACAGTGAAGACTTGATATTCGGACCAGACAGCGGCGTTGCGGCCTAATGTTATTTCGCATTCTCTCAAAGGTTCTTTTACGTGCATGCCAACGTGTACACGGGACCTCGTTTTTATTGCATCATATCCGAACTACTAGTATCTGTTTCTCGTCATGTCTGTACCTTAGTTACACACTGAATCACTGCGGTCCGAATCGCAAAAGTAAATTCAATTTAACAAGAAATTCAGGAAAATATAATTTTATATAATTGACAGTGTTAATAGTACTTCAGTGTGAATAACCACAATATTCCCCGAAAGAAAGTTCTTATAAATTTTAATGTAAACAGTAAAAGCCTTAATATTCAATTGGATAAGTATAATAATGGCGTCCAAATTAGTATTTATTTCACCCAAAGTTCACAACGCATACAAAGGAAAATTGATGAATGCACAACAGTCATATTAAATTTGACAGCCAAAAAGCTGATCCCGTGTTATTGAAAAGAGACGCATGTCATTTACTGAAGTCGCGAAAATAAATCCTCTTAAAAGAGTAAGTCATCTCATTAAAAATATTTGTTTATTGGCCACTAAGATGGTGTTTGTCGTCTGCGTACTAACAACTACACTAACCTGATGCTATTTGCATTATTGTGCCAATAACACACGTGCTTGTCGCGTGTAATGGCTGAACACGATTCATCCAAGGCCATAAACGCCACGCGACTCTCGCCAATTCTCGTGATAAATTGAAGTTGGTCTCGTGGCTATCAATAAAACAAAATGAAAAATATGTTGTTTGTATTTGAGTAAATTTAGAAGTTTTGAAGAGCGTATCATCACGCGGTACTTCAACTTACATCGAAACATGCCGTTTGTCTCTTCCGTTAGTAATTTGATTTAGTGAATAGCCCAGTGACACAGATAGGACCTTATCTCTATGTCACGTACTCTAATTTACTAGTTTTACTACCGTTTCGTCTTACATGGACAAAAACAGAATATGAGATACTAAATTTTCTTAAACAGGTGCATCACGTCATATTTGTCTACGCGGAAGAAAATATAGAATAAAGGTCGTACGTGGCATGCTTGTAATCAGGTACCAGGACTGACCCTTGACAGAGAGCTGCAATACTGTAGAAAATATGTAATTGTATAACCGTATTTCCACCAATATGCGAATAGTATTAGATTTTGATAAATTAAATGAGTTCAAATATCCAATCCGGGGTATGGTCTGAAAGTCATTACCCGAATGAATTTGTTAGAAAATTGATATATTCCTTTAATAATTGATGTTTCAACAAACTTTGATGTACAATTATATTCCGATCACTATACAAAACTGCTTTTTAGAAACTTAAGAAACAGAACTCAAATAGTTTACATCTGCGTCGATATAATTAATGATAACATAGATAACTATTTAATGACATGGATTAAAGGTCAACTTCAATGAACAATAAAAATATCTTCTAAGAGCATTTCAATCTCACGTCACATTCATTAATGTACGTGTGGCACAAATGTCATATTGCTGCTTTCTATTATTGGTGGATAAATCTTTTAATGTTTTTTACGACTTGGGCGTGTGTTTCATGTTCTGAGACGCGTGGACGGAGACGTTTGTTAAGCTAAAGGACTGTTCATCGTAGTTATTTTTACAGCCTAGATTGGTGATAGCTTGTTCAAGCGATGGTAAAAAAGCAATTAAAGTTCAGTCAAAAAAAAATAGAAAATGATTTGTTCTGAATGAAAGACGACCATTAAAAATGATTCTCCGACATGCCATACATGTCGTAAATTGAAGAAAGTGAAAGGTGTTTGCGTGTTGGATTGTTATTACCATGGTAACTGGCTGTATGCTCTAGTCGTTATATATAATATTAGTGTTTTTACACCTAGTGAATCTACTCAATGTAAGATGTCGTAAAAGTGTCAAAGATCACCCCAACTGCATCCTATTGAATCAGCTCCATTGAAAATCAGCCAAGGACAAATGTGGTCAATATTCCAATACGTAAAGCACATGACTGGTCTTGTACAGGTTTTTAAACCCTTTTATGAAAACATGTGTTAAATCTCAGGTATACATAAATGTCAGTATTAAATTTATCGACTTTTTGTCACATCCTGACTTGACTTTTAAAATCAACAGATGAAATTTTTGGAATAAGCTACTGATTTCTAAATTATTAAATCTGGAAAAAAGTTTAATGAATAAAACACATTATAATCATTTTTAAAAAAAAAAAAATTCATTTGACGTATTTACTGATGTTTATTTATTTAATTTTCAAAGGGTGTTAATAAAACTCTGAAAAGGCATGTGCTGAATTTATATTAATTTAAAGGCAGAACGTTATACTACCAGGCAAAGCATTATATTTTGTAACTCTAACAAGGCTTTTCAATTAACAGTTCGATCATTTCTTATTTTGTTTATGATATAAAGCAGTTTGACTTCAAGAAGTATTCCCTTTAACTGTCGGCGACACTAAACTTACAGACACATCACTCGACTTCCGCGTAGGTTTATTTAGTGCATTAAGTAACGGTACAAATAAAGCGTTACAAGTTGAAGTAAAGGGGTTTCATTCTATACATCTTCAACAATAACCCTGCCTCTTTTTATATAATAGCGTGAATTTCATCACGTCCTCTATTCATACCTTTTTATAAAGTCGTCTTTGTGACGTCATGTAAAACGATCTCTCGGCGTTGTGTAGGGTAATCTATTATTATGCATATATGCATCATTATGTGGTGAGACTGTTATCTTGAACCTTTAAAATACCACATTCATACAGGTTTTTTTATATAACGAAGACGTGCAGAAGTCATACAGTGTGTTACGAGGGAATTTGTCCCGGGTAGCGACACTACAATTATCAGTTTGTTGTCAGCGACATACAGGAACGTTAGTTTTCGTCCAGACTGAATGACCAGACCCTTTTCATTACCCGGCTAAATAGATCAAGAAATCGCGGCTTCAACCCCAGTGTTAACCGAGAAAGTTCCTCGGGATTTCCACCGTGATTTATCCAAGACAAAGGATTGGGAAAGAAACATAGTCTGCGTTCTCAATGGATGCAAAAGAACCCATGGCAGTTGGAATTAGATGCATGAAGAGTATGTCAATGCGAAAATTATTCCCTCATAGCACACGGCATAGCATATATCCGCCATCTTAGTTAACGTGGTTGGCGGAGAAAAATGGGACGTTAAACTATGTCCTATCTTTATAGTTTACCTTTAGGTTTGCCATCAAAATAAAGTTATGGTTGGTTGGATTTTGTGATATATCCAATCAAGATCGGGATAGTTCCTTAGTTAAAATGTCTCCTTACTTATTTATTGAGTGATGTAAATACCTATTAAGTTTCTGAATGCCAAAGTAAAGAGAAATCTTGAAGGTATTGTGCTTGGACGATTGACACGTGTAGAAACGTAAATTCACTCGGTGTGACACGTAATCTAATAAGTATTGTATTCTTCGTCTATTAACTTCAAGAATAACTTGCTAAACTCTTATTTACGACACTGTCCCCTTAGAATAACTCTCCTTCTGTCTCGTATTAGATAATCAAGACGACGACACGACTTTTAATGACTTTTTTCGGACTTCTTTCAATAACACGACACGGAGGCGAGGCGTGTTTTATTCTTTCTAACGTAAGGGGTATCCCTCCATTCATCGGTCCATTCTCGTTAAGATGCGGACGTATTGTCATGATTTGCTGCGAGTCCGACTCATCTTACAGAGAACGGAGGTTACGTCAATGGGGAAGACTCATTGACAGTGACCCACATTATTAGTCTCGGATACAAAGCTGATGTCCCTCCCTGTGACCGGGGTGACTGTTTCTGCTTGCGGGTATGGAGCCACGATTTAGGAGACGTTACTTTTACTACCTGCTGAGTGAATTCACAACCCGTATATCTGTCTTTACAAATTCTGTGTAAACATGATTAATGGTAGAAAAGGGCACTAATGGCGATGATTAAGGCCCACAAGTAGAACATATAACATCTTAAGTCATGCTACATTTATTCTGGACACCATTCGCTCTTCATTTAAAGAGGTAAAAAAAGATGTCAAGAACATTACGTCATATTTGATATATTGGCATATGTCACAGCTATAATGTCTTCTTCGGTGATTTTACGATGTGGATGCTGGGAATCTCTCCAAGATAAAAACCGATTAATATTATTACATGTATTATTATTTCAAATACATTATCGACGTTTTTGAGATTTAACACTTTAAGGTTTTGCTATATTCATTTTTTTTTACGAAATCAATAATATGGTTATGAGAAAAATATTCATGGGGCCTAATTCACAAAAACTCGAACTAAGATATTTAAAGGGGGGGGGCATTTCATTGCTTGACAGTTAACCGAATGAAGGGTCGAAATTCTTAAACTATTTTGTGAATACGGCCTCTAATTTGTAAAATAATAGATACAATATTTACTTTTAATTAGTTTTACCAATTATTAAGTGGAATCGGCCATTTTACTTTGTACTTTCCAAGGTGGTAAGCTACGGAAAATAAGGCAATAAATTGATTATTTCGAGCGGATATTTATAAAGAAAGATGAGGACTCACACAGAGTTGTATCTCAAACAAAAAAAATGATAAAATTATCTGTCAAGATTTTTTCTTCTGTAATTACAAACCAAATCAACAGCATATCTCTTAATTGTGTATTTATGTTATTAAAAGATTACAACCCTGAAGACCAAACACTTCAATTAATCTAATACCGCGCTAATTAGGGTTATTTTATGAATTCGCGTTATAAGCTTGCAAACATTCGACAGTATTTTTTAGTGACCGTGTTAATACTAATGACAAATGGCGATTATTTATAACGCCTAACATGCAATGTGTGTCTTTCATCTTGGCGGCATGGCGATTTTGTCGGGCATTGAGCCACGGTCAGAAGCAAAATGCAAACATTAACTAAAGGGATTTGGGGCGTGGGGGAACCTGGTGGTAGTGACGAGGACAGACCCGAGCGGATTAACTGGCTAAAGAAAAGGAGATAATATTCGCGGCTACTGTTTCTAAGACTCTCCTTAACCCGTAGCGTCTTCTAGATACCCCACCTGTCCGCTTCTACCTCTGTAATGTAAATGAGGACATTTTTCTCTTAATAATTGTTTGAACTGACCCATAGCTTTGACCCTATTTTTGAAAGATCGAATAAATGAAAAAAGCGTTTATAATACAAACGATTCATTAATTTCGTCGTATTCTCTACATGTAAACTGTCAAACGCATGTTTGGGTCCATGTATGGAAATAACATAAAAAAAAAATCTAGTAATTATTAAATAATTAAGATATAAATGGATTAATTGGGTAGCCCCACAAATAAGTTTAGAAATTGGGTGGATGTTCAAGCATGGTCTACAGAACGATAAACTTAATTGATTTAGCAATATCTCTCAAAGTTTCAAGTAGTATCCTAACACAATACCGAAGATTCTGTTTTCATGCTTTTATTTATAAATGTCCTTTATATTTTTATTTTGTTTTTCGTCCTTTAGGATTATACATCGTATAACTGTTCACCTCATATAAAGTAATTGTGGCGAAACTGAAAACGTGCCTTGGACTTTACATGTTTCAATCTAAGATCAACTATGAGTTATTAAAGATACGTTATGGAAGGTTAGATAAACAGCTGACAGTTCCCACTACACTATGATAGTTAACAACTAGATAATGTAGAGGGAATTGTTTGAAAGTTTCAATAAAATTGATCCGCTCTGACCCGCTATTTTAGCGATCATCATTGCTAAATTCGGTATGATAAAATCATAGTTTTGATTATCCGATTATAATCCAGTAAATATCACTGACTAGCGCTGGCATCGAGAGTTGATTATAGTTTGGTTAAGTTAATTAATGTCTGGGTAAATTAATTAATGTCTAATTAATTTATTTACATAACATTTTGGGCCCACAGAAGGACCTGCAATAATAATATACAGATTTAGCTATGTATGTTTAATATAATACCTATATCCACATACACAGCGTGATTATCTCTATAATTATATAGATACCAGTGATAAACGATGAGCAAATGAGGTGATAAACGATGAGCAAATGAGGAAATAAGCCAGTCGAAAATAAAACTTACTCGTGTTTATAAGTACCGTATATAGTTCTCGACAAAATAGTCTTCTATGGACCTCGAATCTGACCAGTTTTTAGGATTCAATATTTATTGTCACTTTGACTTTATTTTCCAACTATGTGTATTACGCTTAATGCCATACATATTATTTGTTTTTTTACTCACTCTCTTCTTTCTGCCTATTATTAAACTTTACGTTATAGATATATGTAATTATTTTCTTTTTTGCTAGTTTAACAGAGATTTTATTTTTATTTTCGGAGGGGGTGGGGCACTTTGACTTAAAGTCATAGACAAATATTTTTTGATTTCTCTCTCCTTTTAAAAATGAAAGAAAATGGCGTGTGCCTAGGGTATCATTATAAAATGTACCCGTGTATGTGTGTGGTGGTGGTGGTGGTCATAGGAATATAACGCCGTATATAGCGACAGGTGTTAGTCACACAACCAAAACTATAATACCAGACCATACAACTTCTTTTTACCAGAATTCAATTGTGTCCGACACAGTCGAATGAACATCAATACCCTACGTTCCTGGCCAAAGGACAGTGGTAGTCAGTGTACCGTTTAGCTCGTAGCCTGGTCATTATTCCTCCTGCATCTCGAGTACCTTCATATCAAAAAGACCGTCAAACTTCACACATTAACAATAACCAGAATCTTTTTTCAAGTTGAATTGACGTCCCTCGTATATCCTTTAACTCAAACCAGCAACCCAAACTCAGATGGTCTGGACCCGAACCCCGAACCCTGTTCGCTACGAACGGGAAAAGGGTGTAAGAGAAATGTATATTTTCCGGATCGTCCTCTATATTACTTACGCGAAAGTCACATACTAATGTACAATGAATGTATAAAAGCTGGTTGGCATTCAATGTTTTACATTTTTATTGTAATTTCTAATCAATTTTGTTCGGTTTATTAAGTCATTACAAATTGGGCTCGGGTCAAAGAGTACAGGGCGTCGGAAACCAATATTAAAATGGTTACTTTGTCTTTATAAATATACTGCGAGATAACAAAATCAAAATGGGCCAAATATTGAATTCTAATAAGTGTTTTTAATATCGAATGTATGGAAGCGTATAGGGGTCAATAGCACGATAATAAGTCAATATATTGTGATTTTGTTGACGATTTTATCTCTGAAAAGGCAATTTTTGCCAAGTTAATTGAATAACTCGCTAATTTGCATGTCGTCATTTTGTTTTAGATGCACACGCTGACATACCGCATGGCAATATTTTGCAAATATGTCGACATATACTACGGCGAAATGGAATATGTCGCCAAAGCTTCCGAATAGCAATATCTTACCGCAAATGTGTACATTTAAGACGAAATGGGGACATAAAACATAGCGTGTTGACTCAATTACCTAGGCAAAAATTAACTTTTCAGAGATAAAATCATCAGAATAATCACAATATGTTGACAAAATACCAAGTTAATATTGCGGTATCTATCGCGCTATTGACCCCTATACGCTTCCATACGAATGTTATGCACTATGTTGAGATAGAGCTAGCTATAGCCCTTTAATAGGGAAACGATAACAATACAACAATGCGACAGAGATTGTGTTAAAAAGAGAAAAGAGAAACAACTTCTATCCACTTTGCAATAACTCAAAATATTTTCATAGAAAGTGTCCACACCACTAAAATATTTAACTCATTGAATATTGGTCGACAAAATATTAGTGTTGTCCGTGTATTCATCCGCCCGGTATATGATGACGTGATTTATGTTGTAGTTACAGCACGGGAAAGGAGTTCTGCTTTCCCAATGTGTTGACATATTTTAACAGAACAGTTAAAATGATGTATAGGTGGTCATAAAGTGCGGGATTTTCACCTAAACATATCCAAAGAACAATGCGGGAACATGGTTTCAAAGCGGCATTTGACGCTATAATCATAATCCTCAACCATTATCGAACATATATAACTGTACTTTATAATATATAAAGACCAATATTTCTCGACCCAGAGGATTGAGACCTCCACCCCTTAATTTCCCATACCAAATCAGCGATCATTGCACCTCTGGACATCTGTTATTTTTTGTGCGTAGTTTTATACTACTTTGTATTATGACCATTTAAATTGTAACATATTGCTTCGCGCTATATTACGTTAAAGTTGTGCGAAACACTTGCTGAATTTTTCCTTTTTTTTAGTATGCCAGTTCCCCGCCCCCCCCATTGTAGAGTTGGATTAGGGCGATAAAGCAGTGGTTTTATTTCAATTATCCCAAATAGGTTGAATTTGACTGGGTCAATAAATTAACAAAAATAAAGTATTTTAGAAAACACCAAACTAATAATAACCAATAAGAACCCTTTGTATCCATCAGCCTGGCAACATTTCTGGTGTAATACAGGAATAGTTCTAAAATCGGTCTCGATTAAATACCGAGATACAATACTGGTAACATAACCATAGGCGGTACAATTAAAAATTTTATAATCATCGATGGCGTAGTACAATGTAGATACCTCGCACATTCTGAATTTTAAATACTATGGTCAAAATGTGATTTCGGGGGAAATGGGGTTGGCCCAAGGTATATATATAGAGTTACCTCCCCGTTATATTTGAAGCCTTTGAAATCGATTCAGCTAGAATTCGACTCCAAGATTATAACCTGGCTTCGAAAGCTTTTATACCTCGAGGTGTACTAAACCTTAATTTAGGCCCGCGATGACCATAGAAACAATTTAATAGGTTAAGGATGCATCAATGCACATATTTGTTTTAATGGTTTAATTTAACATGATTTTTATTAAATGATAATCATTATAACATAATCTTAATTTGACTTCTGTTATTCTTGGGGGAATTAATTCAACATAATTCACTATAAAAAGGCCACAATTTGTTTGCAAACATGAAGCATATGTCATAATTATAGGATAAATAATCATAATTGTGTTTGTTCGCTTAATAAAAAAACCTTTGTAAGAAAAACACAATATATAATCCGACATATGCAGTCTCATTTTGTTAATTTGGGGTAATTTGTTTCGAGTTTTTGTTTTGTAGATAGTTTTTCTTTATTCTCTTTACATGCAAAAATAAAACTGCGCGATAAATGTTTTTAATCCTATAATTAAAGTGAAAAAATACAGAGAGATCAAAGAGAGTAAGGATCTTAAGGACTGACTGGTCGATATGGTTGAACGGTGTACTTCTTAAACGCCCAGGAAATAATTTCGTCAAATGAAGCGAGCGACGAACTAATCGTTGAAAGCTGTCCATACAAATCCACGTCAAAAGTTATGGCTATATTGACAGGTCCAATTCTATAGGAAACCTGTGAATATCGATTCGTTATAGCACATTGATACGTTTTATGAAATATATTTCCATTTGTATATGTTTCCCTTTAAATCATATTTAATGATAAAAACCAACCATTCTTTAAGCTTGATCTCTTCAAGAATAAGTGTTAGGTGATAATACAATATCATGACAGATTTCTTCTCTATCAATACCTGCTCGTTTTCTTTCTTCCTCGTCTGTCAACACCTCTTCCAACAGCTAGATATTAAAGAACACGGACCCCTTTTCAATGAATGTCCTTACAAGTTGTTCGGCATAATATTACACAAAAAACCCAATCCACGCATCGTTTCAGATTTTATTAATAATTATAGTGTTCTAATTGATTTGTAATGTTTGCCATTGACTTTATGCACCATACCACACTTCAATTTTATTGCTTCCTTAAGAAACGAGGTCGGGCAGTCGGGTCTAATTACGTATGCAGATCGGACAAAAGAAGCATGGGTAAACAATGGCACCAAAAACCGATGTTCATTTAAATAAGTCATAAATCCCTTAAATGTTTAATATCGTGCTACTAAAATTAGTTGTAGAAAACAAACCTATTGCCTTGGGATAATGTTTGCAGACTAAAGTTCTTTCTTCAGTCTCTCCCCAAATGTCTGTAACCACCTGCATGGGGGTATGAGTTCTGAAGTTGTTTTACTCGTACGTGTTCTACTGTAGCAACAATTGGCGGGAATAAGTGTGATTAAATAATTCCTTAATTTGGAAATAATGAAAGTGTAATTGACTTGTTTGATTACACGCTATAATAAAATGACATCTGCAGCACAAATCAGAGATTAGGTAATTGCTAATAGATTATCTAAGTTTTGGTTATTTTTAATAATATTGTGTTGGAGGTGTTTTAAAATATTTTATATGATAAGGAAGGGTAAGGCGTATGTTTTAAATACTTGAAAATTTCCAAGTAAATTATTGGTGGCATGTTTCGATAAACTAAAGAGCAGATGGTTTAAGAGATAGTTTAATAGAAACATTGTCTTATCACAATGTGATAGCGATCCCCATCTCTACCACTTAACATTTTCTTAAATAAATTTAAAAGGTTGACAATATATAAAAGTATGATATAAATTTGTTATCTGTATGAAATGGTGTCAAGTCAAAGGCATAATCTTTTGTTATGTGTACATGTAATGTTATTAATATGAAACGTTATATTATATGATTTGTTTCTATAATATCGATGCTCTATATGATTTGTTGTCAATATGTAATGTTATGTATAATTATGTTTTCAATACGTGATGCTATAATATACTTCAATATGTAATGTTTTAATATGCTTTCAATACGTAATGTTATAGTATGTTTTCAACATGTAATGTTATAATATGTTTTCAATATATAATGTTATATATAATCTGTTATATAAAATATGTTTTACACCCGGCTAATGCAGACGGGCATACACCACGCAGTGTTCAGTGGAGAAAATCTGGCTCAATCAATGGTACTTTTACGGACAAGCCAGTGTATCCATGGGGTCTCGTATTTTTGTTCCATCCCAACAACTAGATTATTTTAAAAGTTGTGCATTTTTGATCGTATTTATTTACCACAAAGCATAGGGTGGCCTGCTTTTGTTTAAACTGTAAGGCTAAATAGATCTTTAACGTACACTTTTAATAGGTACACGAAAACTCAATAATTAGCGTTTAAGCCACGGGAATAACAAATGTGAACAGACCTTGGTTCTAATCTGGGACAGTCTGGCATCGAAGACCAAATGTAACCAAACACGGAAGGAATCTGAAAACAGAATAGATTTATATGCTTTCCGATCTAACAACTACTACACGAAACACATCTCTTTTATAATTAATGACATCAGGAGTCCCGAAACCCTGAATCCTGGGAACAAATTCAATACAGGTGAAATCTGATCAGTAGTCAGAGCAATAAATTCGGGGTTCTTCTCGTGCGAAAAGCTCGTTCCATTATTGCATCATAATTTTTCTTGTCAGGTCGTTGAATTTAAAATACCTTTTATACTGATGTAACAATAACAATGTTGCATGTTTTAAACCCGTAGACATTAAAGACATATTTATGTCAGGGCGATGTTTGTGCCCCGTGTGTGTAATGGATTAGTGAATTAGATTATCGATGTTTTGTGGTTAACCTGTCTTTGTTACATATTGTTACGTTATAACCTCTGCCATTGTTAAACTTTGATTTATATTTGCCTCACCTATTCCAGCAGTTTTCTCCATTATGTACTCGTTTTGTTTGGAACTCATAAATTTTACTTCATGAACAAACAGATGTAAATTGATCTTCCTAGGCTTTAAACTTCAAAATATTAAACTGAATTTTTTTTTAAAAAAGATAGAGGTGTGATTGTTTAACAATATTTTTGAGGGCGTACGTTTCCAATAAATCTTAGTTACAGCGAAAGCTAACGAAACTCTTATGTTATTGTCTCCCTTTAAAGTCATCGGTTAATATTTATTCATTGTACGAACAATCTTTTTTTGCATATTAAAGTAACGATGTGTCATTTTCGTTTTAGCGAATGTAGATATATTAAAATACGCTTCAATAATGGAGGCAGGTATTTTAACACACTAACTAAAATGTCGGTACTAAATCCACGCTAATATAAGTCTGGTTATTTAAAATTTTGATTTAGAAATCAAATAAATATACCAATGCTGAATCACCCACCCCACCCCTCGGCTTAAATTCAATCGGATTTTTTTTTAACTCTGTTCACGGAATTTTTAATATACACGGTCACTATTGTGCACACTTAGGCTACTTTAAATAATTTGGCCTCAATGTCCTTCTGTTGTATTTCATTATCTAGGTTGAATTTTTGTAATGTTTTATTTAATGAATTAATCAGATCGAAAAATCATTTTGAATGTATATCTAAGGGGAAGATGTAACATTTAGCTATTTCTTCCACTGCTTTTCAATCTTTAGAAATGTGATAACACCACATCTACGTTATGCCTCTAAATCATTATTTGTTTTCATATCGTTGTAGATTACTTTATTTCATTTAAATTAATTAATCTCAGCAACACTAAAAACAGCTATCCATTCTGGCAGCAATATTTCTGTCGGCATTATATTGCGATTATTGTGCAACGTCAGTATGGAGAGTTACAATCTCAGTGTATTTATTTTAACAGTAGTTTGTCCGGTTTTGTGAACAGATGGTGTAACAACGCACCACTTGTAAACGGGTACTTAGTATCAAACTATACGCATGCCCTTATATTTGTGTATAGAGGTTAATTACCGACCATAATAAACCTAATCTAAGATCGCGACCCTCACGTTTTGATTAATAGCTACGCGTTTTTTCACACTTTCTACAGTTTTTGTTTTCAACAAAAATTGTGAATAACAAAAGTACATTCATTAAAAATTATAGAAACCATTGAGAGTTTGCTCTGAAGGTGTTAACGATGCTAATTATTTTCTTTCAGAAAAGAAAAGAAAAAAGTTAACTTTGATAAATCACCGCTCTAGAAAGTATAGCTATTAATTATTTTATCTCTTTTTGGTATACATGCAATTACGCGCTATTAAACTTTACCTTCTTTGGATTACGATAATCGTTGTCATTTTTCGTATTTTAGCCCAACCAGATGTTAAATTATATGCACATAATGTTATCAGATAGTGTTTATTTAAGCGTACACGAAACTGCTTTTCGGGAGTAGCGATTGAATAATGGGGGCAAATGACGTCTCTTTGACGAAATCCTGCATCTATACGTTTAATACAGAGAGAGGGAGAAGGGGGGGGGGGCGTTCACTCGACACAAACTATGTCATTTTGGGTCTAACATATTGCTCAATTTATTTCAATATTTGTTTGTGAGTTGGGGTCTTTAGCGGTAAGGAGAAACCACGTCACTCGACTCAATGGTAGACCTTGTATAATATCGACACAAACTATGAATATACAAGTATAATTATTATACATTTATTTGGTAGATACATTTTTGTATTATTTCAAGTATTTGGGTTTTTTTAATTGTATGATCCCTATGGGTATCTCTTATTACATGTATTTCGCCCATGGTACCAGTAACTTGTTAAATCTCTACATCACAGTTGTCATTATCATATAATTTACTTATACAAGTAAGCTTTAACTTTGATGAAAAGTGTTTACAAATGTTGTATATGTAAGGTTCAAAATGTTACATACAGATGACTGACTACCATTAAGTACATTGTACTTGTAGGCAAGTGGTACATCGTTTCAAAATGAGATATTACTTTAATTTGTACTGGTTAATATCTGTCTGTATAATACATAATGTGCTTCGCATTAAAAGTTTTTATGATAGGTGCTATGTTCAAAGGTGACCGATGTTTGTTTGGTTTTATTTAAAAAAAAAACAAAACATATGTTATGGTTTATGTTTTCCAGTTTGTGTATTTGGTATATATTATGCAATCATTCTCTCATCGTTCAATATTGTGCGGCGATGTTATTCTATATTATTAAGATTTTTTTTTTACTTTATTTATGCTTTTAGTTATATTTATTCTAGCCACTTACGAAAATTGAGTAATATTCAATCATTTCTTTCGAAATAATATCTATAGGTTATTCTACTTTTGTATTTAAGAATTATATTTATAATCTTCGCTATATAAAAGTAGACTTTAGAAATTTGTTGTACAACCCATGCTTTAAAATTTATAAAATTGACATTTTGAGTATTCCTGCAATTTTAAATGAATTATAAAAGTATGCATAATAACTGTAATGCCTGGTAAAATGTATAATTGACATAAAATAAATATATTTTAAAAATTTAAAATAATATCCTTGTTCTATTTTATTTTTT
Organism: Patella caerulea; assembly: GCA_036850965.1. Taxonomy (NCBI): domain Eukaryota; kingdom Metazoa; phylum Mollusca; class Gastropoda; family Patellidae; genus Patella; species Patella caerulea. The sequence continues at coordinate 24,475,463 of JAZGQO010000014.1, read as the reverse complement.
CTATTCAAATTTGCCTGACGATTTTACAACCAAGGCCTTGACGCAGTAGAAAAGAGAGATGCACTAATGTCTTAAGAAATGTTGAGGCGTCACAGATATTTATCTGCAGTCATTAAGGTGACAAAATGAGTTGATCGGGTTTGCAAATTACATCAATTTTCTTAAGTAAGTGACCGGTGGGAGGTGACGTGCCAACAAGTGGTCAGTTCTTACCATCGTCGTCTTTATGGTGACGCGTGGTCACTAGTAGGCGACCATTGTTGGTTGATGTCGAGAAAATCAACATGGCGACACCCACTTTGTAACCCGTCGGTCACTCATCAATATTTACATACATCTGAAATCAGATTACATCGATCACCAATGATCGTTATCCAAATCTTTAAACTCATCTTCGTCATGACACACCACTGACAGCTTAATTACCCATGTGGAGGTCTCAGCTCATTAAAAGAAGTGTTAGTATTAGCCTAATCTTGAATTTGTTAAAAGATAAGAGATGATAATGTGCTAAGCAAATCTTATAATTACACCATAGTTACTTTTATGAAAAAGGCATGCAGGATGACATTTCAATGGATACATAACTATTCATCTTTTTATAGAAAAAGATTTTGGAAAGAATTAATAAATGTATACAGTTTATGAAGTCTATATCAAAAATAGCGAATTGAATGCAATTTCTTCAGCAGTTACTTTTAGTACAAAGCAAATACTTACCTTTTTAATATCGTAACCAAAGAGAACAACCTGATTATTGTTATCTTAACATTACATGAATTTGAAGGACCTTAATAAAAAAAAAACAGGCCGCAAGTGCGGTTGGTTGGGTTGATCAATATTTTTTATTATTAGCATTAGTCTGGTCTCATACTTTTCCATTTTCTCTGACGGCTAAGGAACATTCCAAACAAAAACCAACAATTATCGTCTGCTGAAATTGGTGTGTTGCCCTCTTCCCCAGGGAGTTTAGACAGCCCTTTCACCCTTTCTTGTGGTAGCTTAGAAATAACTTTCATGGACAAGACTCGATTTCGATTGGTTTTCTTGCGCGTGGGAGAAGCATTCCACATTTGGAAAGGCCGCATAACTGGAATATAATGCTGCTGTCTGTTGTTACTGACAAAACCCGAGACGAGGATAACTTCTAGCATCGGAGCAAGGTCAATGTCTTTCCGAAATGAAACCCTGCAGTGCAACAGAATGATATTAAAATTACACTTTAGAAATTCCCTATAGAAGAGTCTTTTATATGATGATTGCATTGTTTATTCCCCGATATCATTGGAGTACTATAATCTATTTGTATTTTTTTCGAGAGGCAATTATTCTTACATTGGAAAACTCAGAACTCAGTTTTCATTTACAATTTTTAATTACCCATTGACGATAGCGCAACAATTAACTATCATTACCGACCATTAGGGTTTCTTGAAAAGCCACAACAGGAATTGGAACAATTAGATTTTCTTTAAGCAACTCGACTGAATTAAATATCATTACATTTACTGCTTGAGTTTAAGTAGAGTTCCATTTCACTTTTAGCATCTTATCAAGTGAAAAGTCAACATGTTGCTATAATAGAACGTGTGGGTCGCGTGTGTCGTCTAGCAATCACGTGGCGGGATTATGAAATGTCAGACGAACTTCTTGAGATGCTTCGTCATGGCCGACTTCTTACATATACTGAAGCCAATACTAAAAGTTCGGCACTTGAAGGTATTGTTCGGCCAACATTGTTGTCACTTATGACATGTTATGGACAATTTAAGAGGATTTGTGGGTTTAGGTAAATGTTTACCCCCTGTCCTTCAAAGTAAGTTTTGTAGCCTATTGACGAGGCGGGTAGAAACTGTTTCCGCTACTTGTTGCTATTAAACTCCATTGTTATTCAGTGTATGTTTTATTGCCACCCAAGAGAAAAACGATAAACATTTAACTAAAATAGACGATTTAATATTCCTATACAATTATTCATGTAAAAGAATCGCTTAAAGATTTTGGGAGAACACTAACGGTTAAAACTTATTTTATTTCAACAGAGAAACTATATGCATTCTTCTTTTGTCCATGTCCATCAAAGGCAAAAACGATTTCAAAACGGCATTAAGTCTTTGATGTCTGGGGTTAACCATTTAAGTCAAAAAAAAATCAACACAATGGCATTACTTCCAGATAGGAGTACAGGCACACTTTAGCCTTCACGGAATTATACTATCTTTAAAATCAATATAGTGTAAAAAAAAACCAAACCCCAGAGACTTTCTTTTTTCTCTTCAAGGAGATTGTTATTGCTAAACCATTCCGAAATAGTTTGTGGAATAATAATGAAGAAAAGGTGGATGTCATTTATTTAAATTGGGACAAGAAGGGTTGAATTTCAAAGACGTTTGAGTAACGTTATCGTGATCACCTTTGTGTCCGCTAACAAGAAGCGTATAAAGAACCACAGCAAGATAATGCAATTCAACAAATACAAGTCCCACCCGGCATAAGACAATTAATTTCGGAATAAAAAAAGCGTGAAGGTAAAATTACCACAATCAACGGGTCGGAAAGGGCCCAATCAAGGCCATCTCCGTTAGTTTTAAGCGAGTCTCTTCAACTTAAGCTGGCAGAGAGGAGAGGGGTTGTGGCCTGAGGCAGCAGCTGAGCGTGTGAGGTGAAATTGATCCAGTTCCTGATTAATGAACTCTCCCTGCTATAACAATAGCTGTATAATGACTAGTCCCTGGAGGGAGAAGGTGATGTTTACCTATAGGAAATAAACCAATACAACCTCTTGTAAAATCAACTAGCCTCATAATTTCAAATTGAATTGAACATTCGAGTAGTGTTCTAAAATAACGCGTGTCGCTTTATTGTTCTCTACTTTAATAACAACTGGATAATCAGAAAGTTTAGATTTATTAAATCCGTGAGTAAATATAGGCTTGAGGATAATACTCCATGTATACAAGTTTTAACGCATAACTTATCACATATGCAATTATAGTTTCACCAGTGGTGTCCACGGTAGACAGGCGACCAGGGCTTTTGAATAGAATGTCCTGGGATCGAGTCATGGTGTAGGCGGAGAAGAATATTCGAGATCTTTCAGCTCAGCCTTCAATTGTTAGGTATGCACCGGCGAGGCAAAGGTGTGACTAGTCGTTAGGATGGGTGAAAACCCGAAGTCCATATGTGTACACATTAGCTTCCACATAAAATAACCCTTGGTTGAAATCGGGGTAAAATTTAGAAACTATACGTGCCCTCTAGATCATAGATATGTAATTAATTGAGTCAATTGGTGTGGATTCGATTCCCAAATTATACCATGACAAGGAGAATGTTCGCCTCTCCAACCTCGCACAGGCAAATTATCGAAATAAAGTTGAACCATAGTTCCGAAATTACCTACTAACGTTCCTTACCCCCCCCCCCTCTCACTCTCCAGGTTACATAGCTAACCACAAATGATGCATTAATATCAGAAAAGGAATTTAATATTTCATAGGAAACCTACGTGGTTTTCCACGAACAATCACACATCCTAAATCTCCAGCCCCCATCCCCTAAAAGAACATATAATTTTAAACGAACAAAATAAAAGCAAAATATTAATGCAAGGATTACCAACATGAAAAATTGACCGTATTTTGGACATTTCTTATTCTTTTTAATAAAAAGCACTGTATTTTACGTCGGATTATACAAAAAAATATATTTAATTCCACATCGCTGAGTCTGTAGTAGTCATGATTATAAAACACAAACGAGTGTAATCTTTGATCAGTGGAAGTTGGTAGTTTAATCGTGGAAGATCGTGAAAATAAACTTGAAGTTCTAGGACAAAGACTGAACAGGATAGTCGGATATCACCGCATGCCCCACAAAACTAAAACCAATACCTTTCGCACAGAAGAGAGTCGTGTATATTTCCATTAATTCGGAAATCTAATTACCAAAACAATTGTCTTCGGCATGCTGCTTCTGCGCGTGCATTGCTAGCCGTGAAGCACGTGACAATTTTTTATGAAGAGCGATAAATGTGAACTTGGGTAAACAGTCAAGTGAGACGAAACGGTTTTTCGTGTTGTCAATTTTCGTGAATACAACGGCTAAAGAAATTCGAGATTCAGAAAAAGACCCATTTCTGCCTCTTACGTCTGTTCATGTGTGACTGACCACGTGACAAAGGAGCACGACCAGAAATTGCTAATGGCCAACACGCGTTTTCCAAATCGCTCGGCTGCTTAATCAGATGTTGGGCACGTGTTTAACAATACACACGGGGTATTTTGGATAAAACTTTCCTGATGTTTCCCTTATCATTTTTGCTCAATATCTTTTAATTTGTAATCAGGAGATAATGACGATGTTTTACCGTCATTTTATACTGAAAAAGGTCACTGTTTTACAAGGATAATTAAACCGGTTATTGAAGTATTTTTAAAAGAAACGGAATAAAGGTGAACAAAACGGAACCCTATAAACATCGGACTTGATGAATCTGTAATTATAATTATGTAGAGAAATATGATTGAACGCATGTGCGCTTTAAATATCACTCGCACATCCACACGGCATGTACACATGAAAAGAATGAAACGCAGCCCTCTTAAGTCATCACGAACAATTTGCGGAAAAGAACAGTAACAACAATGTGATCTCTTTCGGAAATATTTTAATATTTATTTGTTTATGAAATGAAATGTACTTGAGTTTGACGTCCTACTGTTCTGCTCCGCCATACAGTGTGCTATTAAGGAAATTTTGCCTGGATAGCGGCACTAGGGCCTACTCTCTTAAGCCAGGCGCAGACGGGCAACTTTTTCGAGCAACTTTCAGGCAACAGTGAAATCGCTGGTCGGTGAAAGAAAAAATCGCTCGTCTGCACCAACGGGCAACAATAGTTACCTGTTGTTGCTCCTCGTTGCCAAATATCGAACATGTTTGATATTCGACAACAGAAAATCGCTCGTCGCCTAGAAATTGTTCATCTGTTGCTTCAAAATTGCTCGTCTGCGGCGGTAGGTGACAACAGGCAACAAGCAACTGGTTAACTGTCCAATCAGCGAGCGCTCTACTGTCATGTGATACTTCAAGATGGCGGCGTCGGAACAGCTAACAACATTAACATGGTCCGTGGAGGTGGATTTGTTTCTCCGTCTTCTTCTGCGCATCATTATCAAATAAATACCCAAAGCTGTCGCGTATTGATTTTGTTGTTGTATGTACGGCGCCATTTTGAATGATCGCGTGATATCGGCATTCCCGATACATCCGCGAAAAAATTGCTTCCCATTGCCAGTCAGCGCACACGTGAGACCTCGAGTAGTCAATTGCTCGGAGTTGCCAGTAGTTGCCTATTGCAGCAACAAACGACGAAAAGTTGACCGTCTGCGCCAAGCTTTATATCGAATTCAAACTGTCAAGGTATCTTTTACATGCACGCCCGAACGACTACGCATCACTGGCAAGGGGGGACCGCGCCGGAAAATCTGGGTGAGCTTTCTAGGCCAATACGGGGATCTAACACCCGACCTCCGCTAGGCCAGCGTCTTACCCACTGTCCTACTTCTCGGCACCAATAGACCTATTGGAGACGGGCTTATACGCTATGCAGTGTGGTACGGTTGGCTACTTCCAAGTATCAATGGTTCTGTCACGTCCATGTGTATACGGGACCTCGGTTTTCGTCAGAACGACTAGATGTTGTACCTTTTCTTGCCTATCACCCTGTGCCATTACCAAGAGGAAACAACGCCGAAAAAAATCGACGAACTTTCCCCGCCTACAAGAGTAGCATTATTAAAGTTTAATATTGCATAATATGCTTACTTATTTCATCCTTGTGTGGCATTTAGCAATGAGTAGTTTCAACAATTTATATAAAACCATCATTGGTGTATCAAAAGTGTTTCCGTATCTTACTAGAAAACTACTAGTTGAAAAGCCCAACTAGATGTATTATAGACCAGTGACTATATTATATTCCATTTGAATGGTATTTTTAATTTTGCTTATATTCCATTAAATGTTTCCAGTCATATCTAGATTACCCCAAAAGAAAATTCTTCAGTTGTATCTTTCGAAGCAAATACACAAATTTATCGCAGATGCTACAAGTCATTAGAGTTGACGTATTCCTTGAAACCCCTATAACAACAATTACATATGGTGGATGACTATACACAATCTCTCATTTCCAACTGAATATCTCCCAATTATTAACTTTGTCATGGCCTTGAGATCTGAAATTAAACATGGGCCATCATATCAAGACGCGGTCCTCTTGTTCGATTCAAATACATTGCATGATTTAAGAGAAAATGATAGAAGTATTGATGACTATGTTTTTTAATGTTTAGCTTTAATTGCTGCTTGATGGCCAACAATGTCAATGGCGGACAAAATGGACGGCAAAATAAAAAAAGATGGCGGTGAAATGAAAGAACGCTTACTTTATAACTTCTAAAGCTCGTTGTTACTTTTTTGTAGAAAAAAGTGTGCTTAGATCACGTCGAGGCGATAAAGATTGAATACAAATTAAAACACGTTAGTTAAGATATAGCGGACTTAACAAGAGATACGCTTGGTTAAATTTAATCCTAGATGAAGCTTGATGATGTACTTGCCCATACCCTCTTTCGACCATCAAATCGTTTCAGTTAAGCAAGTCTTTGTGTACTAGATTTACCGCTTGTCAACTTGTCATTTACTAATCTATTTTGATTCTTTTTGAAATAAGGAAAGTATTAAATTAGTAATTGGGGTAGAGTTTTCAGTGATCGGTTTTAATTATTGTGCTTTTCTTCGCTAATACTTTTTTAATCCGACCATAGCCAGGATGTTTAATGTTGTCTGGGCATGGATCATGAAAATTAAATGTCGCGTGTTCACTATTCAACTAAGAATTGGCGACAAGTAATATTTTATCATAAAGAGATATCTGAGATTACCTTTTCAATTACTTCTTGTTTTTAACCCCGTGTCAAAATTAGACTTAAGAGTGCCGACCACATTTCAATTACTGACTAAATCTGAATTCACTGTACATCAGAATAAATGTGATCAAACGTCTGTTCAGAAGACCAGCGGCATGTATATGCACGCACGAACGTTCCAAAATCCACACATTTGTTCCTTCTTATCAAGACTATAGCTGTACTCATACAAGGTTCCAAAAATTTTACTCTTTAACAAAAGGTTTTACGTTAATTTACTATACTAGTACATATCAGAAAACTAATTTGACGTTATAATGCCTGCACTTCAACTACCGGCAAAATAAAAGAAAAAGCAGGGAAATATGATATAATATTCACTTTCAAATGATTTACATACGGGTGCGCTTCGACGTGCTATCGAGCCCTTCTCTACAATTACAAATATGACCTTATAATATTTAAAAGAAACAAACATTGTTTAAGCCAGTATTTTAAAATTAAATCTCGATTATCACTTTATCGGTATAAAGGTATATTCTATTTTGAGAGATCGTAGTTATTTCATCTGTATCAAACAAAGGTTGTATCATGAACTCTCACATTGAACGCTTTTACCGCCCAATAATTGTAACAAACCAAATACAGGGTTTTGGGAGAACGAACAAAATACATTGATACAAAACCCAGACACAATTTTAATCATCAACATTTTCCTTTCAACAACTTAATAGACAAATGCTGCACTCTTACGCCTGAGTGTTTCGCAATGACCTTACTATTTAGGGAGGAACTAAGCGAGGAGTGACCCTACTTGGATCCCCTGGGGTGGTGTATGATCTGGGCTTCAATTACACACAGTCCCTCTATCAGTATTAAGACTTGGGACTAAGTGCTCCAACTGAGCATCAATCAACATAATTATGTAGTAGTCACAAATTTAAACACCAATTCGAAGAGCGGCGCGAAATGCTGCTGAGAAATGACAAAACCAAGGCGGTCATTTCAAAGTGACCCGGGTATGGTCAGTTTGTTTCTGCTTTTCACCTGGGTTGATAATGACCATAGTTAATATATTTCATTAAATTGTAATTAATAACTGATTCAATCAGAACTTGATACAGGTTGGCGTTTTTTTAACTGATCAAAGACGAAAAGGTTTGATTGTGTCGCCAAACCCCAACATGCTTCGACGGTGAATTTGGAATGCACGCTCGGTTCATTTTATGAAAGGAACTATTAAATTCGACCCTTATTCTATGAATAGGGCCCATAAATGCACCGAATATTGCATTAAAGTTTATTTAGTTAATATTGATGTTAATTGTTAAAATTTAAAATCTTTTAGGATCTTTTTTTATTTTAATTACCAAATGGAAGAACAAAGGGCAGCATTTGGTACTTGAATGGTTTATCTTATGGGTGTCTGGACTAGATAAGAGCTATCAATACGAACATGTAAAAAAGCATGAAAAGAATGATGAAATCGACGTAGGTCATGCAGACAGTAAAATCAACGATTTACCTAATAATATCGCCATGTGTCCCTTTACATCAAGGTGTCGCGTCAAAAATATCAAGAAGATAAGCGAAGGTGCACAAATCGGATAGAGTTAGACCGTGTTATGATTGTTATCATGTCAACAAGTAGCTGCACTTCACAAATGCGCAATCGGCTAAGACAACAATTTTATCATTGATATTGTTTAAGTTGCCTATGTGATTGTAATCACTCCTTGGGCAATAACCCAAGTCGTCCGCCAAGACTCCATTAAGTCGACCGTCCAATTTTGGGCTAATCTCGGGGCTGAAGATTCGCACGCGACAGACACGCTTGCCTTCCGTGATTGGTCAGCGGGTTTAGCCAATGGCAATACAGAGAAAAACGCATCGCCAGAGAAGCGTGCAAATTCCCGTAAATCAAGCTTTCTCTCCGGGCCAAGAAATTACCTTTTGTGAAAATACAATTGATATGCTCATGGGGGACTCGTGTCGCGTGGAAAACCCACTAGCACGCGCCCTTTCCTAAAGCCAATCGAATTGTTAGAAACAAACAACAAACAATGATTGACAGGACTGACCACACGCCAGTTTTAAAAATTTAGAAATATACAGAAAATAAAATCATTCTCACTTATATCTGTTTAAAACTCTTTTTTTTGTTTTTGTATTTCAAAGTGGAAACATTTCTTAATTACATTATATGTCTAAAGTAATATATATATGTGTGTGTGTTACCCTTCTGGAAATTTTATTTAACAATTCTCACTATTCTCTGCATAAGTAAACACATGCTATAGGTGTATTTAATTCCATTTCATTTTAGCTTGCAACAACAAAAATATCATACAATCTATTTATAAATAAAGCAAATTGTATTATGACCATTAGGTCAAATTAACGTCATTTTTGAAGTTTTTCTTTCAAATCTATTTTAATTATTAGTGTCATCCAATTTTCCAGGCTTTGTTGCAATCTTTCTTAATTTCAATAAATGTCAAATTAAATTTTTCCGTTACTCTGATATTATCAAACAAAATCGATTCTAACTTTATTTAATTATTAATGAAAGTTTTTCAACTCTTGTCTAGTCTCGGACCGATTTTGCCTTCCTGCTTTCATAACAATGAATGTCAATAGCCCCTCCCCCAACCAGATGCAAGTCACGTGACTGTGAACTGTCAAAGTGGCCGGTGCGAAATGTCGATCATTGTTGAACAATAGGCACCCGGTCGAAGTGGGTATAAAAGGGCACGAGGTAATCTTGGTCATTCAATTCATCCGAAGCACTTGGCTTAAGTCACTTCGCTCTACCTCTACGATTCATTGAGATTACTTGTCAATAGCATTGGTGTTATTTGGCCACCTTGGATAACACCAGTTCCGCAGATTTTTTATACAGAAGAAAACACAAACAACGAGATAATGGCTGATATAGAACTTGTAGATAACTTGGAATCCATACTCGAGAAATATCCAGATGAGAAAGTAAACAACCAAGAAAATGTTGCCGTAGTTAATACAGTTGAAAAGAAACGAAAGAGAAAACCCAGAGTTAAGAATCCAGAATATGTCGTGAAGATGAAGAAAAATAGACGAGATCGTGCCAATGATCGGGAAAGAAACAGAATGCACAGTTTAAACGATGCCCTGGAAACATTACGTGAAGTTTTGCCCAATTCCGAAGATGGTAAAATGACCAAAATAGAGACATTGAGAACCGCATATAACTATATATTTGCTCTCAGTGAAACTGTGAAAATGTTGGATACCGAACCGGAAAAAATAGCTTTCATGAAGATGGATAATATGAATATGGACAATTGTGTCCCATCTATAACGACTTTTCTTGGTCATGAAACACCAGATCTCCTATCAACTTATAATTCTATGTGTTCATCGTCGCACGAACAGGACAAAATCGCCAATGTTAATATGGAACATTTTGTCCCACCCACAAGTTTTCTGGGACACGAAAACCAAGATCTTTTGTCAACTTACAGTTCAATGTGTTCATCACCGCAGCTCGCCTCCCCAGGTAGTGATACCTCAGACTATAGTTCACAATACGACTCACAATACACTGGTAGTCCAGTGTATTCTCCCCATTACCAGGGACAATTCTTTCAAAGTGATTCAATGCAGGGAAATTTTATGCCAGCTTTACCTTATAATAACAACAAAAATATGCACCCATTCGTTCAGAATCCAGGCTATTCTGGTTTTGTTGACGTTATTTAATGGATTTCTTCCAGTCTAAGAGAAACATTTAATGTGATAATGTGTGAATCTTGCAACGAATGAACGAGAAAGAGAACTATTATAATGAAAGCAAAGGGACTTCCTCAGTGATACCTTCTGTGCCTTTGATTTTTCTATAAAGAAGTGAATGACCCGAATGAACTATATTTCTATACGCCTTTGAACTATCTACCTCTAATATTTACAAAGTTGTTTATTTATTATATTATACAAGTGTTATTTATTTGAAATAAATTTTTAAAAATCTAAAACCATCTTGTAATTTTATTTTACTTATATTAATAATTATGGGTCGAGGGGGGTTCAGGGAATTTAGATAATGATACAAGGGCAAAGCCATTATATTAAATTGAAAATTAAAAAGATATGAGTGCGAAAATCTGGGGTTGTTACATGACATCAGAATCGGGGGACTTTGATAATGATTGGATGATAATTTCATTGCACGAAAATGAAAGAAATAGATAAAGACATTTTGTATGGTATCGATTATAATTCTTTCCACAGAATATTATATTTCACTATCATCAATAGAACTACAAAACAAGTTTGCAAAGTACATGGACAAGTGAATGGTAACGGGTCTCATGCATGGTGCAGAACATGATAACTCTTTATAGAAGGTTTATTGTCACATCGAAGCTCTTTATTTGTGGGTGGGAATAGTTATTGCCGTCATCGATTTGATAAGCGCAGTCCTAAATCACAGGGACATAACCGACTTTTTCGGTACAATTCTCAAATATGAACGTGCTCAAATATTATTATGAACTCAAATTAAGGTGTAACACCCAATTATAATCGTTTCGTTGTTAAATGCTAACAATAGTTGGAACTGACTTTAATATCTACACTTCCAGATCTGTTGAATAGGTTATTGGATCTTAGGGGAGGGGAGGGAGGAGTAGTGTTGTAACATTCTGCTTTATAGTGGAGGCAGGGTGGGGGTGTTGTGACATCCTGCTTGGTTCGCTAATAAATTAGCCATAACGTACTTACGGGTATTCTGGTATCTGAAATCAATATTAAGAAGTCTGTTTTATGATTATTACCACACGCAGTCATTGATCAATTAACTAGCAACCGATAATGAGCAATATCTTCATGAATTCTTTATTCCAGTACAAACTATAATCGATCAATTCTTGATGAATAACTTATTATGTCATAGCAATTGATCAGTTATTTATTCCAACACAATTCTTATATTACATTATGTATAATGTATAATTGTATACGAGTTCTCTTATTTATGACTAGTGATTTTTGTTGAATGAAAATGTAGGTGTTATCCAGAGATTGCAATACATAGACATTAGAGAAGACGAGCCAACCAATTAAGTAGACCAGAATATTATTTTTCAGGACATGCAACATACACAAATTCACAAAAAAAAAAACAATAAAGAAATAAAAAAAGACATCCATAGCTTTCCCAAAAAATAAATAAAATAAAAAAATAAAAAAAACCCATAAAGATGAAATAAAAGATATCGAAGTAAATTATTTTGTATATTTCGCTATTTAACTCTACAGTAGGACGTTAAATACCATTTCATTTAATTCCTAGTTAACTAGGTGCAAGTAAAATTTTAATATCAGGGACCATCTAGCACTCTTTCGTCATATTAACAAAACAATTATTCATCATTTTACCAGAACATCTTTTTGTCATTTCAGTAGATCATCTCTCTCTCTCTTTTTAATAATTTAGCAAAGTCATGCCGGAATTTCTTTTATTCATTTTTATCAGATTATAAAACAGCTCAATTGTATCGCCTCTATATTGTATAGCCGTAAACATATTTATGTGTAAATATACTACACAAATTAACCCACCAACAGACTTTATGATTATTATATTTGATCAGTTATAAAGGTATAAGTGGGTTTGTTATTAATATATCTATCAAAAGTATAATATGCACTTATGAAGAAAGCGGTAGGGCTATAGATGGATGATATATTTATCCTCAAATTGGTAAGTCACGCAGAAACATCTTGAATGAACTCATTCATGCATCGGAACTGACTGCTGTGGATGTCTCCGTTCGTCCTATACCTCACTTCACATTCTCAAAGCTTTCTAGATCTACACTAGTACACTGTGTACATATTTTTTTCATATTTTCTTAGATGAATTAGACACGGCTGCTATTTAATTGACTCAAAAGGATCGTGTACAAGTACATTAGTCGCGCCACCGTATGCACAACTTTGACATTAGCGATGGGCAATGCTAACTTTTTTGCTTTCTTATTTTGAGTTCTACGCATGTCATTCTTTTTTTGTACATTTCAATAACCACTTCTTTTAATTTTTTAATAATCGTTTCCTCGGCTTTGTCCTTCTTGAGTTAAAAATAATGGAGTTAAAGTACGCTGCACGGGAGTTGAATGAACAGCATAAGATATAATATCGATCTCTGCTGCATAGCCTACCATGAATATAGTATAATGTCTTTTTATCATCTTGAACATCTTTCTTTAGTACAATTGCTGTCTTTATATTCTTCAATTAATATTAAAAAATATACATGTATATTAAAATCAATCTTTGAAGCGGAAATACAAAATGTCAACGCGTGCTGTTCATGTGCTCTCTGTAATGTATAGACCTACACAAAAAGTTAATCTATCGCTATGATCTTGGGTTTGATTAATTGTACGTATTTGTCTTCTAGTCGACTTATGTCCCTTGCTGTAAACCGATGCCGAGATAACACAATGCCTTTTAATTTCGCATTAATCAAATATAGCATAGCAGATAAAAGTGGATATTTATCACGACGTTAAGAGTTAGCAACAAAAGATTTAACTATGTACTTTATTTTCATTCGGCTTTTTTTCAAAAATTCGCTTTTATGTCGAAGTGCTGAATAAAGAGAAATCAACACATTCGTGTTTTACTAGGTTACTATCTTTCGCGAAAAACTGTTAAATTTTAAATGACAATTTGTTACTTTTTAAAATCGAGTGTAAATTGATAAATTCGTTGTCATTTTATTGAAGAATTATTGCTAGGTGGATTACCATAGTTATCGCAGTTTTCGGTTTTCTAACACTCGTTCTCGTTAATAAGTCATTATTCTTGTAACGTGTAAAGATAACACCCGGCTTCATACAATAACCTGTAAGCTATGAACTCACATTTATATTGTTATTTCGTGTAACTAGGATTGGGCGAGTTATCTTACTCGTGTTGCCTGTCACATTATATATTAAGAAGAAGAAGAAGTGTTTATTAAAGTGTCACACGATGTACATTTACATATCATAATTCAGTTAAAAACTTAATTAAAAAGAACACCGCCCGACCATAATGGCCTATGGGACAGTAGATATATCTATATATTTCTAAAATACAGAATATTATCAGATAAAATATCATGTTATAAAATAATATCACATATCTTTCAAAAACCGGGATCTCCTTTGAAACATGTCAAATATAAAATTGCATATCATACTGGGGTTGTTATCACTAGAAAAAAAAATACTAACTACTTTCTCTTTTATAGACATTTTATAGAAATTTGCGTGTATCTTATGCATTTCTCTAAAAGGTCCATAACGAAGGTCGGAGTACATTTTGCTTTCTATAAAAAATGGGATTCTACCACAGAAGGGACATAATCGACAAATGAATGGGGTTATCGACAAATGAATGGGGTTGGGGGTGACTGTTTCTCTATTTTTCGATCATAAGATCAGAGTTACAGCTGTGTAATAATGACGTGGCCTTACGAACATGGCGTGGGATGTCCATATAAGTATTTAGGTGGTTTGTTTCTAACATCCCGAGTTAACTAATCCGCAGTATCTTTATTCTATTCAATGATAAACGAATTTATACCTACTGGAATATACTCTATATCAATCCAGAATAAGCTCCGGGTTTTGTTTTTTTTTGTTTGTTTTTCCTTTTGTTTTCTGTTTTCCAAACGAGATCTTTGTTCCGGAGAGGTCGCAATTGGACATTGAGGCGTATTGATATACTTCTTGTAAGTATGTGTGTGAATATAGGAACTGTTTCAGAATGTAGGCGTTTGGGGACATAGACCCGCGGGCGTTACAATTGGATCTAAACAACGTAATTTCAACGTGCATAGGAAAATTATAGAGAACCGATAACAAACACACTATTAAACACGTCCCACTATCGGTTATTCTTGCATTTGATGTTATGCGCATGCGTACATTGTTAGTTCTAGTAAGGTTGACAGATGGTTTGGAGATGATAGTTAAGCTTGTCCTTCCCGTCTTAAAACGTGACGGATGGCAGTAACACAATGTACCTGCATTATTTTTGTCCGGTCTTAAATTTTAACAATATTCATCTTTTGATCTTGCCGATAATAACTTCGCTGTTACCAAGCGTAAGCGTAAATTAGTCATTTTAATTTGCGACGTGAATTTGGTAACGGTAAACTAGGACTACATTAGACAATCTCGGTACCTGCAAATTATCATGAATTAAATTGCAGTGCCACACATATACAAAAGGCCCATTTGTTGATATTTAAACCCACAGAATACCTGTCAATCACTTTATTTAAATTATCCTTCCAAAAAAATGTCGGTTCTTTTACACCGAGCCTATATTTGGTTACAAGCATAAATGTATTAAAACCCAGTAATTGCTATGACACGAGTCTTTATTTTTTACTATGCAGGCGATAATTAACCTGTGGTCTTTAAGAAGAAAATTTGAAATTTATGAGAGAAAAATATGACTGTGATTTTAATGCAGGTGAATTAATGGTAATTAATTATGCGAGATTTGTGGATTATTGCATGCGGGGGATCTATTAATAAAAGTCGGACTTCCGTGGGCGATTAGCAGGTTGTTGTTATTTAGAAGAATAGTACTAGTATAAGGGCAAGACAACTCATACATGTGTTTTTAAATTGTCTATTTTTCGGTATTTGGGTATTGCTGTATCATTGTAAATGTTGACTAGCTTTCGTTAGGCTTTCTGATATAATTCTGAGTGTATACTTATCTCTAACAATTTGACTGATTTCGGATTTTTTTTTATTATCCTGTTTTGAAACTTAGACGACGACTACATCCAAGGGCGTAAATGCGTGTATCTGGGGAGGGGCGGATCTATATGTATTTGTATGAATCCGTGCACTTAAATTACAATGGTAAAATGCGTGTCATGTTTGAACAAAAAATCTCTCTTGATCTGCTATGAGTATGAGTACGTTGTTCTAAGAAATTGAGAGAGCTTGTTACGAAGATTTTGATATTTAAAAATACTCTTAATGTGCATCAGTCGGTCGCTTTTTTATACCTCCCTCCACCCATTCAAACAATCGTTATGCACGCCCCTGTCTACATCTATCACCCTATTTACGATAGTCTACAATGGTGGGGAACTAGACTTTCGAGCGACATGTCCCGACTTTGACTCCACGTCCGATCCCCACAATTTAGGGTAGAACAAGCAAATGGGACTATAGTATACATAAACCAAAGATGGGTCCCAAAACGAACGGTACGAACAGTGATTATTTACATTCGCATTTACTTATCTTGTGAACTTTGGATTAACAAAAGAGATGATTTGTGTAGAATGTAACGAACAACAGTGTACTGATTGTACTAGAGTTAATAATTAAACCTCCCTCACTGAACAAGGATGAATGGGCATCAAAAAAAGAAAGTAGCAAAAAAACGGTTATGTTATGGTGGTTGTAACTAGGCTTGTAATTGGGCGTTATTCGTCAATGGAGAAAAACAAGAGATGGAAATAAATCTGATATCTGTAATTAAACACCCAAACAATACAACAAAAAGCATCAAGAAAATACAGGAGAAAAAATAAACGATCTGACGATCTCTGCCAACTGACGTTCTTCTATATGCACATGTACGTCAATCTTATCGGATGTTTCAATACTAGAGTTCACCTAGTAATTGTTCTTTTGATATCAGTGTAAAGCGTGCTTTTTTTGCGGGCATCAAATTCAATCCAAAATGGAAGAAAAAAGTTTATTAAATATCAGCAAAGGTTTTTAATTTGTTTAGAGCGCGCACCGGAGCCTCGCGTGAACAATGATAAATTACAAAGCTATGTCGTCAGTTTAAATAGAGATTTTAGAGACAAAACTTTTACAGGTTTTAAATCAAATAAACCAAATAATAAATGGTTTTGTTTATTGCACATAGCTGAATTCACATGCACGAAAGTGGTATCGCGTGCCGAACACGCGCAAGGCTATTTACAATGTACAGATAATGAAATAGAACAAAGAATCGGCAATTGGTTACTTCCTTTGAACTTAATTAGTGTCGGTAATTTATTTGTTATAAATTGTGGAAATGTGCGCATCTCTTTAGTTTTCAATCAGGATCACTGTATCATATAGCACTGAGCGCGTGATCAGCACCCGAACCGCACGTGTGGCGAAATACAATATATATGCCATGATGGACAATATAAGTTGACAGAATGCACTTGATTAGATCTCAACCGTTACTTTGGATATTAAACGAGCAACATCTATATCCGGGTGTGATCTGTCGTTGTTTAGTAGAAAGGGTTTGTGTTTTTCTCAAACAGTCCCCATGATATCCATCTATTTATTTCCTGGCCAAATCAAGAGAACGCTACACGCGACTCTATTGCTAAACGTCTCGATTTATTTTTTTACAGATTTACTTCAATAAATTTTTAGTACTATTTAAAGGGACAATAACCCTCTTGCTGGCCTGACAGCTCCAGAAAATAAATAATAGCCTTATTTGAAGTACTAGATATCTAATTGTCCTACCTGTTGTGTAAATTATCCATTTCATTCTATTTTACTTGTCCAGAGGGTTCGGAAATGTTTTAAAATCCAAGTCACATTGGTAAAGGTTTACGCAGGGGTTTTCAAATCATTTAGTTGAATTTTTCCAATTTTTTAAAATAAGGTGTCTTAAGATGACATTTGTATCATCAATTAATTGTAAAATAATACAACTTGTTGATCTGAGTAAAGATTGGGACATATTATACAGTTACAACAACAGTGGTATTGGGCCTTTAAATCATTTTCAGTTATCAACATTTTTGTTCGTATGCCAGAGGTATTCATTTTTGTATTATTTTATTAAAAGTCTGGAAAATGATTCCGCATATAATATATGCAGCCCCATTCCCTCACCAATTAGGTAAAAGTAGTACCGGGCCTACACGCACCAGAATATTCAGTATCGTTATTCGTTTCAGGGATTCACACAGCTAAGAAAATAATTGCTGTAAAATACAGATACTAACCGAAATGAAATGAAATGGGGTTTAACGTCCTACTGTACTGCTGACGAAGACCGACATACGCCATACAGCATGCTATGGGGGAATTCTTGCCCGAACAGCGGCACTATGGCCTACTCTTATATTGAATTCCAACTGTCAAGGGATCTTCCTATTCGAACGACTTGACAGCTGTCCTTGCTAGGCCCTCCGCCCTGCAACACTGACATGTGTAAACCACGCCGGAACCTTTTCAGTCAATGCAGGGATCGAGGACCCGACCACTAGCGAGCCAGCGTCTCACCCACTTAGCCCCCGTGATCTACTAGATAATGTTTAATTTTTTTTATACTCAAGTATTGGTTATGTTTATATATTTATTTAAGTATTTATGTATCCTAAACCTAGGAGTATTTGTACTTTAACCACGTTAATCTAGATTAAGATGTATATATTCTAGAGGCGTCAAC
Organism: Patella caerulea; assembly: GCA_036850965.1. Lineage (NCBI taxonomy): Eukaryota > Metazoa > Mollusca > Gastropoda > Patellidae > Patella > Patella caerulea. Next base: position 24,457,050 of record JAZGQO010000014.1, on the reverse strand, counting down.
ATATAAATAGTCCTCGTCTGTTCCCCGATCAAATTAAAAGGAAATTAAATGTTGTTTATTATAAAATATGATAATGAAATGATAGTATCTATCGGGAATCTATTGATATAGTCATCCAGTAATACGACCATTTGTCAGTCTTTATATAATAATACCGCTAGTTTATATCACTGATGTTTATGAGGCGAGGGTAAAAAGGAGATGCTTCAGTGAACCGTTGATGTAAAACGAATCACCAAATAGACATAACCTCCACCCCTCGGGCAATCAACTCGTGGAAGCGGCGACATGAAAGCAAAATCATCTGGGTGTAGATTTCCGTCAATCTACTCTCTGTGATTGACAGGACTTTTCTTTCATGTGGAAATTCAAATCATCTCCGTTTTCCAGTTAATTTTACGAATCTTTCCAGCATGACAGATCAAAGAAGAAATTAAAGGTGAACCCTATTTAACTGTCCCTTTCGACAGTTTACAAAATAATTAAAGTTAATTTAAAAACGTCCACGTTTCCCCTACAAAAATAATAAATTAAAAGGGAAAAACAAAAGTATGACTTGGACATTTTATTTCTTCCCTCCAAAATAATATAAGAAAAGATCCCATAGAAGATTGTAAAGATGAGTTTCCAGATATAACACACAGACAATTTATTATTTATTCATATATACGGACACTACCCTACAGGGTGGTCCTAATATCTGGATAAAATATATATGCAAACTTTCAAAACAATAACGATATAAGGAAGCCCAGAAATATGCAGGACGAGAAATATCCCCAACCCAACCTGTTACGTATTGTAGGAAAATTTGGTCAATATGATGCCATGATTAAGAATTAGATATTAAGATTCAATCACACCCTTCCACCTGGCCATTTTATGTACATGTACTGTATTCCATAGATCATAATGCCTTGTGGCCAATAGTTAAAAAATGGATTAGAGGTAAAATTGATTTTGTGTAGACTTTATCATTCGACCCCTTCCCTGTCGCCATATTATGTATTTTAGGGACCGTAGAACCTTATTGTTGAATATGGGTTCAATATGATGAATACGATGATTGCAAACTGGATGAGAGACGAAATTGATACATGTGTTGATTTTAAGATCCAACCACTAGTTTGAGTAGGTTATATAGAAGGTCTCATTAAACCCGCACATTTTCTAATCTCGGGAAATGATTAATAAAGACAGAACTGGTGGTAAAATGAGGTCTTTTAAACAAAGCTTCCCAATTATAACAAAACACGTGCAGGCTGAGCCCGGAAAATTGTGAATTACGCGAACACGATAGACAGGGTGGGAGGGACAGTGACAAAAAACTAGAGCTAGTAATTAAATACCTTGACTCACAAATTGACGAGAAGGTGGCGAAATAGGTGGGGCCCATCACCCCGAGGGTACCGTGCACGTGCTGGTTGAAATCGACACCGGGACTCTAATCAAATCCCGAATCCATGTAATTCAGAAATTACTTGTTTCATTATGAATAACCGTCTTAGCATGTTTCATTCTAACAAATTTTAACATGTTTCAGGCATTTTACAAACTACTTTGTTTGATCTTAAACAGTTGATAATGAAAATCCGTTCTTTGCTTAGACCTCATCAAAGCGGTTCTCTTGTATCTTTATTGAAATACAGTTTGGTTTTGGTCTCCCTTCATCTTTCTGGTCGTTTACAATTCGTTCATAATTGAAAATAAACTATGATAATAAATGTTAGGAATTTTGTTTGTTCGTTTGTGTTTAGCATAAACCACAAAGAATGATTATTTTGTCATTGAAACCTACCACACACGTACATTTCAAAACATAATAAAGACATGCGCGTACATGTTTAAAGATTTGTAACCAATTCAACTCTCATATTTAATATTTGTAGAGGTCAACATCGGATAACCTAGGGATAATATTTCGTATTCTGTTTTTTTACATCTGCTTGTGTTCAAAAATTATAAAAAAAAAAAATTGTTTTTCTTCTTTACTGAATCGCAATTTGCTCAAAATATTTCGTGCTTGGTTTTTAAAGGTCTTATAACCGCACTCTTTACATATTTTCTACCAAGAAACATTATTCAAAATGCAGAAAACTGGAAGAACAATCTGACTTAATACAAAGCAACTTGGTTTTGATGGGTTTTGTTTAGTTAGGACGATCAGGGACGGGTCCAGGAAGTTTTGCAGGAGGGGGGGGGGGTGACAGGTTTCAGTTAAGGAAATTTGCCACCATCGTCTCTAAATTACATAGGCATACATACAAATTGGGATTTTTAAACAGAGTTCATCATTTTATAATGATGTAGGATCACTTTGTGATGTAATTTCATTGATGCAAGGCATTATTTTTTTATATAGCTGAGCAGGGTGGGTTTTGGACCCCCTTGTCTGGATCAGCCCCTAGCGATGGTTGTGGTAATAGAAGCATCTTCGGTTAGGGAGGGGGTTGTAGTAATAGAAACACCTTCGGTTAGGAAGGGGGTTGTATAGAAATATATATGGTTGCAATAAAATTAACAGAATTATTCAGCTTAACAGGTAGACAGAATTTCACGTGTACACCTCGTTAAATAATGTATCCGTTTCTGTTCCTAGGTCCCTCCATCATCGATTCTTGAAGTGATTTACAGAATAACGTCGATGGCGTCAAAAACCTGATGAAAGCAAACACGAAACTATTTGATTTGATTCTTGTTAATTGGTATGCCGCCTTTAAGGATTATTTTGACATAAATTTCATGTTTTAAAATTATCTAGCGGTGATATCAATAACATTTTTTTTTATTTACTGCTTTTTTATTATAGCTTATGTGATAGCTACGAGGAGTACATCAAAAAAGAAGGTGAATTATTTGACCATAAAAATATATATCTACCCAATCCAATAGAGCACCTGTCTCAATTTGTACCCAGACAATCGGCCATTTTGGCAGGTGAGAAAAGGTATTATCAATGCAATGTATCTCTGTCCTGGTCGCTTTACTTACTAGTCAGAATGGCGACAGGACCATCGTTTAATACAATACCCCGTCACTTCTAACTGATGACCGGTCGTATTCCTCAAGCATCTAATGTTTTTGGCGATTACCTTTTTTGTCAATTAGCTTGTACGAGTTAATAATTAATGAAGCCGTGAAAGAAAAATATGGTTTTACAGTACAGATCATTGATGCCTGTTACATTACAACTGGTATTTATTACATTTAACGATATGTTTTTGATTTAATCCAGGATTTATAGGTTATTTTTGTAAAAAAAAAAAAAGATATACATATACTTTAAAGATTTGGATTATTTTTTTTTTTTGTTTTAAAGTATATTTTGTATAAATAGAGATAATGAAATTATCTGATATTATCATATAAATACATGTGTGTAGTTTTACCGTAATGAGATATATTCTATCTGGGATTTTATGTTAGTTGTTCGTGAGGCTGTGAGTGGGGTGCGGGGATATCTTCCGTAATATTTAATAGAAGTATTTCCAGTTGGGTCAAATACAATTTCCAAACATATGTCACCGTGGATCGTATATTCCAAGTTATATTTTGGGGTTCTCACGAGAAAAAAAAAAAAATCCCATCAAAATGTGTGAAGTCCTGAAGACATATGGTTACACAACGATAATCTAATCGATAATCCAATCGGTGTTAAAACTACCCCTCTTAATTAGATTAACAGATTAATACGACTATGTTGTTTTAGCCATATAAATCATCATGGATGTATGTTTTGTGCAGATATTCATTATATATATAGTTGGAACATCTAAATCAATAAAACTTTATATTTTCATCTACGGATCGTATTTTGCGAGCAGTAAGTGATGCATGAAAGAAAATATACTAGACACTCCTATTTTTATAATATTATAAATGTTAGTTCATATATCCTTAGAACACAACTTTAAGTGTTGTTTTGCAATTGAAATACTAGACATTGGATATAATTCACGAAATTTCAAATAAGATTACACACATGATACATATGACACAATTGCATTCGTATTACCAGAAAAGATACAATATATGCAAAAAGATGTTTCCATATTACAATGTCGTTTCGTAATTTTCTCACAGGGAAATTTCGAATTGTTCAGATTGTCAAGTATGGAAGGCAGGTCGTGTTGACACAACGGTAATTTAGTTGGCGTTAATTGGATTAATTAGTAATTAGATTATCAAGTTCCGTGGACAGTGTTGTTTTACCAATATACACATATCACCAGCAGTACGGACATGGATATTTTCCGTAAGTCTGCGCAATTGATTACGGAAGCCAGACGATGAAATTGCAATAACACCAACCGATTAATACGAAGACGCACCAATTATCACCACACTTGGGTCTCACTTGAGAAATTCCGTAGTTGTCTTACGGATACGCTTATATTATCATTATTGAAGGCATATGACTAAAAAATAATCTACATTTATTTATTAAGATAATTCTTAGATGATCTAATTTATTTCTATTGAAGAATTTCTTTTCTTAAAATTACTAGCCAAAAATGAAAATAAAATAACCGACTCCCGCTTATTATTTTGAAACGAAAATGTAATCGAATAGACCCACAAAAAGAGAGAGAAAAAAAAACGAAATAAAATGTCAACTCGCCCCTAATTTAACACTGTTTTATCTTAACTTAATATAAAATACTGACGTATGATTGTAGGAATTCAAAAGCAGTGTAGGCCTACTCTAAGTCCACATTTACAATACATGTACGTAATCAATAGTATATAATTGTTTCGTATTTCTATGTTATGTTATACTAATATATCCATGTTACATGTAGCTGGTAAATATTCTTGGATATTATTAATTAAAGGTGAATTAGGTAAGATTAGATACAGAGCTGGCAGTTCATGCTATCATGCTTTTAAAAAGATGGATAATGAAAACAGAATATGCTGACAATTTCAGCCAAATGGCTTCACTCTGAACCGAGATAATAGAGATTCAATTGTAGGCGAACATCGATCGTCATTACTAACAAAACAAATCTCGATTATCCATTTTTACGTTTTCCACCACATAATATATTCATATACATTGAATATCACAGACTACCAATAGCATCGAGGGTTAATTATGGCCTGGGTAAGTTAATTATGGCCTTGATAAGTTAATCAATGTCTACTTAATGACTTATACAACATTTCAGGTCGAAGGAAAGACCCACAACATGCAGATTTAGCCCCAGCATAATGCATGTTTAAAGGTCAGAGGGTCGTCTGTCAGAAAAACTTATTTTTAAAACGAATTTGATTCATCCCTTGTAGTACTCAATTCTATAATCGCCGCTATTCCAGTTCCCAAGGGTTGTCAAAATCTCTTTCAAATTCAGTATTTTTTTTTACATTTTATCATCGTGAAAACGTGGTTAAAAGTTGAATAAATTGCACCCAATAAACGAAATTATTCCTCTTAAGAAAATCTTTTTCCAGTTGCATATTATTATTTCTTTTTTTAAATTTGAGCAACCTCCGATAAACGACTGAAATTTTGATAAACATTCATTAAATTGGATACCAAATAAAATATATCACGACTCACATGATCTGACTCCTGCGTTCATTATTGTGTAACACGGTATTCAGAGAATGGGGAAATAACTGTATATCTGTCATTACACAAAATCGTTGACACACATACTGACCAGAGCTTATATATGGATCTTAATTAATACAAATCACACAAAGAAAAGATAACCAATCAAAGAATATTATGTCCTCAAAGACAATTCCACGTGCTTAATTAACCAAAATTTATCAATATACTATTTTTGGCACCGCTCCTTACATCCTTGCCGCCACGCGGAGAAAATTGCCCAATTTAACAGGACTAAGTGATATTTGGGGGATCATCTTTGTGAGGAAATCAATCACCTAAGATCTGTCTATTTATATTTCTAGTGTAACAGTAGCGAGGTAAACTGATAATGAACATTATAATTGTTATTCAGAAAGCTAATTATAATTGTAGCATCGCCTTCTAGCTTTCATCTGACCGATTGAAACAGTAATGTACTGTGATGACCATTGGGCTGTGCTTAATAGTTAGCGACTTAAAAATCAATAAGATCAAAGAATGGACGCTTCTAAATGGTCACCGTCCAAAGACGTCTCAAGATCACTTACATTTTTAATGAGGCGTCTATGGTGCAAGATTAACGTTATGGACACCATACTATTCATCATAAATCCCCCTTCCCACATCCTCCATAATCCGCCTGTCCATTATTTTTCAGATTGTTGTAGCGTGTTAATGGATAAATATTAATCATAGGAATTGGTTTTGATTTGTTGTATTGTGTATAATAAGGCCTTACTGTGTTCAAGGAATATACGTAAATCCCTGCCCTGTAGCAATGTTGTTATATCAGTTTATCGACACCCTGTCTTTCTTTTTACAGCTGATAGCGATCAGCCGACATGAGTAGGATCATTATTACATTGTAAATGCACATGTTGAACTGGAGATTAAAGGTGCCTGCTATCGTTGAGATGTAAATGTTTCAGCGGTTATTATCAACATCTAGGAAAAATAACTTCATCTGTGAGTGTGTGTGCCACCATAATATAGCCAGTTTGGATTTTGAGGGGAGGAGGGTGTGGCGGGGAGGGGTGGGGGGCAATGACCGGTGAGGTGTTTGTCTCTTGATTAAAATGTATCGGGTTCGTCAGGTAACTAGAATGTCCCGGTTATCACAAGTTGCTGCTGATAAGGGAAGTGTGTGTAGTCGATCGGTTGAGACGAAAAACAGAGACACACCCGTCTACACGGCACACAATAGAGTAATTGACAGTTCGAATTCGAAGTAGCGTTGACTGAAACGCCACTATCTGGGAAAATGCTCCCCCCTCGTATTGCATATTTAACCTTATAAATGAAAATTTTAGCCGTACTCCACGCCTTTCTCTAGTCGTCGCCATTTTTCTTTTTATGAAAATGGCGTTTGCTCGGAATTGCTAAAAGTTTTTTTTTTTCATTTTTAGTGTTTTCTAAATATAAGCCCTGCTGCTGCAACTAACACACCACCGGCCTTTATCGATTTCAGGTTTAGTCGTTCTTTAAATACCACATATCCTACAACTTCAATACTTCAGTGGCCTAAATGGTTACGATCTCAACAAAAACAACGCTGGGTCACGTCAAACAGTTATTTCTAGCAAGAGGGTAATATCTTGTTTAGATCGTGAGTAGAAGACAATGTCGAGGTTCGAAAATATAAATATTATTTAAGTGAGCGTTTTACTCCCAAAGCTCAAACATATCTTAATTGTGCATAGCTTATTTGCATACGATATAGCATTTTAAATGGGAATCATATGCTTAGTCCACTATTTCTAGATCACCTGTTCGGTATAAACCACTTCGAAGTTACTTGAGAAGTTAACATATCCGACGATCCGACAATTTGAGAGACAAAAGTAAACACCAACCATGTTCTCGTGCTTTAACCATCAAATGCAATCTGATTAAAACACAGATCCTATGTCGTTTCGTTTTTTATAGTTCAAATTTTCGTTTTACTTATCTGCACCACACCCGTAGAGGTCTTCAAAAATGTATATTTTAAAAAGAAACGAAATATAGATACGTATTTGAATCAGATTGAGAGTAACGTTGAACTTACTTATGATCGAAAGCTGCCCCTTTTTTTATTAAATCGCCAGTGATGTGATACGTCCAAAACATTACACAAAGCGAAATATTATGGCAATTAAAGGCAAATAACCATCCAAATGTTAAGCACATTTCTTCAACAGTATTTAATCTTCATTCATATTATACAATTACCTTTTTACACCATTTTTATAATAAAAATCAATTTACTAAAATAACCCCTTAGAAATCATTAAAAAGATGACTGAATCGATATTACGTTTTAACACAACTTATTGAGTTTTGTTAAATCTGATTATAACGCCTTGATTTTTACAGGGGGTATTATGTTTGACACTTCAATATCTAGTTTTTTCTTTGTATAATACTTTATAACGATATGACTTAATCCGCGAGATTAAATACTGAAACACTGTACGGCTTGTCTAATCCAAGATTATTTAAGAGCAGGGGCGTTGCTCATTATTGACGGAACAGAATTTGAAAATTCAACCGTTAAAAATACATCTTAATCCCTGAAATTGGTCAGCCTTAAGGAATTAGTTTTTCAATTGACGATGTCAAGTATAAATCAGGAAAAGTGAGATTTTTAACATCATCTTTTGAATTAAAGATTGTAATTGAGAGGAAAGAATCACCCGTATTTCACGGTACTTTAAAACTGAAAGCCATTTACCCCCTCCCACGGGCAGGTGGTTTTTCAAGAGAGACAGTCAAGACAATAGAGCTAGTAGTCCCCCTTTTCTCATTTCTTCTTTTCTAATAGAGATAAACAGCTCGAGGGATAGAAAGAGAAGAGCAGGTCGCAATGGCCGTGCACAATACACTTGGGTCATTATCTTCTGGCTCACTGACCAAAATCATGAAAACTGTAGTAAAGTCATAGGGTCATCGTGATCTTTCTCCTGTACCTCACAGTGGTCAATTTATGATAGAGATTTGTCAATGTTTTATTGAATAATCAAGTATGACACTCTTTTTTCAGATGATGTCACTGTATTGGTGATCTTTTTTGAATGATGTCACGGAATTGGTGATCTTTTATCAGATTGTGTAAACTTGTTGATTTATTTTTATCGTCTGTCACTAGCGTTAAACTAATAAAAATCAGTGGTCTGACATAATGTACTAATGCGTGGCTCCTAGAAGTTGATAGATCGCCCTTTTAAACATATGATACAGTTTATTTCTAAAGTTTTCATAAATCAGTTAATTTGGGTTCACTTCCTTCTAAGAATAATTAGGCCACATGTTGCACTACAAAACATGTATTTTTTCTGAGAAAATGTTTATTAATGCCCAAGAAAAATAGGCATAAATTGTGTATTATTTGTTTATGAATGAAATCACCCCGTAAATACCTTTAATATATCGTCGAGTGATTGTGATGCAATAACTGTAAGGTAACACAATCCACTCACCGGCCTTTTTTTTTACTGAAGGTATACAATGAAATGGAACAGAATGACGTGTGACATCACGCCAACACACTACTTCTGTTCTCTTGAGACAAGCATATTATTATATCAATCCGAGGTAGGGGATTTCGCCCGGACAGTAGCCCTTCCGTCTATCCTCTTCAATTTCAATACTATCACAAATGATAGAAATAAGAGTTAACAGCGGAGTGCCAGATGGACAACAAATATCAGACAGTGATCTTTAAAGTATATAAGAGTACTTTTTAAGCGCATTCGTCGGTCGATCATAGAAATATACATAGTATACTAACTGTCTAGATATAGATAAAGTTAAGTTTATTTTCATTTCAGACATGGACCATTGTACAATGTTCCGTGACAGCACAGAGAGTACACAACGTGATGCAATTATTTATTAAAAAACTTTCTCATTGTGGGGTTTAGTCTACATGTGTATATGCATATTGTTACATAATCGCGTAGAGACGAGACAATTGCCACCAACCGTGGACATTTTCTGGATAATGATTACAGTTAATTATTTTTTCAAATGATGCCATTGCAAGAATGTTCTTATCATTCACTAGCTATTCAATTGCGATCATTGTTTCGTGTTTTCGTTTTGCTTAACCCATCAATGAACATGGTAATATAATAAATTGGCGCGAATGATTCACTAAGTCCCATTCTTTACAGAAGAAAAAAATCAAATCATTTAGAGATTAACACGGAAAATTTAATGTTCCTCCATTAGTATTTGACAAACAACCCCTCGCGGCGGGTCCCTACCATAAATCTTGTAACCTCTGAACTGCGACTGAAAAAAGGTTGAAGGTCAGAGAGGAGTTCGCGTGGCTTGGTCAAAACTTCATTCATTGAAGTGAGATCGTAAACCCTTTATACCAGAAAGATACTAAAGAACCATTATTCTCTTTTTTTACAGCTCTGGTGATTATTTGGAGACGAATCTTGAAACTGGTCATTAATTTTCCATGAATTCAGGAAGGTGTGCCACTTTTGTTCTCGTGTTACCCGCCGTTGATTTGATGGTAACATGCCCAATATGGAGGAGCTTGTCATTAGCATTTAGTCATATATATTGTGTTGGTTACTGAATAAGACACTTTTAGTGCCCCATTTTAAAGAAACATCTGTAGGTACATAAACATACCGGAATGACGGATACGGCGAACAGGTGAAGCTGTTTCCATAAATTCCAAAACATGTTCATACAATTAGCAATTGCAAGGGTAACAGTGAGTCGCATTATTCATAGCATTAGTATAAAAGTCGGTAGACTACGCCACAGTACGCGGAAATGTCTCGGATCTCTCAGTTGGCAATTAACATTTGTTCGCGAGGAGAAACGGAATGAGATTTAACGTCATATTTTTCTGCACCAACCGGGATATAAAGATGGACATATGTCATGTATATTGTGCTATTCGGACTTTTCCCCAATTTTTCATTGAACTCAATTCGCCAAGAAATGTTTTACATGGTGTAAATGATATTTACCACGAAATCTTGATTCTGCCTTCAAGCCCAACATATGGGCCACTTTTACGATATGGCGGGTTTTTCCCTACTGTCTTAAAATAATATGTGAAAGCAGATCAGACCAATAGCCTGTCTCTTAATACCAGTTCCGTTGAATTCTTATTGAATAATAATCGGGTAACAATTTGCATGTCAGGCGGAAGGAAATCGCTAACTACACATACACAGTTGTCAAATTTCAAACATGTATTAGATGAAAACTCTTCAAAATCAGCAGTCTTTTTTAGATTAAAAACTGAAATGAAATGGGTTGCAATGGTCTAGTTTCTGTACTGTTACTGAGCTATGAAGGCGGATATACGCTATGCAGGTTGCTATGAGGGAAATTTTGCCCGAACAACGACACTACGGCCTACCCTTATGTCGAATTCCAAGGTTTCTTCCATTCGCACGACAATGTCTACATAGGACCTCGGGTTTTCGTCATATCTGAACGACAAACACAGCTCTATACAAATTAAAAACACTTATTAACAGTAATATTAATGAAATGATCCACCATCCTCAAGAAACCTGCTTTTTGGTTAATCTAGATCTCAATACACCCAGGGAGTAATCAAAACAAACAAGCTGATCAGATCTAGTATGTAATACTTACTTTCAACTGACATATTTAAAGCGGCGTTTGCTATCGATCAAAAACTAGATCACATTTCGGTTTTTTTTATAGTTCAAAATGTATAATAAAACGAAACGAAATGTAGATCTGTGTTTTAATCAGGTTGGAAGCGATTGTAGATAACCCAAATCTGTTAACTTTAAGAACTATGAAAGTGCAATATCAACACTGGATAACACACACTTTTATTCCGATTTTATTATCACCGAGTCACTCATTATCTCATTCTACAACAAAACCCTTAAAAATAATGTCATTTAACTTTTTAAGACGATTTATTAAAAGTGAACCTTATCTTAGAAGACATCTCTGTCAGTAGAGAAAGGTTCCTTCAGGCTTGTCTGTGTGTCACACAACGATTAAAATACCACTCTGTCTTCTCCAACAAACGAAGAAATCGTTATCCCAGATAAATCGACCCCCCTCTATTATAGATCTAATCCTTTTAACACCCATCGATAACATCTAATGTTTTAATGACATCGTGTCACATCTCCCGATATCATCTAAATCTCCACTTCTCCCGAAAACAACCCAAATCTCGACAAATGTCGGAGAAACTTAGTTAATTTGATAGCCTCGCTTTGATCTCTCTCTTCGTGTATATATTTATCTACAGTCGTCTGCACAACTCATGATAGTGGAAAAAAGGGGTGTGGATTCAATTAATCTGCAAATTATGCGCTATTCTTTTCATAAACTAATCAGTTTTTACTCACTGACTTTTTCAACTTTGATGTACAAAAAAATAAAACATGCTAATATCGCAGGTTATTGTTAGGTCTCAGACTACTAAAGAGATTCCGAGCTTTTGAAACACAATACATTATGATAGCCATTGACAATGTATCATATCGAACGAAGAAACACAATGCATCCCTAATTCGTGTTGGTCAGTGATGTATTGTTATGTACGATATACTTGTCATTTCTTATGCAGCGTCCACGGGATGGACAATGGGACAGGTGTGCCATCTTTCATTGCTACAGAAACGGAGGTGTCAGATATCTTAAATGTATCTTTTGGAAAATTGTTCTCCTTAAAGGAATAACAATACGGGTAATATTGAACTTAATAATCGTTTGAACTGGAAGCTGGTGAAGAGAGGTGTACCAGCGTATTTCAAGGGTTTATTTCTATGTGCCCAAAGAGGCCTCCAGCTGCGACTGTCTACAGGAGCTCTACTTTAAACTGATATTTTAGGATGTGGAATTCTTGGAGCGATTGTTTGGTTAATTGATGCTGCTAAAAGTAATTTATTGTTACCTAAGGACATCTGAAATGAGTTTACTGATATATCACAACGGGGCTGAGGTCAAGGACATATAATAAACTGAAATACAATTTTGCTGCATTTGCAATTATAACCAGCACTTGCATATAGACGATTAATTAGGATAATTATCTCCTCGTCAAATATAACTTCAAAAAGTTGTTCATTCAATCCCGCACAGGAAGTGACTTGATAATCACGAATAAATCCCATTAGATTCCGAAGTTTGGTCAGAGATTGGTTCAATGAGCGTGGGTTAGGGGTTGGGACAGATAAATCGTTATGCAGCTTGGTTCCAGAAATTACACTACATCGTTCATCCACATGTTTAGGGGTGTGAGCAGAAACGTCTTCATTGGGCATGATACAAAAATCTAATTATCCTTAACATTCGATTTATAATATCACATGTAAATATACTTTCTTCAAGGGAAAGCAATTTTACAAAATAGCAAAACATGTCTTGCTGAAAAAAGCTAATAATTCATTAGGTCCCCTGAGAACAATCTCATGAATAGATAATACATGTATGCCTTCATGAATAAATAAACACAGCTCACCATGGAATGATAAAATCAACATGCATTATGTAAAACGGGAAAACCAATTTGTTACGAAGCGATTACAGTTGAAATTCTATACGTTTACCCCACCCACATCGATAAAACACGGCAGTGGAGGTGGTCATTTAGCGGCGAGGGGTGTGATGAAACGGGCAGGTGCGTTGGTTGAAATTTTCATGAGGTATAGAAAATGGCCACTACGGGGTCACTCTTGACGCGTGGCCTTCAATGCCGTCACCTCAACATGCCCACAATTGTGAAATAGAATACAGATACAGAATGCTCGTCCATTGTTAGAACTTTTTTCAAATGCGTGGCCTCGATGATGAATTTTTGTTAGGAATAATTCAATTTGTAATCCAGACCTACCATTAGTTGAAAGGGGTATTATTAACATGGACTCATCTCCCTGGACACCTATATACATGTCATGTCTCTTCACAGAATAAAAACCCTAATGTCCCAAGCCCACCAATTATATGATAGATGTAATTAAAACAACATAACAACATCGTCAATACCCAGCATCCGTGTATACCAAACAATAAATCCATGTAAACACAAAATTGATTAAATCTGAAAAATTTCTAATTATCAAAATGCACAACTAGATGAGTGTAGAAAATTTCATATCGGTATCTTGATAAAATATGCTCTGGAAACAAAACCGGGATGGCCGGTTGAGCCCATTTTAATTTCCCTTCATGGGCAATGAATCCAACTAAACTAGGCACGGAATCCAATGGGATGTCGAGTGTAAAATTTCCCTAAAATGTGGTTTAACATTAAGGCACTCTGTTAAAGTCAGACATTCTTTGCTTAACGTTTGGATCTGCCTAATGATATTGGTGATCATCTGTCGTGTGGAATTAATTAAACACGCTGATCATCACTGAAAACTTTTGCACGATTCGGTTTTCTCTGCAAACGATATAAATAATATCAACTTTTGGTACCGGTCAAAAGATGTTAATGGACCAACTTCTATTCAACTGAATTCAAGCCGATTGATTATCTACCGTTGATCTGCTTTTGTTTTCTTAATTAAATATTAATTTATCCGAATATTTGTTTCCTATGGAGAAAAAAAACCATACGGAAACTAGACATCGTCCGAAAAACGCAAGATGAAGATTGTCGATTTCAGTTTTATAGTGTAACAAAGAGAAATGATATTGAAATTTCTCTTGATGGAAATTCTTCTGATATTATTTGTTAAGGGCGTTGAGTAGTCTAAAATGCAAATTTTAAAGCTTGCACTGTAATTTTTGTTGATAAGATATGACATTTTTTGTTATTTGAGGTGATAAACTACATATTAATCACCAAATAAATACCAATTTTATTTACCAACTATGTTCCAAACTTGGCCCAAAAGCATGATAAAAAGGGGTATTGATGACAACAAAAGTAGAATTTTCTCAGTTATGCCTGCAGATATTTTCATCAAATTTCGCATGAACAATGCTAATAGCAAGTCCCAAAAATACACTGGTCAATTTTTGGCTATAGGTTGTGATTTGTCTTGTATCCATGGAAACGCAAAAAAACGATGCGTTTTCTTGGAAATTCTATTAGTACAAGCTCAAAAGATTTATTGATAATCCCACCAGTAGATCGAAAGTGGAGGTTATAAGCTACATTTCGACACCAAAAACGTTAAAAAATACCAACTCAAAGTATTTTAAAATTGTTGTTCATTATTTACCTTCAAACGAGATTTTGCGATTTTGGGTTAATTCTTTGAATACGTCGACAACAAGTATTAAAATACAACAATTCGGATGTAAAAGTAAATAATTACTTCACTGCACTACTCCTACGCACTCTAAATCATGTTATGCATTCAAAAAATAGTAATCTTTGACCATAAAAAAAAAAATCCGTCATGTTCCTTTCGTGATAGATAAATAGACCTGGATAATCGCGTCATACAGGGAATTCCTTCTGGTCACGTGACATCTTCCACTCCCGTTGAAGCCACGTCTGTGTTGATCACGTGACTGGCGTGCACGACGTCATAATTTATTCAACACCTGATCTAGGTCGGGGAATCAGTCTCGTTTGCTATAAATAGTTTTATTCCTCCGCCTCGTATCTCCATTGTTACACATAAAACGACGCGACTTTCGAGAGTTTTCTGAGTTATTTTATAAGTGGAACAAGTTTGCAAAGACTTAATAAGATTGGCGTTGAAAAGTTAGTGCGAATCTTAGACTGCTCAACGCCCTTAAGTAAAAAAGACGGGGCTTGTCAAAAATACAAATACGTGTTAATTTCATACCAAGATCAACACACGCCTGTCAAATTGTTCTGCCCGAAGTCAAACGTGTTCCAATACGCAGATGAAGTGTTTGCACCATATTATTTGTTGGTTTGTGTATAATTATTGCTATGAGCTGTATATACACTATAATTTTAATATGGGAGAAGTGGGTTTTTCTCTTTAACTAGCCACGTGTTTGAATAGAAAATAAACAAATTAAATCTGTGCGATATGGCGACATGCTTCCCTGATATGAAAACCTAATTAAAGATGCATCGATACGTGTGACTATCTACCACTTTCTCTTTCAATTACAATGATCCGGCTGATTATTAATTTCAGTTTGCTAGATTGAATATAAGACAAGGATTTGCAATATTATGCTTTGCGCTCTGTACAAATAGTGGGTTTTTACATCTGAATCAGATAATATGACGTTTGGAAACGTGGCCCACAGTATTGTCAGAGAAACCATTATTTATTAAAAAAAAAAACGAAAAAAAAATAATCCCAAAGTGAGCTAACACGAACATCAAAGTGAACTATCCTACTGGAAAAGAAAGAAATTTTTTATCGAGAATTCTTACCAAATTCTTTCAAATTTTAATTTTCAAGACAAACGTTGTGTAGGTCAATATAAAACATCACCTGCCAGATTAAATATAAAGAGCATGCGAAGTAAACCAAGATTTTATGTCAAAATTGCAAAGTGTCACGTTAACATTAATCAGTATATAATTAATTTGATTTGGTTGTTCCATGGAAATACTTGAATTTTCTAGTAGTCAAATTCCAATTCCTACTATTGTCGTTCTATTAATTAAATATAAGTTTAACAATGTAAGGATTGATCGGAATTTAAGAAGATATAATTGTCGGAAACTGTCACCACTAAATTAGTAACACTTGAAAATGTCGTCTCTAAGTTAAATAATGAAATCACTGCAATGGTGTCACAGATCTAATGAAGTGACCATTAATCATGTCTGGAGTGGTCAGCGATGTGGCAAGCCACTGGTAACATTATGGCAAGGTGGAGTTCCGACAGTGGCATATATCCGGAACAGTATTAATGAAGAACAATATTGTACTATTTTGGTCCTAGGTTTAATTTAGATGTTGGTAATAAGATAATTGCGGGATACCATGTCATTTTCTACACACCAATTAATTAATCAATTTATTTGAATATTGAAGTGCACCCGAAGACGCCAGCATTAATTTACCCGCATATGTTGAAGTTTTTACTGAATTAAAAATTATAACGTAATAGTTTGTTTCTAACCGGTGGTTTTGTGAGTGACTCATCTCCAGCCCGATGTTGTCCGAGAAAGGGTCTCGGGATTTTCCTACCTGGTGCACCACATTCCTTATTTTCAGTTGTGCACGTCTGTGGGTAAGGCAAGAAAAGCATTTAGAAATACGAGTGGTCAAATTTCCTCTGACAATTAAAAATGGGCCTTAGCGCCGTTGTGTTGGTAAAATATCGGACATAACCTATGCCCCTTAATATTAACCTAGTTGGTGAGACTCAAAGCTCCATTTTATTTCATTTGATTCCAGAATATAACCCATTGCGTAGATTTGTCTTTTTAACGGTATAAATATATATGCAATAAACATACTACATTATTAAAACTTTCACCCAACATATCTTTATTTACCGAATCCTTATACGACATGGCATTTTGTATTTGAATATATAATATTAAAACACAATATTTGTTTCATGGAAAACTATCATTGAGTTTATTTCACACTGTGTATTTCAACAAGTTTCTCTTGTTGTTCTTAAGTAAATTATGACAGTGTAATGGCAAAAAAATCATATTATTATACATGTATATACAACGATGTAACAAAAATGTAGTGTTAAATAAATTCAGTGAGAGAGCGTCCACTCGAAACAAACTATATATAGGTCATTTTGAGACTAACACAAATCTAAGCAGTGGGAGGAAACCCGGAGACAACTCACGAGGTTGAATAGGCTACCCTACTGCTTGTCGCGTGCAACCGGGAAATCAAAACCACGCCAGTTGACTCAATGACCGACCTTATGATACAGCGATAATTTCGAAGTTTAGCATTCCCCTAAATAATATAAATAAATGTCCTTTAATACAGTCTTAAATAGGACAACGACACAATTGGAGGTTGCAGAAAAAACTATTGCTTTGAACTAAAAGGATTGGATCAATGAAGCAATTCTTTCAGTACAACATTTAAATGGCAACTGTACAAATTTCAGTAAACTTTGTTCGCCGATGAGTGATTTTAAATTCCTTGCAAACTACAATATTGTGAAACTCGTGTCTTTAAAAAAGAATTTCAGTGCAATTACGTACATGTGTAAAAAGATATGACAACTTAAAAGTTCAGAACAAATAGACGATATACTCAAGCCAGCGTCACTTATACGCGTTGCGTAAAATGTTTCGCTAAAAGATAAATAAATCTGGATACATTTTACCGTGGATTAGATGCTGTTGAAAATGTATACGATCGGGACAAGTGCCTTTAATATTCAAGTGTCAACGTGGATTAAGCTGATAGCTAAATCTATTGTAGAATATTAGAAAGGCTTCTCTGAAAAATAGTACATTGTGAAATGAAAATGTATGTTCATGTAACCAGAGAACTTCATATCTGATTTAACAGTATAGAGTTATTTAGAAATAATTCCACTGGAAGAAAACTGAGATTCACAAGTAGGACGCTTATCGAGTAATCCACTTTCAGGCCAGGTACCACTCCATCCTTACTATTCCATACTTAGATCAAAGATCAAAGACTTTTCGCACACTCTGTTTACTTTATATTTATGCATATTTCTCTTTGAATCATTCTTACCCAAAACAAATAAATACCAGTTTATAAGGTATCCATGGCGTCGTTTATTCAAATCTTGGCGCTTCCACACTCGACATTACGTCATACCCTCAAGGAACTATTGTCCTACTGAGATCCGATTCTCGGTATATGAAAGGTCACGACCTTGGTAACGCCCTCTTTCTTCAGGTAATAGATGATGGTCATCTCCAGGTGTGTTCAGTTCGATTGTTCAAAGTTTTAAAGCAGGTGTTCACTTTGCCGCCATTCTAGGTAAAACCTCGGTGTTTGATATTCACCATATTTCGGTCATGTTTATGGAATATAATAGAAACAATGTGAACCTTAAGATTTAAGATACGAGCTGTTGTTACTTTATGTCACTGGAATGTGTGTAGGCGTCTTGTTGAATCTGGCGTCTTGTAGAATCTGGCCGTCAAACACGATTTAAGCAATTACCGAAAGTACATGGAGATCCCAAAATCTAGAAGATCATACAAATAAACGCTTTCTTTCAAAGAATGATCAAATATCTCGATTTCGCGTTGGGTTTTTCTTAGATCTGTAGGGAACAATATGATATTCTTCCGATACAGAAAAACATGCTTTTAATATTTTAGATGTACACCAACATAACTAATAATAATATGTGTGAATATAGACGTACGTGAAAGTTGCGATGACAAATGTTTTATTTTGCTGTGGGCTAAGTGGTATATCTGCACTCGGTCTATGTTCGGTGGATATAAATTTACCTCCATCCTGAGTTTATATATGTAAGGCTTTTGAAACGAGGCCTACTGTTTCATTTTCGAATCTTTTAGTAGAAGCTACATTCAGGTATATCATTGTTGATGCATTTATAGCTTCGTCTAGACTGGTGGACTATAAACATTTTGAACCACGCGCCACGCCGTTATCACCCCAAAATCAAAAAAGAAAAAAAGAAATAATGTCACACATAGATTTGTGTATTGTAAAGGTGGCGTTTTAATTTTTGTTGAAATTGACAAACAAAATACAGTATGTGGCTATTCAAATGGGGGTATTTGAAGGGTAAAACAGGCTAGGCTACCCTCAATAAATGCCTAGATTTCTAAATAAACTTCTGTTTGTTTTATTTTCCCAAAATTTAAACTAGGATCAAGAATGGAAATAATTGTCAGATGTCATGAAACATAAAATATTGTCTATTCAACAACCACACGCGCCTGTAACTGATTCTCTATTCAGTTTTAATTCAACTGACCCCTGTGTGAAGGAATTGTCATCATTGTTTACACAACGTCACAGTTTTATGCGTAAAACGTCACGCTGCATCATAACCTTTGCCGGATGAGGTGACGTTCAAACGCACGTTCTTTGGCATTCTAGCCACGTGTCGGCCATTAAACGTACATTATCTGTGATTATCGTTGACCACTGGTCAGAGTTGTTTGTCCAGCTAGTTTAAATGTAGCGTTGTTCGGAAATTTCTCTGACAGGGCCCACATACGATAATCAATATACATAATAATATATTTATTGACAACATACTCCGTTCTGCACGTTCTTGGATGAGCTCGAAATAAAGTTCAGAATAATTTCTTTTGGTGTATGGAGGTTCATTTTGGAACAGTTCACCAATAATTAATTGCATCGTTAGCTCATGTGAGAATGAAAAAATGAAATTGAGTTTAACGACCTACTTAGCTAAAGAAGACGCCCCCATGTGAAAGATTTAACGGCGTCGCATTCATCTGTAGCTTTTGATACTTGAAATTACCCCCCCCCCCCATCATATGCCAGATGGAGTTGAAAGGAATTGCCAGGAAACTAATATTCCTACAATACTGATATAGCTTCATAAGATATTGTTTTTTTATAAGCATACTTCTGAATAAATTTTATTGTAATACATGCCAAAAAGGGTCTGTACAATTTTCCAACTCACTCTATCCTTATGACAGATCTTTCAAGGTAGACATCCAAGAAAGACATGACAGAGATCAGCTAACAGTCGATTTCTAAGGTACGTTGAATCCACCATCAATATACAGACAGTAGTTCAATGGTGCCGCGTCGAAAGAATGCCCAATATAAACTCATTTATTTCGGGGATACTGTCTTCTCCGCCCAAAGAACAAAAGCTAAAAGAAAGCACAGGGATTCATAATTTGTTTCTGTTTATATTAGCATCCGTTTTAAGAAAGTAAACCTCATTAACTTATTTCAGATTAAATATTATAAGGATTGCGTTAATCTGTTATTTTGCGATTATGTTTTGTTTGGAAGGTATAATTTACAAATTGTAATATAGTGTCGGGCTTATTGTGGAACATGTCGACGAAAGCTGTGATAAGATAAAAGAAATCAACATATTATAAAATTCAATGGAATCACCAAATAAAATCAAATAGGTCCTGTCTCCCAGGTTCTAAAAGTGTTGTATTATATTTATGTTCGTGGCTGTTTGCGTGAATATCAAATATTGATGGCTATAAACAAAATTCATAATATTTCGGAGCCGCGGTGGGTCAGTGGGTAAGGCACTGAATCACTAACTAGGAGGTTCGATCCCGGTGTTGTCGGAGAAGACCAGACACGGACAGCGTCTAGTCGTTGGAATGAAGCAAAAGTCCGAGACCCCGTGTACATATTGGCGTGCACGTATAAGAAAGCTGGACATTAGGAATTCGATATAAGATTAAGAGTAGCCTGCCAAAATTCCTGACACAATGTATGGCGTACGTTTTTATCAGACCAGTCGATGCAAAAAAGTAGGACGTAAAACCATATTTCATTTCATTTCCATTATACTTGACATTATCACTTGAAAAATGATATTATCTAATGATATTGTCATACTCGCGCCATTGTTTTCAGCACTGACCATGTGTCACAATAATGACGCTTAACGCTAATCGCTGTTGTCATCTTTTTTACAACTTTGTGACTTGTGTTGTGGTCATTTATCAAATGATGGTCATCCAACTTCGGACAGATAAAACATTAATACTTTAGACAAACGTGGACACGTGGCGATAATGGCTAGTAGGATGACCACTGGTCACTCTGGTCACCTCCTCTGGACATGAGGTTTTTTGTGTGTAACCTTCAATATGTCATGTTCTATCGATATATTTGAAGCCATGCCACAACTTGGTCGTGATTAATATTCTTAAATTGGGTTTTAATGAAACTGTGTACATTTTAACAGTTGGTCGTTTCTGGTGCATTGAATTGCCATTTTGTTTTGAGCCTGTCTCCTTTTTTTTGACGAATAGGTATTTTGAAAAATGTGCAATGATTATCGGATAATTTTGAAGGGACCTTTCGTAAGTGATTAATTAATGATCGCCAATTTACATTTTTCGGGTATATATCTAAGTTTTCAAGTCATAATCCACGGTAAAATTGATTATGTTCAACATTTAAAGATGGAAGATGGGATAAAGAACTATCAGTTGTTATTATTACATGTTTTTAAACTAGATAATGTAAAGGGAATTTGCTGAAAATTTCAGCTAAATTGATCCACTCTGAACCGAGAATTTGTCGATTAAATTTTCTACCTAGCCTCGATCATCATTACTCAAGACGGAACAATAAAAACACATAGTCTCGAGTGTCCATTTCATGATTATCATAAATGAAAGTTAGGCATCAATTCAGATCTAGTAAATATTGCAGGCTAGCGATGCCTTCGAGAATAGATTTTGATCTGGATAAGTTAGTTAATGTCTAATTTCGGGTCTGAAGAAAGACCTGCATTGCAAAAGGTAGATTTAGCTATTGCATAATGTATGTTTATTAATTGAAAAATAAAACGTACTAAAACAAAATATCAGCGGTAGATAATCTCCTGGCTAATATTCAATCGGATTAAGTTAAGTCTCACCAAAAGATTATAGGATGCATTGACCATTTTCTATAATATCATCTGCAGGAGATGCCAAATTAATGTGAACACATTTTCAATTCATCGTATCTTTGTAAATACTGAACGGCACAGAAAAAAAATTTTGGTCTGATATTATTTTTAGAAGGATGGGGAGAGAGAAATATGGGGTTTAAAGTTCACTTGATACAAGTTAGGTCATTTCAGGACTAACACGTGGTTCGATTTTATTTCAATAGTTCTCTTGTGCGCAGAGGTCTGTAGCAGTAGGGGGAAAACGGGGGACCTGAAAAGAAAACCCACGAAGTTGGACAGACAACAGACAATCCTACCACATACAAACGGGGATTCAAAACCATGTCACATGACTCAGTGCCAGACCTTATGATCAAACGAGCACGCGTTAACATTTGGCCACTCATGCCAACCCCCTTAATTTTAGAGATTCTTCTGTTTTGCAAGGAATTGCAACTGTAAATTGATTCTTGTATTTATTAAATGTGTTAAAATTATTTTGAATTTTATTCTTATAATATTAAATACCTTGGAACAGATGAAAAACTAGCGACGCACTTGGCTAAATGTGTATAAAAAATATCAGAATTTTTCAAAATAAAAACAAGGTAGGCCACAGACGACATACAACCGTAGACACAGACTAGACATTCACACAGCTATGAACAGTCAAATAGTTGGCGTTATTTAGTGAGAAATGTTTTATTGTGCGTTCAAAATTTCGCGGCACACTTAGGAAGATCTCGCGGCACACTGTCAATGAAAACAAAATGGACAGTTATGTGAAATGTCATGAAATGGGGTTTAACGTCTTACTGTTCTGGTTATAAACTGTGTGCTATGAAGGAAATGTGGCCCATGCAACGGCACTATGACATACTCTTATATCGAATTCCAACTGCCAACGGATCTTTTGGGTGCACGTGAATGTATACACGGGACCTCGGTTTTTCGTACCATCCGAAAGACCTGACAACTGTCCTTGACAGGCATTTCGCCCTTCATCACTCACAAGTCGAAAACAGCCGGAAAAACCTGATGAACTTTCTTGGCAAATGCAGGGATAGCACACGCAACCTCCAGACTAGCGATTCAGCGACTTACCCACTATTTGAACCTGGTCCAGGAGGAGATGACCAGGAAGTGACATATTATTAAGATCCCAGTGACCAGTGGTATCAACTGTTCCAGAAAAAATAAATCAGGGCTGGGACACAGCAAGGATATGGTTTCATATCTTTTTGTACATCATAATCAATCTTTTGTTAATAAGTAGTGAGAGTGTGGGGATTGGGTTTCTTATCAAGGGGGAATAACTCCATTCGTTTTTACAGATGAAACGTGAAGTACATGATGTACGTTGTTTATTAGAACTGTTTAAAGGGCAACACAAAACAATAACATTGTGGTATTTTGTGAGGGTTTGCTATCATAATAAAAATACATGGGTGTGTACAAAAGGGAAAATAAGTAAAAGTCCAGAAGAAAAGGAGCCGCTCCCAACCCCTTCAATGCTTATCCGTCCCTAATATATTGATATATAAAAATATATTCCTTTTCTACAATTCGAAAAAAAAAAAAAAAATAGTCGGTCGCAAAATCAGTGCAGTCGTTCGCAAAATAGGAGGAGTCGGTATCAAAACAAGTGCTTACTGCATACGCCACGCTACTCACGCAAAATGTTGTGTTTCACTCTTATTCTGTTGTGAGTATGATGGTCTAAAGACAAAAAAAAAAAATACTAGTAGTCGGTCCCAGTGCAGTCGGTCACAAAATAGAACAAAATTTCACCAAGGGAGAAAAATAGTCGGTCTCAAAATAAGTGCTGTCACTGCAGTCGGTCTCAAAATTATGCATCGGCAAATGAATGAATTAATGTGGTAAACAAACAGAAAAGATCCCAAATAATATGTATTTGCGTGAATACTATGTATTTGCTTAAGTCACACAAAACTATAGTATAAAACAACCATGTCTGCTTGTCATGTTTAACAAAATTTGTTTGTCACCCTTATTCTTTTGTGTTGTTATATGAAATGTTTTCCTCCATGGCAAAAAAAAAAAAAAAAAAAAAAATAGTCAGTCTCAAAAAAAACAAAAAACAACCCAGTACTCACTGCAGTCGGTCTCAGACTAAATGAATTAATGAGGTAAACAAAC
Source organism: Patella caerulea (assembly GCA_036850965.1). Lineage (NCBI taxonomy): Eukaryota > Metazoa > Mollusca > Gastropoda > Patellidae > Patella > Patella caerulea. The sequence goes on along the minus strand of JAZGQO010000014.1, from coordinate 24,432,824 downwards.
AATCCCAAAACAGGCAAAATTGACAGTTAAGCCTCAAGATTCTGTCCCATTTCTTATCCTTTCGTTAACGAGAATTTGGTTCCATTTGCCATGACATTGATTAAAATTTTCAAGCCCAGTCCCAAAAATTTAAAAGCTTGGTTTCATATTTGAAATTTTTTCACGCCTGCGACGCTCAATTCCATTATAACAATCTTCCACTCCTACATTCAGGATTATAATGAACTGCCCAGTTTGTAGTACCTCTGCAATCTGTTTCACAGAGAATTACTTACGAATTATCTCTGTAACAGATGACTGTCCACAACACGTGCGTTGACTGAATTTTGCGTGTGACGTCATCAATATGTGTGTATTTCTCATACGTGATACGACACACGTATACAACAGTTTTGCGTCCTCAGGTCTTTGCTCAGGGGCGTACGTACATAACGATTTTGTTTGGGGGATGTTTAGTCAAAATGCGACCGACTGTATTCAATATATGTATTAAGAGCCGGCTGTTTCCTTCCACAGTGCTCGCGATAATTGGCGACTGGACTTTCATCGAAAGAATAACGGGAGATAACTCCAGTATTATGACGCATATCAGGATTTGCACTAGTAATTCTCTGAAATCAAGATCAGTTGCTACACGTGACGCTAGCAAATCTAGAAGCTGTGAATAGTGGGTTGCGGGCAGGGCCGTAAGTAGCCCAGAGCAACGAGGGGCGCTGGAAGTGATCCCAGGAGTGCTGTAAAATTGAAGGACAATGTATATAATATATATTGTATTTATGGTCGACAATCTTTTCACAGGGGGTGGTGAGGGGCGGCGCGAAACTGGTCCACAATCTCATCCGGCAATGAATCAGGCGCGGATCCAGAGGGGGGGGGGGGGGGCAGGGGGTCCGCCCCCCCCCCCCCCTGCTCAGGTTTGAAAAAAAAATTTTTGCGATTTTATTGGCGATTTAGACCTACTATTTTAGAATTTACCTTCCGGAAATACGTCAGAATGAACCAAATTGAATCTAATTTACCAAATTATCGATTGAGCGCAATTCGTTCAGCAATTAACAAACCTAGACCCCCCCCCCCCCCACTGCAAAAAATCCTGGAACCGCACCTGTGAATACCAACAAAATACATGTACTGGCTACAACTGCCTGGGCACCCGGGTAGAACATAGATCATATTGCCTATATATAGTTAAACAAAGTAAAAAAAAAACACACTTTTATGGAATACCAATTACTATGGTTTATTTCACTGTGACGTTTGAACAAGATTTCACAAGTCGTTATCAAGCATTACACACATATATATATATATATATAGTTGTTGGACTATCGTTATCTCTTCGAAAGCAGTTTTATTCAAGTTAATATAAGGTACATGTCATAATAATATTATGATTGCTATCGACATTTATCAACCTTAGAGAAGTAGCAACACGGAATCGAGCGCTTCAGACAGCTACATCTAATATGTAATTTGAGACTGGGGAGCTTACTTATACCCATGGTCTTGGAGGGAGGAAGAATTCTACTTGTGGATGCAACCTGCCTTCTTCAGCCATATTATATGACTTTTATGACTCCACATAATGATTTTTGAAAATTGACTCGTAATCAAAAAGATTTAAAAACGGCCTAGTTCTGGGGAAGAACGAGCCTTTGGGCAACTGAAAGGACGCCGATTGTCCATTTCTAACTCCTGGATTCACTGCACAAAGATAAACCTCTCACTTGGATAGGCCCGAGTATGCCGTTTAAATGATGTCATCGGTAACCCGAACGCAATTGTGGAGGATCAAGATATCGCGGCGCCAGTAATCGAACGCACCCTATGTAACCGTGACTACAATACGTTCGATAATGCGCATTTCCTGTAACCATAGAACTGTATTATATACGATCTATGCTGTAACCGTCAAACGCAGTAACTAACTGTGAGATACTTTTTAAAAAGATAAATATGCAAGTCATTAATGATTATCATACATTTGATATTGAGTACATGACATCTGCCTCAATGTTGGCCTGTTTGCTCAGAAAATTATGAAACAACTCAAATTTGTTTAATGAAAATAATTTATTGCTTTTAAAAACAAAAAAATCTTTCTTTTAACACCATAACACAAACATTTAGTCATACATACCTGTGACCGTTGTGGAAACATATATTTAATTAAATTAAAAATTAATTCTATATCAAAATTCAACCAGGAAAACATAATTAAACAGTATTAATATACAATTTATAAAATTAAAGTTTACAGTTTTAATAAATATGGCAGCAGTAATGCAATTTCCAGTACCTAGATTGAGAACTTGGCCATTTCCTGGGTCCACAACTATTTTAATTACTATTGATAAGAATGAAACTATATATTTTGCATAACTAGATAACCATGATTAAACACCATGTAGGGCGGTAGGCTAAAAAGTTTGGTAAACCTATACATGAGGATACTCGATTGAAGATTAAAGGGAAAATAAGTAAAAGTCCAGAAGAAAAGGAGCCGCTCCCAACCCCTTCAATGCTTATCCGTCCCTAATATATTGATATATAAAAATATATTCCTTTTCTACAATTCGAAAAAAAAAAAAAAATAGTCGGTCGCAAAATCAGTGCAGTCGTTCGCAAAATAGGAGGAGTCGGTATCAAAACAAGTGCTTACTGCATACGCCACGCTACTCACGCAAAATGTTGTGTTTCACTCTTATTCTGTTGTGAGTATGATGGTCTAAAGACAAAAAAAAAAAAATACTAGTAGTCGGTCCCAGTGCAGTCGGTCACAAAATAGAACAAAATTTCACCAAGGGAGAAAAATAGTCGGTCTCAAAATAAGTGCTGTCACTGCAGTCGGTCTCAAAATTATGCATCGGCAAATGAATGAATTAATGTGGTAAACAAACAGAAAAGATCCCAAATAATATGTATTTGCGTGAATACTATGTATTTGCTTAAGGGCGTTGAGTAGTCTAAAATGCAAATTTTAAAGCTAGCACTGTAATTTTTGTTGATAAGATATGACATTTTTTGTTATTTGGGGTGATAAACTACATATTAATCACCAAATAAATACCAATTTTATTTACCAACTATGTTCCATACTTGGCCCAAAAGCATGATAAAAAGGGGTACTGATGACATTAAAAGTAGAATTTTCTCAGTTATGCCTGCAGATATTTTCATCAAATTTCGCATGAACAATGCTAATAGCAAGTCCCAAAAATACACTGGTCAATTTTTGGCTATAGGTTGTGGTTTGTCTTGTATCCATGGAAACGCAAAAAAACGATGCGTTTTCTTGGAAATTCTATTAGTACAAGCTCAAAAGATTTATTGATAATCCCACCAGTAGATCGAAAGTGGAGGTTATAAGCTACATTTCGACACCAAAAACGTTAAAAAATACCAACTCAAAGTATTTTAAAATTGTTGTTCATTATTTACCTTCAAACGAGATTTTGCGATTTTGGGTTAATTCTTTGAATACGTCGACAACAAGTATTAAAATACAACAATTCGGATGTAAAAGTAAATAATTACTTCACTGCACTACTCCACCGCACTCTAAATCATGTTATGCATTCAAAAAATAGTAATCTTTTACCATAAAAAAAAAATCCGTCATGTTCCTTTCGTGATAGATAAATAGACCTGGATAATAGCGTCATACAGGGAATTCCTTCTGGTCACGTGACATCTTCCACTCCCGTTGAAGCCACGTCTGTGTTGATCACGTGACTGGCGTGCACGACGTCATAATTTATTCAACACCTTATCTAGGTCGGGGAATCAGTCTCGTTTGCTATAAATAGTTTTATTCCTCCGCCTCGTATCTCCATTGTTACACATAAAACGACGCGACTTTCGAGAGTTTTCTGAGTTATTTTATAAGTGGAACAAGTTTGCAAAGACTTAATAAGATTGGCGTTGAAAAGTTAGTGCGAATCTTAGACTGCTCAACGCCCTTAAGTCACACAAAACTATAGTATAAAACAACCATGTCTGCTTGTCATGTTTAACAAAATTTGTTTGTCACCCTTATTCTTTTGTGTTGTTATATGAAATGTTTTCCTCCATGGCAAAAAAAAAAAAAAAAAAAAAAAATAGTCAGTCTCAAAAAAAACAAAAAACAACCCAGTACTCACTGCAGTCGGTCTCAGACTAAATGAATTAATGAGGTAAACAAACAATCCCAAAACAGGCAAAATTGACAGTTAAGCCTCAAGATTCTGTCCCATTTCTTATCCTTTCGTTAACGAGAATTTGGTTCCATTTGCCATGACATTGATTAAAATTTTCAAGCCCAGTCCCAAAAATTTAAAAGCTTGGTTTCATATTTGAAATTTTTTCACGCCTGCGACGCTCAATTCCATTATAACAATCTTCCACTCCTACATTCAGGATTATAATGAACTGCCCAGTTTGTAGTACCTCTGCAATCTGTTTCACAGAGAATTACTTACGAATTATCTCTGTAACAGATGACTGTCCACAACACGTGCGTTGACTGAATTTTGCGTGTGACGTCATCAATATGTGTGTATTTCTCATACGTGATACGACACACGTATACAACAGTTTTGCGTCCTCAGGTCTTTGCTCAGGGGCGTACGTACATAACGATTTTGTTTGGGGGATGTTTAGTCAAAATGCGACCGACTGTATTCAATATATGTATTAAGAGCCGGCTGTTTCCTTCCACAGTGCTCGCGATAATTGGCGACTGGACTTTCATCGAAAGAATAACGGGAGATAACTCCAGTATTATGACGCATATCAGGATTTGCACTAGTAATTCTCTGAAATCAAGATCAGTTGCTACACGTGACGCTAGCAAATCTAGAAGCTGTGAATAGTGGGTTGCGGGCAGGGCCGTAAGTAGCCCAGAGCAACGAGGGGCGCTGGAAGTGATCCCAGGAGTGCTGTAAAATTGAAGGACAATGTATATAATATATATTGTATTTATGGTCGACAATCTTTTCACAGGGGGTGGTGAGGGGCGGCGCGAAACTGGTCCACAATCTCATCCGGTAATGAATCAGGCGCGGATCCAGAGGGGGGGGGGGGGGGGCAGGGGGTCCGCCCCCCCCCCCCCCTGCTCAGGTTTGAAAAAAAAATTTTTGCGATTTTATTGGCGATTTAGACCTACTATTTTAGAATTTACCTTCCGGAAATACGTCAGAATGAACCAAATTGAATCTAATTTACCAAATTATCGATTGAGCGCAATTCGTTCAGCAATTATCAAACCTAGACCCCCCCCCCCCACTGCAAAAAATCCTGGAACCGCACCTGTGAATACCAACAAAATACATGTACTGGCTACAACTGCCTGGGCACCCGGGTAGAACATAGATCATATTGCCTATATATAGTTAAACAAAGTAAAAAAAACCACACTTTTATGGAATACCAATTACTATGGTTTATTTCACTGTGACGTTTGAACAAGATTTCACAAGTCGTTATCAAGCATTACACACATATATATATATATATATATAGTTGTTGGACTATCGTTATCTCTTCGAAAGCAGTTTTATTCAAGTTAATATAAGGTACATGTCATAATAATATTATGATTGCTATCGACATTTATCAACCTTAGAGAAGTAGCAACACGGAATCGAGCGCTTCAGACAGCTACATCTAATATGTAATTTGAGACTGGGGAGCTTACTTATACCCATGGTCTTGGAGGGAGGAAGAATTCTACTTGTGGATGCAACCTGCCTTCTTCAGCCATATTATATGACTTTTATGACTCCACATAATGATTTTTGAAAATTGACTCGTAATCAAAAAGATTTAAAAACGGCCTAGTTCTGGGGAAGAACGAGCCTTTGGGCAACTGAAAGGACGCCGATTGTCCATTTCTAACTCCTGGATTCACTGCACAAAGATAAACCTCTCACTTGGATAGGCCCGAGTATGCCGTTTAAATGATGTCATCGGTAACCCGAACGCAATTGTGGAGGATCAAGATATCGCGGCGCCAGTAATCGAACGCACCCTATGTAACCGTGACTACAATACGTTCGATAATGCGCATTTCCTGTAACCATAGAACTGTATTATATACGATCTATGCTGTAACCGTCAAACGCAGTAACTAACTGTGAGATACTTTTTAAAAAGATAAATATGCAAGTCATTAATGATTATCATACATTTGATATTGAGTACATGACATCTGCCTCAATGTTGGCCTGTTTGCTCAGAAAATTATGAAACAACTCAAATTTGTTTAATGAAAATAATTTATTGCTTTTAAAAACAAAAAAATCTTTCTTTTAACACCATAACACAAACATTTAGTCATACATACCTGTGACCGTTGTGGAAACATATATTTAATTAAATTAAAAATTAATTCTATATCAAAATTCAACCAGGAAAACATAATTAAACAGTATTAATATACAATTTATAAATTAAAGTTTACAGTTTTAATAAATATGGCAGCAGTAATGCAATTTCCAGTACCTAGATTGAGAACTTGGCCATTTCCTGGGTCCACAACTATTTTAATTACTATTGATAAGAATGAAACTATATATTTTGCATAACTAGATAACCATGATTAAACACCATGTAGGGCGGTAGGCTAAAAAGTTTGGTAAACCTATACATGAGGATACTCGATTGAAGATTAAACGTGACAATGGTGTAAAAAGGGGTATTTTGAGCTAGAAAGTACATAGAAAAATATTTCAACCAACCATAACAACTGAAACATATTTTTTGTGTTTAATTATGTCATGATTCTACTTACATGACCTCTGTTGTAGGGCTGGCAGAACTGTGATAAGAATGAATTCTGTGTCACTCGATTGGAATTCTGTCAATTCTTAACTTACAATCAAGCATCCTCCTTAAGTGTATAATAAGTTTACAATCACTCAGTGTTATGGTATGGATTTGGTTAATGGGACTGAGAGTGAGAGATCTGATTACCAGGGACTGAGACATCTGATTACCAGGGACTGAGACATCTGGTTACCAGGGACTGAATGAAGTAACAGACTAAGGAAAGGATGACAAACTCAAAGGTTTCTTTAAAATCTTACGGGTGTCTTATACATTGTAAATATGGAATTGTTGCCTCATTCTTATTGATAGCAAACATAGCCGAGGACTAAGGTGTAGTCCGAGGTACAAGGTTGGCAACAATAAACAGTTAATACTGGATTAATGCACAAAGGTAAAAATAGCTACATTGTCTTCATCTTGGTATAACCACGGTCCATAATCTATTATTACCCATGGCCCAAAATAGCTAAATATCAACGATGTCTTGATGATTGTGTTGACAATGAATTTATTGTGCACTTGATCCACACTACTGGTTCTGCGCAAGTGCTGAACCAATTCTACTCTGTCTCTAGGATGAAAGTAAAGCCTGATTATTAACTTCCACAACCTTTGAGCTCTTTACCCAAGACAAAGAGAGTAGCAGGTTTGTTTTGGGTTTTTTTTGTGCAATTTCATACACCATCCTACTAGTATCCATTTACAGCTTTTTAGTCTGGAATACTGGGATGAAGTGCATTATTCAAGAAAACAGGAAAATCTATGCATAATTTGAGCTCCAAACCTGCAACCATTTGGTCACAAATCCTACTCTGTTATGACAAATCCCCTGATATATCTACCTATTCAAATGTTCAATACAGAGACCTACCTCCTAACATTCGGCTGTTTTATGCCATGGGTAGCAATGAGATGTAATGAACCTTCACTGGCACCAACTTTCACTGACAATACTTTATATACAATTAATAAAGAAAGCGGTAGGGATACTATATATAATGAATTTTTAATACTGCATAGCACTGAACCTACATATTAGGATAGAGTATCCACTCGGCAAATCTCGACAGATTCCGTAAACTACTTCTAGTCTCGGCTGTATGGCAGTAAGTGATACGTACCTACGCCCATACATTTGTGATGCGGCTACCGGTTTACTTTAACGGGAAAACTTGACGCTATTACACAAATTGGGACCTATTCGACCGATCGAGCTGCAACCTGTTCGTTGGAAACCTATTTAGAATAAAGACAACAGTCGCCTTAACTCATCTATTTATCAACCAATAAAATCCAACGTTATGTCTATCAAATGAAAGTAGAATATATTTTTTTTATCCATTCCTTTAGAATAGAAGTGTAATTTCGTCATTATCTTAGCCAAATAGGTCGCCAATTTGTGTTCGGTATGGGTGCAGCCATGTTTCATCCGGGACCTTTAAAGTAGTTCCAATATGGCGGAATTCGTCATACAGCCGAGGTTAGATGTAGGTTCTGGATGTTACGGAATCTGCCGAGGTTTGCCGAATTATAGAGTATCATGATTCCATTAATTCAAAACACTCACACAGCCATAACGTAAGACTCATAATATCACAGTACTTTCAACATAATAAATAAAATAAAAGTAGGATTCTCTTCTCCTTTCAAAATGCAAAAAAGATAAATTAACTTTGGCAAATCTTATGTATACTTCTTCAAGATTACATCTTGTAAACAAATAACTTAAAATAATCTTAAAACAGAATATGAAGGTGAAACTCATATATATACATTTAAACACAAATTGATCTTTTTCTTAATGAATTGTTTTTCATCATTTCCACAGGCATGTAACCATTCTTTTTTAACATGTATTCCGATCTCCAATCACTCTCTCACAACTCTGCATTCAATCTTTCAATCTTAATAAAACCCCTGAAGTTGTCTGAACTCTGAAATAGAAGAACGGAAATATATAATAATCAAATTTAGCATCTTAAATGCCGAAAACAACTGCTCACTCCACACCCAAAACTGTCAGCCACAAGAATACTTATTCTGTAACTCCAGTGGTTGGAGCAGGACTACGTAACAGTGGTTTGCTATCGTTTTGAAAAGGAATAACAAAACTCAATGTAAAAAAAATATCAATTTTCTTTAATTTTTTCAGACAAATGATTTAATAGTTACTAAAGAAAGGTTAAGCTGATTTTCAAAATATCAATTTAGTCCAATTGTATAAAATTTCATATTTATTCATATTCACCATTTTGAGACCAGAGGTCATACCAGCAAATTTTGATAATGATATCAGTCATTTCAATAACCAATCAAAGTCTGTGTTCCAAGTGGCTAATTGTATTGCCTTTTTTATTTTGTATCTCTGCGAATGAATACCCAAAGGTCTGCACAGCACTAAGAAAATTCGACTCAAAAGACCATTTGATTGGCTAATCCCTTACATCTTCGAGAACACAAGTTACTTTGAACAATAAAAATGTTTTGTTTTGTAAATAAATGAAACCTTACCGGACAACAAGATCTGCTCCAATAATATCATTAACATGGTACATTATACCTAAACGAGCTAATTTGGGCCATTTTCTTTGTTCTAGCTCCTAAAAGAATGCAAGAAACAAAAAACTGTGTAATTATATCCAAACATGATACATTAAAATCTAACCCAACAGCTGATGACACACGTACTGCCGAATATCAATGTTCTAGGCCAAATAATAAGATATATATCATGTGCACCCTCCCTTCCCCACCCCACCACCAAAAGTTACCATATACCTCCCTTAATCAGTGAGTGAGTAACAATCTATACATATAAAAAAATCACAATGGTATAAAAGTCTAACATCATACTTTTCTGCAAAGCAACGACGAATGGAGACAGAAAATAGCTAATAATGGTTTAGAGTCTAGACATAGATCTATTAAGTAGAAAATTCTGGTACCTACAGAATCACCAGACAAGTTCTACTACAAAACTGCATCAAACATAGCCATGTGATCTTATAAATAATGGCATCACAAACTGGTTAAAATGGTTATATTTTTAAATATATCTTCTAATAATTGTGTGCCAAAATATGTATCTCGTTTTGGACTAATGTTATGAACCACACCTTTTGCTCTAATCCATTCCATTTAACATATGGAAGAGGAATTCTATAACCACAGTATTTAGAGGGGGGCAGTTTAGGACAACTTTTTAATGGGATAGTCTGTATAATAATTGGTAGCTTCAATGAGCTACGGTCAGTGTCGGGTCATAATTGCCTCTAAAGTATTGTCAACGTGTAATCTTTATGAATAACCTCATCCTTAACTTACCTTTTGTAAGACTTGTTTGTATTTACATTTTCTCAGCATTGTCAAAATAAACTTTCTTCCTTTAACAAAACTTTTCATAAAAATGCCAGCATTAGGTATAGCTAACCACCATGAACCAACATCTCGTACTGTTAATACAGATGATTTGATGAGTTCTCTACAATATAAAAAATCATAATCAGTATTATACCAAAAACAAATTAACTTTAATACTCTCAGTAATTCAAATCTTTAGACGAATATACAATATGATAAACAGTTGGTCACTGTGATGTCACTGAGAAATTTAGAGTGTTTAGATGCATGTAATTGCCAAAATTGTTTTTAGTGCAGGTCAATATTTGTGACTCAGTGAAGATGTCTCAGAAAATGATGAATAAAATTGGTATAATAAAGTTAATTTAGTAAATAGTGACTTTAAGCACATACCACTTTTATAAGGTCATTTTATGTGATTGTTAAGTTTAAATACTTGCAATATTTCAAGCATTTCAGACACAATAAAACACACAAATTACGATTATTTATATTTTTCAAATCTGTAGGTCTGTTTTATAAATATAAATGTGACAATCAACGTCGTATCAAAATTAATTTTCATGTCTAATATGATAACCTGTAAAATTTAAGCACATGCCTTTAAACTATAGTTACAAAGAATATTTGGAGAATGAAAAAGTTACTAAGCTTATTAAAATACTTACGTGATTTCTTTGTCTGTAAATAAGTATGTATTTATTAAAGTTTCTTTATCTAAACTGATATCTTTACATTTTTTAACTATTGTCTCTATAAACTTATCTGAAATATATAAAGATAAACATTAATAAAAAAGACTATTATTAACAATATTATCAATTAATCTTATTACTATTAGACCAATTCTATATGAAACACAATTGCCATTAATGTTTTGTTTAGAGCCTAATTATATTCTATAATCTCATATAAACAACAGCCCACACAAGCAGAATTCTTTAATCAATGATAACCTGGTAAGACAATAACAATTGCTGTTATTACTAAAGATTAATAACAGAATCATTTCATCAATTTAATCCACACCGATTATGTGGTCTAGATCAATTAAGTCAATCAGTGTTAATAAAGATTAATAATGAATTATGAAATGAAATGGCTTTAATATCCTTTTCTGCACTAAACTGGCTAATGAAGGCAGAAGTTTATTCTAAGTTTTGAGGTTAAAATCCTAACAGATTATAGTCTATTTATCATCTACCTTAGTTTAATCCTCTTAAACAAGTTTTATTGTAGAGAGAGAGTGGGGGAAATCAGGTTTAACTCAACTCCACACAAACTAGGTCATTCAGTTTTATTCAATAATTCACTTTTGTGTTGGTGTCTTGAACAGAAGAAGGCAACTGCTGGACCTGTAAAAACTCATAGGTTTGGTCTGGAGACCCTATTACTGGTCAAGTCCAAGCAGGGCTTAGAAACTACACCACTTGAGTCACACACGCATTAAACAAATTGGCCACCCTACCCTCCTAGCTCTTAAAGAATACAAAGTGATTTAATCTATATAAAAGATTCTTAATAAATATTGATTTTGTATTATACCTATAATGGCTTGATCTATCTTTAAATCTGCCATAACCTGTAAACAATGCCTCTGATAATCTTCTGTAAATACTATACATGATTCGTCTGCATCAGCTCCTAGACGAAATAACTTCACATCTCCACTTTCTCTCAGATCATTCTGTAAAAAGTTTAAAAAAAACATTAAATTCTGGTACAATTATAAAAGATAACTAAATTATATACGAAACTAAAACCCCTCTGTCTTGCCCAAACTGACAAGGAAATTCTTGGGAAATTTCTCAATCAAAACTGTGATCATACCCCGGACCAGACCCTCTGGTTATTAAAATTTTTGAATCCTATAATACTCACAATTTATTTGTCAAAATGTCCAAAATACTCAGTTATCTCATTAAAGAATTGATCTTTATGCTTAGTTCTCTTTTTAAAAAACAAAGAGCAAAAAAAATCACAGACAGGATAGAGAGAAATGGAGTTTAATGTCCACTGGACAAAAACTAGGCCATTTCGGTTAGGGGGTCTTAAGCAGCAGTGGTAGCAAACTAGAGGACTGGGTGAAAACCAACAGATGACCCTGTTCCTTTTCACTACAGCCAGGTAATCAAAACCACGCCAGTTGACTCAATGATAGACCTTATGATACAGCGCACATATGCTAACCATTCGGCGATTCACCCCCCCATCCAGCAATCAGGAAAACTTATGGTCAAAAGGAAGGGCATACAGGTACATGCCCTACCAGTTTAATTGTTAGATTTGTGAGTCTTAAATGTCTTTCATATTTCGTTTAGATTACACAAAATATCAAAGGTATTCTAGGCTGGTACATGAAACACATTTTTCTGACGATACTAGTTGCTTAACTAATTGGACACTTATTCTATATGAAGAATAAGACTCAAGTGATTCATAAAGATACAAAACTGCGTGGGATTTAGACAATATCCCTGCCTTAACTTTGTTTTCTCGGAATAAAAAAACGATATAAAAACGTACCACATGTTTATCAACAATTGTGCGATTATGTATAATACTGTATAACTGATGCTTCATGAGAATAGGTGGAATACGATCTTCAAACTTCTCTTGTGGAAAACTTATTTTCAGAAATAACAGGGATGCTTTAGTATCTGTCGGTACATCCCAGTCTGAAAAACAAAAGAAAACAATTACCTCTGGAAAATTGGCATTAAAAAAGGCAAATGGTGAAAGCAAATCGGTTGCTTTACAATTCTGTTTTAGTTTTTGACAGACCATGTGATTAGTGTGATTATATTGTCCTCGTCCAGGTTATAGTACTGGCTATAACAGTTTGTCATTCAAGAATATGAAAAGGGGCGGGAGATCGTCCCTTAAAAGAGTAGCAGAAGGTGGACATAAAATAAATGAAAGCGGTATAACGCCCTATATGCTATTCAGAGTACTATGACTACATTTTTGACGAAAACTTCGTGAGAACAAGACCTTATACCTTGCTAGGTCTTCTGTCCTGCACCACTGACAAGAGCAAACTACACTGGAAAATACCAAGAAACTTTCTTGGACAACACAGAGATCAAACCCTGGATGTCCTAGCACCTTGCTCCTCAAGCCACAAGGTGCTGGACAGGCCAGTAGATTCGCGTAGTTAATCATCACTAACCATGCTCATTGACCAACTCTCCACTAACATCCTTATTGACAGGAATTAAACATCTTCTCTTCTGTTTATATACATCAGGCAATAAACTTCGTTTTCTGTTTGCCATTATATTCTTTAAATTACCTAAACAAAAGATAGGCTGGCACTGCCAGGCAGGATACGCCCACATTTTCGAGAGATGGACAGAACAAGCAATACCGAAAGTGATTTTTCCTACATCTCTAAGTCCTGTATTTCATACTGTATTGGGAGCAGCCATTTAGTTGGTCAGTTCCAGTCTGATATTAATGAAATTCGAAACCGACAATGATTATGGTGTGACGGTACACAACCTAGAAATGTGACTTTTCATCAAAATCGGATAAGAATTGTGACCTGTAGAGAGTCCACAACCATGATATACCATATTTTTACACTATTCGCGTACAAACGGCGACCATTTCGTCCGGCAATTTTGGTACGATTTTCACGAAATTAGAACTCAACCTTCCTCATCAAAATCAAATTAAAATTGTGACCTATACAGGGTCCACAACCATGATTTATCATTTTTTTAACAGTATTCGCGTACAAACGGCGGCCATTTTGGCAGTCAATTTTGGTCCGATTTTCCCGAAATTCAAACTCAACCTTCCTTACAGTGTAACGGGGATATAATCAAACGTTCTTTTAAATTGGATAATAATTGTGACCTCCAGAGGGACCACAAGCTAAAGAAAAGGGGATTTCGCGTATAACCAGGGGCCATAATTCAGGAAGTTACGATCCGATATGCGCAAATATCGAAAAGAACCAAGATCTTTGGGTTATAACCATGAATTTCAAGTTTCATCAAAATCAAATTAAAATTGTGACCTTTACAGGGTCCACAACCTTGATATACCATTTTTTAAGAGTATTCGCGTACAAACGGCGGCCATTTTGTATGGCAATTTTGGTCTGATTTTCCCGAAATTCGAACTCAACCTTCCTTACGGTGTAACGGTAATATAATCAAACGTTTTTTTAAATCAGATAATAATTGTGACCTCCAAGCTAATAAAAAGGCGATTTTGCGTATAATCAGGGGCCATAATTCAGGAAGTTACGACCCGATATGCGCAAATATCGAAAGGAAGCAAGATCTGTGGGTTATAACCATGAATTTCAAGTTTCATCAAAATCGAATCAAAATTGTGACCTCCACAGGGTCCACAACCTTGATATACCATTTTTTAACAGTCTTCGCGTACAAACGGCGGCCATTTTGTATGGCAATTTTCGTCCTATTTTCCCGAAATTCGAACTCAACCTTCCTTAGGGTATAACGGTGATATAATCAAACGGTTTTTTAAATCGAATAATAATTGTGACCTCCAAGCTAAAAAAAAGGCGATTTTGCGTATAATCAGGGTCCATAATTCAGGAAGCTACGATCCGATATGCGCAAATATCGAAAGGAAGCAAGATCTTTGGGTTATAACCATGAATTTCAAGTTTCATCAAAATCGAATCAAAACTGTGACCTCCACAGGGTCCACAACCTTGATATACCATTTTTTAACAGTATTCGCGTACAAACGGCGGCCATTTTGTATGGCAATTTTCGTCCGATTTTCCCGAAATTCGAACTCAACCTTCCTTAGGGTGTAACGGTGATATAATCAAACGGTTTTTTAAATCGAATAATAATTGTGACCTCCAGAGGGACCACAAGCTAAAAAGGGTGATTTTTCGGACAATCAGGGGCCATAATTCAGGAAATTACATTCCGATAGGCGCAAATATCGAAAGGAACCAAGATCTTTGTGTTACAAACATGCATGTCAAGTTTCATCAAAATCGGTTCAAAATTGTGACCTCTATAGGGTCCACAAGCTAAAAACGTGATTTTTCGTACAATCAGGGGCCATAATCCATGAAGTTTTGATCCGATACATGCCAATATCGAAAGCAGCCGAGATCTTTTGGGGATAAACCTATATTTCAAGTTTCGTCAAAATCGGATAAGAATTGTGACCTGTAGAGAGTCCACAAACAAATTGTGGACGGACGGACGTCCGGACGGACAGGGGCGACGACATAATACGTCCACATGAAAATGTGGGCGTATAAAAAGGAATAACCATAAATATAATGTATTCATTAGAAACTGTTAATAATAATGTATTTTATTCTGAACAAAATATAAAATAAAAGAACTAATTTACACAGACGCGTTTTTTAAAGACGCTTTCGTCACACAAAAAGAGAATCATTCTAGATTTTCTTGCGATTATAATAGACAAGATAACTCAACAAAAATATGTCATTGGTTAAGAGCAGCAATTTGAAAGATATCAACAACAAAATCATGTCATTGGTTTGAGCAGCCCAATTGTTTAAAGGTAATCACATTACATTTTAATACAGGTATTGTGAACACAGTTTTGCATACCGAACCTTCAAATATTGAATTATTTTAGCTCACTTGTTAACAAAAATGTATTGGCTGTAAAGTTTTAAGTTGGTAATACTTATAGTGCCATTGCCATAGGTGATTTAGAATTACTCTATGAAGTGTTGCAGTGGGATTTATTAGTTGAGATTAAAAAGAAATATCTCCCTAATTAAATCCAATTGTTGTGGCAATTATAAATAATTAAGCTTTAAAGTAGCTAAGTCTCTAACTCAATATCATCCAAAATCTTCGACAAATGTAAACACAAATTATTTGTCAATTTAAATTTAATTCAACATTGATGTTGTGATCTTACCGGGAAAAAGTGGGCTTCTAATATTAATATCCAATATAAAACAAACAAAAAAAATTAACATTAGTACATGAATCATACATGTATATATAGGACATGTATGCCTACCATAATCCATTTCAGGCCGACATCTAACAAGCCTACAAGGAACTTGGAGAACGGGGCTATACGGTGATGCATGGAGAGCATATGCAATAATGTACATGTACCAGATACGCTAGAGATTGGCATGCTATTGAGACTTCGATCAGTCAGGCGTATTTTGCCGAACAAAACTTTGAAATTAGAGTAAAGAAAAGATGGAAATGAATGAATGTAAATCCGTTAATACGTATTTATAATAAGATTATTTTATGCATTGGGACCCATTTGGGTAAATTTCTAGGTCTCAAATATTAGCGATTTAGCTCCTAGTTCACCCTATCTATTAGTTCAGCTCTGAACGTTGGTCTCATTACACTCACCCTGGACATTCAGGGGCTGGCCCATTCAATCAATGTCGAAAATAATTTGACCCCCAATTTTACTGGGCAACTTTTCACTGCTCAACGATGGGTGTCACTCTGTGTGGACGCGTGTACAGTGTAAAGGAACATCTCAGTGAGAAAATAAGACCTTGCTCATTTCGCTAGAGTCAGTATGAGCATCACAACACGCTGTGTCATGGTGGCGGAAAGGGTAGTTTTCGATAGGAGGGGACGTATTTTCAACAGCGTGTTGTTTCGCTCATACTGAGTCTAGCGAGGTAAGCAAGGTCTTATTTTGTCACTAAGATGTTCCTTTACATTGTACAGACGTCCACACGGATTGACACTCCGATGTTTCGCAGTGAAAAGTTGCCCAGTAAAATTGACTGGGGTTCAAATTATTTTCGACATTGATTGAATAGGCCAGTCCCTGAACGGTCAGGGTGAGTGTAATGAGACCGACGTTCAGAGCTGAACTACCTATCTATATATCTGGAAGCGAACATTTTAAGCTTGAAATCAAGTCAGGTTTTAAAAAATAAATTTCTTAATCTTTATCTTACACAACAGAACAGGTTCAACTGCTAAATTGAAATAAATGGCTTTTTTTTTTGTCTAGTCTTCCTCCTCTAAAATTTTGAATTTCTTTTTCGATCTTACGAATATGCTTCTTTAATCCTCTGTTTGTTCAACATGACATCGCCTCCATTCCAATAATTACACTGCAAAGAAGCGCTGAAGAAAAGCAAAATGATTAACCCATTTTTCTACCTTTTCAGCATTTTTCGTGTGTGACGTCGACAGCTTCCTGTCTTTCTCAGTCATACTGTCCAATTCAAATTTACAAATTGCAATAAAACGAAGCAAAATTAGGTTCTTAAATTGCTTATTTTCAAATACACATAAATAATTAAACACAAAAATTGTCATCATATTATCTTAACAAGGCTTATAGATAATTGTAAATACCGTTAAGTTTGTATTAAAATATATATTGTCAAGTTGTTCCAGATTATACACAGTATAAAATATTGATTCTATATTTATCTAGCTCTTGATTGGTTAATTTGGTCCTTCGCTTCACAAGTAAACTTCCGATGTAAACAGGAAGTGTCGCGTGTTTATGAAACTTGATTGAACGAAAGTGAAATGTTTCTGAAATAATTGAATAATTCTATGAAATTTATTATCTTTATTTATAATATAAACTAGGAATTAAACATGGACACTAACATAGACGGTTAAAAAATACATTCATCGTCATCATGAGCGACCAAAAGCGAAAGCGTGCACACGGAGAAGAAATCAACGAATTAACAGAAAGAACGAAAGTGAAAGTAGCAAGATTACACACTGAGGCTTCTAAAGATCCCCCTTCACAAAGTCTCTCCGTTAAAGGACCTCACCAATTTGACAAAGATTTTCCATATTTTAGAGAACCGCGAGAGGTTGGCAGCTTCTCACAAGATTCAAACGGACATTGTCATCCAGATAAAAGGCAGTTGAAATATGTTGTACACTATCCAAATAAATCTGTGAATTTTAATCTGAGGAAAGGCTTCAAGGAAATGATTAAAAAAGATGAATCTAAGTTGGAGTACATAGATGACCTGTTGCGATGGGTAATAAGTGAACCAAGAGCCTTTGTTTCTAAACCTATAGTAAATGAAGGAAGTGGCCATGAAATAAAGTTATCGAGGTACATGTATACAAATCATTAAAACCTTTTAAGGTCCATAATATCACCATGGTGAAGTAAACATTAAAAACATCAGTTCACACACACCCACATCCACACACACATGGCTAAGTAGTACATTTGATTGGTGGGTTCATTCGTTCGTGGGGTTAAACGTCCACTTCCACCTAAAGTGATATCGTAGACAAGGTGTTTGAATTGGTGGGATGTGTAATACTTTATATAAGTTATCTTTTCATCAGCATATCTTTAATCACCTTGGGGAGTAGGCCGATTAGTCTGTGAACTGTAAATCATAAAGTCTTTCATTGAGTCAAGGGACATAGTTTAAACCCCAAATCTGTATGACCAGGATAAGGGGCACCTGTTAATCGTGTGTTTTTTCTCTGGGTCCTCTGCTAAAAATCTTTACATACAAAGTTATAGAAATTAAAATGAACCATATATGTCCCGAAATAAGATGATTTATTGAGTGGGTATTAAAACTCCAATATTCTGTCGCTTGCCATTTATGAAATTGATCATTGTCAGCATTATATTCATGTACGCATTATCAAATAATTTTCAGTTTATCCACAGACTTTGTATGTTGGCGAGGCTTATTAACCAAATTGCTATGTTCACCATATGAAAATAGGGATGGATGGATGATTGCTGTTATTTTATTTAGAGGAACATATTTTCTATGTGATTTTGAAACAGAGGAGAAAAAGAAGCAGCTAGCTAAAGTAACAGAAAGACAAGAAGAAATGTGTTATTGGGGATGGAAGTTTGAACAATATGTAACATCTGGTAAGTTTAGGGAGCCTTGCAATCTCTTTACTAATCAAGAGTCATAATCAGTGTTCTAGTGTTCACTGAAAAAGTTTTTCCAAACTATTTTGATTCAGGGAGGTGTGATGACTCAGTGAGTGAATAGGCTTCTATCTCGCTCTCAGAGGTTTGATCTCAGTGTTGTCGGAAAAAGATCCTCAGGATTTTCCAGTTTGGTTTCCCCTTATCAGTGTTAAAGGACAAAGGTCATGGCATGGAAAGTGTTCACATTTGGTCGTTCGAATGGGATGAAAAACTGAGGTCCTGTGATTAGCAGTGTCAATAGAAATTAGAGTAGTGCAACTATTCAGGCAAAATTTCCCAAATATAGCATATATGGCATATGTCTTGTCATTCAAATTGGAATGAAGAATCAGCTATCCCTTAAAGCTGTACTGGAAATAACAGTAGCTGAGATGGTGCAGAAAAAGAAGACATTTCATTTCCTCCAGACTGAAACACATAACTCAGCCTATAAGAGTTCTGGAACAGACAATTGATGAAATCGGGTAAAAATTCTTGAATTTTTATTGGGGCAAGATACACTCCTGTTACAGTATTCTTTTTTGAGGCCGATTGTAAATGGCTAATTAATTGCTAAAAAAAGAGGTGAACTATTCCAATGTTTTTCTCAAGGCGTTGAAAGACACTGGCTTAAAATTCTAGCAAGATATTGTTGTGTCTCTATGTGCCGGTCAATTGACTATTTAATTGTTTTCATGTATTTTACAGATAAAGAAGGGGGTAAACCAGATACATCTAGACCTGTTAATAATAATGAAGGATTTTGTTCTGTTGTACGTTCAAGGTTAAACAACAATTCGTTAGGTAAAAACATTTAAAGATGCATTATACAAGATTTGTAGAAATAGCTGTCCGTTTCTGCTACAATAGATTTAATCAAAATGTACTATGATCGAAATTTCAGTCAAATTCTTAAATTCTGAGCGAAGTTATGGATGTTCGTAGTTTTGATAAGAAATAGCCATAAATTTCTGATCGTTGTTAAATGAAAATTCCACCACAGTTCAAATGGGAACACATCAATAACAACACATTTGTACACTTATGGATGTTTAATCTGTAATCAACGGTACAAAGTCAGAGGGGTCAAAACCAAAAGTATGACACTGATGTCAGTAGCGTGTGTCCTCCATGGGCTCTTACGCATGCTGTGCAGCGACATCTTATGGAATTAACCATCTGTGTCATACTTTTGGCTTTGACCCCTCTGACTTTGTACCGTTGTACAGATTAAACATCCATAAGTGTACAAATGTGTTGTTGTTGATGTGTTCCCCATTTGAACATTGTTCACAATAAGAAGCAAAATAAATAAGATGTTTACAGGATCATTTTATTATACGAAAAACTAAGTGATGCGTTTTCCATGGCGCTCAGTATATCAGTAGGGATGAGTAGTAGTTATAAACTCAGTACAGTCAATCAATTTTTGAAATTTGAATATTATTCACCGTATCCTGATGTCAGATTTGGCTTATCCCTGGTCAGACATTTGGAAAATAGGGAAGGTCACGTCCGAAATATACGGGCGAAATAGCATCAATGATAGACAGTATGATAAGAATTTGTATTTGTTGTTTATCTCAGTTTATGGTGGAGAAGTTGATGGTATAGATAACACTATAAAACACAATAATAAGTATGTTGAGTATAAAACTACACGGCAGATAGAGTCTAGAAACCAAGATATTAATTTTAGAAGGTAATAAACAAACTTAAAACGACTGGTCGTCATTTGTATTTTTTGACAACCTCTAATTATTTTAAGGATTAATCACTCTAAAATGTATGCAAATTGATTACCCCCTCCTCCCATAATATCCAAATATCAATAAGAGATAATCATATGGTTTGAATTCAGTCAGATTATAGAGAGGCCCATCAAGACTTTGTCTGTGGAGGATGCCGAACGTTCAGATATTTTCAATTCATCATGTCTTTGTAAATACTGAATGAAATGGAATCATTGTACTGATATTCCTTTAGAGATCCAACTTTCACATTATTTAACCCTTGTCAGTTCACATAGGGTCTCTGTGGACCCCCATGCTCATGTTTTATAGTGTTTTCTAATAACTACTGGGCACTGCTTTCTGAGATTTAGTGACTTTAGCGAAGAGTTCGTTATTAATCTGCCTCCCTTATCCAGAGATCTGTTACATGCCATTCAGGCCCAACGCTTGAAGATAACAAGGGGTCCGATTGGACCCCATGTTTAACTTACAACTCACAATAGGGATTTTGCTAATGTGATTGCTGTCTGATACCATATTGCGTATGCCAGAGTATTGCATGTTACAAATACCCAAAATTAAATGATTGATTCCAAATATTGCCATTTCACCTCTTTATCACATAGAATACAAAGTTGCAATTTTGTGAGAATTATTAAATCGTTTCCAAATGTCACTAAAATGTTTTTGTTTAATAATTTAGTGGTTTTTCAGTTATCTAATATAAATGCACGTAAATATAAATCCGTACGTAAAAACTTCGAATTATAACTGGGGTCCATATGGACCCCTGATACCCGCTATGTGATTCTCACAACGTGAACCAACAAGGGTTATTTGCTGTTGTAGCTTTCAAGGGATTCAAATGATGATCAGCAACATTAAACTGTATATACATATATAATACATGTACTTATACCCTGTTGTGCTAACACAATACATTGTGTAATCAGAGGGTTTGTTTTTGACCAGAATCAGCTGTTCATTACAACAACTTGATGAAGTTTGCACTTGTTTTTCCTTTGTTCTATATACTCAATGTGTTGTGGTTAGAAAGCTAGATGTTCTGCCTTACTATCACCCACTACCATTCTTATTTTCTAAATGTACATGATATATGTTTTTGTTTCTTCTATATTTCAGATTTAAACTAATCAAATGGTGGGCCCAGAGTTATCTAGTTGGCATTAGTAAAATAGTTTGTGGTTATCGAGATGATCAGGGCATCGTTCATTCTTTAGATGAATTTGAGACACAGAAAATACCAGATGAAGCTAAAGTAATTTAGATACTGTATTCAATTTTTATGATTCTGGTCCTTGTGAATTGACATTCGTTTTTTTCTTTAATTGAGTACCAGTACACGTTAACATGAATTACATTTGGCCAGTTCAAAACCAAAGTATTTGATTTACTGTACTATAGTACACTACTCTTCTCTGAAAAGATCTTATGTACGACTAATCAAAGTTGATACCAATTCAGGAGACTATTTATCCTGCTGTTCATTACATCTTGGGGGTTTGGGATGGCCTTGTGGTCTAGAGTGCCGCGTTTCGACCTCTGGCCGGTCACCTCTGGCTTGCGACTGTGGTTTCGAGCCCTGGTGTGAGCGAATGTGGCATTGAGATAGGGGCGCCTTCTCAACCTTGTGGATTTCCTCCGGGCACTCCGGTTTCCTCCAACTGCTAAAGACCTCTACGCGCAAGCGAATTATTGAAATAAAATTAAACCATATGTTAGTCCCAAAATGACCTAGTTTGTGTCAAGTGGACGTTAAACCCCATTTCTCTCTCCCTCTCATTACATCTTTGACACAATAACTCTTCTTCCCACTGAGACAAGATGTTCATTAGGTCTTGTCAGAGTTTAATGATGAACATTATTCTGCTGCAACTGAACAGTTAGCAATTTGATTTGTTGATGCTTTGGAAGATAACTCAGTTCAGTTGAGTGAGAGTTATGAAATTAGGTGTAGAGTTTATTGGTTTATTAACAGAAAGAAATGAGCGTCGTCTATATATTTTGAGATGTGGGGGGTGGGGGGAGTGGGCTTCATTCTTACTGTTGACTTATGTCTGCCAAGCATATATTAAAATTATTAGATAGATGGATAGCAAGTAGAATGCATATTATGCCCTTCTCGCATTTTGTGGCTGTAGCCTTTATAAATGGACATATTATTATAATGTTTAAGAATATGGTCTTCAAGTTAGTTATGATTTATCTAATAATATGTTATAACACCTAGAGTTTACATCAGATATTTAATTTACTTTCAGGATTTGTATATTCCGTGGAAGCCAAATGTGTGTTTTAATTTCCTTCATCAATTTTTAAACTTTGTTAAAAGTGCAATTACTACAGATAATCCAAAGTAAGCATTATATCTTTTTAACTCCTAACTTGTAAATATTATTATTGTAAATAATGCCCCCTACCACCCTCCAATGTAAATCCAAAGAGTATATAGTACCTCTTTTAATGTTAACATCCCAAACCCACCCTTTTGTTATATCTCTATCAGCCTCCGTTGATATATTTGCCATCCCTGTATTCAGTCCTTTCAACCCAACTTTCTTACCCTCACCAATATGTACTGTTTTGTTTGTAATTATACACTTAGATGAATTCGTAATTTCCATTGATAATTTATTTTAAAGTTAAAGTTTCCCACAGCCACACAAGAATTTTGATTATAAAATGTTTTGTTCAAGTTTTGTCCCCTTATAATGTGTCTACATAAGTCGACTTTAGTGTGGTATCTGTCATCATTCACATAAAAGTCACCTTTTAAAATGACCCTTGCTTTTTTGTTGGCCTATTTGAAGTGGAATTGTTAATTTATACAAATATCTTTATTGTTGCAGAATAGTACACATACTTGAATGGAGTCCAGGGCATGATGTTGTTTGTCGAAGAACGGAAGATGAAAAATACCAATTTTTACCAGATTGGTTTATTAATTGGGAGGGCTGGGATGGTTAAAGCATGAATGACTCAATCATATTTGGGAGGGGCAAGTGGTTTAAGCATTTATGGCTCAATCATACATGTAATAAATTCTTTCTTTTACATTGACCATTAAATGGTTACATTTGAGAGTTATTTCCCTTGCAAAAAGATTATGTTTTGTAAATATTAGTACATAATAGCCTACTAAATGGTATGCTTCTAGAACACTAGATACCACATCTCAATTGAGGACATTTAGGTAACTAACTTTTGTTATATATACCCATCTGATTAAAACAGATCACATTTCGTTTCGTTTTTTATAGTTCAAAATGTCTTTACAACACTAGGATCTGGAAGATGTGAGGGATTAGCCAGTGAAATGGTCTGTTGTAAGATTTTGGCATGTGATGCACAGAACTGTGGGTATCCTACTAGAAACATCAACGCGGATTGATTAATCAAATTTTTCTGACGTCATAAGGTCAAAATCCACATGCATGACCCCTGACACGACCTCCCGAAATATAGATCTGTATTTTAATCGGATTGTATCTATGTTCATTTTTTACAGTTGTAACATACAATAATTATTATGTTTAGAATGCTACATGTCAAGCCAGGTGAAAAAAAAAATACCCTTTTATCCTCATTTTCTCCCCCAATTTAAGGTAGGGAGATAAATGAAATATAAATTTACAATGAATTTGTAATAACACAGATCCTATTTCGTTTAGTTTTTATAGTTCAAAATTTCATTTTACTTGCCTTTACTACCTTAGGATCTGAAAGACTTGTTATTTAACTTGTGTTCTGCTTGAAATGAGGATGTCAGCCAATCAAATTGTCTGTCTAATCCAGGGTTCTGATTGGTTAATCGAATGATTGAGGTTACAGGGTCAAATGTCGCGTGCTTGATATCTGAACTGGCTGAACGTGACCTCCCGCTATAACTTAGATCTACATTAGTGCAGGCCATCGAAATTATAAAAACAAACAAAATATTGATCTGAATTTCAATTAGATTGATTTACAATAGACAGAGAG
The DNA here is from genome assembly GCA_036850965.1 of Patella caerulea. NCBI lineage: Eukaryota > Metazoa > Mollusca > Gastropoda > Patellidae > Patella > Patella caerulea. The sequence continues at coordinate 24,408,012 of JAZGQO010000014.1, read as the reverse complement.
CCATTGTCACTTTACTATTTGCATATCTGAATGATTAATAAGAAAATGACTTGAGTTTTTGAGACTTTGGGGTTCATTTTGCAGACTGCAATTTTAGATAAAATCTGTAGTTTGTAGAGCATTTGCAAAGAAAGTTTGACAGAACAGCATTGTGACATTTTTCATATTTTAGGTACATTTCTCTGGTCAGACAATCACCAATTTTGTTACTTTTTTGTGGGAAGGGCAAAGGGTAGAATTTTACTAACATTTTAATTTTTTTTCATATTTTTACTATATAAGCACACAATATTCACATAAAATTTTAATGTCCTAGTAATCATCTTAATAAAGAGTCTCATAAAAGTCTTTCAACTGCTTTAACTTCTTCTCTACTTAACGGCTGTAGTCCAAAACCCTTTACACCATCTTCGTTTTGTAAATCACGTAATTTATCTACTTTTGGTTTCAGTTCATTCCTTGTATCTTTAATTTCGTTTTCTAACTGACTAAAATCTGAAATATAAATCAGTAATAGGTCGTTACAGAAACAATACTGCCATATTATGCCTTCTTTGCCAAGCTGGTTGTTGTCAAGCCTTCCTGTGTATATAGTTAATACAAATAGATAGTGTAATAGCCATTGCCATTTTTCCCCCTTGTCAGAGATGCAGGATGAAGGGCCTTACAAGAACAGCTGTCTAGTCAACCGGATGGCACAAAAAAAATGTGGGCCCAGTTACACTTTGGCGTGCATGTAAAAGATCCCTTGGCAGTTGGAATTAGATATAAGAGTAGACAAAATTCCTCTCATACCACACTGTATGACATATTCCCATCTTCATTAGCCCAGTTACTGAGCAGAGAAGTAGGATATTAAACCCAATTTCATTTCATTTCCATTGCCATTTAAGAATGAAATAAATGAACTGGAGTTTAACGTTGTACTTTCCTGTACAAACCGTGCAGGGTTATTTCTTGTGCATATCAATGGTTACACAGAGGGGCTCAAGTTTTTGTCCATCCAAATTACTAGGTACTTTACATTTCCAGGACACTACTCAGATGGTGAAAGCAGAATGAAATAAGTCCCCAGGAACTTGCTACCTATGCTTTTAGAACTTTGAGGAGTATATGTATTTTACTCTGATTTCAATTAATAAAATTGAAAATGTTTTTGTAGTCTTTGTGTCTATGAAAGATGCAAACAGATTAGAAATGCATAACAAAATAATATACCGATACTATACACTGTTACAGTTGAATCCACTACTGAATGAGAATGCAGTCATTGCATTGGCATGAAAATCATCAATCAAGCCCCCCCCCCCTCAAAATAGCATAGCCTCCGCAATGATAAACCTTAAATTCCCCTGATCACAGGCATCATCTACAGGTCTTTCAGGATTTTATACTGACATCCATATACTTATAGAGACGGGCATACATCACACAGTGGCAGTGCTATGGCTATCAGGTGTACTCATCACTCGGCAAACCTCGGCAAGAGTATGTGATATGTACTTACGCCTATACAATTGCGATGCGGCGCCAGTTTACTTATTAGAAAAACTTGCTGCTTTTAGAAAGAATTTCTCAAAATTGCATTGTTCAAAGGGTGTATAGAATTTTCAGTGCAAACTTGTCTTTGCCTAAAGAAAATCGGATAAACTTGAAAGAAAAACAGCTTCAAACATTGAAAACTTTGTAAGATTAAACATTCTTCAAAGACGTCGTCATGGGCAATGTTCTTGGTAATCTCGGAACTTCAAAGTAGTTTTAATGGCGGACTTCGTGGTACAGCTGAGGCTTGCCGAGTGGTGTACTCATATATTAATTCTGTCAGTATATGAGAGTATTTTTTAGTACCATCTTAACAACTATACACTTTTCCTCTGGAGTCAATCAGCCCCAAACACATTGTGGCTCCTGAAATTCTATCCAATTCAACGAATAAACCATGTAATTACCTTTTTCTAGCATACTGATGGCAGTCACTCGAGGCATTTTTATAAACATATTTCCTACACACATCCATGATTTTTTAACTGTCTTGTCTTTCTGTAAACATCTGAAAGAGACGAACTGCTAGATAAATCAACTCAAAGATAACATTTTTGGTAATCCGAAATTATGTCAATCACAAATCAATGTCAGTGCATAACATTTTACAAAGATTGGAGATACACGATTTATATATAGGCTATAGATATAGATAACTAAGTTTAGTTCTAAAATCTTGATTCTGTTATGCATAGACAGTGAAATGCACGTGTTTACTTAAAAATTCCAACTTGACACAATATCTATGAATCTAATCTATGTCTGAACTCGGCCGTTCGTTGATTTATCAATGGACGTACCTAAGAGCTTCTCTTGTTTTATTTCTTCTTAAATCAAATTCAATAAGGTGCTGTTTATCAGCCAGAATATCTTCCGCGACTTCCTCAATTTGTGCCAAGTTTTCTACAATCCTATCAGTTTCTTGCGAGTTGTTTGTCATGTTGTTAGATATATCTACTTTCAATTTCAAAGACTCGATTATCCAGACCAGACAAGAGAGATAACTATCAACAGCCCATGCATGGGGAATGGGTTCAGACCAGTCTTCTAAACAATTTTTGATTCACTGGTTTCGTTCGTTTGAACCCCCTCTCTATTCCGATAAGCTAGTGATTTTGCTACAGACAGTATCTGGTTAGCGCCATTTATCTTGACGACCTGCAGTGTCTGAAATACTGCCAGGCTGCATTTCCGGGAGTCTACTTTTCAAAATATCGCGGCGGAAATATTCATTCAGTTATAAGGGCTTGCTACTTTGGCGCTCATGAGTATGAGGGGGCTTCGTACAGGTTCGTTTGACACTTTTAGTTCTGGTTGGACCAACAAGTGGCCAGACGACTGGCGATATCTGTCAGATCTATTTACCTGACGACCATTGTCTGTAGTACTGCATTTCTATAGGGGACAGGCGGACGGACAGACAGACAGACGGAAGAACCCATTTTGATACACGCGGACTGTGATCTTAAAATGCATAATATGTCATGATTTATCACAAGAAATGATCGTATATTAGTCTGATTGAAATACGGATCTACATTTCGTTGGTTTTTCAATTGTTTTACTTTCGACGGCCTACACACTTCTTTGTGCCACGTTTTTCGGGCGTCGATTTTTATGTGAAAGCAACCGCAACAGTCCGATTGCATGGTTGAAATTTTCAGGTCGGCATAGAGGGGGATTTCGGTTAAAAAACGATTGGAAACTTTGAAGATAGTTTGGTTGTTTGGGATTCAGGTAAGCCACCTAACGAGGCTATATTGGACCACATTTAAGTTGCTGTATTCACTTGCTGTAATAATAGCAGGCAACACGTTTGCGCCAGTTAAATTTCCAAAATTTTCTCTTCCGACGGACCCGTCTCCGTGGACTATAAACGATAAACGATTGATTGGTTGATTGGAATTCGACTCAGCTACCTAAGTTAGGCTATATCAGACCACTTAATGTATTCGGGGACTGGAATGGCAAGATGCGTTTGCAGTCGACAAATTTTCTTCCGGGGGGGGGGGGGAGGAGAAGCGTCGCTAGACGTCTGTAACCCTAAATTTTTGAAGGGATTTTTTTTCTGCTGTATTCACTTGCTGTAATAATAGCAGGCAACACGTTTGCGCCAGTTAAATTTCCAAAATTTTCTCTTCCGACGGACCCGTCTCCGTGGACTATAAACGATAAACGATTGATTGGTTGATTGGAATTCGACTCAGCTACCTAAGTTAGGCTATATCAGACCACTTAATGTATTCGGGGACTGGAATGGCAAGATGCGTTTGCAGTCGACAAATTTTCTTCCGGGGGGGGGGGGAGGAGAAGCGTCGCTAGACGTCTGTAACCCTAAATTTTTGAAGGGATTTTTTTTCTGCGCGTCTAAAATTAATCGAGGCCGTATACGCTTATATGGGGAGCACCATAGACTCTTCTCCGAAGGGAGGCGTATCCACGGTACCAGTCGCAGTTGACCATCAAGTCTAGGTACATCGGCGCCCCTAAAAGTCCCATTGGCGCCCCAAGAAGCCTTTGCCCTTAACAATTTTTTGGGCTAGCTACGGGCCTGACTTGGTAACATAATATTTTGTCGGTTGTCTATAGAGGTGTTAAAAACTATTGTCGGTTGTCTATAGTTACTTAAAGCAGAAATCTCTATCATGGTATGGAATCTATCAATTACAGCTTTTATTAAATAACAGTAAATAATTTACCAAATAACCAATGTATCTATAGTCTAACTCAAAAGGATAAATAAATTAATTTCATGCTGAGAAAATACTTAAAGTCCCATTTAATAATCATGTTTTGAAATGGTACATTCTTGTATCAAACTGGTGGTATTTCATTACTCTGGGTAGTTTGGCACTATCGGGTAATACTGCTTCGTTCTTTTTATTATGTAGTTACATTGATAAATGTTTGGATGACATGCCGCCATTTCATTTACACAGATTGCCAAACATCTCAGCGATTGATAATATCAAAATGATTTCAGACATTACGAACCGTCTTATTTGTGGAATGTTCATGTCCATAGATTGCTAAAAACCAAATATCCTCAGTATCCCATATTCTAAGGAGTCTGATTGGAAAACAAATTGTCTTACCAATGGATTGCCAAAATCTATAGACCCCAATTAGCTTGGCGATGGTCAACAAAAGAAAGGAATATTTAGAAGGCACGTGAATTTATTTACTTTTTTCTTATTCTTGAAAAAGAGTTTAAAATTAGGTTATAATCACGCTCTTAAGCTAAATTTGCTCTCTTTTAGTTCGTGTATCTACATGTATTATGTGTGCTGGAGCTTGTTTGTTTGCCAGGAAATCATTTACGGGATATACTAAATTTGTGTGGGTGTGAGTATCTCTCTTCTGGACAATTTGGGTTTTTTTATAGGAAAAAAGGAACATCCCTTAAATGGTATTTAAGGTCCACGCGACACAAACTCGGGACGATGCCTTATCGGGTGTCACAATCCCTCGAAATTGCCTCTGATTAGATCCTAAAAATATTGGACCATTCGTTAAGGCATCTTAAGCCATCGTATGACAGTTTGTGAAGATTTTCAGAAGCCCCAACAGCAATTTCGTGAGCGCTGGCAAAATTCGTGTTAAATTCGTGGGGCGATAACAATAAACTCGTCCACCGGAGCCCTACGATTGCTATCACCACTGACCCAATGTTTTTACATTACTCTATCGCGTGCATATCTGGAGTCAGTTTGGGACAGTCTGGCGGCCCGCTTTACGAAGAGGTCTGGCGAAATAAAGCGAATGTCCCTGGCCTTCTTTTCAATGCAGATTGATTTATCCCGTTGCCACTATCCAACGTTCTGCTAAACATTACACCCAAGAGACTTTTTACGACAAATGGCCAGACATCGCTGTATTCTACTCCACACAACATAAATGTCAAAAGTTTTAGAAATATTATACTGTAGCATCCAGCGTCTCTTAAATTATTAATTTTATTAATGACGGGCGTGTTCATGAATTTGAGCAGCAGGTGGTTCGGGTGGTACACCGTCAAGTTTTGCGTTAGACAATATTTGTGCTCATGAAAGTACACGTATGGGATTAGAGTTGAGTAATGCCAAAAACGACCGCATTGCTTCGCATACTTATTTGTTCGATGTAGGAGAGAGAGAAAAAAAAATGGTCTGCGCTAGAGGTGGCGGGCCGAAGCCTGCCATCTGAACGCACGCCTGAAAGAGAGGTAGACGCTGAATAAATTTACATCATGTCTCAAACTACAATGAGGCCATGTTGGCTACATTGTGAAATAAGCTGAATGGACACAAATTTATTGCCCGTGACAATAACAATTGAATTTATTAAATTTTCTGAACTCGAGTAACGGTTATTGCACAATGTTGGTTATTTGTTTGAGCAATGTTTAGTGTTGGTAGCACTCAAGGTACATCGGACGCATGCATCTCTCTTGAATACATATACTGTCTATTATTGAACGACTTATCGAGTTGTCTGACTAGAGACGTTTAGCCGAAACGTCCTATAATCGGTAATTGTATCTCCTGTTCAATTACCTAATGTCCATGATGTCAATAAAACAACCAATAGCTTTATCCACAACTCTTAGGTACGATCCATTCATTGCCATGGTTACACAAACACCAGCCATACTTATCCCTGTATAATTATGCATAATATTATGAAAATAGAATTGTTTGTTTTCAAACCTACGGAAACTCAAATACGAAATATGTTTGGGTTTTGTTTTTTTTTTTTGTTATTTTAAAATTTCCTATTTTCTTTTTTAAATTTTCATTTTTGAAAAATAATTTTTAATTTTCGATTTTATAGAATATTCTTATTTTTGTTCGATTTTTCAGAGAATTACTTACGAATTATCTATGTAACAGATGAATGTCCAAAACACGTGCGTTGACTGCACGCGCCGTAGTCATTGGCTCAACGGCTTGTGCAGTGTTTACTTAACACCTAACTGCTTAGGGCAAAATGATGCATTTTACTCATTTTAATACCAATTTACACTAAATAGGAAATATTTTTTAACTACAAATACTTCAAACGTCTTTATTTATTTTTTTTTTTTACCTCAAAAAAGTTTGAGAATTTAATTTGTCGGAGTAAAAAAGTTAATATGCCGTACTCATTAAGCCTCGTCCAAAGGCGATTTATAGCCGAGGCGCTGGAGGCTGCAGCCTCCTCGCAAAAAAAATCAAAGAAATTGGAAAAATAAAACGGGAGAAAAATGCTAAAGCCGATGAGAAATGAAAATGTACCTTAGTTAGGGGGCCCCATGTCTGACAAAAGGGCCCTTCTGGCCATGGGAAAGGGCCCCTCTTGCCATGGGAAAGGGCCCCGCTTGCCATGGGAAAGGGCCCCGAGTCTGAGTCAATCGTTTTCTATACACTGTTACTGTCGAATCCATTACTGAATGAGAATGCAGTCATTGCATAGGCATAAAAATCATCAATCAAGACCCCCCCCCCCCCGCGAAAAAGGGCCCTCAAAATAGTAGAGCCTCCGCCTTGATAAACCTTTAAACGCCCTGCTCTCGTCGATGTCATACACACATTGTTGTCTATTGTTTGATTCATTTATCCGGACAATATCATATATAATACCAGTATGTACATCTGATATGCTTCTACTATATTTATTTATCTACCCGAATAGAAATTATAATTTTGTTATTGTCCTAAAGGCGACGAAACTGGATACTAATAAGTCGACCTGGGAGACCATTCAACCTTTATATTAATGTACGTAATACGAGTATACGCCACAAAGCGTGGTCATTAATTGTGGCTCTAATCTGATGTATTGCCCCAATTTGACACAGATCAATTGTATGTTTTAGCCCTATATTCCCTCGGTTTTGATTGAATGATCAAATCATAGATGACCTTGCATTTTGTAGGCCTATTCTTGTCTTACTAAAATCTGTTTTTTTAATTCATCGATCAATCCAGAATCTCCCACCTTGATCCTTTTAAAAGATTGACATTACATGTCTTGACGTCAGCAGATTTGGGGCACTTTATATCCCTATTATTATCATGGATGCTCGTGTGTCTTCTTTTTTTAAGAACTTATTTCATATTACATGTATACACAATTAATTACATTTATGAAATAATAAGCACATACAAAAACGTTAATCAAATAAATAAATTTAACTAAATAAATAAATTTGTTAATCAATAAAATAATTATTCTAATAAATAAGCAATTCAAAAATTTGAACTTTTCTACGGGAGCGTAACGGGGCCACATATTTTTTCTGCATTTTTTTTTCTATTTTCAATGTTAATATTATAAAATAACCGTTTTGATTCAATGATATAGTATGTCATGCAATTCTTTGGCAATGGACGGCACGGTTATAGACCTTAATGACAAGGTGCGGGAGTAGCCTATTCGATCACGCAGGTTTCCTCCGGGTACTCCAGTTTCCCGCTGCAGTGAAATCACTCCCCGCGCATAAGGCAAATCATCTCCGATAGCGCATAGATTGGCGCAAATTGACCAGATTATTACGGTGTCGACGTACCATAAAACACCATTCATTCATTTTAACAGTTTTAAAGCCTATAGAAAATCTTTTTGAAGTACAAAAAAAAAAAAAAAAAAAAATCAATCGTCCCAGTTCCCAGTTCTAGAAAATTGATAGTCTTTATTGACGTAATATATTAAGCAGATTGTCGGCGATAACACGTAGATTGACATGATTTACGGTGTCGACGTGCTATAAACAACATACACTCATTCATTTATTTAGGTCAATACTGCCAGTTTATGAAGAGTAGACATGGTTTTTTTTTTGTTGTTTTTTTTTATCAGAGCTGGGAATAAAGGCAATACTCTTTCCCTCCTCTGTTAATCAATTTATTCTTTTCTAAATTTTAAAGCCTGTAAGTCAATAACTTGAAAATTCTGGGTAGTAAAAGGCCATACAAGAAAGACGCCCACACAGCAGCCTTGACAAAAATATAGGCTACCAGAAATGTTATGGATATGTAACGGATAAAAGCCGGGACCAAATATACATCACAGTCGGTTATAACTTCGTTAATACTAGGGGGGGGGGGGCGTCAGACGTCCTACGGGGGCAAATGTCCAGGGTGAGAAGATCCGGGGGTACACTGTTAGAAAAAATCTGGTAAATTTACATGAAAATTACCGGCAGCAAAAGTTGCCAGTAAATTTACTGTAAATAAACATTCAGTTGTAATATTACAGAGTTTCTGTAATTTGACCTTTTGTGTAACTTTACCTGAAAACAGTAAATTTAAAATAACTATAAGTTTTTTAACTTTGGACTGTAAATTCACCGCAACACTGTAAATAAACGGTTACAGTAATTTTTTCTTTTTTTTTTAACTTCCAAATGTAAATTTACCTAAACTGAATAAGGGGAATTTGAAATCCCGATTGTGTTGTGTGTCGAAAATATAAGCCTAATCTTGTTTGGCCGATTTATCTCACATACGAACACAGGTTGAAACCCAGGTTGAAACCGCCGCTCGTCGAGTTGGCGGTTCCAGGCATTCAGATGTAAGCCTGCGGTACTGTCTATTGCAGGCATTGAAACTGCTTTAGAGACAGTCCAGCTAACACTGGCCAGTCGGTTTAATTAAGCGTCTTCAAGTGACCTTGACTACGACATAATTTTAACCTATGGTCGGAAAGTAAAAATATTTTCAATACGTTTATGAACATACTTACAATCTGATTAATGTACGATGAATAATAATACACGTTATAGGTCGTATAAATAAAGGAAATTAGATATAGATAACATGCAGTATACAAAATTTCACAAAATGTGATTGTCGTTATTATGGTTAATAAATTAGAATGAATACTTTTAGAAAATAGTTATTAGGAATGGTTCTTTGCTATGGAATACTAAAATAAGATAAGAGACAGTAAATTTACCTTACCGATAAGTAAATTTACCAAATAATGTGAAAATCTGTAATCTGTTAAATTGTATGCTGGGAGACAATAAATTTACCGAATACGACAACTACCAATATTTTAAAAATACATTATGCTAAATTTGCCAATGCAGGTCTTTCTTTAGACCTAATATTTTATATAAACTATGTCTTAGGCATTTATTAACATGAAAAGACCATACTCAGCTCTTGATGTCATCTTAGGTGTCAGATTTTCATTGGTGATTAAATTTACAAAAGGATAATCGTGACGATGTTTTTATCGTTCCGACTGTTGTAATACTGATCGAGGCTAGGCCTAACATTCAACCGCTAATATCTCGGTTCAGAGTGGAGCAATTTGACAGATTTTCAGCATATGCCCTTGACATTATCTAGTTTTCAACGTTTAGGTTATATTTCTAACCTAAAAGTAAATTTACAAAATAATGTGAATAAACTTAAGATCTGTAAAATTACATGCTTATTCATTTTCCGTTCTGTTTGTAAATATTACACATGTTAGAATGTATTTTTACTGTGTCTATTGTAAAAAAGACACGAAACTCGGTAAACATACATGAAAATCCGTAAACATACACGAAAATCCGTAAAAATACGTCAGACTTATTAAAACTACTATATAGTGGCGAATATACCGACAATTAAGGTACAAAAACTACTTGTAGTACTGTAATTTTACAAAAATTTCTAACAGTGTAGATGTCCTAAGGAGGGGGATGTCCAGGGGGTAGATATCCTTGAGTCTCGGTCTATAAACGTGCCATTCATTGAGCATTGCATTACATACTATATCATTAGATCAAAACGCTTATTTTTATAATATAACAGTATCTTGAAAATTCAAGTTAGTATCTTGAAAATTCAAGTTAATATCTTGAAAATTCTTACTTTTATTTAAATCCATATATCTTATTATTTATTAGATTTATTAAAAATATTAATTATTTGTTTATTTGTCTATTTATGTTGTTATGTATAAAATTGTACTTCGAAAATCTTAGTCTATATATTATTATTATGTTCTAAGTCCTGTCTTCTTTATGAATATAATTCCCTTTTTGCTTTTTCATTTGCTTTTAAATCTTACAAAAATTCTGAAATAAAACTGTCTTAAGTAAAATCAACAAGCACTCACTGTCAAGAAGTGTACCTTGAGCTTGTTTTATTTGCTTAAGGGAAGGGTCTAAGTAGGTAATTACAGTAAATTCATCAATTGTTGATAAAGTTCCTTCTCCATAAACATAAATGTCCTTTATTAAGATACGTGCAATTTTATATAAACATTTATAAATTAAGACTCCTTTATTTACATTGAAAATGTTTAGAGTGTTAGAGTATACATTATAAATGTGACACAATTCTATGGAAGACAATAATGGTTTATTATTAAACGAATGGTTTAAACCGTACGTCTGCCATTGAGTGAAATGATGTTGTTTTGATTCCCCGCTTGTGAGTGACAAGGAATAAAGTTGCCTGTCCAACATTGTGGCCTCCCCCACCACCCTCCCACTGATAAAGACAATAATGTGCCAGCGAATGAAAGTAAAATAATATGGAACCGCATATTGGTAACCGAAATAGCATAGTTTGTATGCCTTACACACACTTGTTTAGCATTTCGATTGTTTAGCATTGGAAACCCTATTGGAGTTGGTCAACGATCTATTTTAAATTTCAGCACTTGCGTTCATACGAATAATACACAAAACTTTGTGAGCGGGTTGAACCAAACCGCCGATACCGCCTATATAAGATAGGCTGACACTGCCAGGCAGGATACGCCCACATTTTCGAGAGATTGATAGAGAACAAGGAATACGGAAAGTGATTTTTCCTACATTATTAAGTCCTGTATTTCATACGGGATCAGCCATTTTGTTGGTCAGTTCCAGTCTGATATTCATGAAATTTGAAGCCGACAATGATTATGGTGTGACGGTACACAACCTAGAAATGTGACTTTTCGTCAAAATCGGATAAGAATTGTGACCCGTAGAAAGTCCACAACTATGATATACCATATTTTTACACTATGCTCCGATTTTCTCGAAATTCGAACTCAACCTTCCGGTGATAGAGTCAAATTTTTTTTTTAAATCGGAAAATAATTGTGACCTCCAGAGGGACCATATAGGCGATTTTTCGGACAATCAGGGGCCATAATTCAGGAAGTTACGATCCGATATGCGCAAATAACGAAAGGAACCAAGATCTTTGGGATATAACCACGCATTTCAAGTTTCATTAAAATCGAATTAAAATTGGGACCTCTACAGGGTCCACAACCATGATATACAATTTTTTAACAGTATTCGCGTACAAACGGCGACCATTTTGTATGGCAATTTTGGTCCGATTGTCCCAAAATTCGAACTCAACCCTCCTTACGGTGTAACGGCAATATAATCAAACGTTTTTCTTCAATCGGATAATAATTGTGACCTGCAGAGGGACCACAAGCTAAAAAAAAGGCGATTTTGCGTATAATCAGGGTCCATAATTCAGGAAGTTACGATCCGATATGCGCAAATATCGAAAGGAACCAAGATCTTTGGGTTATAACCATGAATTTCAAGTTTCATCAAAATCGAATTAAAATTTTGATCTCTACAGGGTCCACAACCTTGATATACCATTTTCTAACAGTATTCGCGTACAAACGGCGGCCATTTTGTATGGCAATTTTGGTCCGATTTTCCCGAAATTCGAACTCAACCTTCCTTAGGGTGTAACGGTGATATAATCAAACGGTTTTGGAAATCGGATAATAATTGTGACCTCCAGAGGGACCACAAGCTAAAAAAAAGGTGATTTTTCGGACAATCAGGGGCCATAATTCAGGAAATTACGTTCCGATAGGCGCAAATATCGAAAGGAACCAAGACCTTTGGGTTATAACCATGCATTCCCAGTTTTATCAAAATCGAATTAAAACTAGACCTGCATGCAGGAATGACGGGTTTCACTGGTGCCACGTTACCCTTTAACATGTCACTTCCGGTGCCACGTTACCTTTGAACATATGTCACTTCCGGTACCAATGAAACCATTAAACAGGTTTCCCCATAAGCATTGCACACTTCAAATAAATTGGATGCAGAATCAACCAAATCCAGCAATATCAATTCATTTTATACATTAGTTACTTGCAAGTGACAAAAATACATTACTTCCGGTGATAATGAAAATGTTCAATTAGTTTTATGAAATCCGAATTGCCTTTTGATATCATATAGTGAAAATGTTATGTAAATAGAATAATAATTGCCACTTTTATAGACCAAAAACCTTGAAAAGTGCCTTGTAGACAATCGCCTATTTCTCTGCAACCGCACAAGTTAGAAACCATTTTGTGGTATCTGTATGATCGTATGGGTTCAATCTATTTGTTGATTGGAATCAAATATCATAATTTTGAAAACATTACAAATCAGACTCATTTGAATAAAATATCTGTTTTGAAGGCTAAAAATTCAGTTTTTGCCAAAATGGCATCACTTCCGGTGATACCAAAAAATTCAAATTAGTTCTATGAAATCGTAAATGGCATAAGACATCATATGGTGAACATTTTATGAAAATCGAATAATAACTGATTCTTTAAGAGCCAAAATAAAGTAAAAAGTGACTTGTGGAAAATCGTCCATTTCTCTGCAACCATACAAGTTAGAAACCATTTTGTGGTATCTATATGATCGTATGGGTTCATTCTATTTGTTGATGGGAACCAAATTGCATAATTCTAAAAATATTAAAAATAATACTCATTTGAATAAAAAATGTATTTTTAAGGCTAAGAATTCAGTTATTGGCTAAATGATGTCACTTCCGGTGACAGTGAAAGTGTTAAAATGGTTTGGAATAGTCGACTGTGGCAATAGGCAACAGACAGTGAAAAAAAATTGAAAATCGAATAATAATTGATTCTTTTACAGCCAAAATAACGTGACAAGTGAATCATGGAATATTGCCCATTTCTCGGCAACTGCTCATATTACAAACTAAATTTCACATACATTCTCTTTGTATGGATTATTGCTATAAGTATATGAAAGTATCGAAGAAATATTTTAATATATGAAAACACTGGATGGGTTGTAAATAGCTTATTTTTACCCCTTTTTTTTAACCTTTTAATCGAAATGGCCCGAAAACAAAATCGAAATTAAAAAAACTGAGTCCGAGATTTTGTGCACCTTTACAGGGCGCATCTTTTGAGTAAGATCATATTTGTATAAAATAGTATTTGCTTTCAAAAAGTGGTACCGAACTGTCAATATTGCAGTTTTTGCTGAATTTACGCCACTTCCGGTGCCTTCAGGAAACTTTACCGGTAACAAAAAAATGACATTTTGAACCATGGAACATATGAACATGGTTTTATACAAATCGAACAATAAATAATTAATGTAGGACTGAAAAACTGAATTAGCCAATAGCGGCCAAGGAAAATTACGGAAACAAAAAATGTTGACATTTTTGCTCAAATCAGATGACTCTTTAACCTTGGTTAAAATGTCATATAAAAATATCAATAAATAAAAAAGTTTTTTGTAAAAATTTAAATTTTCAAAATTTGGCGCCTAATATCTTCCAAGATTCGTCGAAAATCAAAAATCAAAAGTAACATAGCTCTGTCCCCTGTTTCTGGCTATGTCAAAATGCATCATATGCTAAACTCCAATGATTATTGTTAATATTACGGCAATATTTCAAAAAACGACATTTTCGGTGATTTCGGACATTTCGGAGTGTCGCAGAATCCCGGGAATAGCTTTAACCTAATTTTGACCTCTACAGGTTCCACAACCATGATACAGTATTCGCGTACAAACGGCGGCCATTTTGTATGGCAATTTTGGTCCGATTTTCCCGAAATTCGAAAACAACCCTCCTTACGGTGTAACGGCAATATAATCAAACGTTTTTCTTCAATCGGATAATAATTGTGACCTCCAGTGGGACCACAAGCTAAAAAAGGCGATTTTGCGTATAAATGCATGTCAAGTTTCATCAAAATCGGTTCAAAATTGTGACCTCTATGGGGTCCACAAGCTAAAAACGTGATTTTTCGTACAATCAAGGGCCATAATCGATGAAGTTTTGATCCGATAAATGCCAATATCGAAAGCAGCCGAGATCTTACGGGGATAAACCTATATTTCAAGTTTCGTCAAAATCAGATAAGAATTGTGACCTGCAGAGAGTCCACAAACAAATTGTGGACGGACGGACGGACGTCCGGACGGACAGGGGCGACGACATAATACGTCCACATGATTATTAAAAATTGATATTGAATCATGAACATAGATATGTCAACATGTTCTCACTATGTTGGTGCGGATGGACAGATGGGTGTTTGGGTCGATATCTATCAATGGGTTATTTGTTTGGACACAAGGGTAGAAATTTTGCGAATCAGTTAGTTTACGTAAACTGATTATGTGTTCAATATTGTTTTACGCATTTTTCTCAGGGATGGAATTTTCCATTTGGGCTAAGAAATCACCGAATGTTCCGGAATGTCCTTCTACAAATCTGACTGAAATGCAGATCTATATTTCGTTCCGTTTTAATCACTTTCGATGGCCTCTACTACGTGAAAATCTGACCAGTTGTAGCGAGAGGTCACACCAGATTCACACAACATGCCTTTAACCTGTGACGTCAGACACATGATTAACCAATCAGCGTTGAGGTTTCTGGTGGGTTACTAAAGTGCCGTGCTACAGACTTAACGGACTGTTTTATTTGCTAATCATCCAGAACGCGTGTTATATAACAAATCTTAAAGATCCCAGAGTAGTAAAAAAAAAGTAACACAAAATTTTAAAGTATGAAAAACAAAATAGGACCCGTGTTTAAATCAGATTTTTTTTAGGTTAAATATACTCTTTCAAACAGGATGTGTGCATGTAGTGGCCTTCGCAGAGGTGAATTCATTGTGATAATCCTTTTAGCTTCGTGAATCACGTATTCACATAGATGTATAAACTTGCATGACACCTGAATTGCGACATACCTGGAAATTATGGTCGCGATAAACATAATATGTTATCGTTATCTATTGACTGATATCATGATAACCCACCTCTTTTCACCAACAACATTGAGTAGAGATTTTTCAGCTTTGCTAATTTCCGAAACAACGGGATCGTCAGGATGGATTAACCTGTTAATAATTTTCAAAGTTAAACTTTCTGACCTCAGTGGAACGAAATGGGGTTTAAAGTCCTACTGTTCTGCGCTCTGACTATGCTCAGAGTAATGATTCTGCACGAGGGACAAGGACCCGCGCGGGTCCCCAAATACAATATTCATATGTACGTGCAGAGGGGGGTATACCGGACTTTACTTATGTCTTCTAATTAGTAAAATAATATGTACCTGATCAGACATAATAATTGTGTAGCAATAATATTTTCAGTAAATTTATAGAGAAAAACCGCTTAGTCAGTAGCTAGTAATTGGTAGTTGAAATATGGCTAGCCGGGTGTGGACAGTGTGGTTTCCAAAGTGTATACTGGATGTGGGCGTGGCCTGCCTCTGCTTTCGTACACCGTACAGCGGCCATACTGCAAATTGAAAATAAATATGGCGATTATGTTTGGCAGTATTTTTTTTTTATTTGATTATTTCTGTAGTTTTGTAATCGGAGTTCAGCTTTAAGTCCAATTTCGATATTTTAAAAAGTTTATAAACGCATATTTTAATAAGTTTATAAACGCATCCACCAACCCCAAACAGTCACATATTTGTATTTATGAAATGTCATGCACACTCATGAACCTTCAATTAGAGATATCAGGCGCGGCTCCAGGATTTTTTGCAGGGGGAGGGGTTTAGGTTTGATAATTGCTTAACTAATTGCGCTCAACCGATTAACGGGGGGTTTTGGGGCCCTCCCCCAGAAAAATTTGGTAAATTAGATTCCATTTGGTTCATTCTGACGTATTTCCGGAAGGTAAATTCCAAAATTACAGGTCTAAATCGCCAATAAAATCGCATAAAAAATTTTCAAGCCTGAACGGGGGGGGGGGGGGGTTCGGACCCCCTGGACTCCCCCCCCCCCTCTGGATCCGTGCCTGGATATAAAAATCTCCAAAATATAATGAAAAACTATAGCAAATGTCGTTAATCTCATCGTTTAAAACACGAAGGATCGGTGGGTAATAATTGTGTCGAAATAACGCTACGGTAAGCTAAATGGACTAAGGTGTCCGATAGCTGATGGTGTTCCATATCGGCCAATTATGAAGAACAAGACGAAGGTACGCCGGGAAACGCACCGCCATGTACGTCGCCTTTTATTAATTACAGTTTATTGTCCCCCGCCTTTCGAAAAAAGCAGGGGACTTTTAAAATGAGCTCGTCTGTCTGTCTGTCTGCCTGTCACACATTTTGGGACACAATATCTCTATTCAATTGTGCTAGACTGTTCAGACTTGGTGTAGGTGTTAATTAGGTCAATGCCTAATTAAGTGAGAGTGATGAAACTTGATGTATGACTTAACTAAGTTCGATAATGATCATTTTCTGTTGAGGGTAAGCAGAGCAATTAACAATTTGGTCGGTCGAGACTTTGGAACACAATAACCCTCCTTTTAATGGAGGTATGTCCAAACTTGATATAGGCGTTCATCAGGTGAATTCCTTGATAGAGTTCGATGATGAACACTGTCTGCCATTATTACAACACATAGTTTTTAAAAGCTTTGTAACATTGTTGAGAAACCTAATACCTATAAATTTAAATAAGCCCTTTAAAATGGAGACATGGTTACGATTAGGGTATTCATGGTCATGAATTATCTTTTCTTTGTTCAATTTTGAATAAGATGGCAATCTATTAAAATTCATCTTTGTAAGAACAAGACCCAGACCCTGTTATTAAAATTCGTGTCAATGCAATGTTTTTGTAACAATTTGAAACCTAATACTGTATCCAAGGTAAACATTTGTGTAATCATAACAAGTAAGCTGGAGGGGGTGGGGTGTACTAAACTATACGCATTAAGAGTTGGTGATGGTAATAAAGTAAGGCTGTAAGATAACCCGTTGTTTAGCTATTTTCGTGTTACGGGTACGCTTTTTTTAGATAATGTTATCCTCTTTCCCATAACGATATTCTGTTTTCAGTTGAATATTATGTGGTTATCGAATTTTCTATCCCTGCGTGGCAGCTGCAGTGACCAATGATAATCGTACCAACAATTGATGGACCTGTGATCATCGTATTGATAAGTCCTGGGAAAATTTGTGTCCTTAAAGTTAACCCTGACTAAGTATCTGACCAAATTTCACAATATGAATTTTTTTTCGCCATTGGCCCTGTTACTGTCGATTTATCACGGGTACTAAAACATCATATTTTAAAACTTTTAGCCCAGAAGTAACGCAACAAAACATAGGTTGTCAGTGCAGCAAATGCGCTCATCAAACCTGATGTAAAGAGCGCCACCCTTCAAAATGGTATAATAAACGGATGGATTAAAGGCAATGTTAGAATTCATCAAGCTTTCGAAATCAAAGAACCTAACTCTGGGGTAATTATCTGAAATTATTTGGCATAAATAGACGCACGGATATGGCGCTCTAAAAAATTCCAGTGAGAATAATTGGCTACCAAGATAAGCACCTTTATCTAAGCTAAGAACCTTCTAAATATTATAACTAATTGCTTTTGCTCACGGTTTAATACTGACAACGGTAAAAATAAAAGTTCCATAATATTAATTGTTACTTGTATTAATTGATTTTGCCCGGGGTTTGATACAGGCAAAGGTTCTTTTATCAAAATGATTAATGGGGGGAGAGAGAGAGAGAGCGCTACTCGACACTAGAGTCATTTCCGTACTAACATTTGGTTTGATTTTAGGGGTCTTTAGCAGTGGGAGGATACCAGAGGATCCAGAGAAAACTCACGCGACCCTACTCCTTGTCACGGACAACCGGGTAAAATTATTAATGGGACTTGGAAACGGACAGAAACGTAAATGAATTTGTTGTAAATACGGTACAATCTGAATAAGAATAGACGAATATTTTAATTCGAGCATTATTGCGTTATTGTCTCTTCTAACATATCTTATTCTTAACTATTGTAGCCATAGAAATCAAACAAAACAAATAACTGATATAAGATGTGTTTTTGAAGAGCAATCTAGCAGTTACCCAAATGAAATACACTGAAGTAGTCAGATAAGCGAAGCGATTTCAACGAATCACATCGTAAAGCTTGCATGACGTTTAGCCTACTGTGTGGCTATTGTGTTTATAGTTCAAGAATATTATAACCAGGTAAGACCGAGAAAGAAATAATTCTACAGTTATCGATTTATTATCTGCTAGAGGACATTGTTACATAAACATTTATGTTACCTGTCAGTGTTGCTTATTGTCATCTAAAGGTCTTTTGGGAATATGTCATATTAATAAGGATAACTGAGAAATCGTGAGGCATATTGCTGAAAATTAACGCAGTTTTTTTTTCTTAACTTGTGATCAAAAGTATCCCTGGGTATCAACTAAGAACTGTCTGAATCCATAAGTATAAGGTTTGGGTATTTTTTATTTATTTTATAAATATTGTTCCTGGACAACCGAATCTGTGCATTTTTGATACATTATATTTTGATAGAATATACTTTTAATTTGACAGAACAGAATCGGTTTTCCAGTTTCATTCTGTATAATGTTATTGCTGGGCGCCTTAATCTGTTCTACCGATATTAACACGCCTGCAGCGGACATGGGTGCTGGTTAGCGTAATATGGTCAGCACAATTCCATGGACAGATTATCAAACAAGCCCGATTGTATTTGTCTTTGTTGCATTTGTAAGAGATAGAATCCAAGCCATGTCCTACGCGATGTTGGAAGTATTTATAGACGAACAAACATTACTGAATTTGTTCTTTGAATAGTTGAAAAGTCATATTTTATGTAGGAAATCCACTTACTATTTCGTTCTCAAGTAGTACATAAATACTTAATAAGCAGTGCTATGAAATTTCAGAAACTTCTAATGTGACACGGAATTTGTAGATGGGAATTAATATAATATAACCTTCATTTATTATTATCTTTAAAATTATTGTTAATGATAATCCTAGGGCACCTTATCTCAAGACGAGACATGCTTTCGTCTGGTATTATGTGAGCACGTTAAAGCAACGATTCGTGATTTGAATATTTGTTAAAATTGTCTTAATAATACACAGTTGGTCGCTGCCGTATTTTAAAAGTTCCAGAAGACAACCATACCGCGAATTCCAAATGCTGATCACTTGCAATTAAAGTGATTATCAATCAAAATCTTGAAACATTTTGTTTTTAATAAGTAAGAGATGAATATGGACGAGGAAACCGAGCATGATATCATCGTTGCTATTTGGGAATTGTAACGACAATCTTTGACCAATTGTCCAAGGAACAAGCATGCCAAGTTTCACGTCGATATCACTACAATTGGTGAAACCTTTGGACAATTTTTGTCTAATAGCCTCACCCCCTCCCGCCCCCAAGAAGAGCTATAAGATTAGTCGCACTTGGGACAGGTCAATGGAGGCCAGGACCAATAAAAGGAAAAGGGAATAAAGCACAAAAAAAGAAAAAAAATCCCTCAAAATAAACATAATTTAAAAGAAAATGATTGTGAAACACCAAGTCAATAAGGCAACGGTTAACATGCTTATTGTGGTGTTTCTTATCGTAGTTATTGCTAAAACCAGATTACAGATAAAACAGTAAATATTGCCTGACATTGACCAAATGTTATTGATAGAAATTCTCAGAAAGCAATCAAATGGTACAATAAAATGAAAGATAAGGATTACCACGAAACACAGAGAGATATTGACATAACAGACACCTGACAATAAGCACGTGATTTATAGGTTTTATCAGTGATTAGCAGACTCCGTTAGCATGCATTATTTTTATGACGTAATTAGGCGAGGTTGTGATATTAGACGTGGAATGAAATGAGTTTAATGTGTTGTATTTCTGTATTACCGGGCTATTGGAGACAGGGATAATGTTTTACATTTCTGTACGATTTATTTTTATTTCAAATTGCAGCTTAAATTGGTTCTTTTATAGCGTTCACGCCAACTGGTTCCCGGAACCTAGATTTTCCGTCTCACCCGAACGACTAGACATCTGTCCTTGCCTACATAACTTTCAAATGGAAACCACGTTGGAAAAAAGAAAACCGAGCCCATCATTTCTATAGTATCATTTTGCGTACACTACACTGCCGAGAGCAAATAAGTCCGTCGTTGGGGCGTTATCGAGATATTCGGGGTCAAACGTCAAATAAGGTCATTTACATTGAAAGTGAATGCGTAACCATTCTTACATCATGAAAATATGCTGAAAATAATCCCTCTTTCAATAAAAATGTAAACTTGCTAAATTCACATTTGCTCTTTGTAACCCCAAGAGCCAAAAAGTCATCCGTTTTTGCACTAAAGACGATTTAAAGCGTAAAATATAAAAACTAAAGCGAAACCTGTTTTAATTAATAATAGGATCACTTATCTTTAGGTAGTCTCAGCACCGTACATTTACTTTGGAACATCGAAAAACAATGGAATAGTTTCACGGTTGGATTCCATTGAGTTCATTATTTAGATGGCGAGAATAGATTAAAAAAATATATATATTTGTTTTAAGCGCGTTTTATTAACATCCCGATTCTAGGATTAATAAAGTTTGATGTGATGTGAAATTTGCGTTTAACTATTTTTGATCAGTTCTCTTGTTTAGGATTGAAATTAGATTTTTGTTCATCAACCCCTTGACAAGCTATTAATCGCGCGGGCTTTGTCGGCTATCTTGTGTAAATAATTTGGTTTAACCAGGTTAATACAGATGAAATAGACGTCATGTTAGTTCATTCGTATAATTTTATTGACTGACGAAGAGAGAGAGAGAGAGAGAGAGCTAGAGTGAGAGAGAGCTAGAGTGAGAGAGAGAGAGAGGGGGTGTGCGGGGGTGGGGGGGGGGTGGCGAAAACCCACTACCAAAACCAGTCCACTGTACTCAATAATAGACATTAGGATGTAAAGCGCGCACAATATACCACCAGACACAACCTCAAACACACTGCGAAAACCATGTCACTTGACTCAATGATTGACCTTATTGTCTAAAGCGTGCGCAATTTACCCCAACACACCAACCTCATAAAGAGTAAAATAAAATAAATGATACTTTGGTTTAACGTCCTAGTTTTGACAGGCATAGTCTACACCATACAGTATGTTATGAGGTGAATGCTGCCCGGCAAGCGGTGCTTCGTCCGATTCTTATTTCGAATTCCAGCTGTAAAAGATTCTTTACGGTCACGTTTATGTGCTCGCAGGACTTCTGTTTTGTGTCATATCCCCACGACAAGAAACCGATCCTTAACCACTCTGCAATATCTTTCTTTTTGTTTCTTAAGTCAAAATGACTCAAAGTTGGAAGTAGTGATAAGTAAACCTGCAAAATTTCAACCTAAACAACCTCTTAAATATCGCATCCGTCAAATCTATATTCAAAACCATGTACTTCGATTCTACATCAAAGGGGGAAGGAAAAGGGGAGAAAGTCTAAAAATAACGTTGGCCCTTGTTTAGGAATAATTGTTGACATGTATCCAAGTAATATGACTAGTAACTAGTGTTATCCACAGATATTTATTTTATGTTTCAAGATACTGGCAGAATTACGCAAGCTGTCCGGACACCTTTAACGAAACAAATAAGGATCGGTATCTTTCGATGAGCAAACATATTTTGGATTACTTAACTCTGGCTTGTATAATCTGGTCCTAAAGTGAAAAACTATGTAGACTCAAGTATTATCATATTACCACAACTATGAGTCTAAAACGAATCACCGCTTTTCTGTTATTGCCCTTTTCGTATATGATACAGATATATTTTTGCGATCTTTATCCGTTTTAAGCGGATGTTAACAATGACTTGAAAGTTCGAAGTTTTTTGGTGTTACTCCTGTACACTACAAACGTGTGAACATGTTACAGTTGTAGATGAAAAGTTATAGATAGGAAATGAAATGTAATTTTGTTCAACGTCCTCCTATTTGGCACTGATTTGTCTAGTGAAAGAGAATTTTGCCTTATCAGCGGTCTATATTTATTTTAAATTCCAACTGCCAATTTTTGTCCCATCCGAACTACAATAATATGCTGTCACTTGCCAAGGCCTCCGTCCACCCGAAAAACTTTCTCGACCACGGGACCTATTGTTTACGAGCACATGTCTTACTCACCAAGTCACCGCATGTCCAAATGTTTATTGTTATATACCAAACCCTAAAATGTTTATTTTTACCTATTAGGGGTTGTCCGATCTCAGGCGAGAGAGAGAGAGAGAGAAATGGGGTTTAAAGTCCACTCAATACAACTAGGTCATTTTGGGAGTAACATATGGTTTAATTTTATTTCAATAATTCGCTTGCGCGTATGTGTCTTAAGCAGTGGGAGGAAACCGGAGTGCCCGGTGGAAACCCACGAGGTTGAGAAGGCGCCCCCTATCTCCATGCCACATACGCTCACACTAGGGCTCGAAACCACAGCCGCAAGCCAGAGGTGACTGGTCAGCTAGAGGTAGAAGCGCGGCGCTCTAGACCACTAGGCCACCCCCGATCCCAGGAATGCTTTCTTTGTCATCTCCGGGATAGTCACCCATGATTTGTGAAGCCCACGCTTTAGGAATGAGGTATGGGTTTACAGTAGTGATATTAGTTTTCGTCGAACCAGAGATTGTATTGTTGACACTGCTACCATGGAAACTAATCGCTTGGTATTATGTGAGTATTGAGAATAAAAGATATTGTATGACATCAATATGCCCACTCAAACAAATCACCTGTCATGATGCAGCGATGTATCCCATTTCACCGACTGCGTGTTTTCACATTCACTCGGCTAATCTCGACAGATTCCGTAAACTACGTCAACTACATCTAGTCTCGGATGTATGACAGTAAGTGATATGTACCTACGCCCATACATTTGCGATGCGGCTACCGGTTTACTTTAACAGGAAAACTTGACGCTATTACACAAATTGGGAACCTATTCGGCTAGCGACCTATTCGACCGATTGAGCTGCAACCTGTTCGTTGGAAACCTATTTAGAGTAAAGACAACAGTCTCTATTTATCAACCAATAAAATCCAACGTTATGTCTATCAAATGAAAGTAGAATATATTATTTTTTATCCATTCCTTCAGCTCAGAATAGACGTGTAATTTCGTCATTATCTTACAGTTGGATCGGTCGAATAGGTCGCTAGCCAAATAGGTTGCCAACTTATGTTTGGAATGGGCGCAGCCATGTTTCATCCGGGACCTTTGAAGTAGTTCCAATATGGCGGAATTCATCATACAGCCGAGTTTAGATTCCCGAAATCTTACGAGGTTTGCCGAGTGTTTTCACATTGTCACAATATGCGACATAGTATGGTGCTCTATTTCAGCCACTTCGAACTTCGTCTTTTTCGATGTTAGCAGTAAAGGGAAAAGCCGAAATCGTTTTATCTTAATTTGATGTCGAAATTTATACAAATGACATTTTATTGCTGGTATTATATACGCATAGCTATCAAGACGTTGGTTTGAAAAAAATCATTATTTGTAATTGGAAGAGTAGGCGCACCGTGCCGACCACCATACCCACCTCAGTTTTCCAATTCAGATGAATCAGCAGAATAAAATCTAACAAATTGAGATCGACCAAATACAAACTTGACATGATACCACACACAGAATTAAGATATGCACTATAAGCTCTGTTTTCGTTTGTGACGTTGAATGGAACAGGTGACATGGAGTTTAACGTCCTGCTATTTTTCACCAACTTGGCTAATGAGGACGGGCGTGACGAACGCGTGATAAATTTTAATAATACTAATCATTTGTACCAGTATGGCAGATTAAATATATATATATTGTATATTATCATATAATAACAGGTATTTATTGGATTATAATGAACTCCACCAAGAAAAGCCCTGTATTATTATCTATAATTATTTAAGATATTACATGCATATATGACTGCAAACATTTATAAACATATGGTATACACAACTGCGATATAGTCCATAAAGGTGGTCTGATGTTGATGCACTAACTTCGACATACATGTAAAAATAAAAACGTGAACCTATAAGCCCAATGATAAACTGTTAAAACTGCATGAAACAAACTATAAGTTGTGTAAAAATTATAATATTGAGCTGTACATATAATAATAACTTGGTTAAATTTATTCTTTACTTTTATGATAAGTGTTGAGCCCAACTATGTGCAATTTTTTTTTCTTTAGTTGCGGTTCATATACGAGATAAAACACTCCTCTTGGAAAACTTATTGAGGTATCCCTTTGTGAAACAAATCGCCACGTCGTTTTTATTTTACAACGGGAGTTAATTGTTACGCCATAACCAGGCGCGGATCCGAGGGGATGCCCCCCCCCCCCCGCCCCCTACCCCGTCAGCTCCAGTGACATAGTTGATTTTTATTTTCGTTTGTTTTGTTGCTGTTGTCGTTCACATATCTGCTCTTTAATAGATGATATAAACATGATTTCGCATTGTCTCCGTCCAAACAATCCAAGATTGCCACGTATTACCCTTTGCTCCAATCTATGCCCCCGCCCCCTCGACAAAATCTTGGATCCGGGCCTGACTGATAACCTTAGAATCGTTCTTTATCCGTCACATATATTTCTCTGAATAATTTTCACAGAGGAAAATATTACAGTTCTAATTAGTTCAGTAGTTTATCTTCATTACCAGGTAGCAATGTCGCAACATAATCGATAATATTACATGATACAATCCTTCTTCGTCTCTGTAGTCAAGATAGGTTGCCTTCTTTCCTATGATAGAAAATATTTCAGAATGTTGAATTTAAGATAATGTTTTTAAGATCAATGAAGGTTTTAAAATTCCGATTTTTATGCTTCAAATTATTTAGTGAAATTTGATAGTAATTACCGTCATTAAAATAATGCAACACAAATTTATATTCATATATTTTTACTAATTTGACTTTGTTGTACCATGAACGATTACAACAGCAGCAGCGTGGGTTGAATTCAGGTGTTTACCCCCACCCCCACCCAACTTCCCTTCTAATTATAATCTAAGTCCAAGTCCAATAGCTCACCATTTTAAGTCCCTGAAAGGTGATATAAATATAAAGATTGTATACCCCAAATGTGTTTCTTCGGCTGAAGAGAAATAACTGCATATACCCGTGCTCGTATTTAAGCCACTGCAACAGCCTTCTACGATTGCATAACAATAGTATCACTCGTTAACAATTTTGAAATGTTTTCCTTTTCAACAGGGTTAAATTTTGACGAAGAATATATTTTGACGAAGATTATACTTTAACGAAGATTATACTTTGACGAAGATTATATTGTTAATTAATCAAATTTGTAGAATGTCAAACATGTTACTTAGTAAGTATTTCTCTTACATATATCTTTGACGCTTTAATTTGGCGATTGATCAACCGAATTTCAGTGTTTACCGAATGTTTCTAAGACCAGTAATCCGTGCATTGCGGGCTAGATGTTTACCGAATGTTTCTAAGACCAGTAATCCGTGCATTGCGGGCTAGATGTTTGCTTTTCGAGTTATGTTGGTGCTATCATGATTATTCTGAATTTTAACTGTGATACGTTTGTTTCGAGATGTCCACACCCAAGGATGATGACTATCAAATTATGCTAGCATGAATAATGTGATAAATCAAACTATTTCGTTTATGAAGTCAAGTACATTCAAATAGAATCCTTGGACGGTTATTGACAGATGTGTCAACTGGGGTTTTGCGTAATTTATTTTCGAATTCTATTTCCAGCAATTATACTAATCTGCTCAATATCAAGCATTACCTGTTCTTCGTCAACAACAACAGCTACTGATACCACAGGGGCAACTACGGTTTCCACAGCAGCAACTACTACTGGCGGCACAGCAGCAACTACTACTGACAGCACAGCAGCAACTACTACTGGCAGCACAGCAGCAACTACTACTGGCAGCACAGCGGGAGCAACTACTACTGGCAGCACAGCAGCAACTACTACTGGCAGCACAGCGGGAGCAACTACTACTGGCAGCACAGCGGGAGCAACTACTACTGGCAGCACAGCAGGAGCAACTACTACTGGCAGCACAGCGGGAGCAACTACTACTGGCAGCACAGCAGCAGCAACTGTCAGCACAGCAGCAGCAACTGTCAGCACAGCAGCAGCGACTACTACTGGCAACACAGCAGCAGCAACTGGCAGCACAGCAGCAGCAACTGGCAGTACAGCAGCAGCAACTGGCAGCACAGCAGCAGCAACTGGTACGACAGCAACTGCTGAGGTGAATGGCTCCTTATTTTCCAATCTCAGTTATTTGAATAATGGTATGGTTAATACATTGATTAAGCACAATTAATAGGTTAATAAAAAAACGAATCTTAACTTTATTATCTATTTTAACAGATATTATGTTACAACATAACCTGTACTGGTTCAGACTGCCTGTCAGTAAACATTACGACATCTACTCCTACCTGTGTTAAGCCATCAGGAGGATCTTGCTTTGTAAGTATACAGTTTCCGAAATTAACAAGATCAACGATACAACTCAAAATTTATGGATAATAATTAAGTCGACGTTGGTTGTAGAAATTCAGTAGCATTGTTTAATTAGTGCAAGCGAGTGGTATTCTTTCAATTTCATCTATTGCCCCATAGTGACATTTCTTATGAATTTATTATTACAATTAACCGAATCGTAAGCCAAAGAACAAAACCGAACCAATATGTCAGATGCTAACTAAGTATGCCGGAAACGTGGCGCAAGTGTCGCCAGGTCTGTTAGCTCTCCAAGACGTCTAAGGAATTTATTAACCTTTGCATTGGTATATTTTCGTGAAAATCGTAAGATATATTGTTTTGAGGAAATTAATGTTGTTTTCTTGGTAGCTTTGATATAGTCTGCAATGGATGAGTTTGGAATATTCACAGAATGAGGATCAGTGAATAAGACTCTAATTCGCTATTCAGGTGATACGAGGTTTCCTGGGGTTTTCCATCTCGCTTACCACTTTTCAGTAATAGTGGACGTAGTGGACATAGTTGAAATTCGATATCAGAGTAGGCATTTTTTCGGACAAAAATGTTCTGCTGACACACTTTATGTCCTCATTAGGCAGGTCGGCACAGAAAAATTTTATACCATTTTTTCTCATGCTATGGATTCAAATATATTAAAATAATTTTATATTCATTAGGTTTCTATTGAAGGCGAGATAGTTACTGTGGGTTGTAAAAATACTGTTTGCACATGGAACAGTATGAGTGGATCAAGTGGAGCTAATCTAATAACAAACTGTTGTACTACAAATAAATGTAACGGTGACAAGAACCTTCTAAACAATTTAGCTACAGCTGTTGGTGTCAACATTTTTGTTCTTATTATTACAGTTGGAATCCAGCTTTATTTATCTATCTCCTAACTTGTCATGCACTATAGATCTATATTTCGTTTTATTTTTCGTACGATGGCATAGATATGATCAATTTTCTTGAACGGTATTTTCAGGGTCATATAGGTGAACTATGACGGAAAGACGTCGACCTTCTATTTCACGTTGTTTTGCTTTCATTTGCCATTTTTTTTTTATATTCTACAAATTGTGGCGTTTTGGGTTTGTTTTTGAAAAACGACAATATAAAAAAGCTAAAACATATGTGAAAGCGAAATTCAAACTCTATAACGAAAAATAGAAACGAAATATGACTTTAATCAATTGTATAGTTTATTAATTTGGACTCAACTATGGTCCTTAGACCCCTAACTTATAGTGCTTAATTTAATTGATCAGGACAGTAATCATTATCTGCACCAGGTGGTATAAAAATTAAACAATTCTCAAGAATCTAAAGAAATTTTAAAAAAATACTACCAAGTAATTTCTTAAAATCCTGTACCGAGGGTAACGTTAAAGATGCATTAGGTAAGATTTAGATTAAGAGTGGACCGTTCTTGCTATATAGCTCAAAATAGATAATGTTAAATGAAAATATTGAAACTTTCATTCAAATTACTTTATTCTTAGCCAAGTTATCACTGTTTGTAGTTTTGACAAGATGCGTGCACAGTGGTAATTAGGACACATGTATATTCGAGACTTACCCTCTCTTTCCCATTATTAAATTAAATTTTGAAATGGCGAACCGTTTTAATCTATTTAAAATCTCGAGTATACGATGCCATCGAGAGTTGATTATAGTCTGGGTAATTGATAATTTAGATTACATTTCAGACTTAATAAGGAAAGACCTGCAATAGGCAGATTTAGCGCTTGCATAATGTATATTTAATAAAACGCTTTTTGTGGTCGAATATTTAATTAGAATTAGTTGTGATAATGAATATCTTTTTTGTAAACAATATAGAAATACACATTCACAATTTTATGAGATGCAATTACTGTTTATGCTGCGTTCGAGTGACACGTTGACTAGTCTCGGGCAACGGTCAGATAAAGACAGCCGAATAAACAATAATTGGAATGCATAGAATTGTGACCTGTATATTTAAACCAGCTCAATTACCAGTAGGAACAATGTAAGCAATGCATTGGCCCAGACAAAATATATATTACTTTCGTTTGAACACTTTTCCGTCCATAATGTGATATTTTATGAGAAGCTGTATCACACCCGTCCAGGAATTAAAGTGCTTTGTTTGTGTTTATTGTTTTAGTAATATTTTGTCATGTTGTTATCTCTGATATTTGTTATCTATTATAATTATGTTATTTCTACTTGATGCTCATTGTAAGCTATTGTTTTAAGAATAACGTTTTGGTATGAGATATTTATGGTATATAACTAATTATTAGCAACATTTTAAAAACTACACCGGATTTCGCATGTTTTTGCGTTACTGATTAATGAATTTAATAGTATTCTTAGTTTAGCACCCGAGCAGCCCATCGACGTGTTTATCATCAACAAAATAAAACCTTTCTTCGAACTATTTATTTTTGTTATAAGCTAGGTAGTTTTAAGTCCAAAAGAAGGCCATTTCTTTTACGCTGTACGTTTTTCACTAAATGGTCCTTTATATAGACATATTATTTATTAATATTTGAATTCATATATTTCAATTTAACATTTATAGCCCAGTTTAGTAAAATATGGATCGATAGTATAATATGTCATAAACTGTATGCCGGACGACTAATATCACTCATATCTTACATAGATATTTGTTATGTTTTAATCTTTAATATCCTCTATTAAGATGATATAAAATTTACTGTGATATAGTGCCTTTGTTTTAACCCTTTTGCACGTAATATATTTAAATATTGACTACCCCAATCCCTGAAAAGTATAAGAGAAAAGTGAACATTGTACACCGAGTTCCGTAACACAGTTCCACACGAAACTACTGCCCCGTAGACCGATCCCCTAAAATGGTTAGTAGCTATTTACGTGACCCGGACCGTTTAATGGGTCATAAAGGGCTACGAATGGGGTCTGTGGCCAATGGGTTAATAGTTTTAACAATGGCGTTAACCTTTTAAGCGTACCAATGTAATCTTATAAACAACAACGTTTAACTGTCTTTTACTTTGCTAAAGCCTATCCCACAAACCGCCGGGTTGCGGGGTAGGCTTTAATACATGATGGGATTGTAAAATATATAATTGATTTGATTAATAATTTGCACGTATTTTATTTACTTTATTAACTAATCTTGAAATGGACAACAACATTATTATGTAAAATAATACGACTATTATAATACAAATACCTAGCACACAGCTCTATGGAATATAACTACTATTTATTACTGGTCGACGTTTCGACTTGGCTATAACCTAGTTTACGATTACCAATTAGAGACTTGATATACACTAGAGGATCATAATCTAAAACAGTAATTGTATTCCATAGGATGAGTCCAGTGTATTTCCAGTGTTTTTACTTAATGCATTTGAAACTGTGTTTTCGAGTTAATTTTATCGGTGGATGCATTATACTACGCTTTTGTTTCATGTCGTACACTTGTTTTTATGTAGGTTAGTTTTGCTTAGACCAATACGACGACCACAACTTACAAATAATTAGTTTATTACATTAAAGCCGCTGGTCTTCAATTTGGAGATTTTGAATCCTTTGCAATATTTGGAAAACTTTGGAAAGCTGACTCTCTAAGATGAATATCAATCCAAAACTGGATCACGCCTGACCAGTATTTATAAAGAAATGATGAAAATTTGCTTTCTCAATTAGATATTATAAAATTAATTTGAGTACATCTTACAATGGATCAAGTCTTGAGAAATCACTAGATACTGTACCAAAATAATATGTTAATCGAGATCAGCGACTTTAATAATTAATATTTTAATAATATCCACGAACTACAAACAACCGCGAAGGGGGAAATAGATCTAGATATCATTTTCTGTAACCCAATACCTTTAATATGTGACATATCATTAATAGTAACTGCAGGAGGACCGCACTATTTGTAAATAACAGGATTGGGACAAACCTGTGGACAAGACAAAATTCATAGACATTCCAAGCAATGAAAAGAAAACTATCAAATCATGTGAATAGATCTTGGGACCAGCCCTTAGCGTCCACTGCGCTGTACAGTCCCAATGGTATTAATTTTAATTTGAAAATGAACAAATGGAACGTTATAGACATCTGTTATGTTCTAAAATAGAGATTTTAACATGAATGTATGAGTCACTGTATATATTGTAATATAAATTTCTAGTAAAGGGAACATGTAAATTAAAGTGGCGGTCACTAATAGTGGTAAATTTCATCCGTTTTACACTCTAAATCAAGCAAAGGTGTCTTCGCAAATGATTAGCGTGTATCATAATCTTTCAGAAAATGAATACCCCCTCAATGTAATCGAAGGCATGATTATACTATTTTTGGGAGTAAAATAAATGATACGTATCAATTAAAGTGCAATACGGCTGTGACACGTATTTTAAAGTTTTGTAATAAACCGCCACTTTTGACATCGGTTCCGTCTTTGCTGCCCTATGACTTTGATGATGTACTGACAGTCAGCCTGGTAAATGCAGATGTTGGTATTCCAGTACCAGCACATACTTTGTATTTAACAAGATTGATAGGCGAAGGGTTAAAACGCCCGACGCCATATGATGTACGGAAATCGACGGGCTTAATAGTATTATAATTTATAAACACTTGTATAGGTGTATAATAATATTAGTAATTCTATTAAAGATTTTATTGAAATCCTTGTATTTCATTCATTATAATAGAAATATGGTGTGAGAATGGGCTGAGATGAAAACAGTGATACATAACAAGCAGAATAGACACGGCATTCCGAACATTATGTCAATGTGAGTTCATCGCTGTTCGCATCCAGTTAAAATTCTCTGTTTTGTGTTTGATGAACGTCCATAATGCAAACAAATTGTTAATATTATGTTATATTTCTTTTCGTACTGGACATAGAATTAAAAAATGTCGTCTATTTACGTGAAACGATTTGTAAATATGTAAATTTGAATATTTTTGTTATATATTTGAGACTAATAAATCCACAGCTTTTAAGTGTTATTTTATTATTTGGTGCTGAGTTAAAGGAGGTTTATGGAAATGGGCTCCACCTTTCTGTCTGTGCATCTTTCCGAAACAGCTTCTTTTTGAGATATTGAAACACAATAAGCTATTAAAGTAGTTTTGCTAATGTTTGTGTTTCCATGTGAACAAGTTTGAATTAAGGTTTAGTATACGATGTGAGATATCGAAATGAAATGGGGTTTAACGTTCTACTCTTCTGGGCGCCTTCTCAACCTCGTGGGTTTCCTCTGGGCACTCCGGTTTCCTCCCACTGCTAAAGACCCCTACGCGCAAGCTAATTGTTGAAATATAATTTTTAAAAAAGACATATGTTAGTCCCGAAATGACCTAGTTTGTGTTGAGTGGACTTTAAACCCCATTTCTCTCTCTCTCTCTGTCTTTACTCTTCTGCTTCTAACTCGGGCTAATGGAAGACGGGCATACGCCATACAGTGTGCTACGAGGGAAATTGTGCCCGGGCAGCGGCGCTACGACCTACTATTTTATCGAATTCCAACTGCCAAGAAATACACATAAATAAAATTCACTTAACTTAAATTGTTTCTTTCAAATGGCCTGTCCAACCTCGTGGGTTTTCTCCGGGTCCTCCGGTTTCCTCCCACTGCTAAAGACCTCTACACGCAAGCGAATTATTGAAAAAAATAACCATATTCAATATGTTAGTCCCGAAATGACCTAGTTTGTGTCAAGTGGGCGTTAAACCCCATTCGCCTCTCTCTTTCTTTCAAATGACATTAACCAGTCAATGAACTTTTCATAATTAACTGATGTAATGGTGTTGATTCGACAGCAGAGTAGGTAAGCTGTCTGTGTTCTACACGAAACGACGTCGGGTTTTAGTTATATAAAACTACTGTTTTCCAATCTGTTAAACATTTCCAGCTAATAGAATTGACTGGGATAAGTTGTGTTTTTTTTTCCTTTGTAACATTTTATCCATTAAAAATCCAAACTCTTTTACAATGTGAAAGAAAAGTTATGGCTTTGCCTTGGAGGTGGTGTGTTTTGTCTCTGTTTTATATCTACTCTCAATATTCAAGCGGTTCTCTAATGTCTCTGTTTTATATCTAATTTCAATATTCAACGGGTTCTCTAATGTTCCATATATTAAGACATAGCGGGGGAACAGTTCATCCCAATGACTGACCACCTTGATAAATTCACTAGATGTGTGGGAAAAGGAGTATATTGACAGAGGGCTAAATAAGACGAGTTCGTTTGACATTGTATAATATTCTTTACATTCTACGCTATAAAATTCAGTATCTACACACTAAAAAGCATTTCCTACACAATTAAATGCATTACATCCGCTATAAAATGTACTGCCTGCGTTATAACAGACATTACTTACGCTAACAAATACAGTCAACACAAGTCTAAAATAACCGTGTCAAATCCTTCTAAATAAATGGGACAGGGGGCACAACTCGTTCAATTAGAGTATAAGTTTTTCCTTCCTCATCCACAATAAAATACTTGGATTTAAGAGCTATACTTCAAAACTCCTATTTATTCATTAAATATAGATCCATATGTCCTGTTTTAAAATTATTTTATTTTCACCAGAGCATTTTAATAAAAGTCAACTTTGTACAATTGACAAGGATTGAATTCGAAAGACCTGTCAGTTTAGAAACTAGACACGAGAATAAGAAATATTTGGCAAAACTTTTAGCATTACAATTTGGAATAAACGCGGATTAGATTGACTCTCCGTTTGTTTGGTCCTGTTATTACCACTATATCAAATAAAACCAATTAATATTGTATACAATCATTGAGTTGGCCCATTCACCATTATTATGCCTAATTCTAGTAGGCAGCTTTTCGTACCATACTAACAACTACACACAAATTATATACTTGATATTTAATGCATCTACCCCTAACACCATGAAATAATAAGTGTTAAAAATAGAATATCTAACCTTGTGTATGATATAATTGCACACAAGTGTTGGTAACACGGACGTATATATGTGATGGAACAATGAAGCACCATATTTAGCAGGAGGAAATGACCAGCTCTAAAACACGTTCCTGTTAACATGCAATTCAAAAGTCAAGGGGTTTAATTTTGAATTAGATTTTACAGACTAGAGTTGATAATACGTATAATAAGTGCTGCATTTCAGAAAGGTCTGTAACATTTCATTAATTCTTTATTAATATTCTATTTTTGACCTTTTGGTTTTATTTTATCAATATGCTTATTATTCATATAGATATTTATAGATATTTTACTTTATACAGTAACCACTATAACAAGACAAGCCAATTGAAACTGGCAATAATTACTTTAAAGATATTAATGCCTATAGCGGTTCTATTCATTATATAAGAATTATATTTTCAAAAAAGCGTTTATCAATAGTAACTGACAATCCGATTGAAACTGACGATAAATACTTTAAAGTTATTAATTTGATGTGTGTTGTCAATAGACAAAGATGTCTCTGTTATATAAAGTTTAAATGTTATTTATTTGTATTGCCAAGGAAGCTTATTAAATATATTACCATTGTAGAAGGGGCGTCATTATTATAGATTTTTTGAACAAATGCACCGTTACATTCACATAGTTCCCAATTAGAGTACACGTCAATAATTAATGTGATGTTTTTACTTCAAAGGCAAATTAAAGGAGAACGAGCTTTAAAATATGGCAAAAATAGTTTTATTAGTCGGAGTGTATTTCTTAGGTAAGTACCATATAAAAATATAAACAATCAGTGACAATATATTCATTTAGTAATATCATGAATACACCCAAATTTGTAACTTGCTAAAAATATAATACCAAACGAAGCGGTATGAAATTGACTTCTAATTGCGAGTAGTTAAACAATTGCCAATCAATGTGAGTTACAAAATGACCGAAGTATTGTGTTGAAGGAACGTTAAACCCCATTCCTTTCCTACCTTTTAAAATATTAATTATGTTTCTTATTTTATTTTTTTTTATTTGAATCAAAATATGCTACAAAAGAAATCTGATAGTTATGGGAGAGCGCTAAATGGGAAATCATATCCTTTACATGACTTCCCGACGATATTTATTTCATTACAATATCGATCAATAGTTTATGGATCGAATCTCCATGGATCGAATCAAGTTGGCTTGCACCTGACGTGAATCTCCTGGTACGCATCAGATTAATGCCACCACACCACTCAGGTTATGCATGTGACGTAAACACATGTTCTGTTTCTACATAGGTTTGTTTACTTTCTGACAGCATCTGTATTATGCTTGAGAACGACAAGACAATCATTGTAGATGTGTAGCTTCGATTAAAATACAGTAATTGTTTCCCATAGAATTGTTGTGTTTGTTTTAGCAATAATCAAATACAGTTTTTAAAAACCGCCATTTAAACGGTCTTTTCCAAACTATG
Source organism: Patella caerulea (assembly GCA_036850965.1). Taxonomy (NCBI): domain Eukaryota; kingdom Metazoa; phylum Mollusca; class Gastropoda; family Patellidae; genus Patella; species Patella caerulea. The sequence goes on along the minus strand of JAZGQO010000014.1, from coordinate 24,372,424 downwards.
AACGACATCGTTTCACCATGGAAATATTCACGTGTCTCTTTTAAATTAATATGCAACTAAAAGTTGTCCTGGTATACAGGTAGTTGACCACATTCCATTTTTAGTCCATGTAAGAATTAGTGAAAAGGTATCTTCTATAGCCTTGACTTTAGTTAGTGCTGAATCCCTAGACATAACTTTCTTCCCTTGTGTATTATTTATTTTATTTTTAGCTGTCCTTGTTACACCACTCAATGGCCAGTCAACACCTTTAATAACATCGAAAACAACAGACTATGAAACACCCGCACTTACTGATAACTTGGAAACAACAGGAATAACCACACCCGTCGGTCGTCCGTCTTCTGATCGTTCTTCCACAATTAATGAAATTATGATGAGTACTTCAACACCGTCAATAATCACAGATTTACCCCAAACCAAAATGGCGGATGACGAAACTGAACGCACTAGACATAACGAAATACCCGTCGATCGCCCGTCTTCTGATCGTTCTTCCACAATTAATGAAATTATGATGAGTACTTCAACACCACCGTCAAAAATCACAGATTTACCCCAAACCACAGCGGCGGATGACGAAACTGCACGCACTAGACATAGCGAAACCAATAGAGCGCCTGCTTCTCCAAATACTACAACGCATCATCGCCAACCAGGGCCAAGAACGTCAACGATGAGTATAACATACTCTGAACAATCAAGAAACAACGAAAATGAAGTGGCTATTAGCAATATATCAAGTGTTGACTCCTATGATGATTCTCGTTTTGGTGACGTAAGCAAAGTAAGTAATCCGAGTCAAAGTGGCCAGACTAACACAGTGGATGAAATGACTGGGATAAGCTGATTATAATAATACAAACTTTATTTTATAAAATCTTTATTTAATGACGCAACTTATTAAATTTTGTAAAAACTAATCTTCCAGGGGTCCCTATTCTTAATGTATTAATTTGGAGAGAGAGAGAGAGAGGGAGAGAGAGAGAGAGAGGGGGGGGGGACATGGTTGACAATCGTTAATGAGCGGTAGGGATAGGATCATTTACCAAACTTACTTTCATGTCATAGGTCTGCTATCAGGAAACATGTTTTGGTGGAGATTGTGTGACGTTATTCAATGATACCACACCAGTATGTCATAAATCAGATCAAGGCTCGTGTTCCGTAAGTAATTTAAATTTTAAATAAATGAAATATCAGTTTAAGAGGAACTCGTTCACAAAGCGGCCATTTTGAACTCTGGTCTCTTAATTGGATTCCACCGCTGTTTAGAATCCACGTAACATCCACACCGAGGAAGTGAGGACATCCCTTCTACTTTTATTCCGATTTCCGAATGTCACTGAATCTTTTATGTACTGTCGTCAATGGTTTTGTTTATTTATATATATTACATGGTTTTTTCTTGTGAAAACCCGGGTAACTTTCTCACCCAACATAGGTTAGTGAATTACCATTATACCCAAAAGGCCATTCATTTAAAAAAAAAATAATTATGTATCTCTACGTGGCGTAGTGTAACCCACGTAATATAAAACCCCACAAGTATCATGCCATATATATTATGGTATACATAAGGTAGATGTTTAGCATATAGTGAGTCATTTAAATTTGCCGAAATAACAAAACTTAATAAACACATCTGGTACAAGGCCTTGGTGGCTACAAAAGTCAATGCTGACAGATGATACTTAAAACAAAAACACGAATATGCTTTGGTCAATAAATTGCTGAAATCTATAGTGCCAGTAAAAAAATACTTACATGTAATCAACTGTATTTATGTAAAACACTTCAGATAAAGTTTTCGTTTTAAAACATATTTAGAGATTTGGATCTTAAAGGGACAATAACACTCTTGCTGGCGTGGCAGCCCCAGAAAATAAATAATAGCCTTATTCTAAGTACTTTTAAGTGTCCTACCTGTTGTGTAAATTATCCATTACGACCTATTTTACTTGTCCAGAGGGTTCGAAATATTTTAAATCAAAGTCACATTTGAAAAAGTTTACGTTAGACTTTTAAAATCAATTAGTTGAATTTTTCCAATTTTTTAAATTTATATCATCAATTAATTGGAATATTGTAAAATAATACAATTTGTTGACCAGAATGAAGATTGGGACATATTATTTAGTTATAACAAGAGTGTTATTAGAGCTTTGAAGTAACGATGCGCCATTTTCATTTTTACTAAAATATCACACTTTTCACTGCTTGAATATACATTATGCAAGAGCTAAATCTGCCTATTGCAGGTCTTTCTTTAGGCCTGCAATGTTATCTAAATTATCAAATAGACATCAATTAACTTATCCAGACCATAATCAACTCTCGATGTCAACGCAAGCCTGCGGTGTTTATTGGATTATGTTCTGATTTGCTGTTCGACTTCCATTCATAATTGAATCAAAAAAAAAATGGATAATCGAGACTGTGCTCTTTTATCCTACCGACTTTAGTAATGATAACCGAGACTAGCCCCACTATTCAATCGCTACCATTTCGGTTCATAGTGGATCAATTTGACTGAAATTTTCGCCAAATTCCCATTATATTTTATCTATTACAGTGACGATTACCAGCCCTTTATCTAATCTCCCATTATGTATATTTAATCAACGCTAATAATAACTCTGATTATTTAACACTTAATTAAATACCAAATTCAATCGCATTTATAACAGATCTACTATTTCTGTTGACCACCACTCTATTGGAAAGGGGTGAAACTTCAAATACTGGGTGGAATTGAGCCTTTCTTGGACCAATATTCCTACTCTGAATCCATCTTTGGCTCTACTATTTCAATAATGACGCAGTGTGACTTCAGCGTAACCAACTGTAACCAAACGCCAGTGATCATTTTAAAACATATTGTCCATATATTTGTTTTTTGTGGAAATTATGTTTGATGCAGCCTCCCAGCACTTACTATCATAGTTTTAAATGTTAAAACCCGTGTTATGCATCTAGTATTTTTTTTTTTTTAGATTATTCAAAAAGGAAATGAGTACACAGCGGGTTGTAAAGAAGATATTTGTTCTTTTGAAAGTAACAATGATATGGTGATGAACTGTTGTAAATCTAGTAGATGTAACAACAATATAAATCTTCTTAAAGGTCATGGAATCACACTTCATCTCAATATGTTTCTTTTTATTGTAGCCACATGTTTACATCTCTCTCACAAGTATTAAGTGAATCTCGCTTTTTTTTTATCTTAAATCTACGTGTAATGGGTATTTTGCTATTTTATTGCTATTTCATTTTCTTATTATGCTTGTGTATGACGGTAAATTACGTAATCAGTCGTTTTCGTCAAACAAACATCTGTGCAAAGTGTAGAAATTTGCAACATGCCAAGAACGATAACTCTTAATTAGAGATTGAAATTTCCATTGATAGAAGAATGTCTCCGTGGGCAACCAGAAGTCTCTTGTCTTCCACATCTTCTCTCTATAATATGGCCCACATTGATGATGCGAGAAACTTCTTCAGGTGCGTAACAAGAGGGGGGGTCCAGGGGGTCCGGACCCCCACCCCCCCACCCCCCCTGCTCAGACTTGAAAATTTTGTATGCGATTTTATTGGCGATTTAGACCTGTAATTTTGGAATTTACCTTCCGGAAATACGTCAGAATGAACCAAATTGAATCTAATTTACCAAATTTTTCTGGGGGAGGGCCGTTAATCGGTTAAGCGCAATTAGTTAAGCAATTATCAAACCTAGACCCCCCCACCCTTGCAAAAAATCCTGGATCCGCGCCTGTTCTTTGGTGATAACGGTCGAACGAAAATTCGTTGACTATAATGGAATCAAGAACAATTTCATTTAAATGTACCCATAGTGACAACCCATTAAAATAATTGCACAAGTGGTGTTGATAATATGCACACCTTTTCCCTAATTGTTGTCAACTTCCTATATTGGTTTGGCTGTCAGCCAATGTTCACAACAGGACCACGTTGTCTTACCATCTGATACGAAATCATGTTCATAAGCACAATAATAGATATCTAGTATTTATCAATTAGTATAAGCATGTGTATACTTATTTTCCTTTTTCATACCTACTAGTGCAACTAGTATTATTTCAGGTATATACAGTTTGTAAATATTCAAATAGCTTAAAATATTGAAAACAGACTAAGTTTTAGTTTTCTATTTTTTTTTATCCTTGTAATAAATTATTGTAAATAAGATGCATGTCAACCGATACTGTTTTAATTTTTGCTTTATATAAAGGTAAGTTATGAAATCTGATTGATAAATTCTGTCACAGAAACTAAATATGGTTTACCACGCACAATAGGCTTTACTAATATTGACTTGTTTTATAACCAGTGATCTCATTTCAAACGAATAAGGCCAATATAAAAATACCCGTATTGGAGGTTACCCGATAGACTCTATTTTTTTAGCCGCATAAAACCTTTAGTCTCATTTGCCAGGTATTATCCATCGGTCATTTCAGTGGTTTTCCGAAGACACAGAAATTTCGACATTACAGCAGTCCCAATCGGTATTATTTTACAGATACCTTTTAAGTAATTAAACTAAGAAATATATATTAAACATGTAATTTATTAGTTTACTTTGTTCTACCATATCTTCAACTAAAAATCCCATTTTAAAATGTCATTTTAATGTAATAAACTATTTTTGTTCAACAAACTTTCTTATTGTGACAATTTGTACAGTTTTATTGTCGTGACCATGTCCGCCCGCCCGTGCATCCACATTTATCTCCAAGGTGTTTATCAACACACTGAAAATATCCATGAAACAACAATAAACACCAGACAAATATCCGTAAAATACCCGTAAGTGAAATTGACCAACGTAAACCGCTCTTGTTGGTGATGTTATGTCAAATTTTCAAGCATCGATTTTCATTTATTTTATTATTCCGGTGATCAGTAGGACCTACAAGCAATATGGACAGTTTATCCCCATCCCATTGTGCTTTTTTCATTATTTCAAGAAAAATTGGAAAGAAATATCCCGATAAAACTATTGAATTATGGACATATAAATCATGGTAGACGGTGTACATCTTTTTCAGTTAAAAACTTCCTTTAGAATTTAAAAAAGTGCCAGATTTTCTGCGATGTTTCTGCGATACCCATCGTCTATACTGTTTACTTATGATTACCCAACACATTGTCAATTTAATGCCTCTTCAAAATATGTATTTGTTTTGATTTTATTGCTTGGTTTTCAATGACACTTACTTGAAGTGGAGGGGCGATAACTCCATAACTCAAGTGCTGACTTTACATTAATAAAGCCATATATTATGTATACTAGTGTATCGAAATGAAATGAAATTAAACGAGGTTTGACATCCTACTGTTCTAATCCGATTGAGCTAACGAAGACGGGTATGCGTCATGCCATACAGTGTCCTATGAGGGAAATGTTACCCTGCAGTGTCCTACTCTTATATCCAATTCCAAATTTTAATGCCAACGGATCTTTTACATGCACGCCGATGTGTACACGGGAACTCGGGTTTTCATCCAGCGACAAAACATTGTATCTTGCAGTCCCCGTGTCCTGTATCACTTACAAGGAGGAACCAACCGGGAAAATCCCAATGAACTTTCGCGGCCTACGCAGGGATCGCACATGAAAATATCCATGAAACAACAATATACCGACTAGTATATCAAAGGTTCATTCTATCTTGGATATCTCTTTTTCAGCCCATAACCCACAGTAACCCTCTCCCAAATTATATGAACACGTATGTACTTTGTTTGTAGCTAATGTTCTACCAAAAATGACGATGACTTGCTAACTAGGAGGTAGGGTGGTCCAACGTTAAACAAAAATAATTTAAACAAACTACATTTGGGTCTTATAACATGATAAGACCTACCATTAAAACATCATTTAAAGTCTTGCTATCTTGGATTTTTGTGTGAGTTAACCATTTGAAAGTTGATCGCTACCCGTTGCGTTACAGCGGTAGATTTTTTCTACCACAAAGAGTTAAGTTCCTTGGTCACGTTAAAATAATATCGACCTTAGCTCTGAAACGAATGCTATGATGAAACTAGACGTGTATTTATTAGTTACATTTTTTGCTGATTTTTTTTTTATAACGTTACCTGCACTAAACCATAGTTAAAACGGAGAAATTAATAAACATCAATAAATTTTAAAAAGTGTTCTAACATTTAAATATTTAAATATATTTAATCTAAAGACAATGGTATGGCAGAATGCACCGCGTGACTTCAGACTCTTATGTGCCGTAATATATTTATATGTATCTATTTCAATGACTTCAAGACCTATTCACTTATTTACAATATACGTAAGTGTCAAGTGAATATTATTTTATTATTATAACAATATATATATATATAATATTATACGACAATAGTGGTTAGGAAGCCACTTGTTTTAAATGGGCCATAACTATTACATTCAAGTGTAGTATCGCGCTAGAAACCGTTTAAAAATATTTGTATTGGTTTGATTAAAGAATTCGAATACAGACATTGTAATGATCACTATAACGTTCACATAACATTTCAGGATCTTTCATTGTAAGTATTGTTAAATTATGATATTGCATTACGTTTATTCTGGTATTTTGTTTATTTAATTGGAATCCACGTAAAATAAAAGACCTGGACCCTTTTTGAAGATCGCGTTCGATTGAATTATCAGATAACATTATGTTATTAATTCGTGGATTGAACATAATCTGTTTCTGTTATCGTGGATTGAAATATTCAACTTTAAACGTTAAAGCCAAGAAAAAAGTGTGTAATTGTCTATACGGTATTTCCAATGAGAATAATATCTTTAATTAGTCTAGTCCTTTAGAAGATTTCTTTAGAAGGTTTTTTGGTACCAACTTGTAGATGACTTTTCCTTGACATCATACTGATAATTCATCTAAGATTTTTGGAGGGTTAACCACGTGACAATTTACCTTTCAAAATACATGAATTCCCAAGCAAAATTTCGTCTGGAAGCGAATATCGTCAACGTTACGCCTTTCCTCTCTTCCCCCAGAAAAACCACGCGTGCACGTGTCCCGGCAGTCCTGGACTTGTTTATTCATTAAAATTGGGACATGGAAACAAACATTAAAAAATGATTTACGAAAACCCTAAGTAATCGGGTCTTAAACTGATGCAATGCCATTGAACAGGTAGGTATGTGTTATCCTTAGAAAATACTGCAGATCATCGATAATACGCTTAATCTACAAAGCTATATGCACAAACACCTTTCAAAAACTAGGTTCGCCTTTCTGTATTTTTAATTGATTTCCAGTCCGCCTTTGACAAAAAGCAACAAGTCCTTCCATGGGTCGCACTCAACCACCGTGGAATAGGGAAATCCCTACAAATCACAGAAGACATTTATATACAATTTCCGGATTTGCGGATGATATAGGAATTCTACCCGACAAATTTTGTAATCTTCAAAATCAATTGAACTGTATAGAAAATTTCTGTAACAAGTTTGGCATTAGTTGAATCAACGTAAAACTAAATGTAGTGTTTTCACATTGGAGGCCTTTTACGTCACTATGAAAAGTAGTACTGCAAAAAATGTCTAGCTTGAATCTGCGTGTCAATACAAATACTTCGGCATTGTCTTTACCCCAGAGCTTGCCTTGACTAAAGCCAAGGCCACGTGCCAAGTCCTAGTTCTAATTCAGTTCTAACGCAAAAATTGTCGTGGTATAACACTAAAAATAGCACCTTAATTCTCACCGGCTGGATGTCCCAATCAAATATCTCCTATCACGCCGTTTTGTCTATGTATGGCATTTCCAAAATGTCACGGTATCTGCGCAGTATGCACCTTATAATTTTGTTTCCATTGGTTGAATAGCTTATGCATAATTTTATTAAATAGGTTGTGGATTAGATCATGTGTGGGATATATCTATACGTCATGCTTCTGTTCATATCAGGTGAGACATTTGGCTTATAACCTATAGTTCTTTGGTACGAAGGTAGCTGGAAGATAGCAGAATGCAGAAAGGGCTACTTTTTTGTTGACACGGTTCTGTCACGGCCTTAGCTGACGACCCTGATTATGGGCGAGAAAATGTTCCTCTTGATTTCGATGCCCGCCATGACGCCACCCACTTCGATGCCATCATGACGCGTTAAAGTCTTCACTCGCCCGACTTTACACGCCTTTCAATTTCTATCGTTTGTAAGCCTTTTAGAATTAAATTCAGTTATGTGCAAAGTTCGATGTTTGGCTTTAGTTTTATATTCAAACAACGTTCACGGTGATTTGGGGTTAATTTTGTTTTCAACAACTCCAGTGACTATGTCTCAAGGTTAGGGTTTACTGTCCAGTAGGATTACATTTGTAATTATCATACATCCGTATTTTCATGACAAGCTGTGGGAACTACAACAATTACAACTGATATTGATCAGACGGGTGAATCCACAGTTACTAAAGAAATAGCCACGGCACCAGAAACAAATACACATGAATTACCAACAGTAACTGGTGAGACAACGACATTTCAGCAGACTGCAATAACATCTTATCAGACGGAATATACGACGATGGAAGTTACTGCATTAGAAACATTAATAACTAATGTTACCGAAGAACCCACAGACGCAACAACAGATGGCGCGACAATGGAGACAACAGCATACCCAACTTCTCAAACATCTACTGAAACATCTACTAATTCAACAGAAATAACAACCGGTAATTGTAATACGACAGTGGGTGGCAATATAGAAACGACAAAAGCTGATGCTACTACAATAACAGAAGTTACAGCTACAGCACTAACAGCGATCTCTGATTTCCCAATAGAAACATCCACTGTTGATGTTACATTGACTATGGAAGTTACCACGTCTGATACAAGTATAGTAGGAACGTCAACAGCTATCACCACGAAGATGCCAATTACCAGCTCAGATACGACTGATTTTACAACTGATGCTCTCACAGCAACGACTGGGACCCCATCGATAGGAACAACAACACCAGAAACCACAATGTCTAGTGATAATACAATATCATCGCAATCCAAATATACCACAACAGCAAAAGTGACGACCACGGAGCAACCTCCAACAACGGGCAATCCAACTACAACACAACTAACAGTATCGGATGATTCGTCTGTCACACAAGTAACTACAACTAGCGATATACCTACCACACAAACAACATCATTTGATGATCCAACTACATTGCGAACAGGGGCAACAGATGCCTTAACCACAGCTGGTACAACAAGACAGAAAACAACAATAGGAGATTTAACTACAAAACCCACGACGAATGGCGATTTAACTACAACACAACCAATAACATCGGATGGTTCAACTATCACACAAGCATCAACATCGGATGATCCGTCTGTCACACAAACAATTCCCACGTCCACTACAACGCACGCAACTACAACTGAGACTTTAACCGCAACACAATCAACAACATCGGGTGATTCAAATGTCACACAAGCATCAACATCGACTACAACTGAGACTTTAACTACAGCCCAAACCACATTTGGTGATTCGAGTACAGCACAGACGACAGGAGCTACTAATGATTTAACTACGGGACAAACACCAGCAACTGAAGATTTAACTACAGAACAAGTAACGACAACGACTGATGAGTTAACTACTGGACAAACAACAGCTAATGGACCCTTTACTACAGGACAAACAACCATAACTGAAGCCTCAAATCCAACACAAGCTACTACAGCTGTCGATTCAACTACAACACAAACAACTTTAATTTCAATGGTAGATTCAACTACAACACTCGACGCGTCAAGTACCGCACGAGTAACTACAGATGACGCATTATCTACAGCACATACAACAACCGGTGACTCAAATGCAACAGAACCAGCAACTGGTGGTGATTCCGCTACAACACAACCAATAGCATCGGATGGTTCGACTGTCACACAAACAACAACAAATATTGCGTCAACTACAACGAATCCAACAACGAATGAAGATTCAACTGCATCGCATTCAACAACAGTGGATGATTCGACTGTCACACATACATCAATTGATCATATCGATACTGTAGACACCACAACGGCTGGTCATGATTATGGTAATGTTACTACATCGACCACAAATACAGAATCAAGTGACACACAACAAACTACCACAAGTGGCAGGTCATCATCCTATCATACCAATTCTCCCACAACCGAATCATACTCAACCACAACATTCCCAAAATTAGTAAGTATTTAAAGTTTTCGTATGATGTTTGTAATTCAGTTAAAGGCGAATGGCTCTATTCTTCTGAACATTAAAATATACAAAATCGGGTCTAAAGCGCATTTTAATGTAACATGATTATAATATATGAAATGATTTACAGTCAATTTCTAAAACATTTATTGCAATTTCGTGTAATGATTTTAAGATATCCATGTAGAATATTAGGATCAAATATTTTCACCTCAAGATACCAGTATTGCTTGAATACTGATTCGTGTTTTTAATTTAGAATATTATGCAGGAATTTGGGTTAGAGGCTTTATTCCTATAGATTTTGGTTTTGGTAATATATTTATTTGTATGTTCTGTCTAGTGAGATTGAGTAGCCTCACGACCTGGCTACTCTTGCGTTTTTTATACATAATATAGTCATACCTTGGTGACTTGATTGCTTAATGACTCATTGGTGTGTGATCGAATGGTCTATAGCGTATGGATTATACGATACGGTTTCACGGGCTCCAGTGACGTGGTTTCCATTCCTGTATTGTACGTGGCAAGGAAAAGGGTCTCCTGTTCAACCTTGTGCGTTTTCTTTAGGAGATTTTGTTTTATCCCAATGCTACAGGCTCTTACGCTTCAGTGAATTATTGCAATAAAATAGAACCATGTGTTAGTCGTGTAATGACTTAGTTGCCGTGTCGAGTTAATTCCCTTTCCTATATAATAATACAGTCATATCCAATGGGTATCATCACTCAAGGACAATACTTTACAAATGGTTATTGAGTCCTGCAAGACGCCTATAACTAAAAATAACGACTGGGATTTCATACGAAACAATATATTATAAACTAAGTTTAAATGACTATTTAAATGGATGACGAGATTAATGTGATTCAATAAAGTGTTTATGCTTACTATTTACAGTTGACTTGTTATGAAATCACGTGTGAAGGGACAACGTGTGTTCAAGATGCTATAGATCAAGAAACTATCAATACGTGTACAACATTGGGTACATGTTATGTAAGTACTTTCATTAAAATGGACCCGATAAACTAATAAATAAAAACAACAAAAACGTATTTTAATGGTCCAAGAAACAATACCGGTTACCTCGCTGGCTTGTGGGTTAGCCCTTTATTGATTGACCCACCGTGGTTCTTATTTTCGTATTAGAATGGGATAATGTTACTTTTAAACTGATTGTCATTTGCATTTGAATACATTATCTTTGTAGTCTAATTCAAAATATTCAACTTTATTATTTAACATTTAATTCAGGAAACAAAATCAAAATACCAACGGTAATATCCCAGCTTGTATTAACAAAAATAACCATTACGAGATGGTGGCAAACGTTATCGATGGCGAGTATTTGTTTTGACCATATTGGTTGAAATATTTTCGATTCATCACATTTTGTAAATACGGAACGAAATTCAATCGCACGGTGTCGACTTTCCTTTAAGGGATTCAACTTTCACATTATTAGTTTTTTTTTTTTTTGGTTTTTTTTTTGCAAGCACCTCTGGCGTTTTTCAAACGGATATAATATTACTCCCAATCACTATATCCAGTTATTGATTGTCTGATCTTGTAAATTTTCTCTTTCCAGGTTCAACATATTACAGATCGCTCGGGAAATGATTTTCGAACGGAATCACGATGTGATGCCAGACCGGGGTGTGATTCAATCGTAGAAGAATTGAACTCTATAGTTTATATATCGTCATGTTGCAACACGTCATTGTGTAATAGTTATTACTCGAGCTCGTCACGCACTATGTCATCTTTGTCTATCATATTTATAACTGGTTTTATCACTAATAAATATTACTGATATATAAAAGGTAATCTGGGAAAAGAAAACCTTGGTTTCTTTAATAAATCAATAGTTTTACGTGGTTTCAAGAATAATGTATTTATATCAAAATCCATATACCAGAAGCTTCAAGTCAAAGGCTTAGTGCCTTCTTTTTGCTGATTTTAACAGGGCGCATCTTATTGACTGACAGTCTTCTTTTTGGAAAATATTTCAATCTTTAATGTATTTCGCAAATTATTTTAGATTTAGTACTTAAAGACTGGTCATGTATAATGCAATTCATGGAAGCGGAAGAATCTTAAGAGTTTCCTAATGCATTCAAAATAGATCAAATGAAATGGGTTTGAACGTCTTAATTTTCGGCCTCGACTGGGCTAATGAAGACGTCATCAGGAAAGCGGAATCATTTTAAGAGTTTCTTTTAAAAGGCATTCGAAATTAATCAAATCAAATGAAATGTAATTGAACGTCCAGCTTTTCTGCACCGAATGGGCTAATGAAGACGCCATACGGTGTTCTACGAGGGAATTCTGCCCGGGCAGTGGCGCTACGGCCAATTCTTAATTCGAATTCAAATTTTTATGGGTTAACATTGTGTAACCGAGATCTCAGCTGTTCGATCATCCGAACCACTACATACAGCACCTCTGACGTTAAACCCCATTTCATTTGACTGCAATGGTGTTTTGGCCCGCCCTGTTCGAATTCATACCAGAACTATATTATTAATATGTCGCTACTCTAAGGTATCGCCATTAAAAATGAGGTGATAATATGAATTGTACTAGATGTCCATAACAATAATCAGAATCGTGCTGTCTAGTTTAACATAGTGTTGACGCCGCTGTTAAAGAGCGATATAACCATCACAGTCGTCATATATTATTGATGGTTATAAATAAAGTCAAATAAAGTGTTTATGAGTAGTACAAAAATCACTTAATCCTCCGTGAACGCTGACGGCGCAGGCGATCTTGTATAAATAGGTTGACATAGAATTTCCAATGCTTCCTATATACATGTATTGTTGGAATCCCTCAATAAGGTCACAGTTCTTCGGGGTACCGTTAGATAGATAGCCACTTAAATCACATGCAAGACATATTGTTTTTGATTCTAAAAAAAAACGTTAAAAGCTTTTGAACTGCAGTTTTGGTTTTTAAATAAGTATTTTTCCCGAAGAAACGAAAAAGCAAACTTTTACAGATGTACAGAAAATCAATTTTTGTGGCTTAGGGTGCAAATATTGTTTTAGATACACCAAAATATCATCTCTCAGATTGTCTGATAGGTATTCGACTGTTCGCAACAGTCACGGAAATTAAGTGACCATTTCGTGGTAAAACCAGTTTACGTAACAAAGAATTAATTTTCAGTCAAATTATATCTGACAGAATGCAGATGGCACGTGATTCTTTGTGTCAATTTAGACAGATATTATAAGCAATGATTGGATTATTAATGCAATTTAATGGTATTCCCCTTTAACTGATTAACGGGTGTTAATCTGTGAAAACCTCGCTGTGATTACGTCCATTTTGTCGGGTGATTAGCAAATCAATATGCTCTACCTGAGTGACAAGCGGATAATATCAATAATTATGACACCTGACAGATAGATCATTCGAAATCGACAATTTTGAGCTAAAATCATAAGAAAATTGTAAGTACGTATTCAATCTATACATCGAATCTATGAACAATGTTTGTCTTGTGTATTCCTTTATCTATTGATTTTCTGGTATGCATAGTTTTATATACTACTGTACATATAAGTATATGCATAAATAGTATTATTATTATGTTCTTGGCAGTCTGGTGGTTCGTTTTCAGAAATATGATATTCGAGACAGAAAATAATCAATATTATTTAATGAACTAATTAAAAAGATAATATGCAATGGTTGTCATGGAAACGCGTCAAAGAATTTTCAGGGTTTTTGTGATTAGTTTATCCAAGAATTCAAGTATTTAAATAATGAACTGGTAAATATAATATTTTCACAATTTAAGTTTATATTTATTTTTGTTTGGCATTTTGTTTCTCTGTTAATTTTATTTTATTTTTAATTATGAGTATATATTGATAACCTAATACAAAATTTGAATAATGTGATATCGGGAGCACATTTCCCGGAATTGTTTTAAAGTTTGAATGTTTAACAGGAATTATATAAAACAATGCATTGATAACAAATATTCTAAAACCCAACCTGAATGTCTAACACCAAAATTTTACAATGAATGTCAACGTTTAAAGGGATAATTTTGAGTAGGATCATGTTGGCAGCAGCAATTTTTGATTCTGTAATTTTAACACGGATATAGCTATCGTGAAATATTGAGAATGCTTTGTTTAGGTGATATGTTAGTAATTATACTCAACAAATAAAACAGAACACTTTATAGAATACAATTACTGAGATTAATAGGAGCAACATTTCAACAACGGTTAACTTGTTACCATCATGGTTCGTATAACGACAAGAGAAGTATTGTTAAAACGACTGCCTCTGCTATTCAGAAAATGTATTCCAAAAAGTTGAGTGGGTTTTTTTTAAACAGGATAAACCCTATGGAGTGAATGCAAAGGCGGTGCCACGATTTCCTAGTTGGGTTGGAATGGGGACGGTAAGGGTGCAGACGAAATGCGCGACATGGGGTGTGGCGTGACTTATAAATAATTCGACTGCAGAGTGCATACTTTCATTTTGGTAATTGTTAAGTCCACCGGACTTTGTCCTTGGAAGCCAGGCTGCTTTTATCCAAATACAACAGACACAATCGAGTAATCTGTTTTACAGAGGATTACAAAAGTCTTCTTATATTAAAAAAAAATGACAGCATTCAACACGTGACGTCACATCACGCGGCTTCAATCATTGTAACAATCGAGTAGATACTAAAGGGACATCGTATCTTCCTAAATCGAAAACTAGGAAAAGAATAGTATCTGCTAGTTACCTAGCAAATAGTTCTCATGAACGGTTGGGCATACCCTGCCTTGGTACAACTATAAAATAATATAAATAGGCCGAGTGGATTACCAAAAGTTCCAGTGCAAAGGATCTAAGATAACCGTATTCACATCCATGTGGTAGAGTGAAATCTATTCATAAAAATCTAATTTGGTATATCTTGCTAATTACACATCACGTGCGCGGAATTAAAAAGCACACGACCGCTTCGATTCGAGTAGGAATAAAATTTAATTTAATGAGCAATATCAGATACATTTAAGTCAACAAAAACGGTTGTTAATTCTGCTAGACATATTCTTTAAAACTTTATCATAGTCCTTGGTAGCTACTGTTGGGGTGGAGAACGCCTGACATAAGATCCCAAATACCACGATAAGTCTAAATAACTATGTATAACAATATACATGTATCGAAGTTATGAAACTCTGTTTCTCCATATGGTCATGTACAGATAATTAGGCTGTCAGATTTCCACATTCAATTACACTCACTTTTGTTTTTGATGTCTTGTGAAACTGCGACTGTTCCACCAAGATTGATATATTGTATTAAATGGTACGTCCTTTGAAATCACGCCACCTGTTTCAACGACAGAGCTTACGATCAAAAGGACACGCGCCAAACCATTCGGCCATGATGAGACAACTTAGTTAATTAATGATGACCTGTACATTGTTACCTTGATGGCCTTAAATAATTAATGTAAAATAAAATACAAAGAAGGCACATTTACCTTGGAAGAAATTGATACGTAAAATATTTATGAAGTTGTATCAGATTTCAATTCTTATAGACAAATATTACAATGATTCCGCCAATTCTTTATCTAGACCCCTGAAAGATTAAGTAAATCAATCAGTGAAAATAGTGCAATAGGATGTCCATTATGGGGTTTGGTAAAGGCACTAGAAATATACTACAGGTTTTTCAAAAATTTCAGTGATTTCGTGAAATCCCTGGTGGCCCAGGCGTGTAATTTTCAGTGAGTTCGAAAAATTCCTAATTATACAGATTCTCTGTAAACACTATCACGTTGTAACGCATTGTAATATAACCCAACATAACAATATTACATAAAATATGTGTAATAAGGTTCGAGTCGTTAATTCAACAATAGAAGTAATCCAATTAGACCGACTGTTGTTTTACTCCCACTGTGCCCGTTTTAATGTTTATCGATTAATCAACTAATTAACGAGACAACATTGGGGATTAGTTAGGATTAAGGGTTTACCAGAGGATTAACAGTTTAATTTAATATTTTATTCCATTTTAAATTTACCTTTTTTTACACATTATTATACTAAAATACGATATTAAAATTTTTTAGCATATAATGTACAAGTTATCATTTAAACATTTTATTTAATCAAACATCTTCCTATTAATAATACATCTTCAACCAAATACATCTTACAATCCAACTAAATGGGAGACGGCATCCCCGTACTCGATAAAGGTGTAATGCCCTTCACTTCCATCCACCCACTGTCCAGTCACGTAATCGGTAAACACTCCGGGATATTCCAAATCAGCTTCTTCCAGTTCCAGAGCATTTAGCCAGTGGGCTAATCGTCTATGTCTCTTTGTCGTACCAGTGGAAAGGCTACTGCTCTGCGGACAATAACCCATTGGCTTTTTTTTTTTTTTTGCAAAAGCCACCTGAAATTAATAAACAGATAAATTAGCTCACATATGCTGAACGTTTAATCTGTTGAACACAGTTATCTACACCATAAAATTGGCCCACCTTATTTAAGCCATTCTATAGAATGGTTAGCTTTTGGATTAAAATGATAAGTGGTAAAATTGGCAAATATTCTTTGTTATATAAGTCTCTGTTATAAAATGATGTAAATCATACCAATAAATGGTTAATTACTATCAAAAATACTCTTAACGATCGTGGATATAGTTATGTATGGAACTCACAACAGACGCCAAACCCAGCTAAACTGAAATATGAATTGTTACAACGACTAAAAAGATCAGTATATTCAAACCTGGTCGTCTAATATCCAGAAATCCAATAAATCTATTAATTATAGAATTTATAAGACAGAATTTAAATTAGAACCATATCTTATCTCATTGCCGGATAATTATAAATATACTTTTATAAGATATATAACATGTAATCATAAACTCCCTGTTGAGGTCGGAAGATGGATGAGTGTAGATTTTGAACAGAGAATTTGTCCATTATGTGAAATAAATACAGTCGGCGATGAATACCACTATTTATTCGATTGTACATATTTTATTAAAGAACTTGAAGACTATATACCCAGATATTATTATATAAGACCGAATACTTTTAAATATAATAAACTTTTTAATTCAAGCAAACGATCAATAATTGTAAAATTATGTATGTTTCTAAAGATAATACTTAACAAATTTATGTCCATTAGCAAAGAAATGAAAAGCCTCCACCTTGTAAATATGTAAATAACCTATCACTCATTTGTCATGTATTTGATCTGAGTTGTGAATAAAGTTCTGTTCTGTTCTGTTCATTTAAGCCAATTAAGGCTGTTAATTAAAATCCGATAATCCAGGATAATCCAGGGATTAAACTGGCACAGTGGTAGTACCCCTTTACATGTATGGTAGTAGTGGAGATTCACTTTATATGGACAATATGTAAAGTGATAATCTTAATCCATTAGTAGATATTAATCTATTGTTGTTTGCCATCAAATTGCGTTGTCAACCAAACTTGGTGTGGGTTTGACTAGAGGGTAATCGGAACGCAACACATGTATTCAGTTAGCTTTCAAGTTCGAATGACCATAGCCCAAGTAAGTGCTTCGATCTATGCTTCTCAGTATAGGTAAGTCTGTTTTAAAATAAGATACTAGAAAAATATATTTCGTTGAGCTCAATTAATGATGTTCCCAACAATCTATGCAACTTACACGGTACAAATATCCGTTAGTATTGAATGTTGATCTAAGCATGGCAGATGGCTCGCACGCGTAAAAGAGAGGGGCGAATAAGGTGGATGGGTGGGTTGTTGGGGGGAGGGGTAACGTGAGCACGACAAAATTATTTCAACACTTAGCATCTGGAGGAAACCAGGCGATCTAGAGCAAAAAGACCGCTTAACCATCTCAGCCCCACCCTACTTAACGTTACACTAATTTGCTAATGTTGATTTTGAATTTGATAATCCGCTAGAAATGTTCGTGCTATAATTGTATGAATTGTATTTTATTTAGCTTATTTTACGTATTTTTGTGGTTTCTGGGATTTATTTTAATTAGAAATACGTGTGGACCTATTGGAAAAAATTTGAAAATGGATCAATCATTCTTCATGAAACAAATTGTCTTATGAAATAAATCTTTTCAGATCTTCTGAATTTTCAGCAATAATATAATGTAAATATCAAAAGTTGCGTTTACTTGAAACTACATATAATAAAATACGTTGTTTCGCACTTTCTAAGGGTTTCCCCTCCCCACCCATTCCTTGTATGATTGGTCTTTGAAGAACGTTAATTAGGGTTTCACACTGCGTAGCTTGTGTGAAACACTATTGTTTTTGTTAAAATTATTATTCTTATTATTAGGCTTTCAGACTTTCGTCTGAAAGCCTATTGAGATTACTAAAATTATTATTATTAGGCTTTCAGACTTTCGTCTGAAAGCCTATTGAGATTACTAAAATTATTATTATTATTATTATTATTATTATTATTATTATTATTATTATTATTTACCGCGAGGGCCTAGATCTCCATGATCGAAAACAGATATCGATCTGGAATTAGCTTTTCTATTGGGAAACCATGTGGTGGCTACTTGATAAAATATTTTTGAAATTTCTGCGCATACCGGAAGTGACCGAACTTTGTACTTTCTCTAAAAATTGAAAATCGGCTATAGTTTCGTCAATTCTTTATCCATTTTCAAACAAATTACATTTTTGGAATCCCTGGATCTTTTCTAAGAAAATGGCTATCTCACATTTTTCAATTTCGAACATTCGTCTATGACTTTTATAGTTCGAAAATTGAACACATGTTGTTTACGAGACAATTTTTGTTATTTTTCAAAATTTTCAAATTTGACCTACATTTTTGGATACCTGAAGTCCATCCGATTCCAGTAATATAAGTTTCATTCAGAGTTATCGCCCTTTATTTTTCGATTTTTTTCGAATTTTCTTCCCATTTTGTGAGCTCGGGTTTCGTTTTATGGCAGAATTGACGTTTCTGAAACTTCTGGAACATGAAGTTAAAGTCCAATATCAACAGGTAAAGCAATTTCGACAAGACTCCTTAAACCGGAAGTGGTCGAAATAATGTGCAAAATTTGCAAAAAAACGAAAAAAATGGGTGGTTTTGGGAAAAACGTGATTTCTTCACCCGATATCAACGGATTAAAGGGATTAAGGTATCGTTGGGTTGCATGAAGAATGGACTATCGTATGATACCCAAATCATACAGATACTATGAAAAGGTAGCAAAATATGGCACGCTGAAAATCAAGTATTTTCTGATTTGGAGCGTTTTTGGATGCCTGTATCTCGAAAACTTAACCTACAATTTTTTTTATTTTTTTTCTATCGAGAGTCCTTTTGGAGGTATTTGGCATGAAGCCATCCAATAGGACTTTGAAATGTCTGGAATAGGATAAAAAAGGGACTGAAAATCGAAAAAAGTCGAAAAATCGTGAAATTTTGGAAAATGCTCTACTATTTTTTTATTTTAAGAGATTTTTAAAAAAAAGGTTGTATATTCAGATAGCTGACCTAATTACGATTCTAACGATGTATAATATGTATGTAATTATTAAAATTTAATTTTCGATTTTTTAAATTTTTTGCATTTTTGGCACTTTTGAACATAGGATTTCTCAGGGGCATTTTATCTGATCAGATAATGTAATATATCATTACAGAGCCCTGTGGCTATTTTAGTGCCCAAACCGGCTATTAGAACTATTACGACAATAATAACCATACCGGAAGTATTCAAAAAATGAAAAAAAAGAGTAAAAACATTGTCGCACTTGCGAAAAACTTGATTTCTCCCTTAGGTAATAGCGGACCAAAAGAACTAAAGTGTCGCTGGATAGCCCTATTAATGGACCATCATATGGTATCTAAATAATACGATTTCGATGGTAAGGAAATAAATTATTGTATGCCAAAAATCTAGTATTTTCCAATTTTTTAACATTCTGAGACGCCCTTTTCTCGAAAACGACGCCTACGATTTTTCTTAAACTTTTCTTACTCAAAGTCCTGTTAGTTGTCTATATAGGGAATCCAAAATGAAAAGCATTGAAATAATATAAGTGGTCGAAAAATGGCCTCAAACTTTGAAAAAAATTGAAAAATCGTTAAATTTTTTGAAACGCTCTTTAATTTATCTTTTTTTCTAAAACTACTCAATGGATGTTTCTGACACTTTTGGTACAGAAAGTTAAGTATCCAAAGGACTTCGTAAAGCTATCACAACAACGATCGTAAAACCGGAAGTAGTCGAAAAAATGTCCGATATTTCGAAAAAAAATAATTTTTTTACGAAAACCTTTTTTATTTATGAATATTTTTTGATGATATTTTACACAGGGTTAAAATATCATCGTACTTGAGCAGAAATGAGAAAAAAAATTGTCTCGGTAATTTGCGTTAGCCGCCATCGGCTAATTTAGTTTTTCGTACCCAGAAAAATTATTTATTT
Source organism: Patella caerulea (assembly GCA_036850965.1). NCBI lineage: Eukaryota > Metazoa > Mollusca > Gastropoda > Patellidae > Patella > Patella caerulea. The sequence continues at coordinate 24,351,686 of JAZGQO010000014.1, read as the reverse complement.
TTCGATTTGTATAAAACAAAGTTCATATGCACCATGGTCCCAATTGTAATTTTTTTTGTTACGGTGAAATTTTTCTGTCGGCAACGGAAGTGACGTAATATTAACAAAAACTACAATTTTGACAGTTCGGTACCACTTTTTGAAAGCAAATATTATTTTTTTTCAAAACTGATATAACTAAAAGGATGCACCCTGCAAAGGTGCACAAAAACCTTAGCTCATATTTTTTAATTTCAACTTCATTTTCGGGCAATTTCGAATAAAATGTAAAATAAAGTGTAAAATTCAGTTATTTACAATTCATTCAGCGTCTTCATATTTTGAAATATTTATTTGTAATTTTCATAAACTCGTAGCAATAATCCAGACGAAGAGAATGTATGCGAAAATTAGTTTGTAATATGAGCAGTTGCCGAGAAATATGCAATTTTGCATGCATCACTTTTCACGTTATTTTGCCTATAAAAGAGTTAATTATTATTCGATTTGCAATATTTTTTTTCCATTTGATGCCTAATGCCAATTTGGACTAGGTCAAGCCAATTTTACATTTTCACTGTGACCGGAAATGACGTCATTTGGGCAAAAACTGTATTTTTAACCTAAAAAACAAATATTTTATTCAAATGAGTCTGCCTTATAATATTTTTAAAATTATGATATTTGATTCCCATCAACGAATAAAATGAAGCCATACGACCATACAGATACCACAAAATGGTTTCTAACTTGTACGGTTACAGAGAAATAGGCGATCTTCTATAAGTCACTTTTTAAGGTTTTTGGTCTGTAAAACTGTCAATTATTATTCGATTTTTACAATTTATTTACCATTTCATGCCTTATGCTATTTATGACTTCTATGAACCAAGTTAAAATTTTCAATATCACCGGAAGTAATGTAATTTTTGCAAAAAACGTATTTTTAGCCTTTAAAACAAACATTTTTTTGAAGGGATTTATATTTATTATTCGTATAACTTTATAACGTCTGACTCTAATGGGCAGTAAGACTGAATCAATACCATCATATTGATATCAAGAAAAATCTTCTAGCATGTTCCCTTGCCGAATAATAACCAATTTTCCGAGGGTCACTTTTCAGTTTTTTACCTTCTTAATTTCAGTTTATGGGTTATAGGTTAATTATTTATTGTCCGATATTTATAAAAAAAAGTTTGTATTTTGTATGTTGCGAATTTTCGACTTATTTTTCATCTATAAAAATTTCTTTCGGCACCGGAAGTGACATACTTTTGCCATAATTTACAATTTTGACCGGTCTTTTAGCCAGCAAATATTACTTTTACATATGATAGAGGGTGTCACTGAAGCAAAACAACTAAAGTATAGTTTGGTAGCTCAATGGATCGGCTATGGTATAATAAACTTCCTGTATGATTCCTGAAAGCCGGTTCAGTGCTGCTTGCAGGTCTAGTTATTATTATTATTATTATTAGGCTTTCAGACTTTCGTCTGAAAGCCTATTGAGATTACTAAAATTATTATTATTATTATTATTATTATTATTATTTACCGCGAGGGCCTAGATCTCCATGACCGAAAACAGATATCGATCTGGAATTAGCTTTTCTATCGGGAAACCATGTGGTGGCTACTTGATAAAATATTTTTGAAATTTCTGCGCATACCGGAAGTGACCGAACTTTGTACTTTCCCTAAAAATTGAAAATCGGCCATAGTTTCGTCAATTCTTTATCCATTTTCAAACAAATTACATTTTTGGAATCCCTGAATCTTTTCTGAGACAATGGCTATCTCACATTTTTCAATTTCGAACATTCGTCTGTGATTTTTATCGTTCGAAAATTGAAAACATGTTGTTTACGAGACAATTTTTGTTATTTTTCAAAATTTTCAAATTTGACCTACATTTTTGGATACCTGAAGTCCATCCGATTCCAGTAATATAAGTTTCATTCAGAGTTATCGCCCTTTATTTTTCGATTTTTTTCGAATTTTCTTCCCATTTTGTGAGCTCCGGTTTCGTTTTATGGCAGAATTGACGTTTCTGAAACTTCTGGAACATGAAGTTATAGTCCAATACCAACTGATAAAGCAATTTCGACAAGAATCCTTAAACCGGAAGTGGTCGAAATAATGTGCAATATTTTGAAAAAAATGCAAAAAATGGATATTTTTGGGGAAAACGCTATTTCTCCGTCCGATATCAATGGATTAAACGAATGAAGGTATCGTTTGATGGCACGATTGCTGGACTATCATATGATACCCCATTCATATGGATACTATGAACAGACAGCCAAATATGGCACGCTGAAAATCAAGTATTTTCTGATTTGGAGCGTTTTTGGACGCCTGTATCTCGAAAACTTAACCTGCAATTTTTTTTTAATTTTTTCTATCGAGAGTCCTTTTGGAGGTATTTTGCATAAAGCCATCCAATAAGACTTTGAAATGTCTGGAATAGGATAAAAAAGGGACTGAAAATCAAAAAAAGGCGAAAAATCGTGAAATTTTGGAAAATGCTCTACTATTTCTTTATTTTAAGAGATTTTTAAAAAGACGTTGTATATTCAGATAGCTGACCTAATTACGATTCTAACGATGTATAATATGTATGTAATTATTAAAATTTAATTTTCGATATTTTAAATTTTTTGCATTTTTGGCACTTTTGAACATAGGATTTCTCAGGGGCATTTTATCTGATCAGATAATGTAATATATCATTACAGAGCCCTGTGGCTATTTTAGTGCCCAAACCGGCCATTAAAACTATTTCGACAATAATAACCATACCGGAAGTATTCAAAAAATGAAAAAAAAGAGTAAAAACATTGTCGCACTTGCGAAAAACTTGATTTCTCTCTTAGGTAATAGCGGACCAAAAGACCTAAAGTGTCGCTGGATAGCCCTATTAATGGACCATCATATGGTATCTAAATAATACGATTTCGATGGTAAGGAAATAAACTATTGTATGCCAAAAATGTAGTATTTTCCAATTTTTTAACATTCTGAGACGCCTTTTTCTCGAAAACGACGCCTACGATTTTTCTTAAACTTTTCTTACTCAAAGTCCTATCGGTTGTCTATATAGGGAATCCAAAATGAAAAGCATTGAAATAATATAAGTGGTCGAAAAATGGCCTCAAACTTTGAAAAAAATTGAAAAATCGTTAAATTTTTGGAAACGCTCTTTAATTTATCTATTTTTCCAAAACTACTCAATGGATGTTTCTGATAATTCTGGTACAGAAAGTTAAGTATCCAAAGAACTTCGTAAAGCTATCACAACAACGATCGTAAAATCGGAAGTAGTCGAAAAAATATCCGATATTTTGAAAAAAAAATTTTTTTTTACGAAAACCTTTTTTATTTATGAATATTTTTTGATGATCTTTCACACAGGGTTAAAATATCATCGTACTTGAGCAGAAATAAGAAAAAAAATTGTCTCCGTAATTTGCGTTAGCCGCCATCGGCTAATTAAGTTTTTCGTACCCAGAAAAATTATTTATTGTTCGATTTGTATAAAACAAAGTTCATATGCACCGTGGTCCCAATTGTAATTTTTTTTGTTACGGTGAAGTTTTTCTGTCGGCAACGGAAGTGACGTAATATTAACAAAAACTACAATTTTGACAGTTCGGTACCACATTTTGAAAGCAAATATTATTTTTTTTCAAAACTGATATAACTAAAAGGATGCACCCTGCAAAGGTGCACAAAATCCTTAGCTCATATTTTTTAATTTCAATTTCATTTTCGGGCAATTTCGAATAAAATGTAAAATAAAGTGTAAAATTCAGTTATTTACAATTCATTCAGCGTCTTCATATTTTGAAATATTTATTTGTAATTTTTATAAACTCGTAGCAATAATCCAGACGAAGAGAATGTATGCGAAAATTAGTTTGTAATATGAGCAGTTGCCGAGAAATATGCAATTGTGCATGCATCACTTTTCACGTTATTTTGCCTATGAAAGAGTGAATTATTATTCGATTTGCAATATTTTTTTCCATTTGATGCCTAATGCCAATTTGGACTAGGTCAAGTCAATTTTACATTTTCACTGTGACCGGAAATGACGTCTTTTGGGCAAAAACTGTATTTCTAACCTAAAAAACAAATATTTTATTGAAATGAGTCTGCCTTATAATGTTTTTAAAATTATGATATTTGATTCCCATCAACGAATAGAATGAAGTCATACGACCATACAGATACCACAAAATGGTTTCTAACTTGTACGGTTACAGAGAAATAGGCGATCTTCTATAAGTCACTTTTCAAGGTTTTTGGTCTATAAAAGTGTCAATTATTATTCGATTTTTATAATTTTTTTAACATTTGATGCCTTATGCCATTTATGACTTCTATGAACCAAGTTAACATTTTCAATATCAGCGGAAGTAATGTAATTTTTACAAAAAACGTATTTTTAGCCTTCAAAACAAAAATTTTTTGAAGTGATTTATATTCTTTATTCGTTTAACTTTATAACGTCTGACTCTAATGGGCAGTAAGATTGAATCAATACCATCATATTGATATCAAGAAAAGGCTTCTAGCATGTTCCCTTGTCGAATAATAACCAATTTTCCCAGGGTCACTTTTAAGTTTTTTACCTTCTTAATTTCAGTTTATGGGTTATAGGTTAATTATTTATTGCCCGATATGTATAAAACAAACTTTGTATTTTGTATGTTGCGAATTTTCGACTTATTTTTCACCTTTAAAAATTTCTTTCGGCACCGGAAGTGACGTAATTTTGCCATAATTTACAATTTTGACCGGTCTTTTCGCCAGCAAATATTACTTATACATATGATAGAGGGTGTCACTGAAGCAGAACAACTAAAGTATAGTTCGGTAGCTGAATGGATCGGCTATGGTATAATAAACTTACTGTATGATTCCTGAAAGCCGGTTCAGTGCTGCTTGCAGGTCTAGTTATTATTATTATTATTAGGCTTTCAGACTTTCGTCTGAAAGCCTATTGAGATTACTAAAATTATTAGGCTTTCAGACTTTCGTCTGAAAGCCTATTGAGATTACTAAAATTATTATTATTATTATTATTATTTACCGCGGGAGCCTAGATCTCCATGATGGAAACAGATATCGATCTGGAATTAGATTTTCTATCGGGAAACCATGTGGTGGCTACTTGATAAAATATTTTTGAAGTTTCTGCGCATACCGGAAGTGACCGAACTTTGTACGTTGTCTGAAAATTGAAAATCGGCCATAGTTTCGTCAATTCTTTATCCATTTTCAAACAAATTACATTTTCGGAATCCCTGAATCTTTTCTGAGACAATGGCTATCTTACATTTTTCAATTTCGAACATTCGTCTATTACTTTTATCGTTCGAAAATTGAAAACATGTTGTTTACGAGACAATTTTTGTTATTTTTCAAAATTTTCAAATTTGACCTACATTTTTGGATACCTGAGGTCCATCCGATTCCAGTAATATAAGTTTCATTCAGAGTTATCGCCCTTTATTTTTCGATTTTTTTCGAATTTTCTTCCCATTTTGTGAGCTCGGGTTTCGTTTTATGGCAGAATTGACGTTTCTGAAACTTCTGGAACATGAAGTTATAGTCCAATACCAACTTATAAAGCAATTTCGACAAGAATCCTTCAACCGGAAGTGGTCGAAATAATGTGCAATATTTTGAAAAAAATGCAAAAAACGGATATTTTGGGGAAAAATGCGATTTCTCCGCCCGATATCAATGGATTAAACGAATGAAGGTATCGTTTGATGGCACGATTGCTGGACTATCATATGGTACCATTGGACTGCACTAGGATTGTACTATCGTATGATGCCCAATTCATACGGATACTATGATCAGGAAGCAAAATATGGCACGCTGAAAATCAAGAATTTTCTGATTTTTAGCATTTTTGGACGACTGTATCTCGAAAACTTAACCTACAATTTTTTTTTAATTTTTTCTATCGAGAGTCCTTTTGGAGGTACTTTGCATGAAGCCAACCAATAAGACTTTCAAATGTCTGGAATAGAATAAAAAAGGGACTGAAAATCGAAAAAAGTCGAAAAATCGTGAAATTTTGAAAAATGCTCTACTATTTTTTTATTTAAAGAGATTTTTAAAAAAAGGTTGTATATTCAGATAGCTGACCTAATTACGATTCTAACGATGTATAATATGTATGTAATTATTGAAATTTAATTTTCGATATTTTAAATTTTTTGCGTTTTTGGCACTTTTGAACATAGGATTTCTCAGGGGCATTTTATCTGATCAGATAATGTAATATATCATTACAGAGCGCTGTGGCTATTTTAGCGCCCAAACCGGCTATTAAAACTATTCCGACAATAATAACCATACCGGAAGTATTCAAAAAATGAAAAAAAAGTTTAAAAATATTGTCGCACTTGCGAAAAACTTGATTGCTCACTTAGGTAATAGCGGACCAAAAGAACTAAAGTGTCGTTAGATAGCCCTATTAATGGACCATCATATGGTATCTAAATAATACGATTTCGATGGTAAGGAAATAAATTATTGTATGCCAAGAATCTAGTATTTTCCGATTTTTTAACATTCTGAGACGCCCTTTTCTCGAAAACGACGCCTACGATTTTTCTGAAACTTTTCTTACTCATAGTCCTATCGGTTGTCTATATAGTGAATCCAAAATGAAAAGCATTGAAATAATATAGGTGGTCAAAAAATGACATCAAACTTTGAAAAAAATTGAAAAATCGTTAAATTTTTGTAAACGCTCTTTAATTTATCTTTTTTTCCAAAACTACTCAATGGATGTTTCTGACACTTCTGGTACAGAAAGTTAAGTATCCAAAGAACTTCGTAAAGCTATCACAACAACGATCGTAAAACCGGAAGTAGTCGAAAAAATGTCCGATATTTTGAAAAAAAATATTTTTTTTACGAAAACCTTTTTTATTTATGAATATTTTTTGATGGTATTTTACACAGGGTTAAAATATCATCCTACTTGAGCAGAAATGGGAAAGAAAATTGTCTCGGTTATTTGCGTTAGCCGCCAACGGCTAATTTAGTTTTTCGTACCCAGAAAAATTATTTATTGTTCGATTTGTATAAAACAAAGTTCATATGCTCCGTGGTCCCAATTGTAATTTTTTTTGTTATGGTGAAATTTTTCTGTCGGCAACGGAAGTGGCGTAATATTAACAAAAACTATAATTTTGACAGTTCGGTACTACTTTTTGAAAGCAAATATTATTTTTTTTCAAAACTGATATAACTAAAATTATGCACCCTGCAAAGGTGCACAATATCCTTAGCTCAGATTTTTTAATTTCAATTTCATTCTCGGGCAATTTCGAATAAAATGTAAAATAAAGTGTAACATTCAGTTGTTTACAATTCATTCAGCGTCTTCATATTTTGAAATATTTATTTGTAATTTTAATAAACTCGTAGCAATAATCCAGAAGAAGAGAGTGTATGCAAAAATTAGTTTGTAATATGAGCAGTTGCCGAGGAATATGCAATTTTGCATGCATCACTTTTCACGTTATTTTGCCTATAAAAGAGTGAATTATTATTCGATTTGCAATATTTTTTTCCATTTGATGCTTAATGTCAATTTGGACTAGGTCAAGCCAATTTTACAATTTCACTGTGACCGGAAATGACGTCATTTGGGCAAAAACTGTATTTTAAACCTAAAAAACAAATATTTTATTCAAATGAGTCTGCCTTATAATAATTTTAAAATTATGATATTTGATTCCCATCAACGAATAGAATGAAGCCATACGACCATACAGATACCACAAAATGGTTTCTAAGTTGTACGGTTACAGAGAAATAGGCGATCTTCGATAAGTCACTTTTCAAGGTTTTTGGTCTATAAAAGTGTCAATTATTATTCGATTTTTATATTTTTTTTACCATTTGATGCCTTATGCCATTTATGACTTCTATGAACTAAATTAACACTTTCAATGTCACCGGAAGTAATGTAATTTTTTCAAAAAACGTATTTTTGGCCTTCAAAACAAACATTTTTTTGAAGTGATTTATGTTTATTATTCGTTTAACTTTATAATGTCTGACTCTAATGGGCAGTAAGATTGAATCAATACCATCATACTGATATCAAGAAAAGGCTTCTAGCATGTTCCCTTGTCGAAAAATAGCCAATTGTCCCAGGGTCACTTTTAAGTTTTTTACCTTCTTAATTTCAGTTTATTGGTTATAGGTTAATTATTTATTGACCGATATGTATAAAACAAAGTTTGTATTTTGTATGTTGCGAATTTTCGACTTACTTTTCACCTATAAAAATTTCTTTCAACACCGGAAGTGACGTAATTTTGCCATAATTTACAATTTTGACCGGTCTTTTCGCCCAGCAAATATTACTTTTACATATGATAGACGGTGTCACTGAAGTAAAACAATTAAAGTTTGGTAGCTCAATGGATCGGCTATGGTATAATAAACTTCCTGTATGATTCCTGAAAGCCGGTTCAGTGCTGCTTGCAGGTCTAGTTATTATTATTATTATTATTATTTACCGCGAGGGCCTAGATCTCCATGATCGAAAACAGATATCGATCTGGAATTAGCTTTTCTTTTGGGAAACCATGTGGTGGCTACTTGATAAAATATTTTTGAAATTTCTGCGCATACCGGAAGTGACCGAACTTTGTACTTTCTCTAAAAATTGAAAATCGGCTATAGTTTCGTCAATTCTTTATCCATTTTCAAACAAATTACATTTTTGGAATCCCTGGATCTTTTCTGAGAAAATGGCTATCTCACATTTTTCAATTTCGAACATTCGTCTATGACTTTTATAGTTCGAAAATTGAACACATGTTGTTTACGAGACAATTTTTGTTATTTTTCAAAATTTTCAAATTTGACCTACATTTTTGGATACCTGAAGTCCATCCGATTCCAGTAATATAAGTTTCATTCAGAGTTATCGCCCTTTATTTTTCGATTTTTTTCGAATTTTCTTCCCATTTTGTGAGCTCGGGTTTCGTTTTATGGCAGAATTGACGTTTCTGAAACTTCTGGAACATGAAGTTAAAGTCCAATATCAACAGGTAAAGCAATTTCGACAAGACTCCTTAAACCGGAAGTGGTCGAAATAATGTGCAAAATTTGCAAAAAAACGAAAAAAATGGGTGGTTTTGGGAAAAACGTGATTTCTTCGCCCGATATCAACGGATTAAAGGGATTAAGGTATCGTTGGGTTGCATGAAGAATGGACTATCGTATGATACCCAAATCATACAGATACTATGAAAAGGTAGCAAAATATGGCACGCTGAAAATCAAGTATTTTCTGATTTGGAGCGTTTTTGGATGCCTGTATCTCGAAAACTTAACCTACAATTTTTTTTATTTTTTTTCTATCGAGAGTCCTTTTGGAGGTATTTGGCATGAAGCCATCCAATAGGACTTTGAAATGTCTGGAATAGGATAAAAAAGGGACTGAAAATCGAAAAAAGTCGAAAAATCGTGAAATTTTGGAAAATGCTCTACTATTTTTTTATTTTAAGAGATTTTTTAAAAAAGGTTGTATATTCAGATAGCTGACCTAATTACGATTCTAACGATGTATAATATGTATGTAATTATTAAAATTTAATTTTCGATATTTTAAATTTTTTGCATTTTTGGCACTTTTGAACATAGGATTTCTCAGGGGCATTTTATCTGATCAGATAATGTAATATATCATTACAGAGCCCTGTGGCTATTTTAGTGCCCAAACCGGCTATTAGAACTATTCCGACAATAATAACCATACCGGAAGTATTCAAAAAATGAAAAAAAAGAGTAAAAACATTGTCGCACTTGCGAAAAACTTGATTTCTCCCTTAGGTAATAGCGGACCAAAAGAACTAAAGTGTCGCTGGATAGCCCTATTAATGGACCATCATATGGTATCTAAATAATACGATTTCGATGGTAAGGAAATAAATTATTGTATGCCAAAAATCTAGTATTTTCCAATTTTTTAACATTCTGAGACGCCCTTTTCTCGAAAACGACGCCTACGATTTTTCTTAAACTTTTCTTACTCAAAGTCCTGTTAGTTGTCTATATAGGGAATCCAAAATGAAAAGCATTGAAATAATATAAGTGGTCGAAAAATGGCCTCAAACTTTGAAAAAAATTGAAAAATCGTTAAATTTTTTGAAACGCTCTTTAATTTATCTTTTTTTCTAAAACTACTCAATGGATGTTTCTGACACTTTTGGTACAGAAAGTTAAGTATCCAAAGGACTTCGTAAAGCTATCACAACAACGATCGTAAAACCGGAAGTAGTCGAAAAAATGTCCGATATTTCGAAAAAAAATAATTTTTTTACGAAAACCTTTTTTATTTATGAATATTTTTTGATGATATTTTACACAGGGTTAAAATATCATCGTACTTGAGCAGAAATGAGAAAAAAAATTGTCTCGGTAATTTGCGTTAGCCGCCATCGGCTAATTTAGTTTTTCGTACCCAGAAAAATTATTTATTGTTCGATTTGTATAAAACAAAGTTCATATGCACCATGGTCCCAATTGTAATTTTTTTTGTTACGGTGAAATTTTTCTGTCGGCAACGGAAGTGACGTAATATTAACAAAAACTACAATTTTGACAGTTCGGTACCACTTTTTGAAAGCAAATATTATTTTTTTTCAAAACTGATATAACTAAAAGGATGCACCCTGCAAAGGTGCACAAAAACCTTAGCTCATATTTTTTAATTTCAACTTCATTTTCGGGCAATTTCGAATAAAATGTAAAATAAAGTGTAAAATTCAGTTATTTACAATTCATTCAGCGTCTTCATATTTTGAAATATTTATTTGTAATTTTCATAAACTCGTAGCAATAATCCAGACGAAGAGAATGTATGCGAAAATTAGTTTGTAATATGAGCAGTTGCCGAGAAATATGCAATTTTGCATGCATCACTTTTCACGTTATTTTGCCTATAAAAGAGTTAATTATTATTCGATTTGCAATATTTTTTTTCCATTTGATGCCTAATGCCAATTTGGACTAGGTCAAGCCAATTTTACATTTTCACTGTGACCGGAAATGACGTCATTTGGGCAAAAACTGTATTTTTAACCTAAAAAACAAATATTTTATTCAAATGAGTCTGCCTTATAATATTTTTAAAATTATGATATTTGATTCCCATCAACGAATAAAATGAAGCCATACGACCATACAGATACCACAAAATGGTTTCTAACTTGTACGGTTACAGAGAAATAGGCGATCTTCTATAAGTCACTTTTCAAGGTTTTTGGTCTGTAAAACTGTCAATTATTATTCGATTTTTACAATTTATTTACCATTTCATGCCTTATGCTATTTATGACTTCTATGAACCAAGTTAAAATTTTCAATATCACCGGAAGTAATGTAATTTTTGCAAAAAACGTATTTTTAGCCTTTAAAACAAACATTTTTTTGAAGGGATTTATATTTATTATTCGTATAACTTTATAACGTCTGACTCTAATGGGCAGTAAGACTGAATCAATACCATCATATTGATATCAAGAAAAATCTTCTAGCATGTTCCCTTGCCGAATAATAACCAATTTTCCGAGGGTCACTTTTCAGTTTTTTACCTTCTTAATTTCAGTTTATGGGTTATAGGTTAATTATTTATTGTCTGATATTTATAAAAAAAAGTTTGTATTTTGTATGTTGCGAATTTTCGACTTATTTTTCATCTATAAAAATTTCTTTCGGCACCGGAAGTGACATACTTTTGCCATAATTTACAATTTTGACCGGTCTTTTAGCCAGCAAATATTACTTTTACATATGATAGAGGGTGTCACTGAAGCAAAACAACTAAAGTATAGTTTGGTAGCTCAATGGATCGGCTATGGTATAATACACTTCCTGTATGATTCCTGAAAGCCGGTTCAGTGCTGCTTGCAGGTCTAGTTATTATTATTATTATTCAGATTCCAATTTGAATAGATCTCAGCAACTACGTGTCGCATCGTTACGATCTCTTCGGTTTTACTGGGAAAGTGGGTGTGACTTAGAGGATAAAGCTATTTTGAACGTTCTGCGACAATGCGAAATGTCCGAAATCACCGAAGTTATGGTTTTGGAAATATTGCAGTAATTTTAACAATAATCATTGGATTTTAACTTTCGATACATTTTGGCATAGCCTGAGACAGGGCACATAGCTACGCTACTTTCGATTTTTGATTTTCGGCAAATCTTCGAAGATATTAGGCGCCAAATTTCGAAAATTTAAAATTTTACAAAAAAATTTTTTATTTATGAATATTTTTTAGTCGTATTGTGCACAGAATTAAAGAGTCATCTGACTAGTGCAAAAATGTTAAAAAAATTTGTCTCAGTAATTTTCCTTGGCCGCCATTGGCTAATTCAGTTTTTCAGTCCTAGATTAATTTTTTATTGTCCGATTTGTATAAAACAAAATTCATATGCTTCGTTGTATCAATTGTCATTTTTTTTATTACCAAAAGTGTTATCTGTCGGCACCGGAAGTGGCATAATTTTACCAAAAACTACAATTTTGACAGTTATTTTCCTACTTCGAAAACAAATATTATTTTTTGGAAAAATTATTTGACTCAAAGAGTGTGCCCTTTCAAGGCGCAAAAAATGTAGGAAGCAGTTTTTTTAATTTCGACTTCACTTTCGAGCAAATTCGATTAAGAGGCTAAAAATGGTGTAAAATTTACCTATTTACAACCTATTCAGATTTTAAAATATTTCTTCGTAACTTTTATAAACTTGTAGCTATAATCCATACGAAGAAAATGTATGTTAAAATTCGTTTGTAATATAAGCAGTTACCAAGAAATGGGCAGTTCTGTACAAGTCACTGTTTTCGTTATTTTGCCTGTAAAATAGTCAATTATTATTGGATTTTTATAAAAGTGACATCATTTGATTCAAAAAGCATGTAGCGTCATATCAAGTTGATTACAATTTAAAATTGACACCGGAAGTGACATCATTTGGTCAAAAACTGCATTTTAAACTTTTTAAATCAATGTTTTATTCAACCAAGAATAACTTAATATGTATTAATAATTTTAACTTTTGGTTTAAATTCACATATAAACAAAACTCATATGGTCATATAGATATCATAAAATTGTTTCTAACTTGTTCGGTTGCCGAGAAATAGACGGTTTTCTACAGGTCACTTTTGAAGGTTTCGGGGCCATAAAAGTGTCAATTATTATTCGATTTTCATAAACGTTACACCGTGTTATACCTACTGCCATTTGGGATTTCATTCAAGTAATTTAAGATTTTCATTATCACCGGAAGTAACGTCATTTTGGCAAAAACTGTATTTTTAGCCTTCAAAATAGATATTTTATTCAAATGAGTCTGTTTTGAAATCTTTTTCAAATTATGGTATTTGATGTAAATCAACAAATAGAATGAAGCCATACGATCATAAAGATACCACAAAATGGTTTCTAACTTGTACGGTTGCCGAGAAATAGCCGATTTTCTACAAGTCACTTTTCAAGTTTTTTGGTCTTTAAAAGTGGCAATTATTATTCGATTTACATAAAATTTTCACTATATGATATCGTATGCCATTTCTGATTTCATAAAACTAATTGAACATTTTCATAACAACGGGAGTAATTTAATTTTGTCAAGATCATTTACAAGTAACAAATGTATAAAATGAATTGATATTGCTGGATTTGGTTGATTCTGCGTCCATTTTATTTGTGTGCAATGTTAATTTGGAAACCTGTTTAGTGGTTTCGTTGGTACCAGAAGTGACATATGTTCAAGGGTAACTTGCCACCGGAAGTGACATGTTTAAGGGTAACGTGGCACCAGTGAAACCCGTCATTCCTGCATGCAGGTCTAGTTACAATTAACTGTATTATATTATAATCAATGGGAAATATGTCGATCCGACGACTGTATTTACAAGCCGAGCAGACCGATCTCATATCGATAATAAGACTATTGTTGTCAATCTATAAGGTTTAACAATTAGACAGATTACTGATTGCACTTTTCTCACAAACAAGAACAGATTATGTAATATTGTCCACTACGAATCACCTGTTTCGGCCCTTTCGTGATTATTTTAAATTAACGATACATGCTGGGCAGTTATTAGTGTTAACTAACTGCTGTTAATTTATTCAATATCCCAACTAACAGGTTTCGTACATAGGCTACCCTCAAATCTTTTGGATCGTCCCAATGAGCTGAACAGTCATATCGATGCTTATGGGTTTAGTTGAATTCTAAACACTACATTATGCTATTTTCAGTTAAAATGGATCAAGCAATAAACATGCAGGTGTTAGTGGTTTTATTTTTCATGTCACTGACTTTAAACGGTAAGTATTTTTTTATTCCATCGACCTTTGCTAGTTAATGTTACATTATGGGAGATTGGATACAGAGCCATGGTAGTTAAAATCTAGATAATGTAAAGTAATTTGCTGAAATTTCAGTTAAATTGATCTTCGCCGAACCGAGATATTAGCTTTTGAATTTTAGACATAGCCTCGATCATAACTTCTATAGTCTCGATTATCGATTTTTGGATTAAATCATCAATGGGCGTACAACAGCAAATCGGATTCAAATCCAGTAAATATCACACACTTGCCATGTCATCGCCTGTTGATTATGGTTTGGATAAGTTAATTCGTGTCTAATTGATCATTTAGATACCATTTCAGGCCCAAATAAAGATCTGCATTAGACAGATTTAGCTCTTGCATAATGTACGTTTAAAAATATTTTGTCTAGGGATTTAAATTTATATATAACTTAAAGGGCGTATTTGCTCTATTCCTTAGTACCTTACAATAGGTAAGGCGATTTATATTCAGTTTCACAAAAAGTAATTTCTCATCAACTACGTGAACTTTCCAATGTGAACGACAGTCGTTTGTGTCAGCTTACTCCAATTTACACGTTTTTATTATTATTTTGTCGTTTACGAAAATAACATTACTTACTACTTCCTCGTTGTCTTGTAGGATATGTTTTTCTTTGTTCATTACAAACAGTACCCGAAATCATAGACTACACGACTTTTGTAATGATTATAAAATGTTCATTGTATCTGCAATATTGGATATTAGGATCCCATTTTGACGGCAAGATAACAACATCAATATAGATTGAAATGGTCCAATATTGAATTCTAATTCGTGTTTTTAATTTCAAATGTGGAAAATATTGAGTTACAGGTTTAGCCCATTTTATTATGGTGCTTTTAGTCAATATTTCAAGTTTTATAAGGAGTATTCGGTACTAACTGGTATTACGAACGAACAGATTTCAAAACTTCAAAGATTTACAAAATCGCGCTGCTTACATTGTCACAAAAACTAAATCAACATCACCCCAATCTTGAACAAATTACATTGGCTCCGTGTTCGAGAAAGGATCAACTTTAAAATCTTGTCGTTAACCTATCAACCAATAAACAAATCCGCGCCAGATAACCTTCAAAATCTAGTATCGCTGTATCAACCTAAACGATCATTAAGATCAACTATTATTGGATGTACCTGCCTTTAATTTGAAATCATTTGGATCTAGAAATTTTCGATACAGCGCATCAATTGTTTGGAATACACTTCCAGAAAATATTCGACAATATGAATCTGTGCCAGGTTTTAAATCCAAAGTTAAAACTTGGTTATTTAGTCACTATCATTAACACTGCAAAATGAGAGCATTTCTAGCGCCTAGTGCATTCCCTAGTGGGCTGAATAGTTGCGCGATACAAATATCATTATTATTATTTATTATTTATCAATTTGGAACTTGAAAAAAAAGGATAAACTTTATATTTGTAGGTACCAAGGCCACAAGTTCAACTATCACAACAAGTACAGTCCCAAGCTCAACAATTCAGTCATATGTTACCGCGAGTATGGTTTCAATGGCGTCAACGGTTACTACAAGCACGATTGCCAGTTCACCAATTTTGTCATCTGTTGCAACAAGCACGGCTCCGAGTTCTACACAGGCGTCATCTGTTACGGCAAGTACACTCCCAAGTACAACAATTGCGTCATCTGTTACAGCAAGTATGGCTTCAGATTCAATACAGACTTCATCTGGTACTGAAAGTACTGTATTAAGTTCAACAATCGCGGCCTCGATTTCAACAAGTGCAGTTCCAAGTTCAACAATAACGCTATCGGCTACTTCAAGTGCAGTTCCCAGTTCAGCATTGACTACTGCAAGTACCGTTTCAGGTTCAACAATGGCGTCATCGGTTAGTACAAGTATAGTTCCAAGTTCAACAACGGCTTCATCAGTTACTGCAAGTGCCATTCCGAGTTCAACAACTTCAAGTATAGTTACTGCAAGTTCAACCATGACGTCATCGGTTACGGCAAGCATAGACCCAACTTCAACAACATCATCAGTTACTGCAAGTAATGTTCCAAGTGTAACAATGGCATCATCGGTTACTGCAAGTAATGTTCCAAGTTCAACAGCTGCGTCATCAGTTACTGCGAGTATAATTCCTAGTTCAACAATGACGCCATCGGTTACTACAAGTGTAGTTTCAAGTTCAACAATGACGTCATATGTTACTGTAAGTACCGTCACAAGTTCGCCAATGGTGTCATCTGTTACTGCAAGTATAGTTGCAAGTTCAACAATGACGTCATCTGTTACTACAAGTACCGACATAAGTTCGACAATGGTGTCATCCGTTACTGCAAGTATAATCCCAAGTTCATCAGTTACCACAAGTATGGTTCCAAGTTCAACAACGGCGTCATCGGTAACTTCAAGTACAATTCCTAGTTCAACAATGACGTCATCGGTTACTACAAGTATGGGTTCAAGTTCAACTATGGCGCCATCTGTTACTGCAAGCATAGTTCCAAATTGTACAACGGCATCATCGGCTACTGCAAGTGTGATTCCAAGTTCAATAACAGCGTCATCGGTTACTTCAAGCATAATTCCTAGTTCAACAATTACGTCATCGGTTACTACAAGTATGGTTTCAAGTTCAACAATGGTGCCATCTGTTACTGCAAGTATAGTTCCAAGTTCAACAACAGCGTCATGGGTTACTTCAAGTACAATTCCTAGTTCTACAACGACCTCATTGGTTACTACAAGTATGGTTTCAAGTCCAACAATGGTGCCATCTGTTACTGCAAGTATAGTTCCAAGTTCAACAACGGCGTTTTCGGCTAGTGCAAGTATGGTTCCAAGTTCAACAATGGCACCATCTGTTAGTGCAAGCATAGTTTCAAGTTCTACAACGGCGTCATCGGCTACTGCTAGTGTGGTTCCAAGTTCAATAACGGCGTCATCGGTTACTTCAACCATAATTCCTAGTTCAACAATGACGTCATTGGTTACTACAAGTATGGTTTCAAGTTCAACAATGGTGCCATCTGTTACTGCAAGTATAGTTCCAAGTTCTACAACGGCGTTTTCGGCTACTACAAGTATGGTTTCAAGTTCAACAATGGTGCCATCTGTTACTGCAAGTACAATTCCAAGTTCTACAACGGTGTCATCGGCTACTGCAAGTATGGTTCCAAGTTCAACAACAGCGTCATCGGTTACTGCAAGTATAATTCCTAGTTCAACAATGACGTCGTCGATGACTGCAAGTACCGTAACAAGTTCTACAATGGTGCCATCTGTTACTTCAAGTTATACAACGGCGTCATCGGCTTCTGCAAGTATGTTTCCTAGTACAACAATGAACCCATCGGTTACTACAAGTATGGTTCCAAGTTCAACAACGGCGTCATCGGTAACTGCAAGTATAATTCCTAGTTCCACAATGACGTCACCGATGACTGCAAGTACCGTAACAAGTTCTACAATGGTGCCATCTGTTACTTCAAGTTATACAACGGCGTCATCGGCTTCTGCAAGTATGTTTCCAAGTACAACAATGACCTCATCGGTTACTACAAGTATGGTTCCAAGTTCAACAACGGCGTCATCGGTAACTGCAAGTATAATTCCTAGTTCAACAATGACGTCATCGGTTACTACAAGTATGGTTTCAAGTTCAACAATGGTGCCATCTGTTACTGCAAGTATAGTTCCAAGTTCAACAACAGCGTCATGGGTTACTTCAAGTACAATTCCTAGTTCAACAATGACCTCATCGGTTACTACAAGTATGGTTTCAAGTTCAACAATGGTGCCATCTGTTACTGCAAGTATAGTTCCAAGTTCTACAACGGCGTTTTCGGCTACTGCAAGTATGGTTCCAAGTTCAACAACAGCGTCATCGGTTACTTCAAGTACAATTCCTAATTCAACAATGACGTCATCGGTTACTACAAGTATGGTTTCAAGTTCAACAATGGTGCCATATCTTACTGCAAGTACACTTCTAAGTTCTAAAACGGCGTCATCGGCTACTGCAAGTATGGTTCCAAGTTCAACAACGGCGTCATCGGTTACTGGAAGTATAAATACTAGTTCAACAACGGCGTCATCGGTTACTTCAAGTATAATTCCTAGTTCAACAATGACGTCATCAGTGACTGCAAGTACCGTCACAAGTTCTACAATGGTGCCATCTGTTACTTCAAGTTATACAATGGCGTCATCGGCTTCTGCAAGTATGGTTCCAAGTTCAACAATGACCTCATCGGTTACTACAAGTATGGTTCCAAGTTCAACAACGACGTCATCTGTAACTGCAAGTATACTTCCTAGTTCAACAACGACGTCATCGGTTACTACAAGTATGGTTTCAAGTTCAACAATGGTGCCATCTGTTACTGCAAGTATAGTTCCAAGCTCTACAACGGCGTCATCGGCTACTGCGAGTATGGTTCCAAGTTCAACATCAGCGTCATCGGTTACTTCAAGTACAATTCCTAGTTCAACAATGATGTCATCGGTTACTACCGTCACAAGTTCTACAATGGTACCATCTGTTACTACAAGTTCTACAACGGCGTCATCGGTTTCTGCAAGTATGGTTCCAAGTTCAACAATGACCTCATCGGTTACTACAAGTATGGGTCCGTCATCGGTTGCTACAAGTATGGTTCCAAGTTCTACAACGTCATTGGCTACTACAGGTGTGGTTCCTAGTTCAACAATGACGTCATCGGTTACTACCGTCACAAGTTCTACAATGGTACCATCTGTTACTACAAGTTCTACAACGGCGTCATCGGCTTCTGCAAGTATGGTTCCAAGTTCAACAATGACCTCATCGGTTACTACAAGTATGGGTCCGTCATCGGTTGCTACAAGTATGGTTCCAAGTTCTACAACGCCATTGGCTACTACAGGTGTGGTTCCAAGTTCAGCAACGGCGTCATCGGCTTCTGCAAGTATGTTTCCAAGTACAACAATGACCTCATCGGTTACTACAAGTATGGTTCCAAGTTCAACAACGGCGTCATCGGTAACTGCAAGTATAATTCCTAGTTCAACAATGACGTCATCGGTTACTACAAGTATGGTTTCAAGTTCAACAATGGTGCCATCTGTTACTGCAAGTATAGTTCCAAGTTCAACAACAGCGTCATGGGTTACTTCAAGTACAATTCCTAGTTCAACAATGACCTCATCGGTTACTACAAGTATGGTTTCAAGTTCAACAATGGTGCCATCTGTTACTGCAAGTATAGTTCCAAGTTCTACAACGGCGTTTTCGGCTACTGCAAGTATGGTTCCAAGTTCAACAACAGCGTCATCGGTTACTTCAAGTACAATTCCTAATTCAACAATGACGTCATCGGTTACTACAAGTATGGTTTCAAGTTCAACAATGGTGCCATATCTTACTGCAAGTACACTTCTAAGTTCTAAAACGGCGTCATCGGCTACTGCAAGTATGGTTCCAAGTTCAACAACGGCGTCATCGGTTACTGGAAGTATAAATACTAGTTCAACAACGGCGTCATCGGTTACTTCAAGTATAATTCCTAGTTCAACAATGACGTCATCAGTGACTGCAAGTACCGTCACAAGTTCTACAATGGTGCCATCTGTTACTTCAAGTTATACAATGGCGTCATCGGCTTCTGCAAGTATGGTTCCAAGTTCAACAATGACCTCATCGGTTACTACAAGTATGGTTCCAAGTTCAACAACGACGTCATCTGTAACTGCAAGTATACTTCCTAGTTCAACAACGACGTCATCGGTTACTACAAGTATGGTTTCAAGTTCAACAATGGTGCCATCTGTTACTGCAAGTATAGTTCCAAGCTCTACAACGGCGTCATCGGCTACTGCGAGTATGGTTCCAAGTTCAACATCAGCGTCATCGGTTACTTCAAGTACAATTCCTAGTTCAACAATGATGTCATCGGTTACTACCGTCACAAGTTCTACAATGGTACCATCTGTTACTACAAGTTCTACAACGGCGTCATCGGTTTCTGCAAGTATGGTTCCAAGTTCAACAATGACCTCATCGGTTACTACAAGTATGGGTCCGTCATCGGTTGCTACAAGTATGGTTCCAAGTTCTACAACGTCATTGGCTACTACAGGTGTGGTTCCTAGTTCAACAATGACGTCATCGGTTACTACCGTCACAAGTTCTACAATGGTACCATCTGTTACTACAAGTTCTACAACGGCGTCATCGGCTTCTGCAAGTATGGTTCCAAGTTCAACAATGACCTCATCGGTTACTACAAGTATGGGTCCGTCATCGGTTGCTACAAGTATGGTTCCAAGTTCTACAACGCCATTGGCTACTACAGGTGTGGTTCCAAGTTCAGCAACGGCGTCATCGGCTTCTGCAAGTATGGTTCCAAGTTCAACAATGACCTCATCGGTTACTACAAGTATGGTTCCGTCATCGGTTGCTACAAGTACGGTTTCAAGTTCCACAATGATGCCATCTGTTACTGCAAGTATAGTTCCAAGTTCTACATCGGCTTCATCGGCTACTGCAAGTATGGTTCCAAGTTCAACAATGACGACCTCGGTTACTGCAAGCTCTACAACAGCGTCATCGTTTACTGCAAGTGTAATTCCTAGTTCATCGGTTACTACAAGTATGGTTTCAAGTTCAACAATGGTGCTTTCTGTTACTGCAAGTATATTTCCAAGTTCTACAACAGCGTCATCGGTTGCTACAAGTATGGTTCCAAGTTCAACAATGATGTCAACCGTTACTGCAAGTATAGTTCCAAGTTCTTCATCGGCGTCATCGGCTACTGCAAGTATGGTTCCAAGTTCAACAACGGCGCCATCGGTTACTGCAAGTATAATTCCTAGTTCAACAATGACGACATCGGTTACTACAAGTATGGTTCCAAGTTCTACAACGCCATTGGCTACTACAAGTATGGTTCCAAGTTCAACAGTGGCGTCATCTGTCACAAGTTCAACAATGACCTCGTCGGTTACTTCAAGTATGGTTTCAAGTTCAACTATCGTGCCATCTTCTGTTACTGCAAGTATAGTTCCAAGTTCTACAACGGTGCAATCGACTACTTCAACTCTGTTTCCAAGTTCAACAATGACGTCATCGGTTACTACAAGTATGATTCCAAGTTCAACAACAGCGTCATCGGGTACTTCAACTTTGGTACCAAGTTCAACAATGACGTCAACGGCTACTACCAGTATGATTCCAAGTTCAACCATGACGCATACGGTTACTGCAAGTATAGTTCCAAGTTCTACAACGGCGTCATCGTTTATTGCAAGTACGTCATCGGTTACTACAAGTACAGTTCCAGGTTCAACAACAGCGACATCGGTTACCGCAAGTGTCGTTCCAAGCTCAACAGTGGTGTCATCTGTTACGGCAACTACGGTTCAAAGTTCAACAGTGGTGTCATCGGTTACTGCAAGTATAACTCCAAGTTCAACAATGGTGTCATCGGTTACTACAAGTATGGTTTCAAGTTCAACAATGGCGTCATCGGCTACGACAAGTACAGCTATGTTCAATACAACAACTACCCCAACTCCTATACAACAGGTTAGTTATTGACGTATTTGTGCTAGTAAACTTTGTTACAAAAATTAAACTATTACACCTGTTTAGCTGGTTCTTTCTGTGCGATATCAAAGACAAATGCTTTGACGGGAATTTAATTGTAATTATTCATGTAATTTATATAACCTACACTTCTAACCTTTTGTTTGGTGTGTAATTTGGTGCCATATCAGTGCATGTCATTGATCCTCAGTCAACAAAGAAACAAGTTTAAAGGAACCAAACACATACTTATTTTCTAATAGAATAAGAAAGGGATTTATAATGTAAACATGATCCAAACTATATAATGCTTTCAAAATAGATGGTGTTCTCGATGTAATGATATTTTTATTTTATCTTCAGTTGGTATGTCACAACGTAACATGCTATGCAACTGGTTGTTTAGACGACTTCATAAATTCACGAAACTCATCAACGTGTATCTCTACTGGTTCTTGTTCGGTAAGAGACAAATTGTTATGAATTTTAAATATTTTGAAGTCCCGGGTACATTTTGATCATAACCATGTGTAAGACGCTAGAGTATGAAACGGGAGCTCCCATGTTGGATCCAGCAGTTGTTTGCGATATTAACCTCCCTTGTTAGTAGTGCAAGAAGGCATCTAGTCTTTCGAATGGCTCGAAAAACGTAACATAACCCTTGGCAGTTCGACGAAGAGCAGACGGAAATGGCATGCCACGTGACGCAGTAGACCATTCGCCCATCCCCAACCCAAGCCGTACCCTGTTCACATTATGAGGCATTCAAGTTTATTTTGTACAAGGTGATAACAAATGTAGATGTGGGTATTGTAAACCTTAGAAAAGTTCCAAAATATTTAAATTTAATATACGACCTTTGAATCCACGAGCTTCGTAGGAGTTATTAAGTTGTAGGGGGGGGGAGGAATTATTTATTGTTATGAAATTTTTGTAATTCATAATTTTAATAATTTTTTTAGATTCGGCAAGTTAAGAATGGAAATTCGACAGAAATAGAAGCTAATTGTGATGAGAGAAAATCTTGTACATGGGAGAAGATTTCAGGAGGTCTTTTAGAGGAAACGTCGGCGTGCTGTGCCACAAATAAATGTAACACGGAGGCTTACTTACTTTCATCCGCAGTATCTTTATGCTCAACGTTTACAGTATTAGTATTTACAATTTTGATAGCCAAATATGTTTTAAATTGTTAACTGACAAATGTAGGTAAAATAACATTGTGTTGATAGCGGATACTGCGCAATACGTTGGCTTGGCTATATAAATTGGACGCTTGCATACCACTATAATTAAGTCACTTGAAGATGGCACTGACACTCAATGTGCGATCTTATAAATGATGCCAACAACTAAACCTGTTGAACTGGGCAATAGAAATACGGCGATGAAGCAGATTAAGAAGCCCTTCTTCCGGATATGTAACGACTGACATATTCCAGTGGAGAATAACATACAATTGATGGTCCCCTTCTGCAATATTGTACATTTCATTTTCGTTCTTCTCCTAATTTGATATGCGCGTGTTACGAACCTTCTGTTGCAATAAGACGGGATTTTATAATAAATATCACCTACATGCTTCATTATAATAATGTATACGTCACCATATGTTGTTATAATGGTGTATACGTCATCATATGCTCGTTATATTAGTGGATGTGGGTGGCCGAATGGTTAGCGTGTGCGCGTTGTATCATAAGGTCTGTAATTGTATTAACTGGCGTGGTTACACGTGCCAAAAAATAAGGGTTTCTCCGGTTTCTCCCGGTTGCCTCCCACTGCTAAACACCCCTACCGGTAAGCGAATTATTGAAATCAAATTAAAACATATGTTATCCTGGAAATTACCTATTTTGTGTCCAGTGGACGCTAAACCCTACGCTGTTATGATAGTCTACGCGTCACCTTATGCTCATTAAAATTGTATATTCGTTCATCACCTATAATCGTTATAATTGTGTATATGTCAACACCATTCGTTTGTTTGAAATACCGCACGCTTTCTCTCGCTCATCATGTCTAATAGAAAAGGGTCTGATATTTCGGTCTTTGTGTATCCGTCCATTGACAGAGGCCTGGTTTTACTTGTATATTAATAATGTATATAAAGTGTACATAAAAAAATTATTTATTCATTGTATATTTTCCTTGTAGTTTGTTTGATAAATAAAGCTATTTTGTTACATGTGTGTTCAGATTTAATATAGCAGTGCTGGTGTGCGCTAGGGAGCTTCAATCTGATTAAAACAGAGATCCCATTTCATTCGTTTTTTCATAGTTCAAAATATCATTTTACTTGTCTTTACTACACTAGGATCTGGAAGCGTTGTTCTTATTGATGTGAGGAATCGCCCAAAGAAACGGTCAGTTACGTCGACTTGTTGGCGTTCTCTGCGCGGAACTGTGGGTAAACCCCTAGAAACGTCAACGCTGATTGATTAATCAATCGACAGTCAAAGGTTCTTTTACGCACAAGCCAATGTGTACACGGGACCTCGGTTTTCGCCGCCCCACCCCCAACGACTATACATTATTGACAAGCGGGACCATGCTGGAATGAACTTTCTCGGCCAATGTTGGAAATGAACAGCCAAGTTAGTGATCCAACATCGTACTCACTCGCTCATCCTGGCTCCCCACCCCGGAGGGATCACGTTTTATAGATTATATCGTTACATGCAGAATTTCATCCTGTGACAATCTATCTTACCAATTCGTAAAAGGCTTAAAAAGACACCCACCCCTAACTCGCGCTAACTAAAAAGGGGATCTCGGACTAGGTAAGTCGATCCTTGACTTGTTCCCCTAAAACTGATCCATATTCCATAATATTTTCCAAACATGGCAAACTTGAAACTGTGAAATTTGATTGGGTTCGTGTTTTGGCTTAATGTATAACGCGGAGGTTTGAAAACATCCGTCGTGTGGGGGATGAGGACTACACCATTTATCATGGTGGAAAAGACCTACTTTCCATGTTCACGGTGAATTCATTTCTGACTCTTTTTTAATGGTTATACTGCAGTATATGGTTACCCAGTAACCCAAATAATGCTACATTAAACTATGTGATGTTTATAGGAAAAACTAGATGACAGTAATTGACATTTATATGTAACAGATAATGTTGACAGATCATGCTAAGATTAGATAAAGGGCTTTCATAATAGTCGTGATTCTTTGTAATTGCATTTGCTACTTTATGTCAATAGGAGAACCCTTCATTCATTCTTCATTAGTTTCAGTAAAATTGATTTAGAAAGGGATTTAGAAAAATCATTTCATGAATTTTTTTACTTTTAAATATCACCTAAGCTCTGAAGCGCTACAACGTCTATTTTGGTAGATTGTGACATACATGTAATTTGATATTTTCCGGGAATCTTGTTTTTTGATACCTCGTGAATTTTTAAAGGATATCATCAGAACTACGGGTGTTGGTATCAAAATAATGGTACTAAGTCATCATTTATCGCTGAAGAGTTTAAGTTGAGAACTAAAATATATATGATGATATATATGATTCTTAAACACAACAGCACAACTCCAAAACTACTACTAGCTTTTCCGGCGTGATTTCCCCGTGTCGGTGATGCAGAAGGAGGGCCTGACAGGGACAGCTGCCGAGTCGTTCGGATGGGACGAAAACCGAGGTCCCGTGTAGGCCTACGCATTGGATTGTACTTAAAAGAACCCTTGGCAGTTGGAATTCGATATAAGAGTAGGCGCCGCTGCCCGGGCAAAATGTCCCTCATAGCACACTGTATGGTTTGATGCAAAAGAGTAGGACGTTAAACCCCATTTCATTTCATTTCACTAATCAGCTGTTCTAGAAGCAGTCTCTGCTTCCGCTAACCTGGTTTTAAGGGCTAACTATTTTATAAACGTCCAGGGAGGGGTTATTAGTAATCACGGCGTGTACGACTAAAGATAAGAACCTACATTACATCGTTAATAGTGTATTTATGAATTACGATTACCTCATTGAAGTATTGATCATCTAACCCTATGCCTAGCTCCCTAGTCCACTGAGGCTAGCGAGTGCCCATTGTTCTAGTTTATTATACAAAAAGTATCAATAAAAATTGCGAATAAGCGTTTCGTTAGAAGTTACTGCAGAAACGCAAGGGAAATAACTCCATATTGCTTCATTGCAAAGGTAAATTTCTAGTTTTGGTAACCCGATTATCTTTATCTTAGTAACATCAAAGTGTCCAATGGGTAACAATTATCGCATACAATTAGTCTTGGCTAATTGCTAATGAATAGGCTAGTAAGAAATTATCTATCAATACGACTTTTGGTGGTGAGATCTGGTGTTTATGTACCAAGGGCTAAGCAAATTGGCCATCCTTTAAAACCCCAGGATAATGGCAAAATGAAATCTCTACCATCACAATGCGTAGACTTGCAATATGGTAAGTCTATATGGCGGTGTTTTGTGGGTTAATTGGATTGGCCGGCCGGTTATAAAAAATAATCCTTGCATAATATATTTCAATTATTCTGGGAGTTATTGTCATTATCTCCGTAACCAGGTAAGCTATTGAAATCATGTTTTCTATTATTTGTGAGCATACATTCCCGAGCGCTGGTTAATTATTCACAGCATCACGACATCCAATACTTTAAACCAGCATCGTAACAGAATACAATATTTCTGATGGTTGAAGGCTCTAGAATAAATTTCACGCACAGACATCTAGGACAGCCAGACTACACCACAGCTGCTCCCAAAGATGTTACAGTTACAGAAAACATTAATGAATAATTCCGTGATCTAATGGCTTGTATGTAACCATCGCGATTAATGAAGATGGTTTCAGTTTCCTTCAATTATACGCTTTTAGCCTAGTCTTTAATGTAAACATTGCGCGGTTATCAAAAGGGGGTGAACTTTAAAGAATGAAATCAAGAGAAGCTTGACAAACACAAACACCATATGTTCCACTTAATGACTGTCAGTGAATACAAATGACTCTATTTATCTAATCGATATGTTATCATTATATGGTTTCGTATTTTATCTTTAGGGACGTAATTCATCTAAACTCTACAAATTACAATTCACCCATTCATTGCACTGTTTCATATTTTTATCTTAAGGGACGTAACTCATCTAAATCCGACAATTCATTGCGCCGTTTCGTATCTTTATCTAAAGGGACGTAACTCATCTAAACTAAAGAAATTACAAATTCAACCATTTATTGCCGACTAAAAGAAATCGAATAACATTTTACAAAAAATGAGAAATAAAGATGAAAGATTAAGATGTATTAAAGGCGTTTGGTGTTGAGTTGAATTGCAAGCATCGTCATTACAGGTATGGAAACAGACATTGGTCAAACTTCCTTCCTCCATTTTGTGTGGTCTACAGCTATTCTTTATGCTGTAATCAGCCCCGCACATCCTTATAACCAATGTGCCTAAAATACACAAACATTCATGTTAATTAATTATCGTCTGGTTACATACCCACGAACAACAAAGTGTGCAAACCAGCCTTCGTCATGTTTTAAGTTTATGGGATGTGAGATGGTCGTGAATCCCACGCGTTTAGCAACGGTGTGTTGGCCTAGTGGAATACGCACAGATGCAGGGACTCGAGATCTAAAGTGAATGTAACGGCGCACTTTTCGCCATGGGTTTAGAGTTTTTGAACCATCTGACATAAATAGAAAACAATCACTGGTTTAAATATGGTTTTTAAATTGAGAGGGTTAATGTTTGTTGATCTTTTGCATAATTGCACACCTCCTTCTGCGACTCTCGAATCTCTGTGCCCCTCTTAAAGTAAATGTCATATTTAGATTCTGATTTCATAACGTCTAATCATATTGGTTAACCGGTGTCAGATATATATCCCGTCACCCGTGGCTCAAATATGCCACAAATCATCTCTATGTTTTGTTCCGCCCAAAATTTATCACCATCCCAACCTACTCTAACGACTTAAATGTCAGGTTTCGGTCCCCCAACGAGATCGTGTTCCTGAATGGACAAGGAAGACATTGTCATAAATATCTCGTGTTCTTGGTACAGGTTTAGACAATCTCTGTGTTAAATAAATTAAATAGTAAATAGGTTTAGACAGGTATCCCATGAGAAGCGCCCCAGAATAATAATTGCATACCAAAACTATGTCAGCTGTGTGTCTAGAGAACGCACACACGATTTAAATGACAATGTTCGAATTAGCATATGACTAAACCATTTTAAGAGTGTTCAAGGTTGCATAAAGAAATTATACCAACTTGTTAGTTATATTAAGGAATAATAATTGTTTACAATAACTAAATAATGTTTTTACAAATAAAATGACAATACATGTATCTATAATACCATGATGTTACCATGTAGCGGAAGGTTGATGTGTTGAACCCAGATTTATATCATGAATGTTCTATTAGACCTATCTGATTTTCTGGTCTGGTTTACTTTTGTCAGGGATGCAGGGCCGACGGCTTTGCAGTTAATAGAACCTGTATGTTTTTAGGATGCGACTTAAAAGAGTCCTTTACAGATGGAATCCAAATTACCACCATAGCATAGTCCAAATTATCCCAGTTGGAGCAAACTACTGGAAAACAATTTCATTCATCCATACTCCGGAATAATAATTGTCCAAGGTCTAGTTAAGTTTATTGCCATAAAACACAAAATCTATTCATTCAAACCAGAAGTGATACAAACAGCAAACGGTCCATCTACTATATCTCTGTGTATACAGCTTCGATAAAGATATCTTTAAACGTAGTTTGATACTTTAGAATTTAGGCCTGTATTGATGGAAATGTGGGACACATTTCTTGTCGATCAACCCTTGGATGTATGACAAATTCTAATTGGTATTAGCAAAAGTGTAATCTTGTTCGGTTGATTTTCGAACCATTTTTTATTTCCTACATATTTCTTCTTAAGGTTCGAGGTAACATTTCAGAAGTAATTTGGTTTACATATTTATGCACAATGTTGAACACCAAAAGATATTGTAGTAAACATACTAGGAATACACCAATGAACCAAGGGCAATGATAACTCTTTGCTCGGCTTTTAGACTTTAGAAACTTTTGAGTCATAATTTTACTTTATTTCGCTGATATACTATCATTCATGGCTCTGACTATGGACACACTGTTGGGCCATATGGGAAATTTATCTTTCTTCTTGGTGGTGTAATGACGATAATTTGATGATATTATTCCCTTTAGGCAACCACAATGTCACTTCATTACGCGTCCAAGTTCAACCTATGATTCCGAGGATCATTCAAGGTTATATCATTATATCTGAACAGATGGGAAAACAAACATATAACAGCATTTCCCATTTGTCACAGTCCAATTATAGAGTAACTTTATCTGAAATAGTTTTAAAAATTCCCTGATGAATAAAAAAAATATATTCCACAAATAACCTTGTTCAGACTTTTGTATGGATCTTTCGAAACGAAAGGAATGTATTTCATGGCAATTTATCGACATTTTTATCTTTAATTCTCTAACTGGTTCGGACTTGTCTCCAAATGCCACTCTGACATCCCACGTTGTGTATATTTTTAAATTTCATTCTGACATCCAATACATAGGATACTACATTATGATAAAGTCACTCTCACTAATCGGCTGACATAAGCGAGTCTGCTGATGGAAATTGCAACATCTTCCTACCCTGAGAACTACATGTATGCTTACAACTGCACACATCTCGAATGTTTTTCTACGCTTGACTTTAAGCTACACATTTTCTAATTGGTCAAATTGGACGTATATTTTTCATGTGGTTGGCCATGCGTACTAACAGGGACCCATTACCACATTTGGTCAACGGACACATACCAATCCTGACCATTATGATGGCATAATACAGATGTTTTTATTAACCTCTAGTTCAATTCATCACAATTCAATTTGCGTTTTTAAATTAAACTCATACCGAAGCTAATATTTTAACAACCTAGCATAATTACTCAAGGCCATAATATTATTATAATAATCGATATTACTAAACGTGATCACGGCAACTATAGCTAGTCAGTGTTTTGGAAATATCAAAATGATGATCGCCCTGGGATGCACTGGGAACCCGAGGAAGGTAGAGTGTAATCACGCCAAGACACGCAGGGGTTCTGGTGAAGACGCCATGAAGTTGCCCTTGCAAATGTTACAATTTTCGCAGCGTCTTTGCCACGTGTGTACCGCGCGTATACACGCCTATACTACGTTCAACGAGGTGCTACCATCGACCTCATCGCGGTGTTGTCGGAGCTTTCGAGGTCATCGCAGAACCCTGGCGTTTGTTTGAACATGCTAAAAACAAACTGCGTGACTCGGCGATCTTTAACGACCGACCATAGTGCGATATCTGGCGTTTCCACCACGTGTATGGCGATCTTGACGCGTTCTGAAACAATTTTCCACCATTGTACAATGAGTGAGTTCAGACTGACATTAAGCGATAATGTTGTTCGAATTTGCAGATGTTGATCGAGATTAGTTTGCTTTTGTGTGTTCCGTCTCTAGACGTTTCTTATTTTCTTGATCCCATAAATAAACTTTCTATTAATTACAGCATTGTTGTGATAGCAAACCGTAAAAATAGTAATGGTGAAGTTGCGATGACAACATCATCAATACACACAATCTTATTTTTGTAATATACATAATTAAATTGACCGGCAGCGAAATGTACATAAACCGGTTTCTAATACCACTCTGTACTGTACGTTCTGCACTAACACGGATTCTGTATTAAACCAAGATAACGGGTATATATATAATATACATTATATTCTGGTTAGCAAAGGTAATCAGTATGGTGTTGACACACAGGTTTGAGTGTACCGTTATTGTGTATCTTAGTTCATGCCAACTCTATTAAAATAAAGAGTGGGTCTGGGCATGGACCGACTTAAAATTATAGGTATCCCGGGCAAAGCAGCCCACTGGGGCCCGTATATAGTTATTATATTAGTGTATAGTATTTATTTGTCTATTGATAGCAAGTCACAACAAACACAGATTCACCCAGAGTGCCCATGTGTTAAGACGATCCAGGGTCATTGTAATCCCATTGCGTCTACCCGGTTCTTGCGTTTAATTTCCCATTTCCCGAACAACCACCCTGCCAATGTGTTAAATTTCCCATCTCGTTTTGCCCCGCCTGAAATATAATTTCACCTGGGGTGGGTAGTAATGAGCTAACGCGTGCGCTTTATTTCATAAGGTCTGTCACTAAGTCAGGTGTAGATTTTAGATTCCTATCTTGCACGTGACAAGGAGTACGGTAGGGTCGAATACCCAACCTCATGTCCTCGCCCCGACCCCCCCCCCCCCTCACTCCTTAGCGAAGGCAGATTATTAAGATAAGATTGAAACCTAAGTTTGTACCGTAATGTCCTTATTTTGGGTCGATTTTATGTTAAACCGATATAAATCTTACCATACCTTTTATTTCCATTTGCTTTGATTTTGTCATGAGGTGTTCAAGCGAACCGAATTAAGGATGTCCGATTAACCCTAACATTTCTGTTTCAAACCTAAATGGTAAAATTAGCGACGCACCATCATCGTCAAAATGTTTTTAAAATGTTATCGTAAACGCAATAG
The DNA here is from genome assembly GCA_036850965.1 of Patella caerulea. Classification (NCBI taxonomy): domain Eukaryota; kingdom Metazoa; phylum Mollusca; class Gastropoda; family Patellidae; genus Patella; species Patella caerulea. The sequence continues at coordinate 24,320,102 of JAZGQO010000014.1, read as the reverse complement.
TCTGCATCATTAGTACCGCCTTCTACCCATGGTTGTTACGGACATTTTATTTTCGCTCGATATCCTATATAGCAAAGATTCATTTCAATGGAATGGAATTTGATAACTCATTGACTTATAGAGGCATTATTTCCATGGGGTGTTGTCCTATCGATACAAATAATAATGTTTGATTAAGCCATAGTTTAAGGAAAGTTTCGAACTATATTGTATGCAAAATTTTTACGGAACATGCACATATTTTGGTTATATTTTGACGAACATTCATAAGCAATAATAGCTATTTTATGACTAGCGCTATTTTATGCAATAGGAATTCATATTCAAACAAAAATATTGTGAATGGTGGATCTCTTGGAAAACCGGTCGAAATATTGTTCAATTCCATGCAGAGCTTACAAAGTTATTTTGATTAGACATTTCATCGATGTATGTCGCTTGCTGTATAATAAGCCCGTTCTATTATGTTGTGGGCGAAGAGAAATGATACGCCATTTTATCCAATTGAATCCAATCCGGGCGATTATTTGGCGTTGGTATTTTGATCTTGTTTTCTTAATTTAAATGTAATATAATCAATCGGAGTACATATTAGTGTGGATTAGGGCCGTGAGAAATTTGATATTCTAATAAGGTAAGCAGAAGATTCAGTTTATTTTTCGGGAAGAATGAGTGGCCATGCCTGTTTGAATCTTTTAAAACGTCCTATTCATATTGGACTAATTAAATCGACTTTGGTTTAGTCGGGATTGCATGAAGTGTTAATATCGTAAAAATAGATTGCCAGGCAACGAAACATACGCCCACACAGCACCCAAATCGTCCGGGCAGTCAACAAGAGTTGTCGCATATTAAGGAATTATCAGAAAATCATTAGAATTTGTTTGGTTTTTATAATCAAAAGTTTTTTCTTAAATCAGATAATAATTGTGACCTCCAGAGGGACCACAAGCTAAAAAGGGTGATTTTTCGTACAATCAGGGGACATAATTCAGGAAGTAATGACCTGATGGGCGCAAATATCGAAAGGAACCAAGATCTTTGGGTTATAAACATACATGTCAAGTTTCATCAAAATCGGTTCAAAATTGTGACCTCTATAAGGTCCACAACCTTTATATAACATATTTTCACACTATTCGCGTACAAACGGCGGCCATTTTGTCCGTCAATTTTGGTCCGATTTTCACGAAATTCGAACTCAACCTTCATAACCATGGAACGGTGATATAATCAAATGGTTTTTTAAATCCGATAACAATTTTGACCTCCAGAGGAACCACGAGCTAAAAAGGGCAATTCTTTTGACCATCAGGCGCCATAATTCAGGAAGTTACGATCCGATGGGCGCAAATATCGAAATCAACCAAGATCTTTGGGTTATAAACACACATGTCAAGTTTCATCAAAATTGGTTCAAAATTGTGACCTCTATAAGGTCCACAACCATGATATAACATATTTTCACACTATTCGCGTCCAAACGGCGGCCATTTTGACCGTCAATTTTGGTCCGATTTTCAGGAAATTCGAACTCAACCTTCATAACCACGGAACGGTGATATAGTCAAACGTTTTTTTAAATCCGATAACAATTTTGACCTCCAGAGAGACCACAAGCTAAAAAGGGCAATTTTTCGGACAATCAGGGGCCATAATTCAGGAAGTTACGATCCGATGGGCGCAAATATCGAAAGGAACCAAGATCTTTGGGTTATAAACACACATGTCAAGTTTCATCAAAATCGGTTCAAAATTGTGACCTCTATAAAGTCCACAACCTTGATATAACATATTTTCACACTATTCGCGAACAAACGGCGGCCATTTTGTCCGTCAATTTTGGTCCGATTTTCACGAAATTTGAACTCAACCTTCATAACCATGGAACGGTTATATAATCAAACGGTTTTTTAAATCCGATAACAATTTTGACCTCCAGAGGAACCACAAGCTAAAAAGGGCGATTTTTCGGACAATCAGGGGCCATAATTCAGGAAGTTACGATCCGATTGGCGCAAATATCGAAAGGAGCCAAGATCTTTGGGCTATAAACATGCATTTCGAGTTTCATCCAAATCGGTTCAAAATTGTGACCTCTACACTGTTCACAAGCTAAAAAACGTGATTTTTCGTACAATCAGGGGCCATAACCCATGAAGTTACAGTCCGATACATGCCAATATCGAAAGGAACCGAGATCTTAGGGTGATAAACCTATATTTTAAGTTTCATTGAAATCAGATAAAAATTGTGACCTGTAGACTGTTCACAAACAATTGTGGACGGACGTCCGAACGGACGGACGAACAGGGGCGACGACAATATACGTCCACATGAAAATGTGGGCGTATAAAAAGACATATATATATAAGCTGAATTGTCGAATGCCAACTCAAACTGGTTAATCAAAGCTTATGCTCTTCCATCGTGACAAATAGACTTTGATATCCGGCTAGAGCTGAATATGCGAACAAAAACTAGAAAAAAAAAGTGTTGATGTGATTTTAGCGACTACTTACTGAGCTGGGTTTAGATGAAATTATAAATATTTAATTATGCTAGAAAAACAAAAGAAACGATGCGCTTAAAATAACACAATCGATTTCGAAAGACACTAATGGCTCTAACTTGTAATGTATAAAGGGGTATTGCTACTTTTCGTTTAATCTAATATTAAAAGATGTCGAGATTTTTCAACATGATTTCTACTTGTCAGTGGAGCATAGCAAGAAACAGCGCATAGGCTTTATATAATTTTACCAAAAAGCAACGGTATGCGTGAACATGCACATAAAATAACTTTGAACAATTGAACCTCGAACAAATGTATGCGGAGATTTTAATAGGTAGTGTGGCATGAGGGAAATTCTCGTTCAGTGGAACAACCAACGGCTTATTGTTACTTCGAATTTACGTGATCGCAAACGTGTATACGGGGCATCGGGTTTTCATCAAACCCTAATAATGTCCTGGACCTCTTTCGACCAACATCCGAATCGGACCAGGTATCTCCTGGCTAAGCAGCACATTACCTACTTTTCGAAATATTTTGTATGCGGTTGGTGAGAGAGAGAAATGGGGTTTAAGTTTAACGCCCACTCGACATAAAACTAGGTCATTTCGGGACTAACATGTAGTTTAACTTTATTTCAATAATTCGCTTTAGCAGTGGGAGGAATCAAGAGTACCCGGAGAAAACCCACGAGGTTGGACAGACGACCCAACCTTGCCACGTACAACCGGGGATTCGAATCCACGCCAGTTAACTTAATGACAGTCCGTATGGCACAAGCACGCTAACCATTCGGGCACCCAACCCCCCATAGCACACTGTATACCCGTCTTCCTTAGCCCCATCGGAGCAGAATAGTAGAACGTTAAACCTCATCCCATTTCTATTATATTATCCAAAAGTCAAATCTACCTATTTTATGTGGCTTCCACATAGATTAACTTCAAAGATTACAAAACCGCGCTGCTTACATTGTCACAAAAACTAAATCAAGATCACACATCACCCCAGTCTTGAACAAATTACATTGGCTCCGTATTCGAGAAAGGATCAACTTTAAAATCTTGTCGTTAACCTATCAATCAATAAACAAATCCGCGCCAGGTTACCTTCAAAATCTAGTATCGCTGTATCAACCTAAACGATCATTAAGATCAACTATTATTGGATGTACCTGCCTTTAATTTGAAATCATTTGGATCTAGAAATTTTCGATACAGCGCATCAATTGTTTGGAATACACTTCCAGAAAATATCCGACAATGTGAATCTGTGTCAGTTTTTAAATCCAAAGTTAAAACTTGGTTATTTAGTCACTATCATTAACACTGCAAAATGAGAACATTTCTAGTGCATTCCCCAGTGGACTGAATAGTTGCGCGATACAAATATCATTATCATTATTATTATTTATACATGTATTCACATGATATGACTATAATCAACTTTCTCCGCCATCAGGTGGGTTAGATATTGAATGGATTGGAACCCCTTCGCCTTTTAACAACTTAACGACAAAATAGCTATTTAATTTAATTTAAGCAATGATGTTAAACAATCGAGACTATGTTGTCATACCTGCCCCTAGAATATAATAATGTGACTGAAATTTTAACTATTATTCATTTTTTCAGTACAACCGCTTCATCTTAATCTTACGTAATACATCTTTAAGAAAACCCATAACCACAACTTTCCATTATCTGTGTTTAATCACCTTTTCTAACAATACCTACCCTTGTTCAGAAATCCAATCGATTTCACACAAAACTTTGCTTCTTTGTGTTCACCGACACATTCTTTTGGTTCTAGATGGGCTGTTAAACAGTTTGGGTTGTCTAATGAATTGCACTGGTAACATTTTAGACTGTTAACTGGAATGTAAAAAGCAAAAACAAAGAAATCACTTAGACAGTGGTAATTATTCATAAAGTAAATTTTTTTTTCCAACACAATTTGATTTCCTTTGGGGAAAATTAATTAGAAATTCTATATTCGCCATATCCCATGTCTGCATTTTCTCGTGAAGTTTAATTGATTGTGTAAGACTCATAACGGTAATTAGATACTAAAATCAGTGGAGTTTTGGGTCCACGGAAAACAAGAAGGCCATTTCTGGACTAGCATATGTTCCATTGTTAGTTTAATAATACGCTTGCGAGTAGGACCCTGTACAATCGGTGTTTAATGTCCAACTCTTCTGTGACTACCGGGCTAATAAAGACGGGCATATGAATAAAATTGTGCCCATTGCAGACTGAATTGCTACTGCCTACTCTTATTTCCAATTCCAATTGTCAACGATTCTTTTACGTATTCGGCAACATGTATACGGTGCCTCGGATTTTCGTTCCATACCAACGAATAGAAGCCGTCCCTTGCCACTACTGACAAGAGGGAAGTCACGCCGGAAAATTCCCAGGGACTCTCTAGGTCAAACTACGTGGGTTTAATCCAGGGATCATTCTTGCAATAGAATATGAAAGCGGTGATTAAAATTTGATTTTGGCGATAATGTTTGCGGTACTGGAAACAAATCTTAAAATTTTAATCGTATTTATCCCGGATAACCATTATTGAATGTCAAACACATCGTGGGATACCAAGGAATACTTTAGTTGTCTTGGATTAATGACTAGTGACTGATAATTGTCAATGATATACTATAAGTTATTATTTACTCTTAATGATTAATCCAAGCGGTATTTGATATTTAGTTTCATCTTTTAACCAGTGGCGGCTGCCAGATAGGATACGCCAACAATTTAGAGAGATGGATAGAGAACAAATTAAAAAGAAAGTGATTCTTCCTACAATCAAGGGCCAAAATTCATGAAGTTACAATTCGATATGCGCAAATATCGAAAGGAACCAAGATCTTTAAGTTTAAAACATGCATTTCATCAAAATCGAATTAAATTTGTGACCTCCACAGGGTCCACTACCTTGATATACCATACAAGCGGCTGTCATTTTTTGTTTGACAGTTTTGGTTTGATTTTCAACCACGGTATAACTCTGACATAATCAACGTTTTTTTAATCGGATAATAATTGTGACCTTCAGAGGGACCACAAGCTAAAAAGGCGATTCTTCGTACAATCATTGGCCATAATTCAGGAAGTTACAATTCGATATGCGCAAATATCGACAAGAACCAAGATCTTTAAGTTATAAACATGCATGTCAAGTTTCGTCAAAACCGGATTTAAATTGTGACCTATACAGGGGTCCACAATCTTGTTATACCATATTTTTACACCTTTCGTGTACAAGGGGTGGCCATTTTGTCCAGCAGTTTTGGTCCGATTTTCACCAAATTCTAACTCAACTTTCATTACGGTGTGGCGGTGCCATTTTTCAAATCTGTTTTGACCCCTAGAGGTACCACAAGCTAAAAAATAATGTGATTTTTCGCACAATCAAGGGCCATAATTCAGGAAGTTACGATCCGATATGTGCAAATATCAAAAAGGAACCAAGAACTTTGAGTTATTAAAACGCATTTCAAGTTTCATCAAAATCGGATTAAAATTGTGACCTCTACTGGGTACACAACCTTGATATACAATATTTTTACACTTTTCGCGTAAAAGCGGCGGCCATTTTGTTCGTATAAAAATGGTAATACATGGTTATGGTTTACAGTGGCTTAACATACGGATGCACAATAAACAAGCATGCCTATCGGATATATATCATTATTTCAAATTATATTATCACCACTAGCTGAAAGCATAAGAACGAGTTTAATAGCTACGATTCTTGAGTGAGAAAACAGTTCACCATCGGTATTATACCACCGTCACCAAAAGAGAACAATGTGTATAATTGTAAGCACATCTTACAAATATATTGAAATTTGTATCATTCAATCAGGGATACAGATTCTGACACCTTTACGATACATGCAAATAACAATAGATCTATTGTATACGCCACATATATTTGTAGAAAATTGGCAATCCTTGGTTGGGATTTGACCTGTAAATATTGAAAATATATTGTGCAATCACCAAAAATCTTATTATACCCAAATTTATTATGTAATAAGCCCAGCGAAGACATAAAATTGATACATGTCTTTTATATTACACACTTTTGGGGGATGATAAAATATTTTTTACATAAAAATTATCATCCATTTTAGAGGAAAAAAATGGAAGTCAGTGTGAACCTTGGTTTAATCCCTCGATGTAATGCCTTGACCACTTAGCTAGCGAGCCAACATCATATTCGCTCATCCGAGGGGTTCCAAAAACCGAAGAACCAGGGGAAAGCAAAGGCTTTTGATCACATACATTGGAACTTCCGAGGCACAATTGGGATCTACTACACATAACATTAGACCACTCTGTCAACCGCACTCGATTTTAATCTAATGGGCCGTGGGAGTAAGGGAAACCTTGACAATGCGTTAGTAAAAGTTTGCAGAAGGCGTAACTATACATGGATGTTGTGAAACAGTTCTCTTCCGTTTTGATGTCATGGATTACAGAACACTATATTTGATGAATCTGTCGTTTAAAAGAACCACTGGAAAATATCAAAATTCTTTATAGGTAATCTCACAAAATAGAATGTTTGGCAAAAAACTGAATATGTCATTTTCATCTCTCTTTTATATCACGTATATTTGTGTGTGGGCACCGTTAAGTACAATCGGCCATCGAGTACGAGTGGCTGTCAAGCAATTTTCATTGTAATATCAAACACAAAACTATAGCCCCCTTGAAGATGTCTGCTATGTTTTTTTAAATTCCCTTCGTAGATTCCAAGGACTTAATAAGTGTATCATTTTCCCTGAACTACAGCGGTAAACTAGTGGAGTTTTTTTTATAATCTTTGAACTCAAATTGGTTAAAGACACACAAAGATTCTGTTGTCTGGTAATAGACACGTGACTATATAAAAAATATCCGTATGTGACGTATGGTAGTCCGGAGTAATAATAAATTTCACAAAGCTACAGCCAGATATGCACTTCGAATGAAAAACTATGTCTTGGGATTGTTACATTACAGATGTGTCTTAAAAGTGCTGAATGAGCAAGAAAAATCTAACGTGGCGAAAACAGAAGTTACTTGCTTCATTAAGATAACTGAACATGTCAGATGTCTCCGTCTGCTTGCAAGTTACATAAACTTGTCATTTATACTGTCTTCATTAGCCCAGTCGATGAAAAGGTATTTCGTAAACCCCATATAATTTCATTGTGTCACAGTAATTACTTTTTAAAAAATATGTTTTATGTCTTGCTACAAGCCTGGTTATTCAGTCCAGAAGCGCGATACCTTAAAGCCCATCCCATTCATTGTTTTCATGTTATGGTGAATAACATCGATTTCTAAAATCTAGTTATAACTAATGTCATCTAGGCTTTAACTTGTTAGGCCAAACCGTAAGCGACCAAAGAATCTTGTCTACCAATCTCCGGATAATTATAGTCTGGTTAATCACGTAACAGGAAAGCTTGGCCAGTCTCAAAGGTATACAGTAAAGCAGATCAGATCATACAGTCACGGGCTAAATGTACGCTTTATATATATTCCACAGCAAAACAAAATGGTTCTTATTGCTGTTTTCTACTGTGTGTATTTCTGCAAGCTGAATGACCACAAAGGCTTATACTACATTTACACAGAAGCGTACATTTAGCCCGTGACTGTATGATCTGATCTGCTTTACTGTATACCTTTGAGACTAATATTTTATTATTAATGCATGTTAGTCAATCTGTTTAGCGTGTCTTAAGCCGTGACATGTGGCCGTGTTTGGGATATTTTTTTATACGACTACATTTTCATGTGGACGTTTATTGTGGTTTGTCTGTCCACAATTTGTTTGTTGGCACTCTACATGTCACAATTATTATCCAATTCCGACGAAACCTGTAAATATAGGTTTATCTCCCATAAGATCTCAGTTCCTCTCGATATTGGCATGGTCCAGATCGTAACTTCATGGATTGTGGCCTCTGATTGTACAAACAAAGCACGTTTTGAGCTTTTTTAGACACACTAAGAGATCACAATTTTTATCTGACTATGATTAACCATGAAACATATGTTTGGAACCCAACGATCTCGGTAGTTGTTGATATTCGCGCATATCCGAAATAAGTTCCTGGATTATGACCCCTAATTGAACAAAAAAAAATGCGTTTTTAGCGCCTGGTTTGAATTTCGGGGAAATCGGACCGAAACTGCTGGACAAAATGGCCCTCCTTGAAAATAGTGCAAAATTATCGAGCAACTGCCGGTGATATAATTTGTTTTTTCTGTATTTATGTCCTTGTTGTTAAAAATATAACCAATATTTAATAATTAAACAGTATTAACACATATTCTATAATAGCACTCACTAATGGACTTACTGATTATCAATAACAGCACTCACTGACAAGGTTGTCACAGGTGAATATTATGTACAATACCACGTAAATGGCAACAGTTTAGCTTACGGACAATGTTAAGTACCATGACCACTTTTGCGCCCATTGTGTAGACACATAACTATTTAGCATTGTCCAATCTGAGGTCGTGGCACATAACACACTGTAACCAAACAAGTATACAGCCGTTGAAGATGTTTTTTTTAAAATTGAGAAACTCACGGAGAACCAGTAACCTTGACATTGATCGATCTTTGAACTTTGCAACTCGATTGTCACATGTCATATTTTAGCTAGAAGCGCAAGACTTGGTATTCACGACGACCGATGAATCTGATAGGCTCCTAAGCTGGGATTGTAACCCAATCGAACTTAATGGCGAAATATGCCGGGTATTATTTGAAGGGCTTGATAAAATGTACGCAGTTAAGGCGAGAACAAGCCTTCTATTGAAGATGGTACATGCTTTACACATTCTCGGTACTTCTTGCATTGAACAGGTTGTTCTCCAGTCAATATCTTTTCAATAGTTACTTCTTGAAGATCTTGATGTTTCTTCAGGGTCTCCAGAAACTTCCATATGTTGACATGATAACCACCAAGGGAAGCCTGAAATCCTGTGTCACCCTTCTATATTGTTCTTGGAAGCAGGTCCGTAGTTATTACCAATGTTGTGGTCCTGCTAGAGGTCAAATTTTTGGACGATTTTATTGAAACTTAAAATATATGTTTATATCCCAAAGATCTCAGTTCCTTTGGATATTCGCACATATAAGATTTTGCTGATGGCCGAGAGAGTTATTGTTTTATTATACGCCCACATTTTCATGTGGACGTATTATGTCGTCGCCCCTGTCCGTCCGGACGTCCGTCCGTCCACAATTTGTTTGTGGACTCTCTACAGGTCACAATTCTTATCCGATTTTGACGAAACTTGAAATATAGGTTTATCCCCAAAAGATCTCGGTTCCTTTCGATATTGGCATGTATCGGATCAAAACTTCATGGATTATGGCCCCTGATTGTACGAAAAATCACGTTTTTAGCTTGTGGACCCTATAGAGGTCACAATTTTGAACCGATTTTGATGAAACTTGACATGCATGTTTGTAACCCAAAGATCTTGGTTCCTTTCGATATTTGCGGCTATCGGAATGTAATTTCCTGAATTATGGCCCCTGATTGTCCGAAAAATCACCCTTTTTAGCTTGTGGTCCCTCTGGAGGTCACAATTATTATTCGATTTAAAAAACCGTTCGATTATATCACCGTTACACCCTAAGGAAAGTTGAGTTCGAATTTCGGGAAAATCGGACGAAAATTGCCATACAAAATGGCCGCCGTTAGTACGCGAATACTGTTAAAAAAGTGGACCCTGTGGAGGTCACAATTTTGATTCGATTGTGATGAAACTTGAAATTCAAGGTTATAACCCAAAGATCTTGCTTCTTTTCGATATTTGCGCATATCGGATCGTAACTTCCTGAATTATGGCCCCTGATTATACGCAAAATCGCCTTTTTTTTTAGCTTGGAGGTCACAATTATTATCCGATTTAAAAAAACGTTTGATTATATTACCGTTACACCGTAAGGAAGGTTGAGTTCGAATTTCGGGAAAATCAGACCAAAATTGCCATACAAAATGGCCACCGTTTGTACGTGAATACTGTTAAAAAATGGTATATCAAGGTTGTGGACCCTGTAAAGGTCACAATTTTAATTCGATTTTGATGAAACTTGAAATGCATGGTTATAACCCAAAGATCTTGGTTCCTTTCGGTATTTGCGCATATCGGATCGTAACTTCCTGAATTATTCAAATTTCGTGAAAATGGTACCAAAATTGCCGGACGAAATGGTCGCCGTTTGTACGCGAATAGTGTAAAGATATGGTATATCATGGTTGTTGACTCTGTACAGGTCACAATTCTTATCTGATTTTGACGAAAAGTCACATTTCTAGGTTGTGTACCGTCACACCATAATCATTGTCGACTTCGAATTTCATGAATGGAACTGACCAACAAAATGGCTGCTCCCAATACAGTATGAAATACAGGACTTAATGATGTAGGAAAAATCACTTTATGTATTGTTTGTTCTCTATCCATCTCTCGAAAATGTGGGCGTATCCTGCCTGGCAGTGCCAGCCTATCTTTTGTCTTGCGGGACAGTGTCGAATCATTCAGATCGAACTTGTGCCATTTGACGAAGACGTGTGCACGCCATCATTTTCCAGGTAGGTGCAATGAAGTGGGACGTGAAACCCAATTTCAAAACAGTTTTAACAATCATTTACACTGGACAAAGACAGTACACCTGACCCCAATCCACCAACACCCAAAAGACAGATGTGCTTCTCTATTTATCTGACCTTTCTGTGTCTGTGTGTGTAAATTGTTTCAATAGAATTTAGTAATTGAACTGGAAATACACTGGTCACAATTCTATGAAATACAATTAGTGTTTATTATTCAGCGACATTTCGACATGGCTTCCATAATCTTTATTAAGCTTAATAAACAGTAATCGACTTCTATCTATAGAACTATGTTATGTGTATGTTTTCGCTGACATCGTCTAGCCGATTGTTACTGATAGTGTTCCTGTATTATAAACATATAATGCCATTAAATCCTTTGTTCTTTCAGATGAGTTCTAAGTCGTATAAAAACCGACACAAAATTTAAATTTTTTTACAAAATGAAAAATAGAAGAAGGGTATTAAAGATTGGTGTAAACCTTGTGGGAATCTATTCAAAACTTTATAAATACCTAGTTCTTTGCAATACATATTACTCAGAGGACATCCTATCACACAATAAAATCCTTTAAAATATGCTATATACCATTAACAGCCACTTGAACATGTACGATTATGCTGTCAATCTTAACGGAAATTTATGCATTATGACTGTGACTCAATAAACCCTTTACAAAGGCAATGAAATAGGGTTTAGTACAGTAATTCTGTCAATTTCCTCCAGCAAAGGATCTGTGAGAATTTTATATAACTTATAATGCTAAGATGTCAGCACTGTTCTTCATCTGGCCTATCATGTTGTGCAAGACTTGTATGTGCTTTAGAAAATACGGGAAACGACCATCTTGCTTCACAATCCTTAAATGGATGGAACCGAGCTTTGCAAAATCCAGAAGGGTTCTCCCAGACGACCATTTTAAAATGAAGGTCACATATAACTACCATAGTCCCCCAAACGATTCAAAGAAACGAAATATTTAAATAAATGAAAACAGAAAAATTAATGTAAAACATATACTAATTGCAAAATTAAATAAATGTCAATAAGCTCTTTACAAGAACCTTCCCGCAGAGCACACTGAACTAATACCATGTAATATCGATGATACACCTAATTTAACGTGTTCGGTAAATGGTGCGGGTAAAAGTCGTTAAGTGTAACCAATGACTCCATGTTCCCGAAGCAACAACTGTGAGTATTGCAACAAGTCGGGATATTTAGAAGTTTATCGACAAATCTATGTTAGTGAGCGTAACAATGTGAATAATCTTCTTCGAAACACCAGAAAAATGTATTACAACAACGAGATATTATCGAAATCTAAAGATCCAAAAGCTTTGTACACAACTTTATCTACTTTATTGGGAAAATCTTCAGATGTCGTTCTTCCACAAATAAAGGATATTGACGATGTTGGTCTAGCTAATGAATTCAGTGAATTCTTTTCAAATAAGATTTTCAAAATTAGAAATGACATCAGTACCATTACAACTTCGAAAGGAACTGGGCAGGATAAATATTTCTCAGGTAGAAAACTGGATCATTTCAAACCGTTCTCAGAGGCCGAGATGCTAATTCTGTTGAAGGAATCTAAACCAACCTGGTGCTTGCTGGATCCTTTTCCTACAAAGATTTTACTGCAGTGTGCTGATACCCTTGTTCCTGTGATAACTAAAGTAATCAATTCTAGCCTTCAATCTGGTATTGTTCCTCACCCCTTTAAAGTTGCTGTCATAAAACCCTTGATAAAGAAGCCTTCACTTGATAAAAACATTTTCAAAAACTATCGACCAGTTTCAAATTTGCCATTCCTTTCGAAGGTACTTGAAAAAGCAGTTAAAAAGAGACTGTTGGAACATCTGATTGAAAACAATCTGCTACATAAATTCCAATCCGCTTATCGCCAATCACATGGAACAGAAACTGCGTTAAATCGAGTTTTAAACGATATAAATCTGATGGTGGATGAAGGCAATCTTGGATTGTTGGTTCTTTTGGACCTTTCAGCCGCGTTAGACACTATCGACCACCAAATTCTCCTAGACCGCCTCCAGACATCTTTTGGATTGGATGGTTGTGTGTTATCGTGGTTCGTCTCGTATCTTACAGGTCGCAGACAGTTTATTTCTGTTCGCAATTCTTATTCAACGGAGGTTCTGTTACCATGTGGTGTTCCCCAGGGAAGCGTACTTGGTCCAATTCTCTTCACATTGTACACGTCAGAGTTAGGGAGTCTGATCAACACACACAATGATGTAAACCACCACCTCTATGCCGATGACACACAACTGATGGAAAAGTTAGACCTGTTAGCTCAGCAGCGTGGTATTTCTAATATGGAATATTGTATTCAAGACATCAAAGCATGGATGACACAAAACATCCTGAAACTAAACGGTGACAAGACTGAAGCGATAGTAATCGGGCCACCGACTCGTGTGAACAAACTTAATTTTAACCATATAGTTGTCGAAGAATCCAAAATTACTCTCTCCCCGTCAGTCAGAAATTTAGGTGTCCTTATAGATTCCAACTTGAGTATGAACAGTCATATCAATGATCTTACCAGGAAATGTTACTTTCACCTTAAAAATATCAGTCGGATTAGAGATTATCTAACACCTGAAGCAACAAGTACGCTTGTCCGCTCCTTAATCTTATCCCGTTTAGACTATTGCAATAGCCTTCTAGGTGGTGTGTCAAAAGAGTCCATCAAGAGGTTACAAAAGATACAAAATACTGCCGCTCGGATAGTATCTCGTGCCCCACAAACATCTCATGTATCACCAATATTAAACTCTTTACACTGGCTACGAATACAGGAAAGGATTGATTTCAAAATTTTATCGCTAACCTATCAATGTGTCAATAACCTAGCGCCATCTTACTTAACTGAATTAATTCGAAGTTACAAGCCTTCCCGGAGTTTACGCTCATGTGACCAAATACAGTTGGTAACCCCAAGGTGGAAAATGAAAACATTTGGGGCAAGAGCTTTTAGTTTTCTTGCTCCATCAAAATGGAACGATCTCCCAGTTTTCATCAAAAGTTCGCCTTCTATCGAGTGTTTTAAATCCAGACTTAAAACATACCTGTTTCAACGCTATATTTAATTTAGAATTGTGTGTAAAAAGCGCATAGAGCATACTTTTAAGTGTGGAATTGACGCTATATAAATGTTCATATTAATATTATTATCTGGACGTTGCTAGATTACTTCAAAATCCCCGAACTCATAGCAACGTTATCTACAGACAAGTGAACAGTAGTGTCAAATAGCGACCTGCACAGAAACCTTGACATTGCAACCCGATTATCACAGGTTGACATTTTAGCTCGTAAGCGCGAGATTTGGTAATCGCGACGAAATAGGAAACTGATAGACCCACGCGCTAGGCTTGTGCCAAATCGAAATCAGAGCCGAAATAAGCAGGGTGTTACGTGAAGGCCTTGATAAGATGTACGTAGTTTAAGTGAGATCAAGCCTTCTATTGAAGATGATGACTCGCAGAAAATTGGTTAGGTTTGTAATGTTATAGGTAAAATGTATAAGGGTTGTAATGGCACAGATAACGGAAATGTATTAGGGTTGCAATGGTATAAGTAAAATGATTAAGGCTGCAGTGGCAAAAAAGAGTTGGTTAGATTGCAATGAAAAGGGGTTTGGGTTGCCACTAGTTATTAGATTTGTATTGCTTTCCCCCCTCTTCGGTTTAACAGATCAAAACAAGTCTCAAATTCATGCTTATCTCTTTCTTATTACAGTTTTACAATGTTCTTGCTTTCTTCCGTATTGACTCAACAAATCGAGGCATAACCCCAAAGCCATGTTTCTTATGTAGAAATATCTTTATAAGAATACATTGCCTGAGCTGTATATCTAATCTATCTGTGTTTTAATGTGCAGGTTTCTCGGCTATGTCGATTACGTTGTATCAATTAAGGTCATCTATATATGTGGTTGCTTTTATAGCAATTTCCGTCGGTGGAGGAACAAACAAGGATAATGCCAGTAATACTACTGTGTACCAATTCAGATGTTAATTTGATAAGCAGTTCCACGGATAACATGTAATTGGATTTCGCATTCAATACAACATTTCGTATTAAGGAGATCAATTTCTGTCACATCTACAGTCCGCTGAAAGGAGAGTGTCCATTCATTACCATTTAGTGTTGACAGGCTGGACTAAACTCCGCGATAAAATATCGATGTCCAATTGTCCGTGTGATTACGGTAGTCCTAATCTAATGCAACTACGCCAAAAAAAAAGGCATAACGAAGGAAAACAAACAACAATAAACGCGAGCTATTTAGAATTTAATAAGTTACAGCATGTAAACAGTTTCGGTTTGTGTTATCGGAAGAGCAATTAAATAAATATTTACTGTGCCGTAATTTTGCAACAAATTGCACGATTCCCACTTTGTGTCACGCAAGTCCTGTCTTTTTACTAACCAGAACGTTTGAAGATCATTCATGGATCGACTGAAGGTTGCAACTGTAAGCAGCACTCTTATGTCTGAAAGAATCGTAATCACAGTAAGGTTATACGCAGGTCACAATTCTGTGTAATAAAATTACTGTTTATTACTGGGCGACGTTCTACTAGGCGTTTCTAGTCCTGATATTGCGTGATAATCGATACAGCACCCAGTAATAAACAGCTATGATTTTTCATAGAATTGTGAACTGCGTATTTTAAGTTCGATTACAAAATGCTATTGAAACACTTCACGATAAGATTGGGTATCTGCCAGTTAACGGATGAGGGCTAGTATTCATAAATAGTTTAGCTTTATTCGTAACATTGTCTCCGAAATAACTAACACTGATAAAATAACCTAGAAACCTACCAAACAAAGTCAATTAAGCAGAGATCCCCCGCTCAATTGGGATTTCAAAGAATGCAGCACGCACCCACAATTGCCTATGACAATCAGAATGAAATTTGGTTATCAAATATGCGTTAAGACTCGTTATGAAAATAATCATAGTTTAATTTATACCAATTAAAACAGATTTCTACTTAAATATGCTTAATAAGCATTGATTTTTTAACATTTATATAAGAATTTGTTATAATAATGGTTTATTTCAAGCTTGGTCAAGAATCAAGATAGGTTGGACAAGTTTATTAAAAATACATGTCCATATTTAGTTGATATCGTTGCAAATGAAGTGCGTTGTTTTTAAAAGATTAGACCAAAGTATTAACAAAATGCTTAGATAGCATTGATTGACTGATCATTCGAATGTATGCACTGGAAGTAAAACTTTCTTGTTTCAAACAATCCCCAAAAAACAGATAACAGGGGGGTCAATTAATATCCAGTAAGCGAGAGAAGGGTGGGTGGGGGTAATGTCTTTTCGACACATATTAGGCCATATCGGGACTAGCATATGGTACAATAATTTCATTTCAATAACATGTGGTCGATTGGGTAGCCAACCTCACGCACAAACTTGGTATCGAAACGTGATTCAATGACAGACCTAATGGTCTACACCACTCTATCACACCCCCCACAATCTGACCCATCTCACCCAGTAGGTCATATAAATGCATGGAACAAATTGGCATTCGAACTTAGCCGTTTTTAATATTGAGGATATAATTGAAGCCCAGATAGCGTCAAAGGGCACGTCCAGTATTAATGAATTTTGATAGGGTTCTCGACCCTCAATTGAATTTCGTCAGATTCGTCCTTATGACCTGTTGAACATTTTTCTTTTTGCCAATTTAAATAATAAATAGTGTTGACAATTGAAATGACAGACGGTTATACTGTTGGAACCTATTCACAATAATTTTATAATAAAACTACAAAGACTCATCAATTCACAAGCTCTCTATGTTTAGGTGAATCAACAATCTTTTACTGTCCACGTACGAGGAGATTTGTCAGATCGAACAAAACCAACACAATAAAGAATGTTTAAAACTCAACTGAACTAGGCTTTTATTCAAGCTAGATCATTCAACCAATCTTGATTGCCTCGGTACGAACAAGATAAAAAGGACAGATTTAGATCAAACAGACAAAAGCCAACCAAGCCCTCTCTTCTATGGCTGGCATAAGCCAGTTTCTTAGGAAACAATTGTCTACAATATCACCTTAGGTGGAAGTGGACGTTAAACCCCATGAACGAACGAACGTTTAAACAGAAATGTAAAAAGGAGACAACGTATTCAGCACAGTGAACGCTTCCGATTCCATTCAATATATTTGTTGTTTGTTTCTTGCGATGTCTGTGTTTTGTCTTGTCGGTTTAGTGCTGTCCTCACGCGCTTATTATTAGGGGCAAAGCAGTGTCGATTTAGTGTAAACCGGGAAGATTTCGTTATCAACATTTTGTGTTCTGTGAAATCCGACAACATTTTCATGTCCCGATTTACTTCCTTATCACTTCAGCCAAAAAATCTCTTGTTAAACCGTACTCATAATATTCCGAATTACGACATCAATCAGCAGTCTCGTAACATGATTTCCATCGAATCAACCCTATAAAACCCGGCCTTCAATCGGTGGGTGTGAAGTAAGCAATACTAATCAATTATCGGTGCGATTCCCATGAGTGGGAAGCCCAAAACGATTTATCACCAATCAATTATCGGTGAGATTAAACTCGCTACCTTAGGTCTTTTTGTTGATTACTTTGATAATTAATATAATCTCTTGTAAGCCAGTTGTGTCAAATACTCAAAACAAATACTCTCAAGAATATCCACGAATTTTCTCATGAATTCACTGTCATGAAAATATTCCTAGCACCCATTGGAAATATTTGATGCGCATACCGATTGAACCTGAATAACCTAAGTTTGTTCATCCTCCGGATCTCTCCGAACCGTGTGACAACGACCTTGACACAGAACGACAGTTTACCAATGGACACGTGATAGCAAAGACACGTTCAATCAACTGAAGACGACGAAGAAGATAAATTAACGACAGACTTGACCTATTCCAAATGTCTACTCTATGTTATAATTAATGCAATAAAATTTTGAATGTATAGAAAGGTTTAATATTTTTAAACGGAATAACGTCCTGGTGATTCGAAACTACATTATAATATTATTTTCGGTTTTGAGAAAACTGGGTATACCGACATATTGTAACGAACATGTCTTTGACACACATGCCTTCTATTCACCCCAGTCATTAAATATTCGCTTATATGTGTTAATAATTTTACGCTGACGAAATGTTTATTGTTATTTGCAATTTTTACACCAAAGAATTTTAAAAACTGCAGACTGTTTCGTAGAGGGGATAACAAGTACGATCCCTTATCAGCTTCCGATATGTAGGCGTGAGGTAACTTTATCGTTAGATCTTCCGATAAGAATTGAGGATGTTACCAACATATAATCTGTGTGTTGATCTATTAAATGTCTCGTACAAACTTTAAAAAATGAGGAATAAAGAATATTGAGTGGGTGCCTTGACAACCGACAGGGAGGAGTTGAAAGTCGGAATCTTCAGGTTTCTTTTCTAATCAGCTTCGAAAAATATGAACACTATCACATTCACAATTTGTTTGTAAACTCTCTATGCGTTTTCTTATTGAATCTGTACACATTTTACGAAGACGTAAGGTAGTGAAGTAACTAGAGCCTTTGTCGCAAAGGCGATAAAACAATAACCAGCAAACATACTCATTATGTGACCGATACGATTTAGATAAAGGGATAATCGTTCTTGCCTTAATAGCTTCAAGATTTATAACACAAAATAAATTTATTGAAAATAACGTAATCTGAGCGAAGTTATGAATGTTTGAACTTTGACAAGAGTTAGTCTAAATAGTCTTGATTACCAAATACCATTGCAAAGTCTCGACTATCCATCTTAATGATAAATTATTAAAGGCGTGGATGTTCAAAAGCTTAGAATGTTGATTAGAAGTTTGCATAATAATTATCTAAATGACAGTTTATGAAAATTTGAAGCCAGAAAAAAGGGACAGCGAAAAGTTGTTTTGGTGAAATGTAAAATCTACTGTACTAACAGAAACGCAACCTTTTAAGCAGTGGACGCCCTCCCCTCCCACACACACGCCAAAATGGTTGAATGGGAAATGAGTATACATAACACATAGACAATGTAATCCAAATGTCAAATAACACACATACATAGAGGACGATAAGTACTAAAGTGTGAAACAATAATATATAACGACATTCCCGATTAAATTGAACTGAGCTTGCCATAGGATAACACCCTTGGTCGAAACCGTTGGCAAATGTATCCGGTATTACAATAAAGCCTTTAACTGGAAAATCAGGAAACGACAGTGGAATAGTAAAGGCTCCCAGCGCCCCCAGGCAATGACACGTTGGGTCATGTGTTCGGGCTAGTTAACTAAATATTGTTAAATGATTAATAACGAAGGAAAAAGAGCAAGCAATAAAATGAAGTATATTATTTCAGTACATGATATAACCTGCATACACTACAAATAAGTTATAAGGAGAATTTGCACCGCATCACGCCTGCGTCCGAATTTAATGATACTCCTGCTCTCCCGCCTCCACACTGCAACGTGTACATTAGCATATTTACATCAAATTTAAAAAAAAACAAACAAACAAATGTAGCATCAGGTTTCCTTGATCCACCTAACTTGTAAGTTCATCTTACGTTAAGTATCCTCTTAAAATGAACCATTGTTCCGACAGAAGCGATCAATGTATATATCAAGTGTCACTTCAGATGGTCACATAGCGTACACATCAACCGATCTATTCACTGTTCTAGTCACCGAAGCTCTATGACATTAATTCGAGCATTATTTCGTAAGAACTCGATTGCATGAGAAGTCAGAAGCTATAAAGTCGCCGGTAGAAGAGGAGACAGGATTGTTTCGATACTATGTAATCTACAGACAGTACTTTAACTGTAGGAAACCATCTAAAACAATATGGCCATTGCTAAATATAAATCGTGTATTCTGTCCCATCGATTACCAACATTAAAAGAAAACGACATTCATTTCACCACATGTCAAACTCCTCGGCTTTACTGCTGTCACAAACAAGATGAAGCGTAAAGCCAATCTGTAACCGTAAGCAGTGGAAAGTAAAGCCCATCAACTAGTTCTACATATTAAATGTATCTACGTTACAAGTCCATTAATATTTATAGCTAACATTAAATATGTTATTTTATCTTATCAACATCGACCACAGTTAATGGAGAATGCTCTTTGGAGATCAAATACCTGGTCATGATGTCCTGTCAGGTTCTTCCTGTAGTATATTTATTTAACTAAAAGGATAAATGAATGGACTTTCAAGTCACTGGGCGGGATTCGGGCAATAAATAAATCCCTCGCCAACACAAATGAAGCTTTTCATGTTAAATAAATATTTCCACAGAAAACACAAATGAACTCACCGTGAGTCAGGAGAGCGTACTGTTAGAATCCCAAGTTTGAATACATAGATAATATTTTTCTTTGTTCCTTAGGCTATTTACATAATAGTTCAGTTGGTGTTTATTAGATTGAGTCGAATCTACCTCCTGACAAGTCCGATTTCCACTGATTCTACTTTCAACGAGTCTACGTTCCATCAAGTCCACCTCCACCCAACTCTTCACCAAGATTATTATCTTCAATTTATTGTAATGTCATTGGATACTCCTATCATTCCGCCCGTCATCTACAATTTCTTATAATGACTCAAATGACCGCTTTATTATCCGACATCATTTAAATAATATATGCTGTGTTGTACATCAGCAAGAAATCAGGGTATTCTGATAATTTATCCCATATTGAAGAAGCTTCTGAACCGTGCATCTTTTTGTGTCAGTTTTCATATTCATTAAATACATACATAACAATTCCATTTCATTTATTTTTTGGCTTCCTTTGTTTTTCTTTCTTTCTTATTTTTTCCGCACTTATAACGTAACCTTTGGCGCAATATGGCCCGGTTGGAGCTGACGTGCCCTTAAACAACATTTCATTTCATTTATAACGTAACGTAAAAGTTAACCTGATCTAACAGAGTATTCATTCAGGAGGAATGTAGTCTGGAGACTCAGTGCGGGGAGGTGTCCATCAAATGGACACGAAACCAGACCCAATTTTTCTACAGTAAAATTTTGCGTAGAATACGATGCCGAGTGGTAATCAGTCCGCCCTTGGGGCGTCTTCGAGATATTCGGTGTCAAAGGTCAAATAAGTTCATTTGCACTGAAAGTGATTGTGCAGCCATTATTGTATGTTGAAAATATACTGAAAATAATCGAAAGTAATCACTTGCTAAATTTATCTTTGTTCTTCGTGACGCCGGAGATCAAAACATCAATTTTTCCGTTTTAACACTAGACAGATTTAAAGCAAAATATGTCAGCGTGAAATAAAAGAAACTAAAGCGGAACCTGTTTTAATTGATACTAGAAACATTTAAAGTTTATCTTTAACTTTAGAACGTCGAAAAAGATCTTGCTTAACAGAACCAAAACACTTCGAAACCTATTTTAAAAATACGTAAAAACTGTCAAATGAAATATCTCTCCGATTTAGTTTCACAACGAATGTTATACATAATGATTGCAGTTGTCTGTAAAAATTTGAATAGTTTCATGGCTGGCCTACAGTCTGCATGTGGCGTCACGAAACCTGCCAAACTTTTCCCCGGTAGCTTTTACCAATAAAGCATATGTATCCAGTGAGCTACATGTACAATGCATCCTTTAGATTTATCTGTGTTCATGTTCCAGCGAAGTTCATGAAAATTCATAAAAAAAATGTGCAAATTAATCACGTCGACAGATACGTGGTTTTCGGTCACAAATTAACATCGGTTTTCCCAGATGGTGATTCCCGGAAATCCACGCGGCCTGCAGACTGGAATTAAACCATGAAACTATTCAATTGTTTTTCGGACAACTAGTTTAATTCTGTATAACAATCGTTGTGAAACTAAATTGGGAAGATTTCGATTTGATAGTTTTTATGTAGTTTTAAAACAGGTTTCGAGGTGTTTTGGTTCTGTTATACAAGATCGTTTTTAACGTTCCGAAGTAAATGTACGGTGCTAAGACCATCTAAAAATAAGTTTAAATGTTCGTACTATAAATGGAAACAGATTGCAATACGCTTAACAACCGTATGTCGATACAGATAATTTGATTAGTCAATCAAGTTTGTTCTGCGGCTACTATATTTCTCTAAGTAAATCCATTTTGTAGTTACTCTATGTAAGTAAATTCGTTCTGTGGTTACTATATCTCAAAGTAAAATCGATTTGCAGTTACTACTGTAAGAAATTCATTATACGGTTGGTTACTATATATCTCAAAGTAAATTCGTTCTGAAGTAAATTTGTTCTGTGGTTACCATAAATCTCGTAAGTATACTGCTTTGTGGATACAATTGACCTTTTTAACATGCGGAAGGTTTAAATGAATACATCGAATGATGTAATTATATATAAAAAAAAAGAACTACACATCGGGTTGTAGTAGGAGATATCCTCCAATTGTATTTATAAATTGGATTATAGTCTCCAAATTAGGTAACTTTTTATCTTGTACATACTTATTAACGGTTCGGGTAATTGTTACCTAAAGGGAATTCTCATTATTTTACACATATTCCTGTTTCACATAAAATTGACGGTAATCTTGCAGTGCGCTTAACACAATGAAAAATGTTAGCGCCATGCATCCTAATTGGTTTGTTCTTGCTGTACTAAATTTAAGCCCGAGGTAAGTAATTTTGAATTTCATTCAATGACTGAATTCCGATTTTATAGATTAGTTTATGTCGGATGCCTTAAAAGCAGGAATTGTTCAAAATGCGAGTATATCCAAATGTATTATTCCGAATTAAAATACAGATGTGACGCCACCCTTTGATGTTGATGTATCATTTCAAATAATGGTACGGTTCAATACTAGTTAAAATTTACACGTGCGAGTGTCTGTGCTTTAAGTTGTTTAATGGTCTCGAACTTAAGAAATTGTACGGTTTCCGTCGTTTGATATCACACACTGTTGTACGTGTAAATTTCTCAATGCTCTCACAAGAGCTAAATAATCCGACCAATATCTTAGAAACGCCCTTTTATTGGAAATAATTACCGTATCAATTCGTTCATGGAAATGCAAAATTTAATGACGATCAAAGTGGAAACCCTAGGCAAGGGTGTTATATAGTGACGATGTGCATCAGAGATATTGCATCAAGCAACCAATGTTATTGCTAATATGAGCCATTGAAAGGGTAGGCCAAAACAATAAGGAATTCAAGAGTCTTTTAGCAAGCGTAAAATGCTAGTGCGTAGCGCGTATCCGTATGAATTTTGTGTGTGACGTCATCAGGATCAGAATGTGTATTTCTCATACGTAATACGGCAGGGCGTATCAAACAGCTTTCATACGGAGATGGTCCATATAACATTAGACGCTGTAATGTTGTATTATGGCGTTTTTATGAATCTATGTGTATCTTAGAACACGGAAGTGTAGTTTTGATGTGAATTTAATCATGATAAAAACTGGAATTTAATCATTATTTTTCATGTTTTTTTCTCGGAATTTTCACGCTTTTCCTGTCTGTCTGCACACTGGTTGATCTACGCGCTAGCTTTAGGTAGATGGACCATGCAAATCTTTAAATGTTGTGATTCTATGGTAAAGGGGTGTCAATGATAAATCAGTGAAACCAAAAATTGCTGTCAAAGTCAAAGATTTTTTTTTATAAGATACAACATTAATTTTCTTAATAGCTCAGCGACTGTCAAATGACTTCACGCACTACGAAAAGTTGTAGGCAAGGCACCTAACTATACTGATTGCGATCTTGGTAGACAACTGTCATCATGCTGTACAGAACTAAGCTCAGCTCAGTGACGCATACGTACGCGACGCAAGAATCTGCCAAAACTACTCTGACGCAATGTGTCACGTATACGATACGGATAGGGAAAATGCCACTTGCCATTTCGGAGCGACGTGTCGACGGCGATTCCTTATTATGTTATGGGCTGCATTCAAAGTAATCATCATGTTTCGAATATAAAATGATATCAATGAAACATGCAAGATCAATAGAAGGAGTTGGTGTGGCCAGATAATGTTCGCGGGCTTTTCCGGCACGGCTTCCCCTTGTCTTGTCAGTGTGATGACGGAAGGTCTATCTAGTCGTTCAAAAATATTGATGTACACATTGGCATGCACGGAAAAGAATCCTTGACAGTTACAGTAAGAAATCAGAGTAGGTCGTTGCGTTTCATAGCACACTGCAAAGCGTATGTCGTTTTTCATAAGCCTGGTCGGCGAGGAACAGTAGGACATTAACCGTTAAAGCTCAGGGGAAAAAGCAACTGCTTTTTATAAAATTCCAGACTATTACAGATCCTGTTTCTGCCATATATAATCTCTTAATCAAATATTTTTACCTGGTTGTCTAGTATACGCAAAAAAGCTTCGGGCGTCTAAAGCTATATTATATAAACACATGATTTTTTTTATTAACCGTATTGTTGGTTAATGCATGTAATGTTGAGGATGCTCTGTTTAACTAATTACCATTTGGGACCGCAGTGTCCCAGTGAATACGGTTACAAATTTATACTATATTCTATCATATAAAATGCTTACATTTATTTAGATGCATTGAACCCACTGACACCCCCACCACCATTTTATTCATGGTATATAGGCTTCTGACCTCTTCATACACACGTATTTTTATTTAATTCAGTGGCGGCGCCAGCCGTCGGTAGTTGGAGGAGCAAAGTCCAAGGTTAAGGGGCAAAGCTTCTACTAGGGGTGCCCCACCCCCCTTGGCGCCGCCACTGTTATAATTACAGACTTAATAAGCCCGGCATTATTGGCAAATATGACCGGTGTTCAATCTGGTTGTTACGTAAAAAGTAATTCGCATTCAACTTACTTAACCTAAGCGATAAACGCCTTTCATTAGTTCAGTCCATGTACATACACACACATATCCAGAGAGATCACATAGAGCCCAATGTAAGCCCTATACATAATAATTAGTCTCCTTCGAGGTATACATACTTATGCCAAGGATGCAGCGAGGCC
Organism: Patella caerulea; assembly: GCA_036850965.1. Taxonomy (NCBI): domain Eukaryota; kingdom Metazoa; phylum Mollusca; class Gastropoda; family Patellidae; genus Patella; species Patella caerulea. Next base: position 24,294,851 of record JAZGQO010000014.1, on the reverse strand, counting down.
TAGATGCCGACCTAGAAGCCAATCTAAATGCAGCAACCCACAACGTTACAACGTGCCATCCCCGAAAGTGGAAACCTTGTCGGCTTGGTTCTGTCGTTGTTGGGGTTAGTCCTTTCAGTTGCATGTAATTGATCGCCGTCCATTTCTCGCGCTTTCAATGGGTAGGTTCACATGATGGGCAGGTACCAAAACAATACAAATAGTCTATGATTCATTCAATCAAGGTACTTGGTGTTGGCAAACGTTTGTTTAAACACAATTGATCTATCTGGCATGTTTAGGCTTAGAACTGTTCAGACGACACATAAACATGATGGTTTGCAGTGAATAGAAAACGGTTTAAATACCGGTAGCTAAAGTTGAGTTAGACCGATTTCAATATTTTTGGGGCCACAAAGGATTTTCATAAACATAAACTATATCTTTCACTTTGGGGCTTTAACTATGGCTTCGTTCGGGCAGGGAAAGATTATTGGACTTGTGGGTAAATAGTCCTAAATATTCCTTATCAAGATACAGTCCTTATCAGGATACCCTATCTCCATATTGGAAACTGCCTTTGTTGACACATAAATATTTACCATTTATGTCACTTAAGTTGGAAACTACTTGTAGGCGGTGACTAAATAATGTAAAAATATTCTACGAAAAAAATGTACATCCCTCTTGATTTAGTGAACGACTTAGTGCACTGATAACATTGAAGTATGATTTCTGAAACGGAAACTTCGAGATGCATATCAGCAGTGGAACAAGGTACACCAGTTTCATCCGTCTCTATGGATTATCTGTTCTGGATAGTGTGAGCTTATCTGTTCTGTCTACGTATTCAAATTGACATCTTAAGAAAAATGACTTACCTTCATCTAAAAGAAACATTATGGAAAATACCGACATAAGATAACCTAACATTTTAAGTCGCATCTACCCGCCAATTATTGTCTGGTGATTTTCATATTGAACACCACAGATAGATAATGTCATGTCTGTTTACAAAAGAGGATGAACTACGCACACAGTGAAGCTTCTTACAGACAGTTTTGACAAATACCTGAATATCTGAGATGACAGTTGCGACAGTTCATTAAAAACAATAGCTGGAAGTCAAACGAAAACACACAGTCTATCTATAGTTACGTTGTTAGTATAGAATTCGATGGGCAGTAAATATGAGACACTCTTTAATAAACAATCACATTTTAATAATATAGCTTTAGACACCCGCGGCTTAGTTTAGTATAATAGACAAAATTGACAAATAGGGTAAACTATCTAATTATGAAATGTTATATGGCTACAAAAACACACGCGGTTTCCATGCAAGATACGTCCACATTCTGCAACACATGGGTAGAGAACAAGCTTAAAAAGGGATTCGTTTTCGTACAACCAGGGGCCATAATGCCTAAAGTTAGGGTCCGATATGCTCGATTTATCGAAAGGAACCACAATGTGTGTGATATATAAAATATTCTTCAAATTTAATCATATCGGATAAAAAATGTGACCTTGTTATTACACATTTTTACGTTATTTGCGTATAAGTAGCGGTCATTTTGTGGGGAAGTTCCCGTCAGATTTTCACGAAATTCGAACAGGATCGTCATTAGGCTGTCACGGTTATATAATTAAACGGTTTTGAAAATCGGATACAATTTAGCACTATTTGCGGACACGAAGCGGCCATCGTGTAAGGCAGTTTCGGCCCGATTTTCACGAAATTGGTAATTAAGGTGTAACCGATATTTTCCCACAATCAGGGGCCATAATCAATGAAGTTTCGGATAACAACTATTTTGTCCTGTAGTGTTACAGATGAAACATAGATTTATTGTGGACGGACAGGTCGACGAGAAATTAACTTTCACACGTAAATGTTGGCATAGAATGTTGGCAACACTCTTCATGACTATAAAATTCCGCCAAATCGCGATAAATATAATATACATATAATTAATTTCTCTGTATATTATTCAGCAATAATAGTAATTAATTTGTGAAATCGCATTCCTTTGTGTATAAATAAAACTCCATTAGTCGCCTAGATATCCGAGAATCCGTTCAATAATACTGTTAGTGTTTAACTTCCCATTAGGGATCGCCCATCAATCCAATAAAATCATGCAATTTAATACTGGTTTGAGAGTGCTTGTTTTGGTATAAATGATGAATAACAATTATTTTGGGGGGGATCTTTCAAGACAATAAAAATCAATTATGCATCTGTATTTATTAAATACAACTTTGTAATGTTATATCGAAAACCGGAGTCTGCCTAAAACATTTTGTCTCCAATGACAGATTAATTGTGTAATAAATTCATAAAATGTAACGTGAAAAAATCATTTATTTTCCATTAAGGTTGGTGTGATTGTCTGTCTTAATTGAATTCAACACAATACAAAACTCATGCAATCAGGAGTGACAAAAAGGATATTAAACAGTTATTATTCAATCTGATTCAGTTATTATTGGTATGCCAGAAGAAAACATAAATCTGGCCATGATGGCTCAGTGCGTATGGTGTTGTTTCAATAACCAGAATTTCTTTAACTGAGAAGGTTTATCCGGATTTACCAGTGTGGTTTCCCCCGACAGAGGGGCAAGCAATAAAATGGACGTCTATTAGTTCGTATGGGACGTAAACCAAGATCCGCCCTTGTACATGGTGGCTAGTACGTAAAAGAACCCTTTCCAGTAGGCGGACAACCACATCTAAAAACGTGATTGCATCCAAATGGCTTCCTTCAAGTATAAGCTGTAACAATCTACTGGCAATGTTCAGATCTTATTATATATTGAGGTCAGTCCAGAAAGTTACCGGCGTACCTGCACGTACCAGATCGTAGGCTAAATAGGGACAATTCTTTCGCAACGCATCGCACGGCAGTGGGAGCTTAGCATTAAGGATGGAATGTTGAATTTTAGAGGTTTATGGGTGTTTAACTTGAATTACGATTTCATTCAAATGCATTTAATCCACGTAGTGTTGTTGATCGGGCTATATAAATATGCCGAATGAATTGCACAATAACCATTCAGATCCCGCAAGAAGATGTCATTATTAGATATCGTGGACAGTTGTAGTTCTTTCATCAACTGATGAACTCCAAGGGTTACGTCCGTTTTACGTAATGCAAACTAGTCGTACCGGTGCTGTAAATATGACCTTGTGTTCTGAAGACAGACCTGATCACACTTCTCGTACCATTCATGTATATTTATACTGCTAGCTTAAACCGATGGTGACATCTCAGAAAATGGTCTCAAAGTAACTTAAGTCCAGCGGTTAGCAGGATTTGAATAAAATACTTCCGTTTATTGCCTTGGCGTGCTTGATGTACATATCTGGCAATAAACCAATCAATTGACAAGAGATGCAGTATCACACTTGTGATTGGATGTGACAGAAGCTTTTACCTCATTAAGATTGGTGGATTAATTTCCAATCTAATATATCTTCCAGTAGCTATATATAAACATCATACGTATATTCAAATTAGTAATCCCATGAAAGGAAACGCCAGTCTCGTCATTTTTGAGTTATTATAAGAGTTAAAGTGGGTTATCAATAATCGACTGGTTATGAACATTGGTCCATTGACACACTTTACGACCCTGCCATTCGCTAGTGTATGTAATAACTAAATTATTGCTCATGTGATTGTTGTATTTCAAGAAAAATTGTTTTAGCAAAGTATTTCTGGACGGACATCTTGTATTTCTTTTCTTTCCAATATGATATCAATCTGTTTTTGACCCAGCTCAAGCTTTTATCATAATTACGTCAGCCAAATCTAAACTTGTCGATGTTATTGCGTTATTGGCAATCACATCCTTGACGGGCAATAAATTTGTCAAATATATTTCCAAAACAAATTGATAAAGACCATCTTGACCCGAATGCTAACTACTGCTACAGATTTGATAATACGGTACAGTGAGATTATAAAGAGGCGTATCAGTCAGGAGCAATAACTTTACAACTACTTCCGTGAAAATGCTAAAACAATAGAATAATGAGTACATCATTCGAATGCATACAAAACGCCAGCAAAGATTGCTACGTCCGATGTTTGACATCATCTCTGTACGTCATACTTTGTTTTGAACTAGGATGATTTCCAATATAATGTGGGGGATGACCGAATGGTTAGCGTGCGTGCGATGTATCATACGACCCGTCATTGAGTCAACTGGCGTGGTTTCGAATCCCCAGTTGTACGTGGCAAGGAGTAGGGTCGCCTTTCCAACCTCGTGGGTTTTCTCCGGGTACCTCGGTTTCCTCCCACTGCTCAAGACTCCTACGAGCAAGCGCATTATTGAAATAAAATTAAACCGTATGTTAGTCCCGAAATGACCTAGTTTGTGTCGAGCGGATGTTAAACCCCATTCTCTCTCTCCAATATAATCTTTTACTCGCGAAAATCGCGTTATACGACAACCAAATCGTTTGTATATCAAGGCCACGAGGGTGTCCTTTTATATGTTTTTATATTAAGCAGGATACAGTTTACAAGCGTAAGTCTACACAAAACTCAAAGATGTAACGGCGTTCACCTCATCCCACCTCTTGCTCTTAACGAGAGCAGCTTCTGTTACATGGTGTGTCTAAGATGAATTTAAGCGCTTCTACCTTACCAGATAAGTGCATGAACACGAACTGCGAAGGTTTTTCAAAGATGACAAACCACTTCTTAGATAGATTCAAGTTGTCAATTTTATTTTTGCCTGCTTGAGCTGTTGAGTCATAGTGACGCGAAGCCGCGCCGAAACAATACTTTTTGTCATCGCGTCGCCATGAGTCTGCAACCAGAAGGCGGCGATAGGAAGGAGCGTTTTAAATTTATGATTCGAAAATATTGAAATGAAACAGTGTTCTTCTCCGCGCCAAAAAAAACCCTTCTTTCATTGTGTGCGTAGAAATGAGTTCACGCCACGGCTAACAAAGTTTCGGTTGGAAAACGATATTGGCAGATTCTGAAACAGTTTCATTGATTTAAAATAACATTTGTTTTAAATGCAAACACTGTCGTATCATGTACCCCTGATCTTATCATTTCATGAATAGTGAATGTAATCTATATCGTTGTAATCACTGTATTCCAGATATCTTAAAGTTGCATATTTTGCGCAGGCTACATACCAAACTTCTCATCATTTTATTAAGCTAACCAATTGTTGTCTGGTGGGCTAGCTATTTATCGCAAAGTAAAACTTCCTTGATTTAGATGATTTATACTTAAGCGCAATTAGATTATAACCAAGAGTTCGGATAGACAACCCCAATTATTTACTTTAAATGGAAAATAAATCTAGGATTGAGACAACACAAAGGCACACTCCAAACACATGTTGCTAAAACAGTCAATAATTATTTTTATATACATATATATATATATAAAGCGACCGATGTCAAAGTATACAACAATAAAGCGGACGTCTGGTCTTGACCCATGGTTCTGATCCTGTCCCACTGACTAGGGGACACTAGACTGGGGAATCCTAATGCAAGGCCATTTGAAAATCTGTGTCAAGCGGTCTTACTCCACACAAATCAGTATCTCCAGGAACAAGTGATCTTACAATACAAACAGATTTAATAAAAATATTGTTGTCAGTTTAAAAATATAAAATTTAAAAAAAAGAGATCTGTTGAGATAGCAGTACAAATGAAACGAACTTGGAAAACATTTAGAGGTGTTGCTATTGAGACGTAGACATGATTGAATAGTTTCCGTGACTCAATAATATCTCAATCAGTCTGGTATGTACAATTCTGTCTTGAAATGAACAATTCTTTTTCTATATGTTGGTCACCCTCTAAAGCCACTTATTGGATTTACGAGCAGAGAGGTTTAAAAAGAGCAAATTTGACAGAGCGGAATCTGCATGTGATGTATCGTTCCTAGGAAGCTATATATCTGTATAGCAGGTTCAACTTAATTGAAATTTTGCTGTTCCAGTAACAATAGATCACCGTCTTCTTTTCTATTTATTTTAAAGACAGTATATTGGATGGAAAGGCGGTTTTAGATTACAAATAAAACAAATCGAAAGAATTTGTTTCTTAAATAATTGAAATGTCAAGGGCAGATAATGCCATATGGAATTCCGTTAAACGCGGGCAGACCACCATTAATTTCCCTATTGACTTCAATGTTAATTCTGGACTCTTTGCCGACCCCCAACTTTTCGTTGGTCTCAATGTTTTTCACTACAGAGAGAGGAACAAATGGTCATGTATTTGCACGAAAATTTGTATGAGATTGACCACCAAAATATTGAGATACACAAACTTGAAGAAGCGTACTAAAAACATGTAACTAGTTGCCGTAGCCAACCTGGTAACGCCGTTATCCTTCCGCCTCCAAATCAGACAGAGAGAGTACTGCTATAAATTGACGAACTAGGGTACCGAGATGATGAAATTTAATGGCGATCTGTCTCCAAACGGACTCCAACTACCCATCGTCTCCCCGGAGACATGGATGTTAAATCCATGACAGCAATATTTAGTTGGGGCATTTATTTGATTCTAGATAATATTTATTCACAGAAGCTGGCTTGAAGAACAAGCAAAAGGCTATAGATCCCTCATATCGAGTTTTTGCCAGTCCTGGTCATGTCTGCTTTTACTCCCTGGTCATCCTTTCGCCTCAAATCCATGAATATTTACCAAATCCTGGAAGATAACATGCATTCAAACACTCTTCTTCGATTCTAGAAAAATCAGACAACAAACCGGTTATTGCTATAAAAGAGTGTCATAAGACGCAAAATGGAAAGCCGTTACTTTTGTTATTAATTTACATTTTAAAATAAACAACCAAGCTAACATTATGGATTATCTGGAATTTTCCAAACCTCAGCAATTCTGAACGTTTTTAATCTCCAATTCTTAGATACATTAGTAACCAATTACCGTTGGATTGCAGTAAATGGCGTCAGAGAGGGGTATTATTAAAGAACATTCCAAGCACTAAAGCTAAAAACGTCTTGAATATTCAAAATAATATGCATATTTGACATTTGGTATGATTAAAGGCTGATTGATAACAAATTATTCGATGTATTTGAAAAAGTACAGGTGGGTTTATGCTAACTCATGTGGACAAAAATTAATTCAATTTGGCAAAAATAGGTAACATATCGATTTATCGACAGATTGATTACACATTCAGTTGAGCCTAAATGTCATCAGATGAAACCCTGCCTCCACCAAAGTCCAAATGATGGCTGAAAAGTTCTAAGCCTCTCTGTGCAATGTACAAAGTCGATGATTTCCGTTTATTTCTCTACATTGCCACCTTCCATTGCTTTATGAACAGGAGCATTTTCTTGGTGGAACAGGACGCCTTTAGTGGGTACCCTCTTCGCTTATCTACGATAGCTTCACCTAACAGTCTCAGTAGGGCAGCATAAATATAATGTCTTACCTTGAAAGTCAATCAGCAGATCACTCTTCGAATCCCAAATTGATCTGGCAACTCTGGATGCTTCCATTGTTTAGATTGAATTTTGGATTCGGATTGAATTTTGGATTCGGATTGAAAGTGATGAAAAAAGGGGGGGGGGGCATCCTCTAAAGCGGAGACCATGTCGGCATGTATCGCCAAGGCTCGCTCTTACTCTATGCTACGCTTAAATTCCACAACCCTCTTCTTTACTGTGGAAATGGAAGGGATGTCGGCATGAATCTGCGTTGAGTTTGTCCTTCCACTTGCAGGTACTTGATGATAACTGTTCCATAGCTAGTTTTGTCCTTTTCAATGGGTAGGTTCACATACATGCTTGTCAGGTATCAAGTCAAGCAAACGGTTAATGTTTTCTTAAATGGTTGCTGATGATAGCCGCCTCTCTCAATGAATTTCATAACTCAGTTTCAGGTACTTCACAATTCCCCTATAGCCAGTTTTATCCATTACAATGTGGGGTAGACAAGCGGTCCATATAATTGTTGGCAGTGAAAATTTGTTTCAACCCAATTCGTCAATCTTATTCAGGCTTAGAACGGCCTGCGTAGGCTTGATCATTGATATTTCAACCCTTCTCATTGCAACTAATTCTTATGTTATGCATGAAGAAAAGCCGTATAATAATTTGAGGATCGACGAAAATGTTAGTTGAATTCATATCAGTCAAGGTTTGTTTTCCGATTCCACAATTATATGCTGTAGCTTTATGTTATGTCAATATTTGTTGAATAAATAGTGCAAAGAGAAATAAATATGAATACGATATAGCGGGAAATAACTATTTGTACAACATCTATTGTTGATTTTCATTTAATGTTCGTAAATATGAACTCTCAATTACAAAACTACATGAATAATTAAATACAAAAAAGTTAAGTCCGTAAACAGTCTCCATACTTAGCTACTGATTACGGTGTACAAATGCCAGGCCACGAACAGTGTCCACATCCGGCTAGCTATTCAACTACCAGTTACCTACCAACTGCACTTCATATTTATTATTAGGGTTTGATTTTAATTTTGGTTTAGAAACGTTGGACTGATGTTGTCAAGTTGAGTTGACTTAGCATTAAGTTCATGTAGACTTAATATCGCATCAGTTCAGAGTAATTCAACCGATCTCTAACATCTGCATCAAAGTGGGTTACTTTTATTGTCTAGTCTGTTTTTATCTCCGTATATCCAATATCATTTAATAGACATATCGGTCCCATAGGAAAAGTGTATAAATACAAGTACGTACATCAAAGTAAAGGATGTTCAGATTTTATTGTCTTGTTTTTATAACAATTTATGTTGTATGCTTGTTCAAACTTAAAACGAAAATGGCATATTATTCTTGCTGTGAATTCATCTCTTTAAGGGTCGTTACGAAGCTGTATTATCGTGGACCTTAAAAAGAGAATTTCATATTTTCTTACAAAGTCTAAACATATTTACTTTTATGTCTTTTGCTCGATAGGTTGTCAACTCACTATTATACGACCATAGGTATCATTCTCACACTTAAAAATAATTCACATCGGAAGTAATAACACAACTTCCTCCCATGATTTTCTATCCTCCTAGTGAAGAGCTATCTTCAAATGTTTGAATTTGAAGTTGAAAAAGGTATTTTTGCCAATTTCTTAACTGGCAATACTGAATTATAGGACTATTCTTTAACAGGGTACACTGTTTATAGCTCCCAACTATTTTAAGGCTTGCTTTTAATATATTTTTAAAATATAACTTAAAAATGTGAAATTATCGCTTTAAAGGTCGTATGGCTCTATTTTAGGTACCTTGAAATAGACAAAAATGGTTCTAAATGCATACAATAATGTAATATGAATGTATATAAAGTGATTTATAATTAATTTTTGAAAGAGAATATTGTAATTAATACTCAATTATGTTCGTTGAAATAGGATACCAAAATTTGTATTTTGTCGTTTGTGAATCAGCCTTTACTAATTACGTCCACGTTGTTTTGTAGGATATAATTTTATTTGTTCAGTACAATATGGTAGCCGAAACAATAGGGTACACGACTCGTGTACACATTGTAAAATGTTAATTGTATCCTTAAGTATTGAATATTAGGATACTATAGTTCACGGCAAAGTAACAACATCAATATTGATTGAAATTGGTCCAATATTGAATTTTAATACTATGGGAAATTGACTTCGCTCGTGGTAGCGGACAGTTACAATTTCAATCTTGTAATATGTTATTGTCTCTGATGCAAGTAAAGTTAATATTTTCCATACCAGTCGTCTGTTTAAACTAACATTATTATATACAGTAATGATACTATTTAATATACAGTAATGATACTATTAATAGACTAGATATTAAGGAATGTAACAGCATTTATATTAAATGATAATATTTGGTAAACAGTAATGATAATAGATCAGACAGATCAAAGATTTTAATTGATATTTATGATAAAAATATTGTATGGCATCATAACGCCGACTAGAATACAAATTATACAAAAAAAACACAGCTTTAGGGATATTTTATATCACACAGACAACGTAAAATGCTTATACAACATTATCTGGTAACCAAATACATACATCGTTTTTATCAGTTAACAGGCAGAATAATATAACGTCTTGAGTAAATGGACGCAATTAAATGACTCGGGCGTTGAGAAATGTGGCGGTTCTCGCAAAGGTTATTCCAATTCGGGAATTTCTTAAGTCACTATTATACACTAACCACCAACTAGTCGTTTGGTCAAATTTTGAGAGTGGCATAGGACAACATAATATGTTCTAGAAAATGTAATCAGCCCTTGAGACTAAAATACTTACTCCGTAGGATATTCAGGTGTTTTTGTTGTTGGGGGGGGGGGGGTCTGAACGTAACGGTATAGTCTCTGGGTCAAACATTCAGAATGAAGGGTGACAACAGATATTCTATAAAAGAAAAGTCTATTGAAACTAATAATGTTGCTCATTATACAGTGTAATATCTCGTCGTCATCAAAATTGTCGCTTTAAAGATACTGTAGTTGGACGGAATAATAGACTGATTTAATATGATGAGGCTGTCTATCTGTCTGTCAAAGTAAACCGTATAATGTCAGTATATGACGGCCATGAAAGAGTAGTTCCGGACCGGAAACACGCGCCCGTTAGTGCTCGTAGTCTGATGCGTATACCTTTGTCTTCTTTCACTTTGAGATGTGCAGAAGGCAGACACATATATTATTAAAAATGGGCGATAAATGGCATTGGGTACATCGCGCTTTTGATCATAAGGTCTGTCATTGGTCTGGTTTAAATCCCAATCTTGTACACGACAAGTAGTAGTGCTGTCTGTCTAATCTTGGATTTCTCGGTGTCCTCCGGTTTCCCGCCCAGAAATATGCGTGCAAGCCAATTATTGCAAACAAGTGTACCGTGTGTTGGTGCCGAATAGACCTACTTGTTTTTGAGTTTACCTTACGGGGGTTAACTAAATATTTTCCATAATATTGGAAATTAAAAACCAATTACATATCAAGATAAGTCCTTTCAATCAATATTTGCTGTTATCTTGCCGTGAAAACATCGGATTATAAAATCCAAAATTGAAAATACATTGAACATTTTACAATCAGTAAACGGACGTGTATTCTATAGTTTTACATACAAGGTTATCGTATGGCAGACGATAAGTACCCCAAGACTTCTGACTAAAATAATATGGTGAGGAGGGTCTTATCAACAAAGTTATTAGTAACAGCGACTAAGTGATTTAACGTCCATAACAACTCGGCATTCCAGTTCGATGTTTTAACCTTCATTACTAGGCTAGTATCTAATTATAAGTCCGGTATTTTAACGTCCATAACAAAGCTAGCATTACAATACGTCCTTAAACGTCCAGCTTTAGCATTGCAGTCCTCGCTTTAACGTCCATAACAATTCTAACATTTCATCCCGATACGTTAACGTATATATAGTGCCCAGTCCGATGCAACTCTAGTATTTCAGTTCAGTGCTTTTAAGTACAGCACAACTCTTTCATTTTCAGACACGATGGTTAGCTAATGACAACAGCCTTTGAAGATAAAAGCAAACAGAAACCTTTCTAAGTAACATGTTCTGTATCAGATTCTTCAATATTGTTATAATACAGATCATTGTTGACGAATCCTGATTCCCAGAATGGTAATTTAAAAGAAAGGGAAGTTTGCAAATTACTGTTAATAAAATAAATACACAAAATTTATTAGTTTAACGACGTGTCTTGCCATTGAGACAAAGGTGTATATGTTTTAAATTTAAACGACATTTATAAGGTTTTCGTCATTATTTCCGAATTGAAGTCCATTCCCCAAGGGCGATTTGTCTACGTGCCTCTGGTAGCCGGAATTGATTAGTGATAGGTGACTGATTAAATCTGCCGATAATAACGTTTGAAAGTTGATATATAAAGGATAAGAAGAAGCTTAATAAAGCGGAAAGTACTCGAAAAAAAACCTAACTTTCTTTGCTAAAACATCTTTATTTCTAATATCTACTTCCTTGGAGAGTAACTTTTAACTACATGTATAACATTATTTATTGTGCTGGAGAGTCTAACATCACTTCGGCTATAATTTATTGTTAGGCTAATGTTCATGTTATCCGAACTCTCAAGGTGCTCTATATGTAGACAAATAAATATTGCAACTTCAAAGCACCGGACACGAACTTTTCATTTCCTAAGTAAATACTGACTTAAAATGCTGTTGTTCTCGGTTCTACTCTTTTTTTTTGGTGAATGGTAGTGTGAAACATTAGACTGTGCGTTTATTTGGCTCGGGAGTAATAATTATTCTTAAATTGCCAAACCTATTTATGTGTGGCAGATTGTTACTTGTACATTGGAAAATAATACCATAAAAAATGGAAAAGCAATATCTCATTTGAATACGAAAACTACTCTTTTTTCGGTACAATAAAGTCTGACGACCAGAAGGCACGTACGCGTGCAGTCTTTGTATATAAATTACCGATGTTTTCCGAGGTGCAATAAAAATAAGAGAATTTAATTCCCATGAATTTAAATTTTCTACTTCAGTTAAAAATACGAGCTGACTTATCCCCGAAGATATAAATTATTTGACACTATCAATAGAAAAAATAAAAGATGTCGTAAATTAAATTATACGGTTCGTTGCAGGAAGGCTATCGTAGAGAAAATACACGAGATGGACATGTTTCCATACTCTGGGCCAGGTACACACACGTGATCAAAATCATTGCTTGCACCGACGTCCATATTAATCCAGTTAGCCCAACAACCGGTGTTATGGTTATTTTACTTTCAACGTAATATTTGTTTTTGTGTTAGCTTTCATTGATTATTAACTTTGTATGCAAATTTTTATTAGGTTAATTTAAAGTTAAAATTTTATTTAAGTTAATTTAAAATTTTATTAAGTTAATTTAAAGTTAAAATTTTATTAAGTTAATTTAAAGTTAAATCTACTATGTTAACAAACGCAGCTTACACCAAATTTTATGGTGATGTGTTAGGTGACGTCTATATATCAGTAAAATGTGGGCGTGTAATACAAAGAAATCCCTAAAATAGTTTATACCAATAATACTTCAATAAACAAGTATTGTTTTCTCAATACATATCAGCCATACAATACAGTTTTTGTAATACAATCTCTTTCCATTGCACTCGCTACATGACAGGTTTATTACAAAACTGCATTATTCTCTTTGTATCTAAATAGTTATTTGTTACTTTTTATTCCCATAAATTCTACTATCCATCAAATAAAAATCAGATTCAACATGGATGGCTACCGTCTACTTGAAATTTAATACGTGAAACGTTTGATGTTTTACTATGCAAAGTAACTTATAACTTCCAGGAAAGGTCAATTCTTTTTGTTAGTTTTGCCATCAAATTTAAATCCATTACAATGCATCTCATTTCAGAAAGCATTTCACTCTTTATGGTGCAAAACTGCTAAAAACAAATAATTTTATTTTACATTGCCTTAAAACTACAATTCAGTATGCCAACAGGTTCATAATCATTTACTTTATTTAAAAGTGAGAAATTAAAGTGATTTGAAATACATGTATAGTAAAGATGGTGGCTTGAAATCAATTGAAATGCGAACTTCAAGAAGCAATAACTTATGAAAATCTAGTCACGCTCGCCCACACAGCAGTCGTGTCTCCATGTGGGGACTAAGGTACACATACAGAAGGCACTCAGTGATACTACTATACGCAATACGCAGGCAACGCAATTATGACCAAAGGACCGAAACCAAAAGGGGGAGACAGACTTCGAACGACTCTTCAAATTGGTTATTCTGGTACACAAAATACAACAGGTTCAGTGTTGATAAACTTTACTATTCCTACATCAAAATAAACCATTCAGTGTTGTAATACAGCGTTGACACAGCGATTGACTGAAAAGACATGTATACTTTGTATAAATAGCATGCATACAAAATGTAGCTTCTTAGACATGACAAACCTAATCCAAATTGAAGGAGATTCCAGTGTACAGACTAACTTGCTATTCCTATATGCAAAACATAGGCCTACATAATTGACAACAATAAATGACTAATGGGATCGCTAATCAGACATGTACAATACCTGGAATCAAGTGCGACCATACTGTTACCATGCAAAATGTGACAAATTTCAGACACTAGGCAAATTGACAATAATATTCAAATTCCGTAACAATTTGAGCATAAACGATGACAGGTCTGCTGTGACCGATAAATGATATTCTAATACATATAATTATGCAATAAAATAAATGATAAAACGATTTTCTACCGTGTTAGTATGCTCTCTGTACCAACTTCTACCCACAGTGACAGACGATAACCCCAGCTGCACGAGATATTCCCAGCCTCCCTAGCGAGTAGCCTCAGGGTTAAGACCACAAAAAATATCTGCATTATGCCTATACGGGATCAGACAACTGATTATTCTCAAAAAATTAATTTAAGACAAAACGAGACGCTTCTGGCGTCTACACACCAGCCCCCTAATTGTGGAGATAATAAAATCGGAACAATTACCAATCTCTAAAACTATGAACTAAATTCAAAAATGCACATTTATAAACAAACACATGCACATCACATTTACAGTCTTATAATTTACACCATAATCACTGATATGAATTTGTTGAGTTGTGATTAGAGTGTCAATAAAAGTTATCAATAATTATGTATCTGCTTCCAAGATTAACACAAGTTTATCCACTGGTCTGTCGATTTCCGACGATTTGGTTTTTACGCGTACAATTCTGACTAATCCTTTATTGTCCGGCTTCACCTCCACAACGCGACCCAACAACCATGAATTTCTAGGAAGAGTATTGTCTACAACTAACACTAAATCTCCCACTTTAACGTTACGTTTTGGGTTAAACCATTTTTGTCTCTCTTGCAGAAGTGGTAAGTATTCCTTTTGCCACCGTCGCCAGAACACATCAGATATGTACTGAATTTGTTTCCACTTACGACGAACGAAACAGTCCTTTTTATCGAAAACACCTGGTGGCAAATATTGTCCAGAAAATGACAATAATAAGTGTGAGGGTGTCAATGCCTCCAAGTCTTTAGGGTCACTGGAAACATGGGTGATAGGGCGACGATTTATAATGTACTCAATCTCGCAAAACAGAGTTTGTAATGACTCATCATCGAGTTTAATTGATTGTTCCTGCAGCAGCGAATACAGGATTTTTCTAACAGTTCTAATAATTCTCTCCCATATGCCCCCGAAATGTGAACCAGTTGGAGGACTAAACTCAAATTTGATATTTTCCTGTAACATGGTCTGGTGAATAACACTCTGGTTCCACTTATCAATCTCTGCTTTTAACTCACGTTGTGCTCCAATTAAATTAGTACCATTGTCACACCTTAAAACACTGATTCTACCTCTACGTGCCATACATCTTCTTATTGCGTTAATACAACTGTCAGTGTCTAACGTGTGAGCTACCTCCAAATGCACTGCGCGTGTGGCCAAACAGGTAAATACTACACCATACCGCTTGTGCTCAGTCCTGCCACGTCGCACGATAAACGGACCAAAAAAATCCATTCCTGTTCTTGTGAACGCTTTCTCACCGGCTATAAGACGATCGGATGGTAGATTTGACATTTTCTGTTCACATACTTTTGACTGGTACCGCCGACAGATAACACAATTACGAACTAAACTTCTAACAGCTGAATTAGCAGACAGTATCCAATACTTCTGTCTCAAATCTGATAACATTGAATTCCGACCCAAATGTCCGTTAATTTTATGGAATTGTTCCAAGATCAATTTAGAAGCCTGTGTACATTTGGGTAGTATCACTGGGTGTTTCGCAGTGTAAGGAAGCTTAGCCCTATTGAGTCTTCCGCCAACTAATAGTAAACCATTTTCGATAATGGGATCAAGGCGACGAATGGGGCTGTTTTTCTTCACAGCTGTTCCATTTCGGATACTTTCAATTTCTTCTGAGAAATGTAGATGTTGAACATGTTTAATGATGTCCAGCTCTGCATCTTCAATGTCTGATACCTTTAATTTCAACATATTTAAATCTTTTCTTCTTCCTTTGTCTATTTCTCTGTTAATCTGATCCTGGTCAAGTTTATCTTCCTTAAGTTTCTTTCTCCTTCTGACCCAGACTTTGAATAAACAAATAAATTGTTTCCACCATGCTACTGCTTTCTTGACTTTAAACCAATCTGAATAATGATTGATCAGCTGATCCATTGCAGTTTCTGCCTTAATCACTGCACACTGACTTATCTTGACTTCCGGATCTTCTGCAGATAATTCAGCACAATCCTTGAGGACATCTGATACTGGCCATTCTTTAGTAGTCTGCAGCAGAAACTCAGGACCGTTTAACCAAAATTCTATCTTTGACTGATCCTTAGTAGATATTCCTCTTGAGGCCAAATCGGAGGGATTATCTTCAGATTTACAGTAATGCCATTGACTGGGGTTCGAACACTGATGAATAACTGACAACCTATTCGCCACGAAGGTGTGAAACCTAGTTGAATCGTTGTTGATATACCGGATAACCGACATACTGTCTGTCCAGTAATGAACTCTGTTGATTGGCACATCAATTTCTCTAAGTATTACTTGGCTGATCTTCAAAGACATAGTTGCAGCCATTAATTCCATTCTAGGAATAGTGATTTTCTTTAGAGGCGACACTCGGCTCTTACCAAGTATGAGTGAACAGTGGACTGCTGCTTGCTGGTTGACTAACCGTAGATAGATACAACATCCATATCCATAATTACTTGAGTCCGAGAAGCAGTGCAATTCTCTTAACTTGAGTTCCCCAAAATGTTCTGGTTTGATGCATCGTGGAGTTTTAAATTCTTTAATACCAGAAATATCAGTTAACCATTTCTCCCACTTCTTTAAATTAACTTCATCAATTGGGTCATCCCAGCTAAAACCATGTTGACAAAGATTCTGTAGGATACATTTAGCAGGTAGTATGAATGGTGATATCAGTCCAATGGGGTCAAATATTGAACAAACAAATGACAGAATACTACGTCGCGTGAAACATCTTTCTGGAATGTTTACTTTAAATTCAAAACAGTCTTCTTCAATTGACCAAAACACTCCCAGGGCTCGGTCAGATGGTAGGTTTTCTTTGTCTAAATTGATATTCTTCACATTATTAGCCCTATCTTCTACCGAAATTGCTTCAATTACTGTACGCCGATTGCTGACCCACTTGGTTAGTTTAAAGCCGCCTTTGGCTAATAATTCAGTCAAGTTGTTGTAAATAAATATCGCTTCCGCTTCTGTAGGAACCGACTTGAGTAGGTCGTCCACATAGAAATTGCGTAAAATACAGTTTGTAATTTCATCTGGGTACTCCTGTTCGTGGTCCTCAGCAGTCTTCCTTAAGGCTGTATTAGCACAACTAGGAGAAGATACTGCTCCAAAAAGGTGCACCTTCATCCTGTAGCTCTCAGCTGGTAGATCTGCATTCCCTTCAGGCCACCATAAAAATCTAAGGAAATCCATATCCGAAGGCGGTATACGAACTTGGTGGAACATCGCCTCCACGTCTCCCATGATTGCAACTGGCTCTAATCTAAATCGTAGTAGAACACCCAACAAAGTGTTGGTTAAATCTGGACCAGGTAGAAGTAGTTTATTGAGACTTATTCCCTGATAAACGCTACTGCAATCGAACACAATTCTAATTTTATCAGGCTTCTTGTACGTGCCGTGGTGGGGAACAAACCATACCCTACCATCTTGTCTATCTAAATCTTCTTTGGGTACTAAAGATGCATAGTCTTTGTCTAACATATTGTTCATAAACTTGATGTAATCTTCTCTGTATGTCTCACTTTTGAACATTTTTCTTTGTAAACTTCGTAACCGTTGCTCAGCAAGAGGTCGGTTGTTTGGTAACTTAACATCGTACTTAAATGGCAAGGCTACTTGATAATGCTGATCAACAAAGGTAATTGAATTTTGAGTTTTCTGAATAAATAATTTATCCTGAAGTGAACACTCTCTCTTCTCATCAGCCAGGTGTTCAGGAAAATCTAAATTAATAGATGATTTGACCATCTCTTTCAAACCATTCAAAGTTTCCAATTCTTCTACAGCCATAATCTCTGCTTTATTCACCATATGCTTATCTCCCTTGGATCTTCTCTTCACACACCAGAATATCCATCCTAACCTTGTTCTAGTGGCATGAGGACTCCCGGATGGGCCAGTGATGACTTCAAACGGTGAATAGGCATCAGACACATTATTACCAATTAGAATACCAACATCCGCTTCTATTTTAGGCATCTTAATATTTCTAAGATGTGGCCAACATCTTATATCTTCTTCAGTTGGAATGTGTCTCGAGGTAACTGGCATTTGTTCTTTGGAATATGCGACTGGAATGACAACAGCATATTGGCGATCAAGACCAAGTATTTCTAGGTCAGTAATCATCTCTGTTACCATGATAAGGGGTACTCCCATTGTGAGGATAGTTAATTTCATCTTCTTCCCCTTTAAACCAAGTTCTTTTATCAGCTGTTCAGTGATGAATGTGATACTACTCCCAGTATCGTGGAAGGCGTAAGTCTCCTTTCTGGCACTAGTTCTTCTATTTCTGGCTATGACAGGGACAATTGCCATCCTGCAATCTTCTTCATTACCAGCCCCCGCATGTTCATTAGAGAAATCTTCCTCTACTAATTGCTGAGATGAGGGGTCCAACTGGTTTTGACTAGACGACTCGACAAATTGACTTGATATCCGGACATCTTCATCTTCTTGAACTTTGACCGGGTTGGACATCTGTCGATTAGGGGTACTGACTGTTGACTCTTGACTCGGACTGATGACCGTAGGGGTACTGACTGTTGACTCTTGGTTCGGACTGATGACCGTAGACTCTTGGCTCGGACTGATGACCGTAGACTCTTGACTCGGACTGATGACCGTAGACTCTTGACTCGGACTGATGACCGTAGACTCTTGACTCGGACTGATGACCGTAGGCTCTTGACTCGGACTGATGACCGTAGGCTCTTGACTCGGACTGATGACCGTAGACTCTTGACTCGGACTGATGACCGTAGACTCTTGACTCGGACTGATGACCGTAGACTCTTGACTCGGACTGATGACCGTAGACTCTTGACTCCGACTGAACTGACTACAAAAGGAAGAGGTCACAGGTGTTTGTCCCTGATTGAGTGGATATGTCTTTTGTTGATTGTCATCATGTAATACTGAAGGGTGTCTTCTCATACAGTGATCACATTGTTTTCTCTTCTGACAATGTTTACTTCTGTGACCATTAATAAGACAGCCAAAACATAAATCTTTATCTTTCAGGAAGGTTAATCTGTCTTCTATTGGTTTCCTTCTAAGTTCACCACAATGTTCTAAGTTATGACTTTTATTGTTGCAATATAAACAGCTCTTTGACGTTGGCGGTGATGAAGATTTGTACCGTTCTCTCGGTGCATAACTTGGACTTGTTGCGGCCAGTGTCAATCTTTGTTTGTGATATTGTGGTTTCTGGTTGTCAGACTTCTTGTGACCATGACTGTAACTGGAATAAGAAGCTTCTGGTTTTAACACCTCTTTTCCAAAAGTTGGGTCTCTATTCTTCTTGCACTCCTTTCTGACAAAGGCTACCAAATTACCAAATGTAAGACTTTGTTTTCTCTCTTTGATTTCATATACGACACTTCTCCATCTTTCTTGCAGCTGGTATGGCAGTTTTTGTACAAGACGTTTCAGATTTTCTTTGTACTCTAAAATTTTCATTTCTTCCATGCTGTTAAGTGCATTCTTACATTCTGTAAGATGCAGTGAAAATTCCTCCAGAAGCTTTAAGTTGTCATTCTTCATGACGGGCCATTCCAAGGCTTCATTGATGTAGGCGTGTGCTATTATTTCTGGATCTCCATATATTTCTTCCAATTCTTCTATGGCTCCTCGGAGTCCTACTTCTGGATCAAGATTTCCATAACCACGTACAATTCTCTGTGGTTTACCCGAGGTGTATAGTTCTAAATAATTCAACTGTTCTTCTGAAGATTCTGTGTGGGGAACAACATTGGACTTGAACTGGCGCATAAACCTCTTATACTTCATTGGGTCTCCACTAAACTTCTCAATGTCGAATTGTGGTTTCTTCAGTTGCTTGACGATGGAAGCTATCAAGTCACCAGATGCAGATTCTGAAGCAGGTATTGCGGCACTCTGTGGCTCGCTTCTAAGCGATGTTGTTGTATTAGCAGTGACTGGTGGCGACCCAGTTGGAACAAAACTTCTGGCGGCAATATTCACGGAAGGGGGTTCCATCCTCTCAGGCAAACTTACGGGGGGAGGAGGAGTTTCCATTCTAGTTAAGGCTCTGGTTCTAGCTTCTGCCATCTCCAACTCAGACAAAATCGCCAGTTCTTCTTCTTGAGTCTGTAATCTGATTTTTTCAATTTTAATCTGTTCCATCCTTTTCAATGCTCTTAACTTAGACTTCCTTTCCTCTTCTATAAGTAGTGAAGACAAAACAGATTCCTCTTGAACTGAAGTTGAATCCCTTCGATCTGTGCGTTGATCGGTAAAGTATGTCTTGTTGATGACAGGTTGTGGTGATTTAGATGAGGGAGGGGCCTGCTGTGAAGAAGAGGCCTCCGGCCTTGGTGCTGTCTGTGATGCACTATCTTCAGGGTCAACGTCTTCATTTGGTGCTGTCTGTGATGCACTATCATCAGGGTCAACATCTTCATTTTCAACATTTACTTTACTTCGAAGGTCATAACCTCCTGATGCCATTTTGATAAACTTCTGTGATGCTTGAAATACTTGTAGACTTTTAAGACAATTTATTTCTAAACTAGTGTTCTTCTAAAGTTCAAATCTATAATGAAAACTTCCAACGCATAATAAACTTCTCAATGTCAATACACAGATTGTTATCGCCAAACTTCCAACGGCTAAACCAATTACTAATGTGTATATTGCTTACTTTCTTGATGTACAAGTGCAAACTGCAGCATAACACGTCAATGACTCAATGTGGGGACTAAGGTACACATACAGAAGGCACTCAGTGATACTACTATACGCAATACGCAGGCAACGCAATTATGACCAAAGGACCGAAACCAAAAGGGGGAGACAGACTTCGAACGACTCTTCAAATTGGTTATTCTGGTACACAAAATACAACAGGTTCAGTGTTGATAAACTTTACTATTCCTACATCAAAATAAACCATTCAGTGTTGTAATACAGCGTTGACACAGCGATTGACTGAAAAGACATGTATACTTTGTATAAATAGCATGCATACAAAATGTAGCTTCTTAGACATGACAAACCTAATCCAAATTGAAGGAGATTCCAGTGTACAGACTAACTTGCTATTCCTATATGCAAAACATAGGCCTACATAATTGACAACAATAAATGACTAATGGGATCGCTAATCAGACATGTACAATACCTGGAATCAAGTGCGACCATACTGTTACCATGCAAAATGTGACAAATTTCAGACACTAGGCAAATTGACAATAATATTCAAATTCCGTAACAATTTGAGCATAAACGATGACAGGTCTGCTGTGACCGATAAATGATATTCTAATACATATAATTATGCAATAAAATAAATGATAAAACGATTTTCTACCGTGTTAGTATGCTCTCTGTACCAACTTCTACCCACAGTGACAGACGATAACCCCAGCTGCACGAGATATTCCCAGCCTCCCTAGCGAGTAGCCTCAGGGTTAAGACCACAAAAAATATCTGCATTATGCCTATACGGGATCAGACAACTGATTATTCTCAAAAAATTAATTTAAGACAAAACGAGACGCTTCTGGCGTCTACACTCCACATCCGTTTATCAGTAAGGAAAACTGTTATGTTAAGCAAATTTTATAAGGGTGTACCTTCAAGAACTATTTTCTATACACATGATTAAATAAGCGGGTTCGGATAAAAAAAATAAATACAAGAACAGCCTTGGCGATGGTGATGCATTGTAGTTGTTTAAGGAAGTTCATATTTAAATAGAAATAAGACGTCTGAAGACAATTGTAGCTTTCTGTTTTTTATATAAAAAGCTTAGCTTGTACTCAACAACAATTATATTCTCCATTACGGCGCGTATGTACTTGATAGAATACAGTTTCTTTGAAAGGATATAGTTTGATTATATATCTTCAAAGCGATGTCAGATTTAGTTTCCTGCTGGACGCCTGGGGCCATAAAAATGATTGTATTAGATTCGTGCATAAGAATAAAATAGTATATTCTTAATTGCAATCGTTTTTAGAAAATTAAAACATCCATTGCCCTTTGGCATAAGATGTGTTGGCAAAACTGTGTATCTGGCACATGAATATCATTAGAGTTCATGTTTTCCAGGTTATTCTTGTCTTTCATTTAATAAAAACTCTGGATTACAGGAGCACAATATTCCCGCTCTTGAGAAAAAAAAATACATCTCAATTCGATAAAACTATAAAGGCTATTGAGAATTTATTTCATTTCAACTTAAAGTTGAAATGAAATGAACGCCTTACTTGTCTACGGCGACTTTGCTACTGTATACTCCATGCAAAGTCCCATGCGGGAAATTTAGCCCGGACGACTGGCTATGGTTATGTTACCTGCACATGCCAATGACTTCACCTGGATAATCTGCTGAAGGAGTAGAAGAAAACTGGTTACGATTTTTTTCGGAATAATCTCCTTCGAAATGTACACAATTTTGCCAGCGATGTTGCAAGGTCTGCATGCCGGTCTTGGAGAAGTCTTCTCCAGTTACCTTAAAAAATCGTTCATAGTTGACGTGTCGTCATGATTAGTAATGACGAAGGCTAGTTTCTTTTTCATTTGGAAACAGGTCTTATCCGTGGCTGATAACATTATCAGGGTCTGCTTCTAAACGGCGCGAGTTATCATTTCTAATACGCAGTCAACAACTTCGGCACACACCATGCAGAAATTTTCATTCCTAACTCTTTGGCGATAATGTTCCCAACCCTATCATCGGAGATGCCCACAACATTGGTGATTATGTCTAGAAGTCAATCGTCGATGGCATACACCCAGGTTTTCTTGTCTTGCTATTAGTGGCCTGCCATGACGCTAGTCATCGTCGAGACTTTCTTTGCCACGCTGAAATATCAAAGTCGACTTCTTTACTGTGGAAAAGTAAGGGGCGCCATCCCTCACAGCATACGATTACATCATGTGTACCTACTTCAAGAATACACATGATGGCAAATGGCCGCCATTTAAAATACTACGCCCGCCTCTTAGAGACGATAACTTAACTCGCTATAAATTGTAAAAAAATTTACTTCGGCTAGAATTAAAAAACACCTAAGATTAACATTTGCTAAAAATTTCTAAAAAACAACCTAAATTTATGGAAATGGGGCCAAATCAAATCAGGCAAATTACATCAAATAGTCCATGTTAAACGTATAGCAAAAATTTTAAACTAACGCGAGCACGCGCGTTTCTAGACAACGCCATAGCGGGTCATAGCAACCAGTGAGTATAAATTGGAAATCCCCAATGACGTAGATATTATAAATTGGAAAGCCGAGTCTGTCTTAAAATAAGTAGTACCGTCAGTAAACAAGATGGAAGCCATCTGCTATCGTGTTTGATCATGGAGTAGGCAAGCACAGGTGTGTCGTATGCCCTCACAGCAGAGACCATGTCGACATGTATCTATATCGTGTTATCGTCATAGCCCTCGCTTTCTTCCACAGTCCATTTCTTTACAGCGAAGGCTATGTCGACATGTATCTGTGTTGGGGTTGGTCCTTGGACTGCCTGTGGTCATCCGCTTTGTCTATTTCTAATGATTTCATTGGGTAGGTTCACAGCATGGTCTAACACTGTAGTTGGAGTTCTGGCGCCGAGTTCACAAAGCAATCTCAGACTTAAGTTAAAAATTTACTCAAAATTGTTCGCCTTATTATAACTAAAATATAGCCCTTTATAAAACTGTTGTCGTTTTAATGTATCAGATACCCGAATAAGAAAGTTTCGTGTTTCTGGATCAAAGATATTTCTTATAAACAGTGTATAAAAATTGGGTAAATTCTCAACCTAAGTCTGAGAATGCTTTGTGAACTTGGGACCTGGTGTCTACCTGCTGGTGGCAAAAGTTTGTTAAAACTACCCAATTGATTTATCCTTTTCAGGCTTCGAACGTTTCAGCCTGCCCTCGTACTTTTCCACTTTCGTCTGATTGACGGATGGTAAAAAGTGACCCCACAGAATCTCTAGTTCTCCAGTACTCGTGTGTCACGAGTTCTAACTGTTAATATTACACTAATGAGTTATGTCACGCGTAAATACACGAGTATTCAGAAAAAAATCTTGAGCTTAACCAGTAAAGCCAGATTTTGTCATCATGGTAAATTGCAACGTTGAAATATCTATCACTTTAATAGATTTTGTAATTTAAAATTACAATTCTAGGAATCGGCATTCATTAACAATTATCTGACAGATGACAGTATTTAAGTATTTGAAAGGGTACATGTGTATTTAAAATAATCATGTTTGCTTTTATCTTCAAAGGCAGTTGCTATTAATTTACCTTCCTGTCAGACGATGATAGAGTTTGGTATTAGGGTTAACGCACCTAATTGAAATGGATAACTGCATGAGTTGTCTCTTGTAAATATTTATTATTGGAAGTGAAATGACGTCCTACGTTTCTACAGCGATTAGGGTAATGAAGACGGGCTTACTCCATACAAAGTGCCTCGAGGAAAATTTTGACCTCACAGCGACTTTACTCTTATTTATAACTTCAACCCTCGGGGGTTCTTTACGTGCATAGAAATACATGTATATATACGGAACCCCAGTTGTTCGTGATGTATTATTTGAGAAATGAAGTTAATCAACAACTGGACTTTTAAGCTCACCAACGGACGTCGCGGGAAATGGTATTTGGCTTCTGTTCGTAATGAGAATAGTTTTTACACTCATCTTTCGGGTCGTACTTTTCTGCAATATGCCTTTAATTCTTACTCTCTGCACCGGGCTTTATCGTCGTACTTTTCTGCACAGGTCCGTATATTCGTCTGCATTGATCTTTATCGTTTTCTTTTACTGCACTGATCTTTAATATCGCCTTCGTTTACTGCTCTGACCTTTAATGTCATACTTTTCTGTACTGGACCTTACATCCTTAATCTTCTGTTTTGGGCTTTAACGTCGTACCTTTCTACTTTGGGCCTAAATCTCATATTCTTCTACACTTGGCGGTAACGTCGTACTTTTCTGAACTAAGCTTTAACCTTTAATTTTCTGCACTGGGCCTTACTCTTCCACGCTGGACTGGGCGTTAACGTCGTACTTTTCTGTACTAAGCTTTAACCTTTAATTTTCTGCACTGGGCCTTAAATTCTAATTCTCCCACACTGGACTTTAACGTCGTACTTTTCTGCGCGAAGCTTTAACCTTTTACTTTTTCTACACACGAGAATGGTCTTTGACAGATATAAGGATGAAAAACCATGCAAATGCTTGTTTATTGTCACTTCACAACTCACAGGGCGAGCATTTGACATCCTGAAATAAAGCGCTCCAGATTTCTTGTGGCTAAACACTCATTTTGTTTCGCAATGTGTACATGGCAACAGATTGTCACAGTTTGACACTGGTTTGCTCTGGTTCTAAATACACTGTATTAGATGAATAATAATTACGATTTTATTACATATACTGTTTATTACTTGTTATTTAAAGATGTATTGTGCAAGAGCTAAATCTGTCTATTGCAGGTATTAATCATTAGCTTTCGATTCCCCGGTTGTGCATGACAAGGAGTAGGATTGCCTTCCAGTCTCGAGGGTTTTCTCCGGGTTCTCCCGTTTCCTCGCACTGCTAAAGACCCCTATGCTCATGCCAATTACTGAAATGATCTAGTTTGTATCGAGTGAAAGTTAAACCCGAAATGGTGCGACATTGGGATTTGTTTAGTATATTATACACATCTTTTTTAAAAAAAAAAAAAATTACATTTCACAGAGATTTTGTTTTCAAATCTTATCCAGATATCGTTTAATAGATTATATCTTTGTTTCGTGAAATCTATTTATACACTTTTCCCGTGAGACCAGTATTTCTATTAGATATTTGATTTACAGTGATGATAATAGACTAGACAGTAAATAAAAGAAAGATTGGTGTTTATAAATATAATATTAGGTTAGAGATGTTAAAGTCGGGTAGGATACAAACCGGATATATGATGATTATACAGTAAGGCAGAGCTTTCACACCATTTCATCCATTCAAACTACAACACTTGTTAACGTCACACATTATTCAATTCCGAAGAGTGTAAACTAACGTATACAATGTAAATATTTGAATCATTAATACCTAAGTGGATGCTTTATTGTGTATTTGAGGGACCATAATGGCTGAAAAAAAATCCCATAAAAGCTTTTAATCATAAAGACTAGATACCAGATTTTGAGCCTCCGAAAATGCCCCATATCAAAGCAGTGATAATGGCGTCAATTATTCCTAAATGGTTAAATATAGACACCGATTAGATAATATAGCACCAATTATCTTCGACAAGGTCTTCATTGTTGTTTTTACATATTCAGCTACTCTTTAGAAAACAGTTAACTCGGCTGCATATTGAATTTGGTTATCGCTACGTTACAGGGGAGTTGTGGAGGCCGAGAAAGTTCCTTTGGTATTTCCGGTACATTTACCCTTTGGAATTGGTGTAGGGGGGGGGGGGCTGGCAATGACAGTATCTAGTACGAAAAACGGAATAGGCCATAGCGCGGCTTTGCGCGCAACACGTGCTTTATAGCACATTGTATGGCGTAGACCGTCTTCATTAGTCCACTCGGCGAAGAGAAACCTCCAATTCGTTTCAAATTTCAGTTACGTTATAGAATTTCGCTGTCAGGTTGCAGTAGGGACGGGTTTCCTTCACTGTTGTGGCATTTCTGAGAAAGTCCCACATTTTTTACCCTTTACTTGTGAAAGCTACTCAATCATTCTCCAAAGCTCATTCACGCCTGTCCTTGTCACCAAATTGCAAAAAATAACGGTTGAGTTAATTACCTCTATAAAATTCAATTTAACTGAAATTCACATGCCACTATCTGTGTTTGCTGTACTTGAAGAATTCAATTACTTTAGGAAAAAGTCATTTAAGAGGTGTTTTATTTCTAATCTAAAACTGTCTTTCAAAAGTATGGTTTCCGCCTTTCGGCGTATTTGTGGCGCCTCGGGCGTCTTACAAATAAATGGAAATGTAGACGATGATCTTTAGACAACCGCAAAAAATAAAAAAAGAAATTCAATTGTAACTAGAATCCTGCATACGATATAAACCGTACTGTTTCGGTGTCTTAAATTTTCTCTCTTTTTATACGCCCACATTTTCATGTGGACGTATTATGTCGTCGCCCCTGTCCGTCCGGACGTCCGTCCGTCCACAATTTGTTTGTGGACTCTCTACAGGTCACAATTCTTATCCGATTTTGACGAAACTTGAAATATAGGTTTATCCCCAAAAGATCTCGGCTGCTTTCGATATTGACATGTATCGGATCAAAACTTCATGGATTATGGCCCCTGATTGTACGAAAAATCACGTTTTTAGCTTGTGGACCCTATAGAGGTCACAATTTTGAACCGATTTTGATGAAACTTGACATGCAATGTTTGTAACCCATACAAAATGTCCGCCGTTTGTACGCGAATACTGTCAAAAAATGGTATATCAAGGTTGTGGACCCTGTGGAGGTCACAATTTTAATTCGATTTTGATGAAACTTGAAATTCATGGTTATAAACCAAAGATCTTGGTTCCATTCGATATTTGCGCATATCGGATCGTAACTTCCTGAATTATGGCCCCTGATTGTCCGAAAAATCACTCTTTTTAGCTTGTGGTCCCTCTGGAGGTCACAATTATTATCCGATTTAAAAAAAACGTTTGATTATATCACCGTTACACCCTAAGGAAGGTTGAGTTCGAATTTCGGGAAAATCGGACCAAAATTGCCAAACAAAATGGCCGCCGTTTGTACGCGAATACTGTCAAAAAATGGTATATCAAGGTTGTGGACCCTGTGGAGGTCACAATTTTAATTCGATTTTGATGAAACTTGAAATTCATGGTTATAAACCAAAGATCTTGGTTCCTTTCGATATTTGCGCATATCGGATCGTAACTTCCTGAATTATGGCCCCTGATTATACGCAAAATCGCCTTTTTTTTAGCTTGTGGTCCCTCTGGGGGTCACAATTATTATCCGATTTAAAAAAACGTTTGATTATATTACCGTTACACTGTAAGGAAGGTTGAGTTTGAATTTCGGGAAAATCGGACTAAAATTGCGATACAAAATGGCCGCCGTTTGTATGCGAATACTGTTAAAAATGGTATATCAAGGTTGTGGACCCTGTAAAGGTCACAATTTTAATTCGATTTTGATGAAACTTGACATTCAAGGTTATAACCCAAAGATCTTGGTTCTTTTCGATATTTGGGCATATCGGATCGTAACTTCCTGAATTATGGCCCCTGGTTATACGCAAAATCCCCCTTTCTTAGCTTGTGGTCCCTCTGGAGGTCACAATTATTATCCGATTTAAAAAAAAAATTTGATTATATCACCGTTATTCCGTAAGGAAGGTTGAGTTTGAATTTCGGGAAAATCGGACCAAAATTGACAAACAAATTGGCCCCCGTTTGGACGCGAATACTGTTAAAAAAATGGTATATCATGGTTGTGGACCCTGTATAGATCACAATTTTAATTCGATTTTGATGAGGAAGGTTGAGTTCTAATTTTGTGAAAATCGTACCAAAATTGTCGGACGAAATGGTCGCCGTTTGTACGCGAATAGTGTAAAAATATGGTATATCATGGTTGTGGACTCTCTACAGGTCACAATTCTTATCCGATTTTGATGAAAAGTCACATTTCTAGGTTGTGTACCGTCACACCATAATCATTGTCGGCTTCGAATTTCATGAATATCAGACTGGAACTGACCAACTAAATGGCTGCTCCCAATACAGTATGAAATACAGGACTTAATGATGTAGGAAAAATCACTTTCGGTATTGCTTGTTCTCTATCCATCTCTCGAAAATGTGGGCGTATCCTGCCTGGCAGTGCCAGCCTATCTTTATACATCTGTTCTTAAATCGATTAAGTGTTTTGTGATGATAGGGAACCATGCAGACTCGTAGGCAAGAGAGATGAATTATATTTCAAAGTAACAATTGAAGCAACTACACCACCGTAATTAAAGTAAACCCATGATAGTTGACGCTGTTTGCCTGATGAAAGCTTTTCAAACTGATTTGAGGAATAATATAATGATTAATTAATATTATACTATATACAACACACAGATTGTTTGTTTAAAAACTAAATAACCATAGGAACCGTCGCTTTCTTTTACTACCTAGACTCATTAGATACGTTCTACTGACACAATCTCATATACAATGGGAATTGTTTTGTATTAAATTTATTCGTTGAAACACTTGTTCAATAATGTATTTTATTATGAAGGAAAGAAAAAAAAAATTGAAGGTCGCATGGTCTTGAGTCTGGGTATAATTCACTTGTTTCATAATCATATATATGTATGTGTTGACGATTGACTAGTTACCAATTGATATGTGACTTTGAGCAATTGGCACATGCACCATGAATACCTTCCGGGTAGTAAGCTGCTAAAAGCAGGTCGGATTGAGATCTAATTGTATATAGATGGTGACGTGTATTGAATAATTGTAGGAATAGAACTTGAAAAATGTCCTTTTCTCCCAATCAACTTTTGAACCTGTCCGCCACTGACTATAACGCTTGTTCGTAAAATGTGTGTATTCATAATTTGAATTAGGCCTAGTTTCATAATTTCCCTTTTTAGGAAATCTATGAAATGATGGTCCTATTTTTACTATGTTCAAAGCATGGTGATCAAGTAGCTTAGGCTACCGTCACATCACCTGAAACCTTTATTGCCTTATCAAGACTTTGTATTTAACAGACATAAATGCGCTTCCTGGCATTGAGATTGTTACATTGCCGCTCACAATCAAAATCTTTCATATCAACTTTGAAAATACCTGACTCAGAAATTAAACCAGTTAACAAAATTAAAAATCTTGATGTTTACTTCGATTAAAAAATTTGTATGGATTATATCTGTAAAACCTGCCCTTTTCAACTATGTAATATTTAATAGTCGTCGAATGACATATCGTGTTAAGAAGAACGTCGTTTTTCTGAAGGAATGCCACGAACAACCAGGAAGTTGCTTTTGACATCCCACACAATTCACCACAAGATAGGTGCACTTGGTATCACTAAGCTTCAACAGTCAACTACATTCTCAATTTTATTTACCCAAAACGACGAGACTGCCATTTCCTCTTATGAAACGTAATTTATATATGTCTTGAATGTTTATATATAGCGTGAAAAAGATATATTAGACTGGAAATTAACCCTCCAATCCTAATGAAGTAAAAGCTTCTGCTATATCTAATCAATGTTAATATATCTCTGGCAACACATGTCTCGTCAAGTGATTTGTATTATCATCACCCAAATTCCTCAAGATGATGGCGTGGATAGGTTCGTCCATAGATCGTAATGATTTTAAACACCATAATACCACTACAACACGTGGTTTCGAATGGAAAATAACTATTGGCAATACAGATTTCATGAAAGCTTTGAAGATTGGTAAATGAAGATAAGTTGGACAGCTTTGGCAATAAGCTGATAGATTTGCATTTTCAATTCTTTACAAAGACCAATTCTCATAGCTAACGCTTTCAAAACGTCACTGTTCACGAATAGTCCTCGCATCACCGGACTGGATATACCTAATCTGAAATTTATATGTTTGCCATGTTAAGGTGGTGGTTTCATAAAATAATCTTGTCTGTTTCAAAGTGCCAGTTGCATATTGAGTTAATTTCTACATGGATACAAGTAATGTCGAATTGATTTGCTGTTAATCTATGTATGAAATTGTTCTTAGTTTTCGTCCCATCGCGACCATTGTAGCTCCATATTACAAAAAGTTATTCGTTTTAGCGTATCAATATGACTTGAATAAAAATAGTAGTACCATTCGTTTGTCAAAGGATTAGGAATTGTATCCATAAAGCTGAAAGTGACAAATGATAAATGGAAATTCTACGGTTGTAGCACTTAAAAGATTATACCAAAGGAAATTTCTTTAGACATAGTTTCTTGACTTCACCATAAAGACATACTATTTTTATAGCATGTTCTACTTAAACTGGATAGGTTAGATCTCAGAATAATCACTCTGGCGTTATTGTTTCCTCGGGGCAAATTTGATTGAGTACATATTTATATCATACGTTATAGATTTGATACTACAGCTCACGATATAACGAATTTGGGTTTATGTATACTTGTTTGGTAAATTCTCAAAAGCTATTCTATAAACTGGTTAAATTTGCTTAATTTAGTGTAAGATGTGTTTTGCATTTATTTATTGAATGATAGTTACTCGAAGAAAGCTGAGAGTACCGCCAGTTACTAAATGCCACTAAAAGAAGTATTGGTACCGGAAATAGCATCGTGACTATGTGTTACTCGCCAGTTACCAAATGCCACTCAGTTATATAGCATTAAACAATTAGGGAAGATGGACAAGAGTGCTCATCATATATGGTATTATTTCTTTATAAATTATGGCATCAGTAACTGCATTACATATTACCTTGGAAGCCATTATCAGGTCATGGTGTGATAAACTGACCACTATTACTATGTTCTGCCGAGTGATGTACTGTGTAGCTTATAAAGAACATATTGTATTAATAGGATCGTGCCTTAACAGAAGTTTATACCGAGCTGAAACGTCTATATATTATCAAAATCAGCAGAGGTCATAGGGGTTATATGCACCTAAATGATCGTTCAATTTGTTGAAAGGTATAGATCACTCTGTCACAATACTAGTATCGGTGATATTCCAATGAAAGTAGCAGTCTTGGACGTCTTTGTCGAACCAGTTGTGATATAAAGAAGGCAAGTCTCTTAAATCAGTATCACCCACAGTTTTAGACTCTGCAAACACGACTAGTTAAAATTAACATTGATTTTGTTATCTTACCGTGAAAATATTGTCTTCTGATGTCCAATATCTAAGACAAAATTATAAACTTGGCACACGGATTGAGTGCCCGAATGCTTTTGAGTGCCATTTGTAATGAAGCACCTCGGTGAACAAGGCTAAACATACAGAACACTATAACCGGTGTACATGTAGACTGGAATAACGTGGCACCAAAGACTGTCATACAATTTGGACTGATTAGAAAATAGAGATTCAGCTCCCTTGACAGGCTAGAAGTTTTGACACAGTAGCCATAATAACTATAAATGTGTGTGTGAAATAGCTTTATTTAACGCCCGCTTCCACCGAGGTGATATCGCAGACAATAACTATAAATAAACGATGCGTCATTGATTATGTAACATTTACTTTAGAAAACAAAATGAAATACCATCGTTAGATAACCCACCGGCTTGGATTCAATCAGATTTAAAATAGGCCCATCAATAATTATTAGCGGACAAATAATCAACATCAATATCTTTGTAAATATTTGGATTTTTGGATTCATTTTCACACCGTCTGTGGTTTACAAGGGATTCCTATAAAATGACACAATGCGATTGCTTTGTTCTATCGTGCTGATATAGCCAACATTTTTCATTTTACAGGGTTTTTGATAAAGCGCTTGGTAAGTAATGCATAACATTGTGTTCTTGGATGGTTCTCTTCTTTTCAACATACTATTAACCGAATTTCTAAATACTGAGCCAGTATACTGCTCCTACGATCTTGATTAGTTTTCGGTTTTTGCATGTTAGAAACATTAAATGAACTGTGTGTTTATTAAGAAAATAAATAACTTCATTGTCCATTGTAGCATAATGCTAAACAATCCGAAGCAAAAATTTACGAGAGTTAGGAATCTTTGTGTATTAATCTACAAGAGATAGTAGGTTATGTGTATAAATTTAAAAGAGATCGGTAGGTGAAGTATATAAATTTGAGTACCTGTCGTTTCCACTGATCATATGCTTCAATATTTGGTGTTTTAAAACATTGTGTCGCTTTTTTGACGAACCCTTCGTGGCCGCGGTGACTCGGTGAGTAAGCCACAGACTCGCTAATCAGGAGGTCTCGGGTTGACCCAGAAATTTTCTCGTGATTTTACCAGCACGGTTCCCCTTGTTGGCAGCAATGCAGGACGTGCACCCCAAAGAAACGTTAAGAATTAGCCGTAGGCGCCAAATTTCCTCCAAGTATATATTATGGTGTAAGCCCGTCTTCAATTGTTTTTTCGGTGCTATAAAGTAGGACTTTTGATTTCATTTCATTTTTGACTAATGTTTGGCAATGATCTCGATTTATAAGCTACCCGAATGGCGTTCGGGAATAATATATGGTTTGATTTGTCAGATTCACCACCAGCTAATGTGTTATCAAATTAGAAGGACTTTCCAGCTATGGATAATTGTCCTTGCTGAGATTAAAGTCAATATTGTTATGACTATAATAACGTAAATACATTACACGCTGCGGGAAGGATTTCATATATACAATCCTAGGTCAACTAGTATCCTACGCCATATTTATTTTGATCTTCGAGAATCGCCAGCCAGAAACTTTTTGTTAATGCTGGCTGTTTCTTTTTATAGGTTTTACAAATGCTTGCTATTGTGGAAATAATACGGATACAGGACGTGTTTAAAAATGTGAGTAGGTACGGGATATAGACGTCAAGTTTACTGCCAGGTATCGGGGATTACTCGTGACTTGCATAAAACCAGAAGTTCTGGCACAATATTTTTGCTCATTTAGGAGCTTACATGTATCGGATTTGAAGGAAGTGAGATCAAAACGGCGGTAATGATTCTCACGTTATTTGTTTAACCGACGTCAATAGTATGAAAAGAGGAAATGAAAAATGCTCTGCAAGAGCTGTTGTCCAGGGGAAATGCAAAGTACACTATGTTACTGTGTGAGCGACAGTGATAGGTTAAAGAATTAGAATTATCATATGAAAGCTTGTGTGATACAATCTCCGATGTGCTTTAATTGACCATATTATTATTTAACAAAGGCCCAGCGGCTGGCATATGTATCTAGTGCACAAGTTAAAAAATCATGTATAGTGGTCAAGTTATTGTTCAGCATTATTAATGAATGTACTATAATCGGTTCTTATATATTTAATATACCCTTGAACACGGATCATCTTTTATTTCTGTTAACCCAAACTATGTTATAACTGCACGGGCATACCCCTGCCCTCTTTATGGTCACGCGCCGTATTTCTTCGGATAAATGATTTACTCAAACCGAGTCGGACTGTTTTAACGTTTTATGTCTATAATTATATTTAAGTTTTGAAATTTTAACAAAATATCCTACACAGGATTTAAGTGTGTCATATAATAATGAATAAGATCCGGAAGAACCAAATACTAAATTGTTTTGACTCTAGTCTCTGATGTTAGTTCCTTAAAGCTTTGGGCCTTCTATTTGATAAATTGTATGCTGCCATAACTACATATTATATATAAGTACATGTTATGGGCTTTTCAAAAAAAAAATATTTGTAAAGGCATATTATAAAGTACAATATTCCTACTACAATCCACACTACAAAGACGAAAACCACTATTCAGCCTTACCCTAAATAATATATTGATAAAATCGTGTATTTATATATCTTTTTTCCAATCTAAAAATGCAAATACAAATTGTGTAGCTTATCTCGAGAGATCGTTAATATTTGCGTTTTATGGGTACTTAATGCGAGATTTGCAAGGGTTTCAGCTCATTTTTCAGTGGATCCCGTTACACCCGATAAATGGGAGCTCCGAATTCCACGTCTGGGGTAGGGTATACTCCTCACGCCACTTCCCATACTTAACAAAGTGTTGCTGTACCCCGTGTATATAAAAAAATAATTTTTAATACGAGCGATATTACGATTTGTAGGTTTTTTTTTTTATTTTGTGTAACTCTGGCCAAACCCCTGTCTAGGAATGCTGAACACAATTTACCAGAAATGTGCCGGATGAATATAAATACAGTATTTTTATTGAGAAATTACGATTCCATAATTACAGCTATATAGCCAATTGTGATAGTAATAGTATATTTATTTCCAAAATAAAATAGTGTGACTTTAGTTTATTTATCCGGAAAACACTATAACTATCGTTTAAAATGTAGACAGCATAATTGCCTTTAAGAACGTATTGCGATTTATAATCCATGGGACGGAGACGGTAATAACACTAGAGGTCGTCTAAAAATAATAGTATGCTTTAATTTACATAGGAAAGGGAGAAATAGGGTTAAATGTTTTCTCGACACAAACTAGTTCATTTTGGGACTAACATAGTGAAACTACATGTTTTGCAGACGATCCGCAAAAAACCTACGAGGCTCAATAGGTGACCCTACTCCTTGTCATATACAAGTAGGAAATCCACGCTACATAACTCAATGACAGACTGCATGATCTAAAATGAAGTGATTTCGTTTTTTTCAGTATTTTTCGGCAATTTCAAATGGTTATAACAGATGCATCATGGCAATGATCTCAATTTTTAAATTATATTTTGGACTGTATATTATCTACATGTATGTAGAGGTAATTGTGGCACTGACGTCGGAGAAAGGTAAAGTTTGCGGGGAAGTTGGTTAATAAGTGGAGATAAATATCGGGAGCTCTTAAATTTTGAAATTGTAGTTAACGTGGTAGACATATATACTAGGAGGAATTCATTTTCTTATGATAAATGCTTCCATAGCAACTTGTTGATAAAAGAATACTGGTGTTGTGATTCAGCTGTCCGGGATTCGATTCCAGTGTTGGCTGAATAACCTCTTTGGGATTCTCCTCTTAGTCAGTGATTGGAGATGAGGAGACTGGCAATGATCAGCGTCTAGTACTGAAACAGAGGCCCCCTGCACAAAACGGTTGAATGCGCTGAAGAAAAGGGGACTTCGTTAAATGAGCTCATTGAATGTTAATTGTTCGTCTTTCATTAACAAAAATGCTGGCGTTAAATTTAAACCATGGTCTATGAGGCAGCCATGCTTACTCTTTGTTTGAGAAATCTATGACAATTTGAATTTGGTTCTTACTGATCGGAAATCATCTACGGTGGCTGTCAAGGAAAGTGCGTTTAGTCGTTTGTACTCATGTACAAATTCGAATTTAAAGAAAACTACGCGAAAATGTAGCTGCCGGAATACAAGTTTCACTTTGTCACTGCACACGAATCAGTAGAAATATAATAAAACCGGGCGTTAAAACGTTATTCGATTTATTTCGATCAGGTTTGAAAAACAACCGTAATGACAAATCGCCTGTTAGAAGGTTAATTACATTGAAAAAATGGCTTACCTTGAAGTACTAAAACCAGGAGAAATCCGAAGATTGAAATTTCAGCGACAGATAGGAAGTTTAATAACTTGTTCATACTGCATGATCGATCGCCAGTAAACAGAAGTATTTCATAACACTGATTAATGGATGACTGAAACACAACTCAGACGATCCAACTATACCTCAGTTGACACGAACACTAGCAGACGACAGTGCCGTTTGACTACTCTTATTGGCGGTCTTTCTGTCACAACGTCTGTTAGACTGATCGTTAGAGAATATTAATGAAGCCGGAGTATTGTTCCACACGTTTCAAACGGTACATCCGCTACAACCAAACAATAACTCACCATATTCGATCGAAGCTATTTAGCAGCTAATAGTCTTGCCGGCTTAGGATTCTGGTGTTTCAAGAACAGACTTTTGCCTGTGTGTCACACTTTATACAGGTTTCTATTTTACGACCAATCAAATTAAATGAGTTAGAAATGGAATTCGGGATAAAGTCGCCATCATATAAGCTAATGATACTAATGACACACTATAAAAAGTCCCGTCTGTACATTAAGTACCTTCAATAAATGATAAAGAATAATAGCCCACAAACGAACTTTTGTCTAGTCAGTCATTTGGTACAAACACTGATGTTGCGTGTAAAAAGAAGATCCCGGATGCGTTGCTTAAGCATGAAGTTGCATTCGACCCAAAATAGGTTTTCCGAAAATTGACTAAGACGAGCTGACCAAATATATTCATTGTAATGGAGAGAGACAGAGAAGTCGCTGGGGGGTGGGGGGGGGTGTTAAAGTCCACCCGACACGAAGTGACTTAAATGTGGTTCAATATTATATCAATAATTCGTTTGGGAGTAGGGGTCTTCAGCGGTTGAGGGGAAACTGGAGTACCGAAGAAAACCTCGTTGTCACGGACAAGCGGTGAGTCAAAACAACACTCGGCAAATCTCGGCAGATTCCGTAAATTACATCTAGCCTCGGCTGCATGACAGTAAGTGATACGCCAATACATTTGCGATGCAGCTACCGGTTTACTTTAACAGGAAAACTTGACGCTATTGCACAAAGTGGGAACCTATTCGGCTAGCGACCTATTCGACCGATCGAGCTGCAACCTGTTCGTTGGAAATCTATTTAGAATAAAGACAACAGTCGCCTTAACTCACCTATTTATCAACCAATAAAATCAAACGCTATGTCTATCAAATGAAAGTATTATATTATATTATTTTTTATCCATTCCTTTACTTCAGAATAGAAGTGTAATTTCGTCACCTGGATCGCTCGAATAGGTCGCTAGCCAAATAGGTCGCCAGCTTGTGTTCGGAATAGGCGCAGCCATGTTTCATCCGGGACCTTTAAAGTAGTTCCAATATGGCGGAATTCATCATACAGCCGAGTTTAGATTGTCCGAAATCTTCCGAGGTTTGCCGAGTGTCAAAACCACACAATTGGACCCAATGACTGACCTTGTGACTGTTCGGTCCTTTTGTAAGACTGTTGGCTAGGTTATATTATGTTGAATCGTGTTGGAGAAAGTTTTGTTTACAGACGGTGAATACTTTAACAAATATAATAATATACATATTTAACATGGAGGATAGTATGTAATATATTATACAGGCATTTTCAACATGGAGGACAAAATGTAATTAATACATATTTTACATGGCGGATATCATTGTAATAATTGTATTATATGGCCACAGATCACTAATTATTCCCCCATTGACTTTAATGTTAATTCTCATCTCTTAGACCGGCTGTAGCGTTTTCCAAAATATTTGTTGGGTAGAACGCTTTCTGCGACAGATGGAGCAACATGTGGCAAACTCTGCCCCAAAAGCATGTATGAGGTTCACAATGAAAAACTTGAGATACACAGGCTGGAAGTAGAGACAACTAAACAAGCAATTTTTGCCCCTCCCTTTCAACGTAACCAACCTCACAACCCGTGTATCCTTCTGCCTCAAAATCATGAATATTCACCAAAACCTGGCA
Organism: Patella caerulea; assembly: GCA_036850965.1. NCBI lineage: Eukaryota > Metazoa > Mollusca > Gastropoda > Patellidae > Patella > Patella caerulea. The sequence goes on along the minus strand of JAZGQO010000014.1, from coordinate 24,256,357 downwards.
GAAAATGTATTTTTAAACCCTTTTCTTCAATTCTACACCAAAAAGTCAACAAAAATCGCCATACAAAAGGGAGGGAAGGACTTACTTTCGCCCTACATTCTTAGGTGACGGCTTATGAATATTTAGTGATCGGTGTCCATATTATACATATTTAACATGAATGATAACATGTGGCCACAGATCACTAATTATTTCCCCATTGACTTTAATGTATGAGGTTCACCATGAAAAACTTGAGATACACAGGCTGGAAGTCCAGACAACTAAACAAGCAATATTCGGCCCTCCCTTTCAACGTAACCAACCTGACAACCCTTGTATCCTTCCGCCTCAAAATCATGAATATTCACCAAAACCTGGCAGAAAATGTATTTTTAAACCCTTTTCTTCAATTCTACACCAAAAAGTCAACAAAAATGGACATGCAAAAGGGGGAAAAAGGGAAAGGGAGAGAAGGACTAAAAATAACTTTCGCCCTACATTCGTATTTAGTGATCTGTGTCCATGTACTATTTTACTGGTACATATTTTAAATGGGCGATCACGTGTAATATATGATACAAATTTAAGATGGTTGATAACATGTAATATATCATACATATTTAACATGGACGATATATACATACATATATACTTAACATGTAATATATCATATACATTTAATATCAGTTTCATCTTCAAATTCAGACGTTTGAAGATAGCTGTTCACATGGAGGATAGAAAAACACAGGAGGTAATTATGTTATGTTTTCCGGTGTGAATGATACCTGTGATTATATAATAACGAGTTGAAAACCTATTAAGTAAAAGACATAGAAATAATTATGTTTTACTTTCTTAGAAAATATGAAATTCTCGCTTTAACATGGACAATAAAATGTAATTTATTATACATATTTAAAATGGAGGATAATATGTACAGTAATATATTATACGCATTTAACATGAAAAATACACACATATTTAACATGAACAATGACGTGTAATATTATACATATTTAACATGGAAGATAACCTGTAATGTATTATACATAACATGGGGTATAACATGTAATATTATACATATTTAACATGGAAGATAACATGTAATTTATTATACATACCACTTTAGCATGAGGTATATGTTAAATATTATTTAACCTGTACGATAAAATGTAATATATTATAACACGGAAGATAAAATGTAATGTATGACACATATTTGACACGGACGACCATATATTATACTGACCTTGCATACCTTGTGGGGTGATTGGTTAAACCATATGAGTATCCGTTTAACATCAGCTTGTGTCAATCAAGATAAATATCGAAGAATATCACTTATAATGTCCGCGGAAGAAATGACAGTTTAATTTCCGGTTAATTGAATGATGAAACGGTTGGCTCTACCACAAAGTTCCGTCGAGTCTCGTGTTGTTTGGGATGCCAGAATTATTGAAAGGCTTTAAAGCTGTTTAGATTCTTGAATTATAATGAGCTTACTTCACGAAAATAACATCCTGGCAGGGGTGTGTCGGGTGGATCAGAATGACGTAAACTGGATGATGTGACGTATATCAGAATGACGTAAATTGGGTGATGTGACGTATATCAGAAGGAAGTTATAAAGTGGAATATGTGACGTATATGAGAAGGAAGTAAAGTGAATGATGTGATGTTTATGAGAATATTTAAAGTGGCCTATCTTTTTACCTGGATGTATTTCTAACTGTTTACGTATAAATTTACGTATAAATAAAAGTTACATCCAAGTAAAACATTCACCACTTTACTTCATTATGACATACATTGAATTATATAAGCGAGCTGTCTGTCCTCTGCAGGTGTCTTTGGATATGAATTATGTCTACAAGACATTTTTACCATTCCTATATGTATTCTATATAGATTCCCCTGACAATGTCTTATAAAACATATCAAGTAACGTACAACAAAAGGTGGTTATAAAGTACACAATACATAACATGACATTAATTTATATAGTTTGACAATAGTGCAATAAATGTTGGTAATATATAATCAGAAAGCTCGGTTTTTTAGTTATTTTTTGTGTTCTATTTTAAAGGAAACCCAGCTGTTAATGAATTTCGAAATAGCATCAAAATAACCAGAGGTTTATTGCGCAGCAACCAGGAATTTAATGCTGCCATTATTTTTGTATTTGATGTAGTTTGTTTGGTCGTTATTTTGTATTTATGAAAATGAAATGTATTCATTATTTTGTTATTATGGCTGTTATGGGGAGACGGGTCATATTTCTCTAAATAATGTCAATACCTTTAGGAAAGATCTATTGTGTTCGGACAAATTCTAGAACATGCCATATTTGTTATTACCTCCAGGAAAGTTATATTTTTCTGGCCAATTCTTGGTTTAAAATCAAATCTATACAGCCACCCTGCCATGCGATGTTAGGTCTCTAAGGACCTGTATATATGGTTGATGTAATATTTCAAAATGTAAGCACTGGTGTGGCACTACGCGGTAGATCAATTAACTGACTCGGGATCACCGTTTATGTTGTTATCATGTTTATATATCGAATACAGCAAACTACAACGGTTGCATACAGGAAACTACAATAAATATGACAGTTACTTAAGGAGTTATTAAAATATCCGTGGTCTGCAAATATCCTTTCTAACTTAGACCTGGCGGCTTAAACGTGACAAGAGCCACGAACGTCTTGGTAGTTCTACATAATGTTCGTGCTAAGATGATGTGTTCACTGTAGACTCTAAGCCCAGAGGGCTATAATGCCCCTCTCCCGGAACCTCTATGATGTTTGAGCGTAAATCAAACGAAATCTCTCCTATAGAATGTATAATGCGTCAGCTATTAGGGCGGGAAAATTACCATTTTTGGGCAAGTGTTTCGTAAAGGCACCGTTTTACGTCACCACTATTCTAGTTAATTGTACTAATCTGTGTACGAGGGAATGGACGATAGTACCCTACTTTCCAGAAATGGATACTGGTATAACTGTGAGAGTCCATGATAGTAGTAGAGTAATGCAAGCTACTTCATTACCCTAGTTTACGTCATACATCATGTAGGTAAAGAATTTCAATATTAAGCAGAACACCTTTCTTAGAACTAAAATAAGCCTATAGTGTTACACTGGTAAAATATATCACATATATCATCAATCGTAATGTCAATTTTTTCTATAGAAAAGATCGATAGTTCCCACCACGTCTGAGAAAAAAAATAATTATAGAGTACTATATTCCGAAAATATTAACGGTCCTTTAAATTTGCTCCAAATTGAGACGACTGCTCTATTTACATGAAAGGATCTTTGGCATTGTATAAATATATTCACCAACCGATTTAAACAAACACCTAATATATGCCAAACATATTTGGAATGATGCAGTGGTGCTTCCGCCTACTCTTCGTTAATTTCCACTTACTATGGATTCTTTCACGTGCACGCAGCGTGAACACGGAACATCGGTTTACGGACAAATGCAAATATATAAACTCAGGCCCATCCGCATCCCACCCGCACATACTGGCAAAGATAAATCACTTCAGAATACTAATGTTTGAACATGGATCTGGAAAGTTAACCTTTTGTGGACTATTAACACTGTTTCTTCAGGAAAGTGATAATGTTGCTTTAAATGATTAGATAGATTGCCTTTTAGAGATGATAGTATATAAATGTTGTTGATCGTGTAACGTACGGAAACGGTATCTCGATAACCAATCAGCAAACTGATTGGTCAGTGAGAGATCAGAACGATCATGATTAACGTGTTGACCTTAATTCAACGACCGATTGATCGACTTTATACAAAGAGTTATAAATAAAGATGAAAAAAGAAAACGATATATTATGTATTTAAATCCCAACTCTGTCGCTGTGGAAACTTGGGTCGAAAGAAGTACTTTAGACGAGATCTAACTCTAGGGGGGTGGAATAAAACACATGCTACGGATAATGATTTACGTCATGACAGCTAGTTTGAATTCTCTAAAATAAACAAACGCTCACCTAATTCCAGTTTAATTTATCTTATCTATTTTTTTTTATTTATTTATTTTATCTATCTATTTTTTTTTTATTTATTTATTTTTAACAAATATGTGACAAGACAAATTGCACAATATTAAATCCGAGCTTAGATTATAAGGCCCGTCATCTAGAATACCTCATCGGAAACAATATAAACGATGCATAAATGGACAATTTTCATAAACTGCGGAGCCAAAGTAACCAGTGATTTGAAAATTAAAGTTGTGTTCCGAATTCGATGGTTATTGCTTATGCTTACTCAGTTGTGTAGCTAGAAAGAGGCGAGGGGTGAAGGGGAGGGGGTGGAGAAAAGTCAAATTTTCGGTTAGTTACTTATGGTCTACTATTGTGGGGACAGTAATAGGATATGATGTCTGGTGCAATTTTATTTTGGAAAGAAGGTGTATTGTGTCTTACTGTGGGGGGGGGGGGGGCAAACAATACTTACACCACTGCCCCCATCGCACGCCTTTATTAAATACGACCATTATATTCTTAGATTTATCTCTATGTATAGATATTAACATTAAACACCATACAGAATACATGTCTAGATTGTCAAACATCTATGATGCTATGATCGATCTCTTATATAAAATGGCGCCATCCATCATTTTGATGCATTTAGTGCGTCATACAATGCATCCTGTAACCCGACCGATACCGACTAAGTGTTATTGAACAAACTACTAGAGACGATCATTAACAGATTTATATCATGAAAGCCAAATTATACATAATTCACATTCAGAACAATGATTAATAATTTACCAATTGTATGACCATGTTTATATGTCTAAAATAAACATTTAATTTGGAACGTTTGGCCTTAGATTAGAACGCTTCTCTCCTCGAAAAACATTTGGAGCTGCGACGGCTCAGTGAGTAAGACCCTGGCTCGCTAGCAAACCAAGAGGTCTGGGTTTCCATCCGAGTCTTGGCCGGGAAAGTTCCTTGAGATTTTCAAACATGGTTTCCCTTGCGCAGGGGCGAGGGCTTCGCGCTACGGTGTCTAGTCGTTCAGACTGGAGAAAATGCAAGGTCCACAGTGACATACATGTAAGTGATTCTTGGTAGTTGGATTTCGATATAAAGGCACAACGCAGTGTTCCTCGTTACACACTACATGACGCGCAACCGTCTTTGACGAATTTCATTTCATTTGTATGTTACTCTGATAAGAAAGTGTCTCTTCTCCAAATACTCGTCTTGACATTCGTCACCATCTTCATTTGTAAAACGAACACCGTTCACGCGCAAGCCACATGGGCTTTCTTTTTATGCATGTCTTCTTGTACACGTTGTTAAATTAGCTATTTGTTTTAACTCCCGGGTGACTACTGAGATGTTGCGTGACAAATTATATTTATGTTGCATTAAAAAAGCACGCTGACAGTTTTTTAAAAAAAAAGTTACTTATCACAATCTATTAATGTCGAAATCTACGGTGGGGCAGTTAGTGTGGCGATGGTTGCCTAACCAGTGGGTTAAGTCTAAATATTAAGGCCACGTGCAGATTTCGTCAAGGTCACGAGATGTAAACAGGGCTAGCCCCACCTAACCCCAACCCACAATCTTGTCAACAATTACGTGCCCTAACCCTGCGAAAACTACAAGTGGTCTAAATATTTAGACCCGACCCTAAAAAGTATATCACGGGTAATGAACAGAAGTCTGATCAGGGACGTAAACCGAAGTCCACTCGTATACTCGTTGAAGTGCATTTAAAAGAACCCTTAACTGGTTGAAGAATGATATACAGAAACTTCGCTGTCTGGGAAAAATCGCCCATAACAAATTGCATAAATCCCATTTAATTCTATTTTTTAGGCACTCGTGCTTTCAAATTCAGTGTCGCGTACTGAGATGGGTAGACTGTGCCTCACAGGAAATCTTGGCGTGGACTTGCCTTTAAGAAGGATTTTAGAAAATAAAAATAAGGCAGTATTTTCCATCTTAAAGAACCCCCTCTAAGAGTGAAGAATTAAGTTAATGGTTACTGTTAAAAGAAAATCCTTGAAAGAAATTACATAGATTTTATGTCTGTGTATAGAAACGGGATTCCTATATTATTACCTAGTAGGGTTAGACATGGTAATTGATACCTTAATATCTAGTCAGAACAAAAATAGCCCACACACTCTTAAGTGCCATTAGACACATTCGTGTTCACATCTTAAGACAGAATCGTGTCCGATTCGTCTTGTTCAGTTGTCAGATCCGTGTGCAGGGAAGGAATCTGCTCTCATTTCCCGTCTTTATTTGCATTATTTTGGACAATATCTAATTTTTAAAGCTAATTGATGATGTGGCTTTTAATTAAGAAAAAAAGTTAAAATATCAATGATAGATAATCTCCATGTTTAGAATCAATCGGGTCAAAAAGACGGCCATTACATTTTGTTTACTCAGGCTTGATTATGTCGAATACTGCGAGGTTTTGTTTATTAATACTCTATATCCCCCATTGTTTTTAGTGGGTTTTTTTAAATTTAAACAGCTATGGTGTATGTTAGGATTGTGGGTGTGTGTGTGTGTTTGTGGAAGGGGGGGGGGGGGTAGTGTATAAATCACTTAATGAATATTATATTATTTCATGAATAAATAATAATTAACAAACAAATTTATCCCTTTGCCATTTATCAAACTTTACAGTTTAAACAGAACTAAGGGAGATGGTTGGTGGTTTTACACAAGTTTCTATGAAAAAACATAAATTTCATAAATACCAACACAAGTTTCATAAATACCAACACAAGTTTCATAAATTTCAACACAAGTTTCATAAATTTCAACACAAGTTTCATAAATTTCAACACAAATTTCAGAATCAAAAAATTTAGAAAAAATGGTGTGTAGACTTCCACACAAGTTTAAACACAAATTTGTGTTATTTAATCAAATTTAACAAGTTTTGTGTTGTTTCAACATTTAACACAGGTTTGTGTTGTTTCAACACAAGTTTGTATTGTTTCAACACAAGTTTGTGTTGTTAAATAGAAACACCTAGAACTTGTGTTTCAACACGATTTTTTTTTTCAGTGTACCTTTACAATGCACCCCTTAGTGTTACATTTCATTGATGTCATAGCTATGGTATATACGCGTTTCCGACTCACAATTCACCCCTCTAATTACGTTAAAAGAAATATTTTCCAAATGGATTGTCAATAAAATATATAAGTAGAACATTTGACTTCTAATGGGATTTGAGGATTGAAATCAGAGACAAGTAATTATCATTTGTAGGGCATGATTCGAACCAACGCAATGCTTTTGTTACAATCCATTTATTGGAATCAAATGACTAATCACATAAAAGTAATACAATATGAATTGAAAATTATGTTAGACTAGCTAAACCTGTATATTGTAGGTCTTTATTTTTGCCCCCAGTGTAACATAAATTATTAATTAGACATTTATTCACAAACATGACACGTCTATAATCAACACTTGAGTACATCGAGTGGTCTTTAAGTGGCATTTAGTGATTGTGGAACACATTAACAGAACACAATTTTTATGGGAAACAATCACTGGATTTATTCTAAAAGCACGACGTTTCCCATAAAATATTGAGTTTTGTTAATGGCGGATTGAAACAATCGTTCTTGACAATCGAGACTGATGTATTTGCTCAGAATAAAATAATTTTGCTAAAATGTTCAATATATTCATCTTTCTTTATCTAATTTCAAACTATTATTACATGAACGGTCAGCTCTTTTTATCAAAATCTTAAATAATGCATCTTTACTAAATATTACCTACATGTAGTCTGTGAATCATCAAAATACAAATAAACCTTGAGGGACATTCTTTTATAAAGCCCATTAACCACTTGAAAATCTAAGATGGTGGCAATTTTGAAGATGGTTGGTTTTCAGGCAACGTGTTGATCCTTAATATATATTTTAACATTCAGCTCAATCGGGCAACAATAATTGTGTACTTAGACGGTCGACAAATTTATTTGTGCACTTCACAGTTTGCATAAAAACCCGTGGAGATAAAGTGTTATGCAGACCACACTTGAACTCCCCCGCAAGGATCCATGTTAGTTCGGGCGTTTTGAGAAATTCAAGATGACGTCCACGACGGCCGTCATTTCAAATAATCGCCTATAACTTCTCTAGTTTCGAGTCTAGGATGTTGGTGTTGAAACGTGTGTTCCTGGGGTCTACACTGAATTCATTCATTATATTGTGGGGCTAGTCTTGTCCATGATGGAAAAAAATCCATATTGTTAACTATAATTGAAAAGCAGGTTCGGTGCCATGAGTGCGGAGGGGTGGGGTTGGGAGTATTCAGTGTTAAAATACGGGTCTAAATACGAAATTCTGGATACCATGCTAGCTATTCCCAAAAGCACGTCCATTGTGTAAATAATTTACTGGCACATTCAGATTGGCGTACCGTGAAAAACATCGAATGGTACGATAATGGGTATTCAAGTACAAATACTGGTCTAAATACGAAATTCCAGATATCATCTTACGTATTAGGCTACAGACTGCCTTTTTCAAATATGCAAATAAATTTGAATGTACTTGCATAACTTTACAAAATACGATTAAAGTTGAAGAGAAGGAAGGCGAAGGAGCTAAACTAAAGATACGGGGCTTGATCAAAAATTCTCTCTGTATATAAAAAAAAAATATAGTCATTCATCTCTTTAAACATAAGCCTACCTATGCAAGAGCTAAATCTGATTATTGCAAGTCTTCATTTAGGCTCCAGATGTCGTAGAAATTATGAATAGACCTTTATTTACACAACATGCACACAATCAACTCTGTAGACCCACCGATGGCTTGGATTGAGCTTGGGTTTAAACAGGATTTCATTGATTCATTAAATTTTTAAATGGCGTCGTGAGCGGAGATTAACCGTTACGTTGACGTCACTCTCCCGGAAATTTTAGATTGAGGCTAAATGATAGAGTGTACGAAGCGAGGCCGCTGTTGAGCGAGGCCTTAACAAATGACATCTGAATTAAAGTGCAATAATGACAAACTAAACACGGATAATGACAAATTATACAATTCCTGGATCCGTGTGATGACTAAAACAGACGGACAGGTCTTCTGTCTTAATAATAGCAATAAAAATATTTTTATTTCCCCAAGAAGGGCACGACGCCACTGGTGTACACCTAGCTATATCATAATTGTATTATTATTATTATTTATAATATTATGTCCTATATCCAATTGATTGAATGCATGCCAAAAATCAAAGAAGGAATGGAAACTTACCCTCTCACTCATTTTGTCGGGAGTTGTTCGTTCGTTCCTGGGGTTTAGCGTCCACTTCCACCTAGGGTGATATCGTAGACTGTTCGGGAGTCATGTAGGCCTACCTAAAGTACAAGAATACACGCAGGCTATAATTATTTAAAATACTGCCTCACTGATTTGGTCCATTCCGTTCAAACTTTAAAATACTACTGCCGACTTCGTCTTCTTTTCCATATATTAAAAGTCTTAATTCTAATTTGTAGTAAAAAGTAAATGTAATCCGAATTGAAACCGAATTGGCTAACGGTACCACAGACATTGAAAACGTTACTAATCAAGTATTAGCTTGATAACCTTGAGAGAATACTCTACGAAACATCGCCTAAAATACACAGTAGCTGTTTTCCATAAGTATGTGTTTTGTTGTTGATAATCAAGGTTATGTAGGTGGCGTTAACGCCCATCAATTAAACGATCGGCCATATTATGAAAACGGTGAAGATGGAGTTAACTCCTATTTCTAGTCAAAAATTACAGTGGTCAGAATAAAGTAATTTGACTGAAATTTTCAATATATTCTTCTTTCATCATCTAATTTTGAGCTGTTATAGAAAGGATAGCTAACTCCCTATAAAAATCTCCCATAATGTAGCTTTAAATATATTATTTACTTCTATCGCACAATGCTTATATTATATTGTTGGGGTTTTTTTTTTGTATAAATGGAACAAAGTTAATTAGGCTGTACTCAACGCTGTTTTAGAGAGACCGGGAAGAGAGGGGTGTTTAAATTTCAAAGTACAGGTATTAATATGAAATTCCAGTTATTGTGTTATAAATTACTGGAATCTAAGTTTCCTGGCACATTCATGATTATGCACGGTCGTCCAGATAGTTTCCGTATATGTTAATAAGTCACGTGATATCCTGCATTTGCATATACAACTTGATGCTGTGCGAAAGAAGCTTTGTAGAAAGCGTGGAAGACAAATGAGATGTGGCAGAGCGCAAATATAAAATGTAATAAGAGAAATGTAGAAACGTCAATAAAGGTCCTTTCTAACAAAACATTTGTCATTTGTCACTTAACATTTGACCTTTTGCATTTAACACTTGCCTTAGAGGTATTTTGACTTGATCATTATCCGTATTGGGACTTTGTACTTTTTACATATAATCAATGGAAACAACATTGTCCCAGAGCATTCAATATCGGCAGCGATGCACTTCCATAAGATTTACGTTGGGTAACAGTTGGATTATCTCCGGTGAACGGTACTACAATGTGTGGCATATCCCTATGGAAGACCAAAAGCTCTTTATTCAGTGTTTTTAATTCTTAATTCATTGTACTTAATTTTTATTTCTTCATTTGTTGCCGTATTTCGACATTTGTACACTAAAATTAATATAATATCACACGGCTCATCGTGAATTTCTAGCGTGAATATCAGGTTATTATTGTCGAGTTGATTGGAATACAAATCATATCGGCTAACTTCGGTGATTAATAGTCAACCCAGTAACTTCATTTGATATCATATTTCGACATGTGTACACTCCAAACGTAAATATCGGGTTATTGTCGAGTTGATTGGAATACAAGTCATGGTGTTTAATAGTCAACTCACTAATTGCTTCACTTGAAAAATATTTCTTTTTAGTTTGAATTTAGTATTAATATATCATTTACTTCACCCTTTATCAATAATTAATGGTTAAAGAAAATGATTGCAAATTTTACACGCAAATGTTTGGAAATGTTCATTACACAACATACAATTGTTTAAGTTGGTTCGTTTAGACGACTGAACTTGTGAACGATTTGACTCCATTAGTAAAGGTGTATAGACCTACCGCTTAGCGCATTAACAATCTGGTTATAGTAATAATATCAAGAAGAAAGTTGCTTGACGAAAGGAAACTCATAAATAGTGTAAGTCGTTGTCTTGATTATTATGATTGCACCCCTAAGCCCAGCACTAATCGTTTTTACACAAATCAATATGAAGATCCCGTTGTCAATCTCGTCGTTAATGCTTCTATCGGTGGAGTTCTCTCCCTTCGAATATTGAGAAACTGGTGCATGAAACTCACGCTCAACTGTAGGTAGGGTCTACTAAAGATGGTCAAGAACTCACGAGGTATTTCCGATTTATGAAATTGCAACTTGCCAACTTGGGCACGGGAATGTTTCTTCCCGCCAAACATTTGGCCTTTAGTTCTTTCATTAACCTAGATTTTAAAAGGTTTGCAGCACAAGATATGAAAGAACAAAAGTAAATATGAGACAAGTCAATCTCGATTGAAGAAATTTCTCTGGTGAATCGGGGTAGCCATTTTCCCGGAAGGTGATATGTAATTCTTACGCGCGAAATTTCTCGTTTATTTGCATCGTACGCCCCTGATTTTACGTGCCTGGATGACCGAATGACTTAAAAATATACCCACGCGTACAAAAATAGATCTTTACAAAAACTTGAATTTGTTCGTTAAGGATTCATTTTTGTTTATGTCAGCGAGTTGACTTTGACTCAAGGGTCATTTTACAACAAACGAAACGACGATCCGACCTCTAGTTTTCGAGAAATCGACCCAAAAAGATTGACCAATCAGAGGTCAGAATGGGCGGGGCTTAAGTTTGAACAAAATTGGAAAAAATGGACGGTCTAATGTGCCAGAGGCCTTCGGCTCCGCGGCTGCCTCTGGGAACAAGATTGGAGACAAGTATAACAGTACGATTGATATATTTTAATGTGTTTCTTGATCTGTTCCAATGAACAATCCCACTTAGTTTTAAAAACAACTGTAGCGAAAGGTAGTTAAATATGTTATTGTTTTGCACCGACCCAACCAATGAAGATGGGAAATTTTGCCCGCGTACTCTTCATCAACTGCATCTGTCCGTCAGCGACCTCGGCCTATACAGGCGCGGATCAAGAGGGGGGGGGCAGGGGGTCCGGAACCCCCCCGCCCCCCCGCTCAGACTTGAAAAATTTTTATGTGATTTTATTGGCGATTTAAACCTGTAATTTTGGAATTTACCTTCCGGAAATACGTCAGAATGAACCAAAATGAATCTAATTTACCAAATTAATCGGTTGAGCGCAATTAGTTAAGCAATTATCAAACCTAGACGCCCCCCCCCCCCTGCAAAAAAACCTGGATCCGCGCCTGCTATAATGGGTTCATGGACGCTGTCCCTTGCCAGACACCCCATCGTGCACCATTGACAATGCAAACCACCTTGCAAAATACCGAGGTACGTTCTCAGTCGGCACTATAGGATTAAACTGGGAACTTCTGTGAGATCCTTACTCAACTAACTTAGCCACAGGTAATACTGTGTTGAGCAATCGTGGTGTCTTAGTTTAACCCTTGTGGGTGCACGTGGTGAGAATCACATAGCAGGTAACAAGGGGTCCGTATGGACCCCAGTTGTAATTCAAAGTTTTCACGTACAGATGTATTTGAATTGAAAAGCAGCGGTTAAGTTTTTATTTGCGTTTATATTTGACAACCGAAAAACAACTAAATTATTATACAAAAACATTTAAGTGACATTTTGAACAGATTTAATAATACTCACAAAATTGCTACTTTGTGTACTATGTTATATTTGGGTTAAATGGCGATTCACGCTTGATACAAAAAACATTGAATTTGGGGAATTCATCATTTAATTTTTGGTATTTGTGACATGCAGATGTTTAAAGAGAGAATAGTCTGGCATACGCAATATGGTATCAGGCAGCAAACACATTAGCAAAATTCCTACTGCGAGTTGTAAGTTGTTCCCTTCAAGAGTTGGGCCTGTTTGGCATGTAACATAACTCTTCATGTGGGAAGCAGATGAATACCGATCTATTTGTTATGTTTATAAATATATTGGAGACAAAGTCACTAAATTTCAGAAAGCAGTGCCCAGTAGTTATTACAAAACACTATAAAACAAGTGCATGGGGTCCACGGAGACCCCACTTGCACCGACAAGGGTTAATCAAATAATGACGACTAGGGACATACATGTATTAATCGTCTCAATTTCTACACACTTTTAATAAAATCAAGGTCCAGTATTTACATTGGCGTGAACGAAAAATAACCCTTTGATAGTTGGGACTAGAAATAAGAGAAGACCATAGTACGGCTGTCCAGGCAACATTTCCATCACGTTACGCTATTATTTGGCCTATACGCGTCTTCTTTAGACCAGCCACTGCAGAAAAGTAGGGCGATAAACCCACCCACTTTTCAGTCCTTCTTTTTATTAGCCTTCTGTGAAATTGTGGCTTTAAGATCTGCCAATATTAAACAAGTATCCATCGAAGTGAACATGATTTGTATGCTCGTGGTATGACTAATAGTGTTTGTTATTTAATTCAAGACAGTGATATTTTTAGAATTTATTCATTCCAGGTTATGTCAACTGATTGAGATGCCACTGTTAATTTCTCGATTTGACATTTGTCGGGCAGAAAACGTGATTTGTAAACAAAACTTTTAGAATCTCAAACCAATACAAATACACAATTATGACGGATTCCGTGTGAGCATAATGCTTATTAAAATGGGATAAATTATTTGCTGCAGTTTTAAACAACGGTTTAATCATGATCGTATTTAAAGTAGCTAAGTCTCTAACTCAATATCATCCAAAATCTTCAACATTGAAAACACGAATTATTTGTTAATTTAAATCAACATTGATTTGGTACACGAATACTATTGGTATTTTGAACACAACTGGTTTGAAATTAGAGTAAAAACGGAAACCATTGAATGTAAATCAGTTTATATACATTCATATTACAGTATTACATGCGTTGCGACCCACTTGTGGCAATTTCTTGGTTCAAAATGTTAGCGATTTAGCTCTATTTAATTCGGGTTTGTACTTTTTGATGAAATAATTTTCTTTACATTCAAGTAAATCATTATTTAAAAAATTCAATTTGTACAAGGGAAATACATTGAATATATATATATATATATAACCCAACGTTTCAACAAGTATTCTCTTATCGTTATCAAGTACTACTGATGGCAGTGCACTTAAAAGGAAATGAAATGGGGTAAAACGTCCTACTTTTCTGCACATAACCTGGACTAATGTAAGACGGGCCTAAGCTACACAGTGTGCTATGAGGGCAATTTTGCCCGGCAGAGGCACTACGGCCTACTCTTATATCGAATTCCAACTGCCAAGGAATCTTTTACCTGCACGCCAATGTGTACATAATATTATTATTATATGTTGAATTTATTAGCTCATCTGCCCTTTTCAGACTTAAAGAAGAAACAATACATAAGAATAAAATACATGTAAATAGTCAAAGGAAAATAATAATACATAAAATTACTGAAACGTTTTGGTAAATAAAAAAAGTCTTGATTTTTTCATTAAGTCATGTGTAGTTCTTAGCCTACTTTACACACATTGTTAATTTGGGGCTCCATATACATGTTAGAATCGACGATTGCACCAATATTTCGGGCTGCAGTAGAATTACTGATGGATGATCTTTGAGATGTTTTTTTTTTGAACCAAGTACTCTGTTTTCTCATGGCTAAGTTTAAGGAGATTCTGTGACATCCAGATATCTATATCATTTATACCTTGCTCAATATTGAACTTTGTTTAAAACTGATGGGGGCTGATGGCTTGGAGGAAATATACAGTTCGAATTTGCAAACCGGATCGCCTAGTGGGCGTGTATATGTATATATAGACTGTACAGTACTGGCCCCATCACTGACCCTTGTGAAACTCCAAATTGAACCAAAGATACAGTAAAGGTGCTGTTTCCAACCAGAATCCCTTGCGTTCTCTTGCTGAACATCATTTTAAGTCCAAAGTACGTCTAAAGTCGTAACATCTAAAGGAATATGGTGATCCACTGTATTGAAAGCAGCTGATAGGTCTAACAGTATCAATAAAACACAGCTGTGATTATACATAGATGGATGTGTAAATATCATTATGGGTTCTTAATAATGCCGTTTCAGAACTATGGGTCTTCGTGTATGCAGGATCTAGAAGATCGTGATGCCTTGTATGGGAATGATATTTGTTTAGTAAAAAACGTTCCAGGACTTTGGATACAAAACTTAAGTTTGACACGGGCCAAAAACTTTTCTCCATTTCTCGGTCAAATGTTTTCTTCTTGAAAATACATCATGTACAGTAAGGTTTAGAAAAAGGGCTGGCTATTAATTTTGCTATAATAGCTCAAAAGTAGATAATGTAAAATGAAATATTGAAAATTCCATTCAAATTATATATATCAATCTGAGCCAAGTTATCACTGTTTGTAATTTTGACAAGATGTGTGTATAGTGGTTATGGTCTTGTTTTGTTCATAAATGTCGAATTGATAGTTTATTTCAGACCAAAAGAAAGACCTGCAATAGTCAGATTTAACTTTTGTAAAATGTACTGAAATGTTTCATTTTTGGAAATATTATAGTTGTCTCAAAGATATCTGGAAAACATTTTCTAGAATTGCACAGTTAATAATGTTGGTGATGACACTGATTAATGGTGGTAGACAATCCTTTAAGAACGGGGTATGGAGTGGCTCTAATGGACACGATTTTGGGGAACAGCTTAAAGGAACAATAACATTCTTGCTGGCTTGGTAGCTCCAGAAAATAAATAATAGCCTTATTCTAAGTACTAGATGTTTAAGTGTCCTACCTGTTGTGTAAATTATCCACTACGACCTATTTTACTTGTCCAGAGGGTTCGAAAATATTTTAAAATCCAAGTCACATTTGAAAAGGTTTACGTTAGACTTTTCAAATCAATTGGTTGAATTTTTCCAATTTTTTTAAATTAGGTGTGTTAAGATGAAATTTATATCATTAATTAATTGGAATATTGTAAAATAATACAATTTGTTGACCAGAATGAAGATTGGGACATATTATTTAGTTACAACAAGAGTGTTATTGGGGCTTTAAGATTAACTTCGATAATTCGGGTTCACAGACGACTGAAGGAGGAAAAGACGATGGTGTTATTGCAGAGGTTTACCCCTTTTCTTCTAATTTTGATGAAAGTTCATGTCGAATTTTGGATGTTTAGGTCAGACAGTACGACGAAAACTTATCAGCAAGATTTTGATCATTGTCGCATTTGACAGAATTGTTGCTCCATAGCTGTGGTCTTTTATGAATTGTAAATACGAATTATTCCCTTATTATTACTGTTTTGTATTTTTCAGAGAAATAGGATTGATTTGCATCTACTACAATTCGTGTCACACTGAGCTTTTCTCTTGGTATATTTCTTGATGTACGTGTATATGAATCAAAAACACTTTGTAATATTCCATTGAATAGTATGGCCTTGATATTGACATTGTCTAGAACCCAAATGTCAGTGAACGGAGTTTTTTTCTAATTCTGTCAAAGTTTTTTTTATTATTATGTTTTTTACTATAGTGATTGGGCTGGAAAGTTGATCGGTTCAATTTCAAGTTGAACAAATATATAGAAGAGATCTTGGAATGTGATCCTGGACTGTAAGATCTTTATATAATGAGATCCAGTATCCCCCCCCCCCTGCTCAGCTACATAAAAAAAATAACGCCTACATCATTATAAAAATGATTTCTCTGTTTAAAAAGCTCAATTTGTATGTATGCCTGCGTAATTTAGAGACATGATGGCAGATTTCCGTGACAGAAACCTGGCAAAGCCCCTCCTGCAAAAATTCCTGGATCCGCCCCTGTCCCCCGCGCGTATTCCTCGGCACACTATGTATTGAATACAAGTTCAGCCAATGCTCTTCAATCAGTTTTCAGATTGAGCTAATATATTAAGATTATTGTCAGTCAATGATAAATTCATTTAATTCTAAGGCTTTATTTCTCACTGATCTACAGTTCAGAACATATAACCGAGTAGTTCATTTGGATTATTTACCTTATGACCAATATTTAAGGCTCAATGCCACTCTTCTTGCAACTGATTAATATGTCCCAATCTCTATTCTGGTCAACAAATTGTGTTATTTTACAATATTCCAATTAATTGATGATACAAATTTCATCGTAACACACCTTTTTTTTAAAAAAAAAAATGGGAAAAATTCAACTAAATGATTCGAAAAGCCTAACGTAAACCTTTTCAAATGTGACTTGGATTTTAAAATATTTTCGAAACCTCTGGACAAGTAAATAGATAATTTAATGGATAATTTACACAAAAGGTAGGACACTTAAACATATAGTACTTAAAATAAGGCCATGATTTATTTTCTGGGGCTGCCAAGTCAGTAAGAGTGTTATTATCTCTTTAATTGGTGTTAAGCTATTAGGATTCATTCCTCTTGTCTCACTCCGACCAGCCCTGATGACAGCACTCTTTGTTTCACCCAGATGTCACATCGATTGGCAAAGGGTTAACATAATACGATTAAATATTGTTAAAAGTCGTAACATCAGCGTGATATCTAGGGTATGTTATTATAAATTGGCGAGTATTTTTCCACTTCAACGTCAAATTTGTCCGTTTTGTCGAAAATACCGACATGGAATTTACATTAATTACATTAATATCCAAGTCTAAATTACGTACATTTGTAATGGCAGAGTTTTCTTTATTTAATATTACTTCTGGGGGATATATTTCACTTTTATATTTGATCCACACTATATAATGTGAAATAATATGAAATGAGTTTTAATGTCCTACATTTCTGCATTGACATGGCTAATGAAGACCGAAATACTCCATACAGTGTGTTATGGGGGAGATTTTACTATGACAGTGAAGCTTCAGTTTACTCTTATTTCGAGATGGTTGTCAACGGTTCTTTTACGTACACTCCAACGTGTACTCAACGGCAGGTCAATTTCCCGTCCTACCAGCCCCCCCCCCCCACTCTGTCTACACCAATGAAAAGGGGTAAACACATCGGAAATCCGGGAAAACTTTGTAGGCTAGCACTGCAAGCAAACCCAGAAACCTGTGAATCGAGGGATCGCAGCCTCTTTAATCTGCTGTCAACAACAATATACGACAACTCTAAAACTGCTGTTACAAATAATTCAGTATAATTGAAGGGAAGCAACCTTTACCTGTCCATATTCAGAAAACTGTCTATTTTCGACAAACGTGTCCGTAATGTAATATTACGGTTTAAAGTATCCCTTTTTGGGTTAGCATTGATTTGCTAATATCCTTTCACTGAATGCATTTATGTTGAAAAACATACATGTTCTATGGAAATCACAATCCATGCCATGTAATTTTGTTTGCTAGAATGCGAGAAAGGGAATCAGGTTTGCAAGGCCAAAGTCATTTTCTGTAATACTTACCACATTATTATGGAGGGATAACGGAGTACATCGCATTTGTAAAAAGCTTCCACTGCCTCGGAAGTGACATTTTGGGATCGTCCTATTAAAATGTCTAAATTTTAATGTTGAACACTCTTCAACATTTTGCAGACACTGCGTAGCTTGTGTGAAACATTATTGTTTTTTGTTAGAATTATTATATTATTATTATTATTCCAATTCCACTTTGAGTAGATCTCAGCAACTGTTTGGCGCGTCGTTATACAGGGGTTGCGTCCTTACTGCGCTTCTACTGCGACATAAAATGGTCTCAGAGCGAGTCAAGATCGCCATAAGCGTGGTAAAAGCGTGTTGGAAACGCTAGATAAAGTGCTGTGGTCTCCATGGTCGCCACTGATCGCCAAGTCACGACGTTTGTTTTGAACATACTCATATGATCTGGAAAGCTGCGAGAACGTGATGGGGTCGCAAAGGTCCTTACTGCACTGCTACGGCGACAACAAAATGGTTTCAGAGCGTGCCAAGATCACCATAAACATGGTGGAAACGCGAGATATCGTGCTGTGGTCTCCATGGTCGCCTATGATCGCTGAGTCACGGCGTTTGTTTTGGGTATGTTCAAAGCAAACGCCAAGCTTCTGCCATATGACCCGGAAAGCTGGGAGAACGTGGTGGGTCGCGAAGGTCGCGAAATACGCGTGGTAGCATATCTATAAACGTAGTACACTGTGACAGTATTTTGTTCTTTAATCAGGTTCTTGATGACAACACTGGTATATACATCTAATAATACTTTTATTCTGCTTTTTACAATATGTACAAACATCGTGATGTAAACGACCGTAGAACTAACTATATGGAAGGGGTCATGACTTAATTAGCGTGGCTTAGCACGAGTGTGCTAACTCCAGAAGCTCTCGTCTCGTCTCCGACTCCTAGACCTGACTATAGTACTCCTGAGGTACCTTAACTAGGCGCCCGCCTAGCATGGCCTCCTGGACCTGCCTGAAGATTCGTTTCTGTTCTGAGTTTATAAACGTATTCGAGACAAAGGAGCTCATTAGACACCTGTCTAATGTATCAAGCATCATATGAAGGTTTAACATTCAATATAGTTTATCAGACAAAGAAAGTTAGATAAGACATGCCAACAACAAGTTATAGTTACGCAATGACATAAGGAATACTACCAAGATCTCCAGCCGGGTCTTGATAGCAACAGGTTTATGTTACAATCACTAACACGTATTTTAATATGGCAGGACGCCTCTATGACATATGTCATTGTGTTATAACACGCGCAGTACACACGTGGCAAATACGCTGCGAAAATTGTAACATTTGCAACGATGCCTTCGAGGCGTCTTCACCACAACCCCCACGTGTCGGCCGCCACCCCACTAAGCGTTCGGGGTCCTCATCGCGATGCTATGAGGATTCCACCACTTTCGCGCGATTGCATCACGACCTCATGGGGCTACCTCTAAGCATAATGACGATGTTATGAGGTTCCCACTACGTGTATGGAGTTCTTAAAGGGGAAGACCAACGATTTTCAACAAGGTTTCCATATATCTTAAATATATTCAGAAATAATCCCCTCTGTAACACAGTAAAAAAAATTTGTAAAAGAGAAATTAATTTTTATTAAAACCGGAAGTGACATTGTTGGTTCAACACGCTCACTGGGTTCTATAGAAACCGTACAGATTTGGTATAAGTTTATTGCTGTATTGTGTTCACGCCTTAGGCCAAAAATCTTATCGAGTGGGCTGTTTGTTAGGATATTATAAACACGAATTTATGGTGTTTTAACGTTTAGTACACTGTTCAGTGTGAGCGAATTTACGCGACGGCTTTGTGTACTAAACGTTAAAAAAACAAAAATTCACATGCCCATAATTTTTGTCTTTTTATGTTGAAAAATGCTGTCAACAAGCACAAAAACGACGAAGCAGACGATATATGTCACTAGTAAGCTGTCAATCAAACCACGTGATGTAAATAATTAGCCACGCGGTGTGAATTGGGCCACAGCGTACTGTTCAGTGTGAGCGAATTTACGCGACGGCTTTGTGTACTAAACGTTAAAAAAACAAAAATTCGTGTTTATAATATCCTAACAAACAGTCCATTTCACAAGATTTTTGGCCCAAGGACGTGACGTGAATACAATACATCAGTAGACATATGCCAAATCTGTATGCTTTCTATAGAGCCCAGTGAGCGTGTTGAACCAACTATGTCACTTCCGGTTTTAATAAAAATTAATTTCTCGTTTACAAAAACATTTTTACTTTTGTTACAGAGGAGATTCTTTCTGAATATATATTTCAGATTTATAGAAACGGGGGTTCGGATGGCCTAGTGGTCTAGAGTGCCGCGCTTCGAACTCTAGCGGGCCGGTCACCTCTGGCTTGCGGCTGTGGTTTCGAGCCCTGGTGTGAGCGTATGTGGCATGGAGATAGGGGCGCCTTCTCAATCTCGTGGTTTTCCTCCGGGCACTCCGGTTTCCTCCCACTGCTAAAGACCCCTACGCGCAAGCGAATTATTGAAATAAAATTAAACCATATGTTAGTCCCGAAATGACCTAGTTTGTGTTGAGTGGACGTTAAATCCCTCTCTCTTTATGGAAACCTTGTTAAAAATCGTTGGCCTTCCCCTTTAATACGACCATGGCGTGGTTACTAAGCTTGCATTACTCGCCTATGGCGACCATGCTTTTCGTGTACGACTTGTTTTGAAAACGGGAAATTCAAAGGTCATCTTTGAAATTTCGAAAAAAAAATCTAAACAGCTTACATAGTCGCCGTGGTCACGTTGTGGAAGCTCACGTGTAGTCCAAATAAGACATGTGGTTGAGCGACGCGGGTTCTCGATGACCGCCGTTGCCAAGCTTATAGATCTCAATAGAAACGCCATAAGCGCGGAGAGACCGTGAAGACCACCGCGAGAATGCTGTATAAACGCACAGGTTGCAGTAAGAACGCTACTTTTTTAAGTTTGTAATTTTGGGGCATTTTTCCGCCATGTGTTCACGCTTGCCGACGACCCTGTGTATTTCCAGACCGCCTTCTGTCTCAGAGCGCAGTAGGGTCACCACTCCGGTCTGACGGGGGCATTAAAATTTCTTCGGTTTTACTAGGAAAGTGGGTGTGACTTTGAGGATAAAGCTATTTTGAACGTTCTGCGACAATGCGAAATGACCCAAATCACCGATTTAACAAAATAACAAAACGTTAACAAAAATATCATTGAATTTTAAAATGGCGTCTAAGTAGCTGTTGGTTCCAAGTCCAATTAAGCTCAGATGTGAGTGTCAGATTTGATATGACAATGGTTGGCATACCTACCATTTAGTTGACCAACCGATATACACTAAATCAACACACGAGTCTTTTATGTTATCTTACAATATGCGAGGTAATGGTGTCTTTTAAAGGTCGGTCACAAGATCAACACTGTTTACGTGGGTCTGTTGCTGTAACTCAAACAGATTAAGACTTACTTCTACTTCAGGGTGGCACAGAGATCGTGGGTAGAATTAATATGCATTATCTCTCTACTTAAAGTGACTAGTCCCTGAAATTTCTCAGAAATTCATCTAAATGTTTAGTGTCGTAAGTTTCAATTAGCTGATTATTCATAAAACATTCTCTGATTGGTCTATATTTTCAGAACTGAAACCTTTTATTTATCTCCATTAGCTCTACGAATTTCCTATTGGGCTTCATAAAGCCTTTGTAGGTTTCAGTCCCATCCAACCGACTACGGGGTATTTTCTTATCCGACGCTATTCACCAGAAAGGGTACCTTACTTTTAAAGTTGAATACTGTTTCAGGGAAGCAAAACAAAAATCTAAAAGATTAACCTACAAATAAGAAAAGTTAGTAATGTTTAAAAGTGGGGGAGCGGCTCCGTTAACTTTTGAATTGAATACTGCTTACTTTAAGTTAAAATCGTACTTCACTTGTAAGGTATTTGAGTGATGGCAATATGGTCACTAGTGTTCTGACTTATATGAAAATTTGGACCCGAATTTGCTCAATGAAAAAGTCGCTAGCACGCTAGAATTGGGGTCTGGGCTTCACTCTCTCGAAATTTCCAGGGTGATCTCTCCTTGTCAGTGGTACATGAAGATGCACTAAAAGATCCCTCGGTATTTGGAATGCTCCCATAACACAATGCATGTCTTTATAAGCCTGTAAGTACAGAAAAGTTAGTTTCGTTTCGTTATGAAATTCGATTATGGGTCATTTGGTGTTTGTTTGTGTAAGAGTGGTCGTCTAGTTTTAGATTTCACTTTCTCGTTAACGTCAATATGATATCACATTGTACTTTAATAACAAAAAAAAACATATGACATCAATATTTATCTTTTGTTGGAATATACTAACAGGTGGTGGGCTTCCATCTCATTTAATTATTGAGAAAAATTCAATTTCTAAATTGTATACGTGTTCTCTTTATAATTTATAGATAACTTAATATTATACAACATGAACGAGTGCGTTAGTACTATATGGACCAGAAGCCGGGAATGACGCCACCGCCGCCATTTTGAAAATGGGTCTCATAAGATGGCATCAGGGGTTGATTATGGTCTTTTCATGTTAATCAATTCTATATAATATTTTATGTAGCGTTTCAGACCTAATGAAGGACCTGCAATAGGCAGATTAATTAAGAACATGATATCAAAACTGCCAACGCTAGACAATCTTACAGCTTGGATTTTGTCGTATTAAACTGAACCCACCAAAAGATTTTAGAAAAGACAGTTTGCAGAAGATGACAAATATTAATTCGTTCATTTTCTATTTCAAAATCATCTTTGTAAACACTGAACGGAACTGAACCACTCTTGAATTGGTCTTCTAGAAATTTCCCCGGACAGCTGGACTACTCTTATGCCAAAATTCAACTGTCGTGAGTTCTGAAAACTGCATTATATTACTTTCGAAATACCATCTTACCTTACTTTGTCCTTAAATGACATCCTGAAATGACATAGTATGCGTTGAATGAACGATAAGATAAACAGGGGCGGATCAATGAAATTACATCACAAAGTGATCCCACGTCAGTATAAAAATGATTTCTCTGTTTAAAAAGCTCAATTTGTAGGTATGCCTATGTAATTTAGAGGCGATGATGGCAGATCTCCGTAACAGAAACCTGGCAGACCCCCCTCCTGCAGGGGCGGATTGGGCCATCGGGTCATTGGGCGATCGCCCGAAGGGCCGGTCGGACAAAACATTTTGTCCAATTCGTCTAAAACAACAACCCTGTTCTGCTGAACATTATATGGGAGAGGGGTATGTTGGACCTACCATGGAGCCATGATGATCATATTGTATGTAGCCGGTGGCCTTAACGGCCCACACGCCATCACTGGAGTCTGGAATGGGCTGGTATAATAGACTTTCTGGACCGGGTGTGCTGGGCGTAGGTCAGAATTCGGAATCCTGCAATGGGGATACGAATTTCAACCGAAAGTTTCATCGGATTCACCCGACACTGTCTCCCCCAAATTTACTAATAATTATTAAGTCATTTGGCCTCCTCGGTCAGTAAAAGGGGCCGCTCAGACACGGGAGCCCGTACCGGTTCCCGGCCCTAATTCGCCCCTGCCCTCCTGCAAAAATTCCAGGTTCCGTCCCTGATAAATCACATTTCTCACTCTCTGCGCAGGAATGTTCCCAACCCGGGTGTTATTTTAATATTGACGGGTATCATTATCAAGCACGAGGCAGGCCATACTTACTCTTTTTGAAATACCTGATCTTATTATTGCACAGCTTTGTCACCTGGTACAAAAGTACATTTTAGGATTTATAGTATACTATAATATTTAATCAATAATGTTAATTCCCTAATGCCGACTGAATTCGGTTCTCATGTCCACATCCAATGCTAGCAGCAGACAAATTATCTGTCGGCGTTCTAAAAAAAAAATGGGCCATATAGCTTTTTAAACGTCAACTACGTCAAGTATTATCAAATAAATAATCGTACAAAACGAAACGAATAAAGAACATAGAAAATTTTAAAAATTTCATACAATCAAACTTTATTTAAAGTATTATCAAATTGTCATATATAAACGATACAAACAGTTCTCTTAAATCAAAGTTTAAAACAATGCTCTACGACTGCCTGTCGCTGGGACTGTCAGTCTGCTGAATTATTATTTTTTTCTGATTCTATCAATCTACATACTAATGTATTAAGTCAATACTTTTACTGTATTTATCAATTTTAGTGAATAGAACGTATTGGTAGATATGAATTAATTTAGCTCTATCTTGTTAATAGACAATACAAGCTAGAATTAATAAAAAATTATTGTCAATAAGGTAGATTTTTTAATTTGATATACAGATAAAGAAAACAATGACCACTTATTAAATAGACCGAGATCTACAGGAAAACAGATAAAAAATTCTAATAAAAAGTACCAAGAATATAAATCGATACTTTAATAATGACACCCAACTTTACTATAAATATGACTAGAAAACCCGGCACACCTAACTTTAAGTTCAATCGAGTATACAAGTTGACAAAATGTGGCGAATTATTTTGGCATCGATTTTGTGCTTCCAGGCAGCTACCACTTCCGCTTTTTTGGTGATAGACATAAGTAAGTTAAAATTATATCTGTATATGTAATTTTCTATATCACTACTGACATTTTATTGGCCGTGTAAGAGACACGCATAATTTGAAAAACTGACATAGTAGTTTACCTTGAGAAATTACTAATTAGTTTAATATGTTTGAAATATGTTTAAGAAAAGTCGTGCATTAGTTCTTGTTAAGCTTTAACTTTTCATAATCGTTAGTACAACATTTTTACAGTTAGAATATTACTTGAAATATTACATATCTTACGTAACTGGAATTTTTCATAATCCGCAGTATAGTTGAAATATCACATAAGGTATTATTAGGTAATTATGTTTAGAACATTAGCTTAGGAAAACTCTCATTTCTGTGCTCTTTTTACTGGCAAATTTTCTTAACCATCAGTTCAGTATTTTTAGATTTGATATATTTGAATTAATGTGTCACGCATAATATATATTAATACATTTTCGCGAGAGTTAGCGGACTAGATAATGTTAAGACTTTTAATTTAGGCTAGCTTTGTTTAAAGTCTTATAGGGGGAGGATGTGTGCGCGCTTTATCATAAGGTCTGTTATTGTGTCAACTGGTTTTGATTTTTCTGGTTGTACGTGACAAGGAGTAGGGTCTCCTTCCAACCTTGTGGGTTTTCTCCGGTTCCTCCGGTTTCCTCCCACTGCTAATGATCGCTACGCGCAAGCGAATTATTGAAAAAAATGAACAATATGTTAGCCAAGTGTTTAAAATCTTAATTTAGACTACAGCTAATGTACAAAATCTCAGTTTAGAATAGTTCATGTTTAAAATTATAAATATCTGTACTTGAGTAATTTCGTATTATTTGAATTCTGTTGTAAATATGACAGTAATTTTCAAACTTTCCACGAAGTACGATTATGGTATAACAGTAAAATCCGCGATGGGTGCAAAATCGAAAATACCAATCCAAGATTTAGTTGTCTGTTAAAAAAGAAAAGCATTTCTTTTGTGAACGTAAAATCCACTTTAAATCAAATTAAATGGATTGGCATATCTGGTAAAGGACATTTTTTCAAATTTTCAAACATTCTGTCCTGCATAATTATACAATTTTCGATCGCCATATATCTCGCTAAGCGATTTTAACGGATAGTTTTTGTCAATATTTGAAATTCAGTAATTTTGTATAATTAAAATTATTAAATATAGCGCTCATCATTACTGCAATATATACATCCAATAGCACTGTACAATTAATAAAATATATAATTTAGTATATAAATATAAATACAGTATACTGATGGATAGTTAATTTGTGAAGGTTTGAAAGATTTCTTAGTGATTTCTTAAAACTATCTTGAGTTCTTTATACTTGATACTAAATGTTAATGTTAATAGCTGTAAATATCGAAATGTGAACTAAAAAAGCATGAATGTTTCACACGTCCGTGTTTTAAACTTTGCTATGCAGCAAACAGGAGGGATGAACTGAGGTTTAATGTCCTACTTTTCTGCATCGACTAGTTTGCCACATGGTGCGCTATGGGAGACTTTTGCCCATAGATAGTGTCGATATGGTCTCCTCTCTTTTCGGATTCCAACTGTCAGGAGTTCCTCGACTTTTCATTTCATCTGGGGAACTTTCTCGACCAACACGAGGAGTGGAACAGGGACCGCCTGGTTAGCGAGCCAGAGCTTTACTCAATGGGCTACACAAACAAACAATATAGTAGCTGTATTTCCAAAAAAAAAATGTTATTTACAACTGTTTATGATATTTCATATCCAATTCAAATTGTAGATCCATGGTTTTCACTGTCTCAACAAGAACTGGGTTTAAAGGGAGAAGTAGTCAGAGAGAGAAGATCAGCCGATTCAGCAGCTGAACAAACGGGATTAGTATATGACGTAAGATATAATAACATGTTTTATACGCCACACGTATTCAATGGGTTTTTATTTTTAATTTTTTCCAAATTTCACCAATAAAAAGTGTGAGTTTTAATTGTGTCTGTGATATCAGCACGATGGTACCAGATATTAAATAAACTTATTACTCCGCAAAATGTGTCTGTATTGTACTTGATAACGGAAATGCTGAAACGTCATTTCTACTTGATTTGTTAAAAATTGTTTTCCACAAACTTGGGTGTTTTATTCAGTCGATTATTTTAAACGAATTTTATCGGATTCCCAAATTTCTGACACAATTCGTTAAAAATTTACATTTTTACTTTATATTTCTAATTTTGTTAATTATATTTTCTTTTTGTCTAAATTTCAGCCTAATTGTGATCCCAACTATAAAAGTATTAGTGCTAGTCATTCTATGTGTTTAGTTGATGTAGGTATAGCAGTACCGTTAAGCCAAGCTGTAAAAACCGCCGTACTCCAGGCCCACAATGGACACAGGACTGCTGTTAGCCCTACGGCTACCAATATGCAAAAAATGGTAAGATGACTGATTTCTTAAAAATTTCCATATTTATATACTGTTTACCTGGGGTTTTATTTACGTATTTATTTTAACTAACAAAGGATTTCCTGTGAAAAGAGGATGACATATCATTGTCAATCAAGGTACCGGTAGTAATATGATATATTTCATACTAACAGGACAAACCATACGTCTGCTGTGTCCCACGTAAAAATTAATTTGAAAACTTTTGTCTATTCGTATACATTTTTGGGGGTTACGCGAGATAATATGTTAATAATCATGTAGGGTTCTAACTATTCAAAGGGGACGTTTGATCCATCTACGCCAACATTTGACGCCTTTGAGCGTCATTGAGTGATTTTGAATTCCCTTGTATATACAGTGGAGATGCTCGATTGTCAATCCAGAACGACCCGAACTGACAGAATTGCCATCGAGTTACGCAGAATTCAGTTCTGTCAGTCCCAACATCGGAGATTGTGTGGGTAGAATATGTTTCGGCTGCCTGGTTGGTTGAGATATTTTCTTATTCAGTCAACGCATGCGGTGTAGCCCGAAATACCCCCTTTCACTCGATTGTCACTATTTTTGAGAGAATTCGATTCCGGAACGTTCAATCGAGTACCCCCAATATTGTGGTAACCGATTGTCTCAAACAAATAACAGTTCAATAATATTTCAATGTCGTTCGTTATTTATAAAGATATGTTGAATTAAAATTTCGTTCGGCATCTACTGCAGCTGATATACAATCCAGGGGGATTAATATTATTTCAACATTATTATGTTGAAACCGCTTAATAATTTGTGAGATTCTATTCTACAGTAAAACTGAACAATTCAGATTGGAGACTTTTATACATAATATTTTTCCCTGCTACAGGGAAAGGAATATATGTCACACCCGATCCTCACATTTCTCACCATTTTATATATTTATGTTTTAGGCCTGGGATGATGAACTTGCAACAATTGCTACAAAATGGGCACAACAATGTCGATCTGGACATGATAAAGGTGTAGCTAGAACTGCTATTTGTAAGTATGTTGTTTTTTTAGAATTATTTTCGATCATTTAATTAATACCAGAGCCAGTATATTGCAGTTCAATTTTCACATCAGCTTCCAACTAGGGTGATAATTCATATTTAAAGTCTCTTGGCGTGATCTTAGCACATTACGAAGCTCTTGATGACTAATATATTGTAGAAGTCGAATTCATAATAAAAATATTAGTACAGAAATAGATCAGTTCCGTTGCAGTATTTACAAAGCCATAAAGAAATGAAATTCCATGGAGCTATGGTAGACCATAGGACATGGTCGGATGACGTCATTATTTACCACGTACGCCTTCATATTTTGATTTAATTATATCAATTTGAGTACATAGAGTTAATTAAAGGGACATTATGGTAGAGTAGATAAAGGGTTGACAGTTCTCGCTATAATAGTTTTAAAAAAAATACCAGATAACGTATAAATAGAATGTGCTACGAATTTCAGTCAAATTGCTCCCCTCTGAACTGAGATATTAGCTTTTGAATTTTAGGCTCATCAATACTAAAGTCGGTACGATAAATAAACAAAATCTCAGTTATCTGTTTTTAGTTTTAATTATTTTTCAAAACTTTTTCAATCCTCTAAATATCACAGATTATGGATAGCACCGAGAATTGATTATGGCCTGCAATAGCCAAAATTAGCTCTTGCATAATGTATGTTTTTAAGTGGTGAGAAATTCGATATTTTCAGAAAAATGTAAAGCACGCACCATTACTTTAATTACATGTTTGATTATCATTTTAGCGTTACCAAATATATACAACGGCCAGAACATGGCCGCAGGGTTTGACACGTTTGTTGACGCTGTCACAGCATGGCATGCTGAAGTTGTAGATTATCAATATGGTCAAGGATCTATTAACGGCAAAGCTGTCGGTCATTATACGCAAGTAAATAGACACTGATATTATACAATTATTTCCACCAGAGCCAAAAGAGTCTGGCCAACTACGGCCATGTTCGCCATTTTGTTAGTCATTCTGTATTCTTAATATACCAAGAAGAGAACAAATCAGTGCCAGTAACGAACGGATTGATAGTTCTGCATAAGATGTATTGGTAGGTTAGAGGTGGGATCTATGTAAAAATTTATGAGTGCACATGAAATGTGCAGTATTGTATAATGTTAGGCTAAAATGCCATTTCATTACCCCAACTTGAGGCAATGAACTGCTAGACTCTCTGTATGGCTCGTACAACTTCTGCAAGCATAATCATTTTGCTAAATATCGAATTAAAGTCACTAACAGTGATAATGAAGATGAGCATACGCCCTGCAGTATGTTATGAGCGACATTTTTCCCTAGTGGTTCGCATGTGTCAAGGTTTTTTTTTACGTACATGCCAACATATACACGAGACCTCGGTTTTCGTCCAATCCGAATGACTAGATGCTATAACCGCATCCTTTCTGTGCAACTGAGAAGGAAACACGAACGCCAAGATCGAATCACGGATGTTATGATTTGATGTGGGAGGGACTGTCATACTGATTGCGCCACTGCGTCTTCCTGGTCAAATGTATAAAATTGAAAATAATTAATTAGTGATTATACAGAAGCATTATTAGAAGATTTCATTGCTTATAAAAGTAAGACACGTTTATAATTGATTAATGGATATCAACAATACTATACCGTATTTTATGTGAACACATTACTTATTTTAAACTATGTTTATTGTTATTAATTAAAAGGTTGTTCACCATCAATCCGCACGTGTAGGATGTGGCCAGGCTAATTGTGATGGTAAACAATACTATATATGTAATTATGCCATTGGGTACGTTACTTTTTCTCAACAATTTGAATCTCCGAAAGTCGTTTCCGATGCATAGATATTTTTTCTTGGAAATGTAAATTGGAAAAGTATTTAATATTCGAAACTAACACGCCATATTGTATGACAGAGTCTGGGGCACCGCACTAACGCGCCATATTGTTGTATGACAGAGTCTGACGTCTGCGGCACCGCAAGATCTTTCTGAAGAAATGCGGATGTCTGGATAAAACCATTATCTCTTTTTGAACTTTAAGAGCATATAAGTCAGCCACCCACCCATCCCGTTGAAATTTTACATTATTTTTTTTTGCTTCTCATCTATAACCTAAATCATGTGTGTGTGAAATCGCTTAATTTAACGTCCGCTTCCACCGAAGCCAGCTCATAAAATTTTTGTGGGGCTACGGAATTTTTGGAATGGTGGAGGATGTGGTCGGCTAAGAACACTCTTGGGAACTCATAATTCGGGGGGGGGCTTATTCGGTGGTGATGGATTTCACCTTCATGCGTCAGCTCAATTTGCTTGGATCAGGTTTATTTAGATATGTTCACATAAAGGTGGCACCTTAGCTTAAACCACTTAGAGGTTTCAACACCTTTCGGCACGCTCATACAGCTGATAGATTTTAACGAAATATGTAGTTCTGTTGAAAACTGGTGCAAATGAAACCGTGTTGGTCCGTGGTTAATTCAGCATATAAATAATTCAGCAAAGTTAAATTTGGTATTTCTGTAACGTTTGTTTATTGGTGGTTGGGGAGTTAACTTATTAAAGGCGCAAATTTTGACACTTTTGAACATATAAGCCCTCTGATATAGGCACGTGGTACTTACTTAGCAGAGGCTGATTCAAGGGGGGGGGGGGGCGCCCCGCCCTCTAATTTTCGACAGTGCCCCTTTTTACCACTGAAAGTGCCTTTTAACTGGCTTTTTTGCTCGATTTTTTGCTTAACGATTTCCGAACGTTTAGACGAAAATATCAGCCAAATAGCTCTTGGAATAGCTATAGATGCAAGGAAATGACGGATAATTTTCTTGGAGGCCCCCAACACCCCTCTCAGCGGCGTGCCCCGCCTCCGCGGTCAGTGCCCTTATTTTGCGGCGCCCCCCCCCCTTTCAAAATTCCTAGATCCGCTCCTGCTTAGATTTCATAAAATATAGTTGCTCGGCGCACGCCATAGGTGTCAAAATTAAAATGAAAAATTTGCTTGTTTTCAACCGCTTCTCATTGTCAACGTACTGGATTGTTCATGTCATGAATTTGTTCGCCCCGGACCTTTTATATTCTACAAACGTACGTCGTGTAGTGTGCTACGGTCTACTGTTATTTCGAAATCCTATTGGTAAGGGTTTTTTTTTTCTTGCAAGTCGATGTAAAAGGTACCTCCGCTTTTTGCCCCGTCCATATGACGAAACACCATTGTTGCCTTGACCCGCCATGTACCAAAGACAAGTATGAATCACGCTGCAAATCTCATCGGCCAATGACGTTGATTAGTCTAACTTGGTCTTGTGTTTCGTACACTGTCGAATAGTCTCCCCAAGTTCTCATATTCCGATTGAAGTAGAAAGAAAGGCAAAGGTTTGATTTCCACACATTCCTATTATATCATATAGACTTTTATTTGTATCTACGTGTATTTTAATTTATTGTATTGTATTTAGTCAGGGCAGTATCAAAAACCCCTATACAACCGGTGCCAGTTGTTCAGCATGTCCCAGTAAATGTTCCGATAAACTCTGTGGTAAGATACGACAATGTCCATTTTGTTTTTCTTGTTTCAAAATGTGCGCTAAAATAAAGTGTCGTTACTTTCGCTGCATGCATAAACGGATATGTTATACCTAACTAAAAATAAAATTGTCTCTCCTGGGTAACTCACAACGCTGAGATAATAAAATGAAAATTCTGTTTTACGAACTATTCACAGTATTGACACTTAAAATACTAGTATAGCAAATCCAATATTGGCTATTATGGATAATCCCAAATATTAAGTTAGTAAAACTAAAATTCTCTTTCATGGATAACTCAAAATACTGATATTGTAGAACTAAAGTGCTCTCGCGTAGATAACTCAAAATACGAGATAGTAAAAGCAAAAAGATCTCTTATGGATAACTCACAATAATGTGAAATTAACTGGACCAGAATGTCACTATACAATACTACATAAAAAAAAAGTATTCAAAACTTATTATAGGATAATATATAAAATTCTTCGGCACATTTTTTTTAGTATTATAAAATAAACTTGAAATATTTACAGATTGTCAAGGTAAACTGTGTTATAATTATGGTACTCTGGATATAAATACCTGTACTTGTACTTGTCCAAGTATATACACAGGTGACCAATGCCAAACATGTACGTATTCCACTTTATCTTCTTTACAATCTATTCTAAATGTCATGATGAAATGCATTACCGAATACTTTTTCCGTTTTCCATGATATGGGCGAAAGTATAGGTGGATGTGCTGGGGACGAGGGTGTATATTGTGAAAACGACTGAAAAAGACACAATATATAAGCCTTGAATAATACCTTATGTTAATGGTAGCAAAATGGTATCCTAATATTGTGGTGTCTTTGTTTCACAAAAATGATAACAAAAAAGGGTCGTGCAGATGGTGGTGGTGGTGGTGTGTGTGGGGGGGAGTCGGGTGTGGGTATACCGTCTCTTCTTTGAAATCAATTTCCATATAGCTATATAAATCGGTTTTAATTTCAGTATCCTGCAACAACATAGAGAAGGCTTGGTGTGCTACTGCTAATGCTTCAGATTGTGGAACATATTCAAACTATCCCACCGATTGTAACATGCTTTGTGGAGTTTGTCCTTATCGTAAGTCTCTATATTATTTTAATACTCAAAACGTTCCTAAGTAAAATGAACCTTGAAAGAAGAGTAATTATATTAGTCGAGATACAAATTTTTCCAAAGCCCATAATACACATATCATACGTTTTAATTGTAACGCGTTTTTTTCTTTCTGTTTCGCTTACTTCTTCTGCGAGAAATTGTGACTATTTAAATCTAAATGTTCTGTATTTATGAAGCTTGACCTGTCGTTGTTTTGAGATAGAGCTGGGCGATATTTCGGTATTTCGATATAAAACCGTTAGAGAAATAAAAACCGTGAAAAATACCGTCTTCAGAAATATATCGAAAAACCGAACATACCGCGATATATCGCGGTTTTGATTTTTCTGGATGATATTTAACATAGATATTGAACAAAATGTTTTCTTGTTTATGTTATTTACGATATTTTATTGTTTAATGATGGAAAATACTGCTATAAACTCCCGAGTATTAATTCCACAAAGTTTGCAAATGCCGACATGGAAGGAGCTTTGTTTACGCATTTACGTCACGTGACTTGTCGCTCACCTTTCCACCCGTTAGAATTACCCCTGTTTCTGTCCAATTTCTAATCTTGACGAATTGTGAAGACCAATACTTTGATTTTCGAAAGTAATCATTGATTTTAGGATTGGATTAAATTTTAATAATGTGTAGAAATATAAATAATACCAATTACATTGAGAGTTCCGTTAGATTTATCATTCAGCGTCGGACGTATCATGACGGTTGTGTTCCGGGAAAAGATATTTGACTAAATCAATGTACACTTTTTGACACAGTTCTTTATGTTTTATAGTTTAATTTAGTATCCTTGTATTGTGTAATTCATTTTCAAACAGGTATACTCGTGAATGAGAAAAAAACGAGTTTGCATTCACTCGTAGCGTACCGGTAGCTATAAAATATGCACGTCTTACAGAACACACACTTTTTAAAAATATTTTTTGGGGCCTGCTTCATTCGAAATAAAATATTATAATTAATATTTTGAATATTGAAATTGTAATAAACAACATTCGAAATATTTTTGATTTAAATAAAATATTATAATTAATATTTTGAATATTAAAATTGTAATAAACAACAACTTTAGCAAGTTTTCATGGCTATAGATCTGGGTTTGAACTAGTTCGAATTTTTGTAAATTTGGTACTGTATGCTTAAAATAATATTGACTAGAAATAATAATATTGAGGTGTATTTCCAACTTTTTATGCATATTGATTTACATTTAAAAAGTGATAAACTGAAATTATTGACCTTTAATAAAATATCGCGATATATTGATTATATCGCGATATTTTTTGGAAATATCACGATATCTGTTTCTAAGGATATCGCCCAGCTCTATTTTGAGAGCGGTCTTCCTGCATGGGTCAATATATATAACTGAGATTACGAATTGAAGATTACAATTTATTATGTATATATTAATACCACGTATTATAGTGTGTATGTATTGATATCATGTATTATTATCTATATATTAATATCAAGTGTTATTATTATATAAATATCACGTGTTATTTCTCTTCATGTGGTATTACCATTTCAGCTTGTAATGGAAAGAAATGTAAAAATGGCGGCGCTTTGAATATTGACACGTGTACCTGCACATGCACTTCACCATACAGTGGTGATACATGTACGGAAAGTAAGTCCATTATCCCATTTTACAATAAACCATATTTCGTATGAACTTGTGCTGTATGACTATGTAATTTATAGCTGGTTGATGAAAGCATGGGCCTGTGCAACTGCTTCAGCGTGTTCGTTCAGTAGCCGCGACGCTGCTTTGGATATTGGCCTCTCCAGGCGCGGATCCAGAGGGGGGGGGGGTCCCCCCCCCCCTGCTCAGCTACATAAAAAAAAGTAATGCCTTGCATCAATGAAATGACACCACAAAGTGATCCTACATCAGTATAAAAATGATTTCTCTGTTTAAAAAGCTCAATTTGTATGTATGCCTATGTAATTTAGAGACGATGATGGCAGATTTCCGTAACAGAAACCTGGCAAACCCCCTCCTGCAAAAATTCCTGGATCCGCACCTACTCTCGATGTAGCCTTGTATGAAGCCATAGTGGTTCAGTCAACAAGGATGGTTCGCCATGATGTTGACTCAGACGAGGAATCTGGCAGGAAACATTGGCTAGTTGGCCAAATGGGTCGTAAACCCGAAGTCCTGTGCACACGTCGGCGCACACATAACAGAACCCTTGGTGGTTGGCTGTATTTACCAATAATAAACCACGAAGCAATTTACCGTTATTATCATTTCTATGTTATTCTGATGAAAGCTTGTGAATGATGTCCTTGATGATACATCTCTATTATTTGACGCACGGGGCGTATTCTGTTTTGCTATATATTTTATAAAAGTCTTTAAACTAGATGATTATACCGAACAGTAGGACCTTAAACCCCATTTCATTTCATTTCTAACATGAAGTATTGCGTTATTTATTATAATAAGTGCAGTGAGACTGCGCAACATGTAATTTACACAAAAACAAATATACGGACACGACACAATACGCAGAAATCCCGAACAATCGAACAAATCAAATTAAGTGAATGTATCCGGGGGCTATGTTCCACTCACCACAAAACAGACCAATTACACACAATACTGAATTTATTTATCATGTTATGCTATTAACTGTTTCATTATACTAACTTTCGTTTTTTAGCAAGTTGTACTAAACTAGACAAGTCTTTCTGTGCCAATTATCCAGCCAGTGCTTGTCAACAATACAGTAACTTTCCATCAGATTGTAGCATTAAGTGTGGTATATGCCCTCCACGTAAGTTCTTAAATTAATTGCCCCACGCCTTTAATGAGGAATAATACCTATACGTAACCAGTCTTAGTGTACTAGTTAATAAATGGGCAAGGCGCTTCATTGAAAGGTATCACAAAGTATTAAAATATTGCGAGCAGAACCGTCTCCAGTATCACAACATCATTCGTATCACAATAGGTGGGATCTCTTTCAGTTGATTTTGATACCAATACACACAGAGAAAAAAGTGGGTCAGTTGACTCATTTGAGTGAGTATCCATAAAACGACTCAGTAACGACTCAGTTTTCGTTGACTACCTTGGGACTAACTTGGAACTTACATGTGACTCAAATAATGAGTCAAAAGACTCATTTTTGTGACTCACCAAAAAATCCATTAAACGACTCGTTAAGTGAGTCAAGTGACTCGTCAGGTAAAGTGAGTTCTTCGACTACTTTAGTGAGTCTAGTGACTACTTTAGTGAGTCTAGTGACACAAGAGATGAGTTACACAACTGGGTACAGTGAGTCAAGTGACTAGTAAAGTGAATCAATGCAAATATATTTGAGTCACATAATTATCCTTACGCAACGAGTCAAATGACTCCACACAGACTTGAATCCTAATTAATTAGGATTTAATTCTCCTTTTTTAATGATTCTTTGGTTGGCATTGCACAAAGTTGACGAAAAATATCTGTAAAAACGAATACGAAAATGTTATTTTTTTTAATTAGATCACACGATTCGTGTATGCTTAGTTTTCCAACAACCTTATGCCTGGTGTATTAACCTCCACATTTACAGTATATGATTCCGCGTTCGTCTTTGATGATCTTTTTTGCCGAATAAGATACCGTTTCTCCTGATGTGATCAGCATTATGTCAGCTCAATAAGGAAACAATATTAAAATAAAAACTTAAAAATACATTATGCGAGATTACGAACAGCTGAGAAAAAAATCGGTTCCTAATTCAGTAAATATCACAGGCTAGTGATAAGTTCATTAATGTCCAATTAATAATTTAGATAACATTTCAGGCCTAAAGAAAGGTCTGCAACAAGCAGTTTTAGCTCTTGCATAACGTATGTTTAATTTAAAAATAAAGCACTCCATATAAGTTATACATATTTTATTCTATTGTTTAAAAGTAAAAGTGGTTGTCATGCAATATGCGGGCACAATTGGCGGGTGGAGAACAATGAAAATAAGAAAGCGCTTTCACCCATTTGCCTAATGCTTCTCATGGAATTCACTCTGACATCTAAGGGAGATACTCCGGAACGTAACACTAAATATCGATATGGTTCTTACCTCGTGATCCGAATGCCACTCACCAAAAGATGTATAAAATAACTATTTCAACTTAGTTAATAATGACATGACCTTTCTTGGTATATTAATTTTGTCCTCGATTCCAAGAATGATTTTTTGGATAAACGTTAATGTGTTTTTAAAATCTTTGAACAATATTCGATATTAAATTTATAGTACACAGCGAATAACACTTTGATTGACGTTAGAAATCCTAACGGACGAGCCAGAACGATGTAATACATTAGAATTTCATATGTAGTTTCGTCATCCATGATATCCCCTTGGTGTAGAATAGTGGGAGTTGTCATTCTCTCTGGTCTCTGAAATGATACAAAGACAAACATCCAAGACTTAAAAAATAAATAGGGGAACCACGGTAAGACACAGACTCGCTAGGATCGGACAACTGCCCTATAGGAATCGTGTACACGTAAAATGTAAAAGAAAACTTGGTAGTTGGAATTTGAAATAAGTGGATCGCTTTCATCGCACCCCTGTCCCTTAACATTGCGGCTTATGCCCGTATTCATTATCCTAGGCGGTGCGGAAAGGTAGGGTTTTAAAGGCCATTTTATTTCATTTCATAATAATTCATAAATATTTTTATTGTTTTAATCGAAGTTTTAAGTTGTAGCAGGTGTTAAAATGACAACCCAATCCCCCCTCTGTAAAACGTAAAATATTTTTTTGCTTACCACATCTGTTGGACACAGCATTTTTGGGGGGTCCTCTTTAAGCAGAATAGGAAGGGCTGTAATTGCAGAATATCCAGCTCGCCCTGTAAAAACAATCATATTATAAGAGAATTTCGGAAGGCGATTAAAGTGCGATTTAGTGAACCAAATATATATATCACAGACCTTGTGTTCAGTTAGAATACCATCAAAAGTTGTAAATTCCTGACAGCCCATAAATGTTGGACGTGTGAAAAGCCTACCACACTCAACGAAAAATTTTCAGTATTCGAGGCAACAACACACCAGGAAAATTGTTTTCGTGTGCACTTCATATTTGGATTTTCCACAGTTAGAGGGTCTTTAACATGTGCTCTTTCCCTGTCAGACACTCTGGCCTGCATCAACGACAATGGGGCAACCGTATTTCGCAAATTCCGAGTATCTTTCTTCGCGAACCTCACTGATATCAATCAATGGACCGCCAAGTGGTACAGCGTCATACTTACCGGGCCACTATAATTCAATTTTAAGCAAACCTTCCGCTCCACCAGGACATAACAGAACAGACATTGAAACCTGCAGAAACCTTACAAGATATAAGCCAGGACTATAATACATAATATGTAATTTTGGTAACACGCTGGCTCGCTAGCCTGGAAGACGGGTGTTCGATCCCTGCATTTGCCGAGAAAGTTCATCAAGAAAAACCGAGGTGCCGTGTACCCAAAGATCCCTTGGCATTTGAAATTCGATACAAAAGTAGGCCGTAGCGCAACAATCCGGACAAAATTTCCCTCAAGCCACACTGTATGGCGTATACCCGTCTCCATTAGCTCAGGTTAGGAGCAAAACAGTAGGACGTTAAATCCCATTTCATTTCATATAATTTCGCTTTTAACCTCTGCTTTTTCACGTTGCAACCGTACGGCGAAATCTAATTTTTGGGTCTTCACTTTGCCCCTTGTCGCTCCCTTCAAGTCAGGGTTAAAAAGTCAAAAGAGAATCCGACCATAATAAATACTTACTGTTGCAATCCTTAGGTACATGTACATCTTCGGTTGGTTTGACTTCAAGAACCTTTGCCCTATTTTCTTTTAACCATTCTAATATTTTTTGGTTAATGTTGATTGACGTTAGACGATGAAATTCGTTTATAATCTGAGGGAAAACACTTTGATTAGTATAAACCTACACGACACGAAGCCATCTATTGGCAAATTCAGGGACCAATGCAAGAAAGGGTTAAGTCTATTTGAACTAGAATTACAAAAGCTGGGGTGGGGTGGGGTATCTTAAAACATTTGGTACGAATCGGTGTTAATAATAGGATACAATATAGGGAGAACTCGGTATTTGTTGAATTTTGTGTGATTTTAGTATGTCCAACTATAACAACTTCTTAACTAAGTCTCGTGATTTTAAAATCGTGATCTACTATTGACCCAGTCTTGACTCGTTTTCATACGCTTTTGTGGGGATATATATATTACTCATCTATGAACCAATTGGCGACTCGGTTTTGACTCATACGTATAATTATCCGAATAGCCCCCGTCATTGCAATGCGGCAATACTCCACCCGGGCCTATCTATATGGTGAAATTTTCAACTCTATTCATATTATGTTGAATGTCAGCTTAAGATTTCAATATAAAGCACTAACTGGATCATGGACCCATCCAGGTCTACACACGTCGATTTCATAAATTTGATTCTGAATTTTTAATCAAAATCAAAATCAGTGGTCTATTTCACATATGCTACCTAATCTCTGTAATATAGTAAACATAATATTGAATAAGGCTGTATCCTTAACAAAAACACCAATAATTTACCTTTTCTGTGGCAGATATCGGCAGATGGCTTCGATTTTCTTTTAATCAAACAAGCGTCTAGGCTTCGTCTAACTGCCGCCATAAAACGTCCACCCACAATTATTTTCACCGGAAGGACTCAGATTGACTCACCCTTGACTAGGCTGTGACTCACTTACAAAAATTTCATCGCTGATTATGTATTAACTGGGAATTATCCCACAAGTTTTGTTAGAAAAAATACATATGATTCACTATTTCCAATGTTGATATTTGCAGATGCTATATATAGATGTTATTTTAGTCCAGGCTTCGTCAAACTGCCGTCATAATACGTGTGACCCAAAGGACTCACACGTAACTCAACCTTGACTCAGCTGTGACTCAATAACGTCAAATTCATCACTGAATATTTAATAACTCAGAGGTGACTAGTTAGTGACTCAGAAGTTTCCAGCAAGTTTCAATAAACCGAGTCATAGCTGACCTATTTGACCCCAATCTGAGTCAAAATACTCATCTATCTGAGTATTTTCTCATAACTCACCCAAATGAGTAAGTTTTACGCGTTTTTGACCCACTTTTTTTTCTCTGTGTAGGCTGGGATTATTCTTGCTTCTGTGAATATCTCTGGGTTATGATGCTTCCTTCTGCTTTTGATACAAATAGGCTAGAAAGCCCCCGCCCCTGCTACTTTGAATATCGGTAGGCTAGGGCTCTCCGTAATGAACACTGGGGAATTCCGATGTTTAAAATATCCAATCGCTGTCCGTATTTCGTTCAAAAGATAGAAAAGAGAGTGAATTAAAAAGGCTTCCATCAGCCTATTACGGTCTTTTTTTTAGACCATTCTCAGTGATATTCTAAACGGTGTTTCTTTTGTCGTTCGATATATTTAGAATTTATTTCAGGTTTTTATATGGAATCTTATTGGTTGTCATTGTTTTAGCTTTAATAAAAATTATAAACTTACTTGTGCCTATATTCCAAAAGACACTGTGGTCGAATGGTCGCTTTATTCATATTATTCGAATATTTGGGTAGGGGGATATGCCTAATTATTACACGTGTCCAATCTACCAACCGTTCCCACACCAATACTACATTTATGATTCATTAATACGCTCGGTTCTTTCATCTTCTTCTTCTATGAGTAATTGTGTTTATTGATATATTTGCTGGATTTATAAAGTTTGAGCTGTCTTTGTTTTGTTACATACTCAAGCAAGCAATACTCACTATTGTTTTCTAATATATTGATATTGAACATGCCTTTCTAACTAAATTTGCTGATATGTTTTGACTACCCCCACCCCCCTCCTCCTCGAAACATTTTTGATTATTGTTTGCTAGCTTTCTTGCCAGCAGTTTAATTGAGGAGTCTGCTGTATGTTTTAGTCTCCTGAAATTCTCAACAACCTCCAGCTATTCTATCCGAGGTTATCTGAGGTGTTTTTCAGGGAATCGGGTAATAAGTATAAGTACCTTCCATTGTCATATTTTGGGGGATTAACTAACCTGTAAATACTTTCGTGGGAATGCATCTTTAACATCACGTGTTACTGTTATTCATAATTTTGTTACCATTTCAGCTTGTAATGGAAAGACCTGTCAGAATGGCGGTACTTTGAATCTACCATCGTGTTCATGCACGTGCCCTTCACCATACACTGGTGATACATGTACTGAGAGTGAGTGATATTTATTTATGGGGTGCTGGGTGTCATTACATCAAGTGGTGTGTTTTCGAGCCCACACTTATACATAACAAGGAGAATGGTCGCCTGTCCAACCTCTTGGGGTTTTCCCAGGGTCCATCCCACTGCTAAAGTCCGCTACGCGCTAAATCGAGAAAATGACATTTATATCGACAACAAACGTGTCCCCACAGTGTGACAGTCAACGCCACTTGAAAGTTTGACACGTTTGGACCAACTGCTTAATATTTCTTAAACAACACATGCATGAATCTTCCTTAAGTATCTTTGAAGTCAATTAGCCCATAGCAATTATAAGAACTCTGTTGGACAAACCGGAGTTTCGTGTTCGTTTGGTTAGTGATTTCAATATTAGCATACCTCTGTAAGGGAAACGCCCATCATAATTGAGACGAATGACGTGTGAAACTCTTTTCTTGAATCTAAACCACATTACTCTCTTCAGAACATCAACCTTATTATTAAAGACAATTCCAAACATATATTCTATAGGCCTATCTATAACAATTTGATATATGCT
This sequence comes from Patella caerulea, assembly GCA_036850965.1. Lineage (NCBI taxonomy): Eukaryota > Metazoa > Mollusca > Gastropoda > Patellidae > Patella > Patella caerulea. The sequence goes on along the minus strand of JAZGQO010000014.1, from coordinate 24,214,171 downwards.
TATATATAGGCCTAACATATATAGTAGTATCTGCTATAATAGTTTATGTATATCATACAATAACTATGTATTCTATAACTGTGTGTCTTTCATAATATGGGACACAGTGTTTAGTACTTCGGATGGGACAAAGAACCGAGCTCTCGTGTACAGATTGGCGTTCACGTAAACAACCACTGGCAGTTTTATTTCGGAATAAGAGTAGGCCTTTACACTATAGATGATTGATTATATTATTAGGTGGTTTCGTGTGACCAGTGAAGGTCTATAACAGCGTGACTACTTGGATAGCGGCCCCGTCAGTGCTTCATAGACTTAACCTTGTTATATATGAATCTCCTATTGTTAATACACCTGGTAGCCCTGTGAAGTTTTCTGTTTCCTGTAAAAATGAATCCCCACTCTGACGAACGTTGATAATAACTAAGTAAGTTACGAAATTAAGACCCACGAATGGTACTTAGAATCCAGCTGGTAAATAGTGTTTTGTATGGCGTGTATTTATACCGGTATTGTTAACCAATCTAAATTGAATTCTTGTTAGTATTTGTTTCAATGTTCTGACTTTTATTTTCTAGAAAACTGTAATGGTGAAGAGCCTTGGTGCACCCAAGTTACCCTCGAATTGTGCGCAAAATACAGCAATTTACCATCAGATTGTAGCATAACGTGTGGTATATGTCCTAAACGTGAGTTTTTATATTAACTAATTGTGGGTAACAAAGCTGAGAAAAATTGCAGGCGAATAACACGCCCCAATCAGGGGCGGATTACCCTAAAGACAATGTAGGCAGCTGCCTGGGGCCCGGAGAAAAAATAGGGGCCATAAAATTTTCGACCTTTTCAAAATTTTTTTTTTTTTACATTACTTAATTCACTGGACTACACTTACGATGAACCTCACTCGGTTGTATCAGCTGTTCATTACCGATTACAGCTTGCCAGAATATAACAAGTGCCCTAAACACTTCTAAGAAGATAATAGGAAAAGAAAAGTATGGAAATTTCGTTTCTCTTACAGTGGTCTTAGTTTTACTACGCCAAACTAGTCCCACAGAGGGCCCAGCTGGTCGAGCAGCCTAGGGCCCATCTGAGCCTTGATCCGCCTCTGGCCCCAATGTAAAAGTCCCACAAAGGGTCAAAATATTCACAAATTTAAAAGTAAACATTTACCAAACCTCGATCGTTGTTCGAAAATTGTATCCGAAAATGTTGGATACTGCAGTCATCCGGTTACTTTTGTTTGAATGTGTTGACTATTCGGTCTTAACTCAATATGTATTTAAAGGAGAATATGCATAGTCAACACCATAAACAAGATCTGTTCGTGTTGACCATCATTTTTGTTATCCATGTTCTTTTCTCTTTGCAGCATAAAACATCAGATAATGTGTGGAACTAAGCAATGGTAATAGTTTGATCTTAGAGCATACGGTGTTCAAAAACAAATTTAATCAGTCTTATCAAGTAGTATTTATTTCGCGTCTCTAATCTATGTAGAAAAAGGGGTTATTGTTCAGATGTAACTATTGACTAAAGATATAAAAAGGCCATATTTGTCCAACATATTTGATGTTAAATTAAAGCTTATCAAGTATATTATTATGTTCTAATGTGTTTTTTCTCTTTCAAATTTTGCTAAATGTGAACATTATAAGAATTATACATGGTCACCCATCGCTTGGATGTTATTGACTGAGACAAACAAAAATATATTACTTATAACCCAAGACTTATTTCTATAGCATTGGTCCGATTCGACAGGATTCCATTCTGGAACGGTTGGGATAATAAATCGCAGATCCTTTTCTGTGCCGAATGGGCTAAATGAAGACGGGCATACATCATAACAGTGTGTTGGGTGGGGTGGGGTGGGGACGACAGCGGCGCCACGGCCTACTCGTATTCTAACTGTTAAGGGGTTCTTTTATGTGCATACCCAATCTGATTAAAATACAAATCTATATTTTGTTTCGTTATTTCATACTTTCAATAACCTCCACTACATGAAAATCTGGCCTGCTATACAAGCGGCTTTGATTAACAAATCAGCGCTGATGTTTCTAGTGTGCACTGTACGTCAAGAACTCTCCGCAACAGTTCGAACTTCATTGGCTAATCCCTTACATCAACCAGAACGCGGATTATATAACAACTCTTCAAGATACTAGTGTACTGTTGGGTGTGGTACAGACAAGACAAAATTTAGAACTATAAAACACGAAACGAAATGGAATCTGTGTCTTAATCGGATTGGCACATCCTTTCGGACTATCCCTGCGACTAGACACTGTCCTTGCTAGACCCCCCCCCCCGATCCTGGAGAAAAACAGGCTTTAAATGTCTCTGTCAATACTAGGAACCACATTATCTTGCAGCACAGAGGAAATCACGCAGGAAAATACCCGGGAACTTTCTTTGCGAACACCGGGATTGCAGACAAGACGTCTAGTTATACTGATCCAGTCTATTACTCACTGAGCAACAATATGGACCCCCCCCCCCCCCTTGACGGCTGATAGTAAAAGACCTCTAATTCAACACTGACTGGCGACTTTGTTGAAAATCAATTGTTTTTAATCTTCTACGTGTATTACTAATATCTTTGCCAACAGCCCTTGGCTTAATTATTTATTTTTAATATAACTAATATAATCATTTACATATATTCTGATTTGACCAAAACAACATTTAACTTTTGTCAGGTGTATGAATATAACAATCATACTGAGTGTCGGATAATTCATATTAAAACAATATGGTGAATATATCTGCTGGTTGTCAATTAAGGGCTTTTAAATCCAGTTGAATCTCTAAATGGAATATCAGTAATTCTTCAGTTGGGTTCATTATTTACAAATAAAAATTATGAAGAATTGAAAAGTTCCAAACATTCTACATCCTTTGCAGGCCATGTAAAGAGGTAAGTGAGAGAGAGAGAGAGAAGTGGAGTATAACGTCCACTCGACACAAACTAGGTCATTTCGGGACTAAAAGAAGCAAGTACCATCTATTGAATGGTTTGATGAGCCTATATTTCATATCATTAAATCCAAGCAGGGTTATTATGCACAGCCGATTAATAGTCAATCTGTGTATATTTGGTCGATTAATCCTTTTGATATTTTCAAAAAATGTCAGTGACTTTTATTATTGAAATATATAACAGTTAACAATATATAATTCTGGTAAATTATAGACACAAAATATAACAATATAAACTGATACTTAATACATGTGTTAATATAACAATATAAACGGATATTTAATACATTAGTTAATATCACAATATAAATGGATATTTAATACAAGTGTTAATACAAATGTACATGTATAACAATATAAACTGATATTTAATACATTTGTTTTACAGTATAAATTGATACAGACAATACATGTACATTAGTTAATATCACAATATAAACTGATATTTAATACAAGAGTTAGTATAACAATATAATAGAATTAAAAAAACAATATAAACTGAAGTATAAAACGATAGTAAATAACATGAATAAAAAAGTATAGTGTTAGACAATGGTGTAATCATCAATGGATGTATATATGAGTTAATTATAAAATGAGTATAATATTACAAGCACTGGTGTAATCATCAATGTCTTCTGGGTGAACTGACATTCTACCTGATTGAGGCTATAATGAATAAAAATATGATTTATTATAGATTTCACTTATTTGTAGAAGGGGTGTATATCCTACCTTTTGCACCAATGTAAAGAAACAAAAAGTTATATGATAACTAAATTCTCAAACCAGTTAGGAAAAAATGCACCTACATTAAAATTTGATAGTTGATTTCGGCACTGTAAACCCATAAAACAAATGGTATGTATTTATTACCTTAGGATTAAGAAGAGAAGATAGAGTGACAAAAAAAGTTCGATTTAGAAGAATATACACCAATGTGTTCTAGAAAATTGCATACATGTAATAGGTGTGGGACATATTACATCTTGAATTCATTAAAGAAACATAATTATCAAGTTCTACTAAATTTCTAGTGACAGAGCAATAATTTATTTATATACAAAGATGCAACAAAATTATGCTTAAGTACTTAAAAGTGCAAGGTGCTTGAGATTGTAGCTCACCAACTAAAACTACACAATAAAAACATTTAGGCTCATGGATGTTGAAGTTCCTAGCTAAATGCATAAACATAAATTGATATGCTAAAAAATATGTGGTCTTCACTCTTCCTTTTTTATTTTAAACCAATACATCATTTAATTTTGCAGCTCTGTTGATTTTCCATACACATGTAATATTGTGACGTTATAAGTGTCTTTTCAATTGTTTCCGTTTTGACTCTAATTTCAAATCAGTTATGTCCAGCGAAATATGACACAAGTCTCAACCAAATAGAAATTTACAGTGTCTAGTTATTCTAGTCTGTAACGCATGCTCTCCAGATAAGCTATGGCATCGCCGTTTGACACCAATTGTGTAATTTGTCTAGCCTTGTTCCTTCTGGTCACTGAAACGCACAATGGTAAACGATTCGTGTACCAATGGTAAAATGTTTATTTTGTCTTACATATTGGATATCGGAAGCCTACCGTTTCCAAGGTAAAATAACAGCATCAATGTTGATTTAAATTGACAATAATTTGTGTTTTCAACATGCAAGACATTGGATGATATTGAGTTACGTAATGATTATTTGCATAGAATAGTTTGGAACAATACTCAATCAATGCAGGGAAATTGATCAACCAAAATATCAATTTTTTCCCCATTCTTTATTTCTCAATTCCACTCGTCTTATTTTACCACTCACAGTTTTTGGTAAATTTTCCACAAATTCAATCTGTAAAATATAATAAAGCTAAACATGTATTTTTAGATTGAAATTAAGGTACATAATCACCTTGCTTGAATTCAATTGGAACAAAAGGGGGCGGGTATAAAAAGATTTTAACTAGCACTTATAGATGACATCGGCAAGCCATTGAAACTGATGTCATCTATAAGTGCTACTTAAACATGCATTATGCAAGAGCAAAATCTGCATATTGTAGGTCTTTCTTCAGGACTGAAATGTTATAAAAACTATTAATTATACATTAATTAACATATTCAGACCATAAGCTAGCATGCGATTTTTGTTGGATTGTAATTCGATTCGCTGAATTTTCCTTCATGATTTACCAATAAAAATGGATAACCGAGACTACTGGTTTTGTCTTACCGACTTTAGTAATGATGACCAAGGCTAAGCGGAACTTTCACTCGCTTAATTCTAAGTTAATAGTGGATCAATTTGACTGAAATTTTTAGTAAATTACCTTTATATTAGCTAGTTTTTAACTATTATAGTGAGAACTACCAGCTCTGTATCTAATCTCCCATAATGTATCTTTAACTGTAGTCAATCATATTCAAATCTACAACAGTACCTCCCAAATTTCATTAAACATTAGCCTACTCTATTATTCTATATTCTTAGGATATAAATAACCCTGTGTCTTTTTTTATCTTTTTCAAACATCTAGATACTGTTCTTTGCTATGCCCTTCATCTTACACCACTGATATGATGAAACAACGAGGGAAGTTTCTTGGCCAACACCAGTCTCGAGCCCTGGACCTCCTTGTTCGTGAGCAAGCACCTTTATTACTTGGCAAATGTAGCTCTTAATAAATGTGTATCTTTGTGGGATATCTACATGTGTTTTACTGCAAGAAATAAATATTTACATTGCCAGGATATTTATATGTAAGAAATAATCCTACCTTTCTAGGATATTTATATGGAGCTGTAGATTGTTTAACATGGTTCTGTAGTTCTTTAATTAAATCTGATTGGTTAGTGCTTTTATATTTATCAGTCAGTATAACAAATGCTTTCACAATCTACAATAAAATATATTAATCATATGTCAAAACATATAAAATAAATAAAATACTAATCATATTCCTCTACATGCATTTCTCCTCGCTCATTCCTCTATAAATTACTCAGATGGTTGAAAAATAATTTTGTCCCAAATACACACTGGTAGCTGGCAAGTATTTCATAGATTAAAGGTAATTACCTCTCCTCTAGTATCATCAGGACTACTAACTACAGCTGACTCTAACACAGAAGGATGTTCTAACAAAGCACTCTCTACTTCAAAAGGTCCAATACGATATCTGATAATGAATATAAATATATGGTACTTCAGTTAAACTCCCCTTCAACAGCACTCTATAACTGCAGTTAAAAACAATCTATAATGGCACTATATCCCTGCAGTAAACCCCACACTGTTCACCTACCAGTACATCAATTTTTTTTTGTAAAATAACAATTTATGAGAAAAGTGTAACGTTTGTGTGCTTTATTCTTTATCATGAGATTGTGGGGTGGGATTGACAATGTAAGTACAAAATAATGATAGAGACATGTTTGTTATCAATATTAATCCTTTGCATCAATGGAAGCTCAATATGTATGTATTGGATTTCTTTCTTTAAAAAACTCAATATGTTTTATGCATTTCCTAAACATGAGCATGGCAAACCCCCTCCTGCAAAAATTCCTGGTCCACCACTAGTTAAAACTCATCTATAGTGCCACTATATCCCTGCAGTTAAAACTCATCAATACTAGCAATACATGTATATCCCTTCAGTTAAAATTCATCTGTGATGGTACTATACCCTGCAGCTAAAAGTGATCTCTTGTGGCACTATATCCCTGCAGTTAAAACTCATCTATAGTGGCAGTATTTCCCTGCAGTTAAAACTCATCTATAGTGGCACTATATCCCTGCAGTTAAAACTCATTAATAGTGGCACTATAACCCTGCAATTAAAACCCATATATAGTGGCACTATATCTCTGCAATTAAAACCCATATATAGTGGCACTATATCCCTGCAATTAAAACCCATATATAGTGGCACTATTTCCCTGCCGTTAAAACCCATATATAAAGGTACTATTATCAGATGACACAAATTGACATTTTATCTTTTCTGCTCATTGACTACATGAGTTAGAACATAAAGTGCAGTAAGCAAAAAGTTCATTACCCAGCAGATAGTATGACATCATCAGCTCGTCCGATAAAATAAAAGTAGCCATCATCATCTACTTTACCTCTATCTCCCGTTAGATAAAAATCTCCAACAAACACAGACTTAGTTCTATTTGAATCATCCTGAAATAATACCAATAAAGCTGCTCAAAATCATATACATTTAATATTATCGATATTACAGACTCACATTTTGCTCCAATTATAAAAACTCTTGACACATGACCATGTACATTTTCTCAGGCTTTAATGGATTTAACTCAATAATAAATATATAATGACCAATATTGTTGTTTTTAAGGATTATACTTTCCCAGCAAAGTATTTATCAGGTGGTTATTTCCAATAAAAGTATGGCAATTTTGGTATATATATGGAAACTAGAAACATCCAATCTTACTAGAAAAATACTGGATTCCCTGAAAAACACCCATGGAGTGCATACCGGAAAAAAATGTAAGGGTTTCCCTAACCGACAACCCCATGATTAGTGATGTTTACTAGGGTAACATCAAAGGTAGAAGTGTAATCTCCCAGCATTAGTGAACTGGTAAAACAGTTACCGAGATAAAAACCACAGAAAAAGACTTTGGCAGTGGATAATCCGAAAATTGATCGGGCTTTGATATTTATGATAAATAATCAGCGATTAAAGACAACGTTTTGTTTGTGCAATGAATTTTCCTCTGGCTTTGTATTACACAAACATGACCTCATTTTATCAATTTTTTATAGCAGGGATATACCCAGACAAATACACTGTTGTGAAAACGATTTGAAGTAAAAATTATAATTGAATATGTCAGTTTGTACGGGGGAATGTATCTTTAAACCTATGTTATAATATTATCTCCAAGACATTACTAACTCAAGTTTTGCTAAAATTACAAAACTTCATCTATATGTAAGTAACATGTTATACTCAGTTGTAAAATGTAGAATATTTACCACATATTTATTGAACAGTCCAACTGGTTTAACTGGTTTGCACCGGACAGCTATATTCCCTTCTTGTCCAGGTGGTAAAATATTCCCTTCCTCATCAACTATCTACACAAAAAGCTCAACATATATACTGCCAATAATATAATATAATATTCATCTAGACAATGTCACAACATATGTACTGCCAATAATATAATTTATTATTCATCAACGGCATTATCGCCAGACTCGAGTCGCAATAAATATTTCAAGTCAAGTTTGTTTAGTCATTGATACGACTTAAGTCAGACTCAAGTCCAAATCACAGGACTTGAGTTACCACCTCTGGTCTTTAGCAGTGGGTGGCAATCAGCTGACCCTTAGAAAACCTGTGAGGTTGGAGTTAGACAGGAGACCTTACTCCTTGTTAGCTACGAGCAGGGAATCTAAACCACACTCACTTGACTCAATGACAGACCTTATGATCCAACACACACCCCCTGCCCAGTTACATTCAGAATATAGAATTAAAATTGGTAAACACTGAGTGGAAACAGTTGGATATAAAGCTATGATGTTAGAATATTAAGTCAAGATTCTCATACAAAGGTTCTTTTTGAGGTTTGATTTAATAATGGGAATCTGGTCCTCTGAGCAGAATGATGCAGTTGCATTGTAAACTTACAGACTTTTATAATAATATTTATTTGATGATCTTCAGTTAAGGATAACGATTTTCTAGCAATAAGCCGCACTGGAAGGAAAAAATCATTTGAGATGCCAACACATTATAATATAGTCAGGGGCATGTTCAGGAATTCTAGTTACTGAAGGCGGGTTCAAGAAAAAGACACCAACGTCAACTTAGGGGATTACCTGGGAATTTCAAAATCTAAAGATTAAATAACAATAATACGTCTTCACACATTTTTTTGACATTTTATCGATACATGTAGGAGACAGAAATTAATCTCTCTATGAGCAGGAGAGGATACGCAATCTGACACTTGACACACAAGTGGTACAGTGGTTTTATTTAAATATTACAATAATGTCTGGATAACCAGGTCTATAAGCTTCTCTTAACAGACTTTTCCAGTGCATTACATATAAATATTTCATTTGACTAATGTTAGTTAGGTGACCATGATTTTCTTACTTAAATCCACAACATATAACGTCTGAATGCTCCTTTAACATTCATTAACTGAAAATAATGCAATATTTGTTGTCAATCAGCCAAGAATATTAAGAGCAGTCGGTCAGTATGCTAACAAAAATACAATGATGTCCAGAGGGAGAAGCCATATTTTGAGAGAAATCAATATGCTGATCTAGATAACTTTTGCTACTCCTACTCCTTGTCAACAACATAGCTAAGGCCATGCAATTAAAATTTTTGTTTTTTAAGAAAACACCTATTAAAATTTTGATTCAATTTCTTGGTGGTGGATCGTATAATTGTAAAACAAAATTTATTTACTTGGTTGTTCTTCTTAAAAGCTCTTTGGACCAATGAAACATTATTCATGAGACTCAAGTGGTTATTCATTCATCAAGACCCAAATGAACTAACAAATGAATTGCTTTGGTCTCAAAAATGAATTTTCTCCCTAGTAGCTGCATACAAGAATTATGTAGCTGCATACAAGAATTAAGTAGGCCTAAATCATGCATAAAACATCTTAGATTTTCATCATATTAAGACAATGTTTTTGTGTTGTTGGAGCACTTACCAACTAAATTTTCACTGGATTTCATTTGGTCAATACATTTTCAAGATAAGGAGTTGTTTTTATTAACGTTATATTAAAAGGGAATTACCACTTTCAATTCACCAAGAAAACATAATAATAAACATCCATAAATGTGTCCCAAAAATATCATTAAATGTGTTTCAAAAAAAATAATCAATGTATTTCCAAAAAATCATTAAATGAGTTTCAAAAAAATCATTAAATGATTTTCCAAAAAATATTTAAATGTATTTCCCCACAATCATTAAATCTGGTTACCAAAAGACACAACTACTATAATAGGCTAATGTGTGAAAGTTTAATAAAGATATGTCTTGAACAGGTTATGAGATGAGCTCTGGGAACAAATCCAGGATGGAAGGAAGGAATACATTTCAGTATACCCGAGAGAGTGGCAATAAATGTAGTGATCATTAAACATAATGTGTAGTCAATTCATTTTTCAAACCTAAAGACTTTAGACCGTCACAGTCCCTGGAAGCGACTTTATGCAAAGTACCCCAGTAAAGACATACACCTAATGAGAGGGGTCATACAGACCATGATCTAACTCACACCCATAAGGTCAACCAACCCAGTACATGTCAAGTGACAATTCATGATTGATGTGTAGAAATAAAACAGTATTCACATTTTATCCTTTGATTTGTTGATAATTATTGGGGGGGGGGGTGCACGTTGGCTGATTGGGTAAGGCATTGGTTTGCTAGCCTGGAGGTCAGGTGTTCAATCCTTGTATTGGCCGAGAAAGTTCATGTTCCCGCTTGTCAGTGGTGCAGAACAGAGGCCTTGACAAGAACAACTGTCTAGTCGTTCGGATGGCGTGCCTGTTAAAGATCCCTTGGCAGTTGGAATTCAGATATAACAGTAGGCCCTAGTGCAGCTACCCGGGCAAAATTTCCCTCATAGCACACTGTATGGCATATACCCATCTTCATTAGCCCAGTTTGGAACAGAAGAGTAGGATGTTAAACCCCATTTCATTTCATTTCTTTTCGATAATTATTGATGATTTTGAAGGTTAATTACACTAAGTTCTGGTGATAGATTGACCAACAGACGTACAGAGGAAGACAACAAATATGTGCATTCATATCAAATGTAGATATATTATAAAAAAAATAACTACAAGAATAGCAGGCTTTTAATCCTCCCATTTTTACTCCACGCTAGACCTGCCTCTCAAATACGACTGGCTCTTCAGGCAAGTTTCTTAGGAAGGTTTTATTCTGTCTGCCATGTCAGCAGAATGCTATCCACCACTGACAAACAATAGATGCTAATCTGATGTTAAATAATATTTTTGGATGAAACTATAGTCAAAGGGAAATCACTCTAGTTTTACTTACTTTTAAGTCGTAACCAGGAGGAGGTTTGCCCATAGAACCAACTCTATATTCCATACCAGGATAATTAGTCCCACAGAGAAATGTCTACATTAAATAGAAAACACTTTGCATTTTTCCCTTAAATTTCTCTTTGCTCCATCCACACAATATGTAATCAGATTGATTATTTAATATTTTTTAAAGAAAACAAAATCAAAACACTGACCGTAGATTTTTAAGACCTACCAATCACAAATAGTGACTGTTATTACATAACAAAGCAGCATAGATCGATAAAATTTCAATTCAACATATCTTTTGTAAATAATGAATGGAATTAAACCATTTTGGGAATGATATTCCTGTTAGAGATTTATTGCAAGTGATTCCTATAGCACTAAAATGGTGCATCAGATCAGGACTTTAAAAGGATTAAAATTCATGAGATACATTGACAGTTACTAAATTTTTGTAGTATTAATGCCTTATATTGTTGCCTATAAATGGTGATTTATTTGGCATTAGAGTGCAAAGCGTTGATTTCCGTGCAAGATCATCGGATAATGCCACTATCCCCTCCAATTTAAAATATAGCCTTAAGACTACAAAAAGTAGAGTCACCTGCATTTTGTCGCCGAACATGGTATTGCATTTTTTAAAGTTTAATTAACACTAATTTGATTAAAAAAACAAAACCAAGATAATCTATTTGAAAATAATATAAAAAAATAAGCTTATTTAATTCTAAAATAAAGGTATATGAACTAACTCACAGTTTCAGTTTGTCCGTAACCTTCATATAATCTTAAACCCGTTCCATCTTGCCATTCTTCTATTAATTCTGGATTCTAAAATATAAACCCAGTGTAAAACATCACAGTCCATCAATACAGAGACCAAGAAAATACAAGCAAAGAAAACAGTTGTGAATGAATAAAGAAAACCAGAAATCCCATCCAATTGTAATTGTGTGTAAATTTTCATACACACTGATATAAATGGAATGAGGTTTAACATCCTATTTTTATGCACTGCCTGGGCTAACGAAGATAGGCATATGATGCAGTCAGCTATGAGGAAAATTTGGCCCAGACAGCCTGTTCATGGCCTATTCAAATTCCATTTGTCAAGGGGTTTTTTTATGTGCAAGGCTGTTTCACATATCATCCGAAAGACTAGACTCTGTCCCTTGTCAGGCCTTCATCTTGCACCAGTGACATGGTGGATAAAACACTATAAAATCCAGAGGAACGAACAAATGAATGTTTTTTCTTCTCAAAAGCATTTAGTTCAAAGTTTTAAGTTTTGAAATTACAAACAAAATATTGTTCAAGAGACAAAAGTGACTTTCTATTCCTCATTATCCTGAAGAGATGAAATTAAATTGGTTTGGTATTATACACCATGTATGACATCAGATTCTTAAAAATACTGACAATTTATCATAGTATCATATAATAGAAATACATTAAAAGAACAAAACCAAATAAAAAATGAAACTAACAACAGGTTCACCAGCACCAAAACAATATTTTAACCTGGGAAATTTATATTCATGTAGTGGTAATTTGACTGCTGTCCGGAAGGCTGTTGGTGCTGTACAACAATGACTTATTGGGAATTTAGATAAATTCTGAAAAAATAAGAATATAAGCATTAATAAGATAGTTTTGATTAAAGATGCAACAAGTGACGAAGGAATACTCACAAAATGAATATCAAAAAATATATCTTAATGTAATGATCTAAGGAAACACATTCAGGTATAAATTAAACTGTCATGTACAATGGACTATCTGCTATCTTAAAGACTATACAATCATTCTAACGTCTACTACAGTGTACTATATTTATTTAACACAGATAAAAAAAATAAAAATGTGGTCGTGGGGGTGAAATCAGTAGAATCCAACGTACTTTTAATTTGCTGTAACCTGATTTAAGGGTTAATTGATTTTAACACTGATTTGACCAGTACATCAAGTACATTTCATATTGCTGTGTCTATATTAAATCTTTATTTAAGAATGTTGGGGCTTTAATATTCATAGTAAACATCACACAGCCTATCATCAAATTAGTTAGCAAGCTAGACATGGCACGTCACCTCATTATACACATTACGATAATCTATGGTTTTTTATAAAGCTAACTAAACTAAACAAAAATTTTGCCATGTTGATTGCAGCACCACCAATTGAACACAAAAGTAAAAATTTTATTAAGGTTGTTAAATTTTCATTTTTTTTTTTTCATTTATTGTCTTAGTTATAAAGTAGGGTGCACATGAACCTAATTGGTTGTATTTTATACTTGTACATTTCATTTATGCCATTGGAATAATGCATGGTAAATATACTGTTGAAAATTTCCATTTTTTTTTTTGTCATTGTTGGTAGGGGGATAAATCATACAGACCTGAAGCATGACTCGAGCATCAAATTTGGCTGTATGATGAATAAATACACAAGAACCATTAATCCAAGGAGCAAACAAATTACTCCAAGCAGATTTAGCCCAACCTGTATCTGACATATTCCAAATCACATCTTTAGAAGTTAGTCTCAAGAAATACCTTTAAATTCAAAGAAAAGTTAATGGTTAACATGGGTGCATTAAAAATCACAAGGCCGGTCATTGAGTTAATTCCCTGCTTGTACATGACAAGGAGTAGGGTAGCCTAAACAACCTTATAGGTCTTCTCAGGATCCTCCGGTTTCCTCCCACTGCTAAAGACCCCTGCCTGCAAGCAAATTATTGAAATAAATTGAACTATATGTCAGTCCCAAAATGACCTAGTTTGTGTCTAGTGTGCGTCAAACCCCATCTCTCTCTCTCATTAATTCTGCGGCCCAGTGAACAGACAGACGGAAATGGTTTACAGTAATAAAAATGGGCAAATAAAAATTGTTTTTATTTAATAAGTTTTTTAAGGAAACTATGACCGTCTACTAGAAGAATTTATACTAACTCTGCTGTGATTTTATGACCAATACCATAACTGGAATGTGTATGTTCGGCCATCTTTGGTGCACCTGTTGTACCGCTAGTAAAAAATAACATCATTGTTTCACTGGATAACGTTTCCACACCCTAGAAACAGAACATGGTAAGGATTAACCAATATAGAGAGCGAGACACTGAGAAATGCAGTTTAACATCCATTTAACACAAACTAGGTCATTTTGGGACTAACAGATGTTTCAATTTTATTTCCATAGTTTGCTAGCATTTAGGGGTCTTTAGCTGTGGGAGAAAAACAGAAGCCACAGAAAAAAATTACGAGGTTGGACAGGTGACACTTCTCCTTGCCACGGACAAGTGTGAGTTAAAACCATACCACTTGACTCAAAATACGGCATACCTATGATCTGACTCTCTTGATTAGCCAATAGCCAAACTAAGCAGGATAATGTACATTAAAACAGATCAGATCATAACTTTATTCATTTGAGTATTCACAAGATTCTACAAAGTGATCCAGGACAATAACTCTAGAAGAGATCAAGAAGTGACGGCAATAATATGACACAACACTTCCATGTAGGCCTAATATAAAGAAAAATTACAACAAATAAAATGATCATATAAGCTACCTTAAATTTGCTATCATATTTTTGAAGCAGCAAATTAAAATTCTTCCAGTTACCTCTGAAATATATAAAAAATATGTATCAAATTTTCACTATCATTATGAGAGAATAGAAAAAGTGCTGGTGTAGTTCTCACAATAATAGTTAAAAACTTGACTTTGTAAATCAATGTCTAATCAATAATTTAGATAACATTTCAGGCCTAATGAAAGATCTGCAATAGTCAGCTTGAGCTCCTTTATAATATATATTAAGATTTTAGTCGGTATGTATAAAGATATCTATCTAAAAGGATGTGATATATCAGTTTGTTTTCATATTATATATTTGTGTTTTATATGCTTGATAACGATTTGTGGAAAGTCTCAGTGTAATAAACTATTGTAAGTGTTATAAAATTTATTCACCTGGTTTTATCAGCAACTATAACTTTATTTAATACATCTGGACAATTATCGATCACCTGGATTTACACAAATGACACAAATGTTATATTATATCTTATGTTTTCAAGTATTTATAGCATGACAACCATGGGCCACCATACATAGTGCTTGATGTTCTAAATGGTTTAGTTATACCTGACAAAATGTAAGTATTAAAATAAACTACCAGTACTAAGTAAAGTCTGATTCGACAAAATGAAAAAATCACACAAGAGGGATTGTGGCCGAAAATGTCTGTAGTGATAGAAGTATTTTTTCTAGACTAGTGGTATTTTACTCACTTGGTCCACCATATCAGCTACATTAGAATCTGTTATGATACATTTAGCTTGTGAGGCTACCAGTCTGTGGTGAATATCCTGACCTCTTAGTAAGGTTGTCCCAGCACTTAAAATAATACCTGTAAAAAAACAACAGATAAATAAGTCAAATTTAATGAAAATCTGGTGAAATTTGGTACCTGTAAGGTCAAATACAATATGTTCCTCTCAGAACAATTGAATCTTCTGCAAAATCTTAATTTTATTCAAATGACCTAAACAAATGAAAAAAATAACTCAACAATCTCAAATTTTGATAAAAATCTAAAATATGGTCTTTCGGGTTGATAACAAACATGTATACTGATTTTCATCCATATTTGATATGGCTCTGTTAAATCCTTTAGTCATCCATCTAATCACAAGTAGTGAAAAGTGCGGAAAAACAACATGGTAGTTAATAATAAGACTAACCTGCCCTAATACACGCTAAATTAATTAACCACCATTCTGGAATCCGGGATAATATCACAATTAATTTATCTCCCTTTGATAGTTCAAACTCTTCAGTTAATAATCTGGCTACCCTGCAGTATGATTAAATTTTGTAATCCGTGTAATAACTTCACTTCCTCCACAATTTAGATCACACATTAATAATTACATGGGAATACAATCTCCCCCCCACCCCTACTCAACCCACAGAACTGACAACAAAACATTGAAATACACAAAAAAATCAGTAGTAATACTAATAAACATTTATAATAACAAATCCTTCCAGTTTTTTCATGAAACTATAACATACCATATTATATAGCAATTAGTTATTTACCTTTTGGAATTAGATGATAATTCTTGAAAATTCCATTTTAATTGATTTCCTTCATCATCAATCCACCAAAATGCTGGTATACTTATATCACGTTCCCCTGTCTTTACAACATAAATATATTATGGATATCTGGATAGGAATAATTAAGATAGTCATGCAATGCATGGAGATATGCTCAAACAGCAGCTCTGTCTCAACAGCAGTTTATCCAAAATGAAATGAAATGAAACGGTGTTTAATGTCCTACTGTTCTGCTCCGAACTGGGCTAATGAAGACATGCATACGCCCTACTGTGTGCTTTGTGGGAAATTTTGACTGGACAGCTGCACTACGGACAACTCTTATATCGAAGTCCATCTTGCATCACTGACAAGAGGGATCCACAACGGAAAATCCAGTTTATCCGAAGGGAAAACTTGGATGTTGAACAAATTTGATAAGGGAAGCTTTAAAGAAATAATGAAAGAATCTGTTAAAAATTGTAGTCTCTATCTGAATCACGTTTTTGATAAAGGGGGGGCGGGTATTCTGACAAAGAAGATCACAGAGTGCTGAATTTAAATCGGATTTGTCCTCGCTTGACCACAATACTTCACAACAAATTTGAAAAGAATCTGTTTATAAAAAAACTCTAGCCTCTACCACATTCCCAAATATTTTGGCAAAAAGGGGAATAACTCTGGAACGGAATACTGAATATCAAGAGTATTAACACAAAATCCTTTCAAAACTGTAGCCTCCATCGAATCCACAAGCCAATTGTTGACAGACTTACCGATGAGCAGGATGACAACTATATACAATGTACATGGTGTTTCATATAGGAGTCTTGCACATATAGGGGTCTTAGCAGTGGGAGAAAACCCCCGAGGTGAAGTCGGTGATCCCACTCTTTGTCACATGCAAGTGTGGGATCAAAACTATGCCACTTGACTCAATGACAAATTGCTTGATGAAAAGTATTGAAGTTTTATTAATAAATAGTCTTGGAAAATCCTTACCCTTTCCTTTTCAGCCCAACTATCTATAACATCTGCAGCAAAATTAAAATATTTTGGTACATCTAGTCTGAAATTTGTCCTTTCCTTTTCATAGTCAAACACAGCAGTTGTGTTGTTTCTACAACTGCTAGTTGAATATTTGTGATGTGTGGCGTTACTTCTTGCAACATACCATGACAGTTCAACTAGTTCAAGTTTCTTAGAAAAGATATTAATTACTGTTTTTGAATACTGTAACAGACCCAAAGGTCTTAATCTCAATAACACTGACATATCTGCTTTTTCTGTAAACAAAAAAAAATAAAAATAGAAAATAAATATCAAAATCTATGAGCCTATATCCATATTTATAAACTTCATTCATTATTGACAAGGAGAGCATAATTCAGGACTTACACTACCAAATGATGTGTTGACTAATACGGGTACATAGAGAATCTAATGAAAATCTATAAATTGGGTGCCACCTGGAATGCGCAAATCCTTGTAAGATCTGTATACTGTTCGTACTTATGAACCATGAACAGAAAATGGGAACGTGATCTTTGGGATGCGCCATGATCAACAGCCTTAAAGCAAGGGTAGAATATAAAGTGACTATTGCATATTCAGATTTTAGGTTGGATTTTTTTTTTGCCCCCATCCAACACCTTACACCCTTTGATAATATCGAATTCGCTTTCTTTCAACAGTAATTCCAACATATTTTCACTCCAGGTCTCTCACATCAATAAGACACATTAGAGGCCTTAAATCCATTTAAGATATGAATGCTTTCAATATTAAAACTTTTTAATCCTATCATCATTTGGGGTTGCAAAAGGGGTGCACCTCTCCAACACAAACTATGTAAAACTCCAGTAGGCTTCATGAACTCACAAAGCCTTAGTTAAAGGGACAATCCCGATAAGAACAGAGTCTCAAAAATTAAAGTCCGAGTATTTATGAAATTTATGGACCAAAATATAGTGGCATGGTGTATTTACCTTGTCTCAAAATTTCAGCTCAAAATATTGAGTCGTTTGGACGTGAAAGTCAACACTGCTTATCCGGACACGTAACCCTTTTAAGATTTCGGGTCAATTTTTTCATTGGGTGACCTGATAATCGATTAATGTTTCTTGAGAGGTCTATACAGTGAATGACCAATGCCCTGTACTTGATAACAAAAGGTAAATTTCACCTACATATTATTTTTATAGAAAAAAGTCTGGTTTTCTCCAGATACTGTATAATAAAACGTTCCCCATCTCCATATGAAGACTGTCAGGTTTAAGTTATTTACAAGCGTATCACAAATACCAGGTTAGTAGGTGGGCCTTAGGTTATGGATTTTAAAGGATTTTAACACAAAATTAAGCAGTTTTATTCCCCAAAAAGTTATCGGGATTGGCACTTTAAGGCTTACCAACTGTTCCTTTATGATAACTTTGCCAGCAGATCTTCAGTGGCCTCACTTTTCATATATAGGCCTACATGTATGTACATGTAGGCCAGATCTGCCCCTGAATACTGTTAAATTACATTATGGTGTCTGTCCCCCCTCCCCCTTCCAACACATGCACACACAACAAAACAGCCACAGAACCCTTTCATAATCATATCGCATGCTATAAATTGCAAGAAAAAATAAAGTTTAGTAGGACATGTTCATAGAAATTTACTCTTCAGGCCATTCATTTAATTTTCTGCAAAATGCTCACATAACTTCTATGATAATGCAATGAGAAAAATATTAATGTAACCGAAGTCATAATGCTGGTGTTTTACGTGCACATCTGCATAGTCATGGTTACATGACATGACACATTTAACCTGTAATATAATGAATGATATTATGCACACACATACTACAATGACATCTTCCAGGGCTTTATAATGAATGCATATCCTATCTCTGTCTGTCTATTGCAATGATGAATGGGTAATGGGTGAGATTTCTTGGAAATTCTTAACAAGAACAAGCCCATATTATACGTAAGTTCTTCAATCTTCAGTTAATAATATCTGATTAACAGCAAGAGCAAATATAGGCTATATCTATTTGGGTTTGCTGAACTAACTTACTCTGCCTTATTCACTCACTGACAATACTATTAGCTGCTGTGCACCAACTTTTCAACATCATAACCTACTTAGAAAATAGTCCAAGTTATAGTAAATTAAATAAAGCCAAGTCCGATAAATACTTTGTTTATATTTTCATGCCACTGGATAACCAAGTCTTCCCTGTTGATATATTTCGTTTCGTGCAGAATGAGAGCAAGACAGCACGCTCGATCGGCTATCAGGTGCACCTGAAAGGGTTCAGGCTGACCCGCTGACCGGTCATTATTTTTAACGGTCGGAATTGACGGGATCCGTAATAATGACATATTTTTTAAATTATTTTAATAATCCGATTGCGCAAAGATATGATGAACTGAACTTTTCAATATTTTAATTGACATATTTCGCAGACTACGGGATATGACCAAAGCTATAAATTTCTCGATAATCTATTAATGTGCCTTAATTGTTTAATCCGGGCTGAGATTATTATAACGTAGATTGATGATGACATATAATCTTTAAACCATTTTATTTTCACACGAAGTCACCCGGGTGATCACTGTAGGTAAGATCTAAGTGTAAAAGTGGTACTAATCTGAGAGAGAGAGAGAGAGAGAGAGAGAGATGGAGTTTAACGTCCACTCAACACAAACTATGTCATTTCGGGACTAACATATGTTTCAATTTTATTTCAATAATTCGCATGCGCGTAGGGGTCTTTAGCAGTGGGAGGAAACCGGAGTGCCCTGAAGTGAGGAAATCCACGAGGTTGAGAATTGGCGCCCCTGCCACATACGCTCACACCAGGGATCGAAACCACAGCCGCAAGCCAGAGGTGACCGTCCAGCTAGAGGTCGAAGCGCGGCGCTCTAGACCACTAGGCCATCCCAACCTATAATCTGAGAAGTAGGCCTACATGTGTGTATATATATATAACAAGTCCCGTAAACAGACGTTTACAAATATTCAATCAGATATTGTTAAAACAGAGATCAATAGCCTAACCGAAACCGTGACAAACACGTAAATCTAATACAACGTTTTATGACGGGTATGTCGTCTTAACATAATAGAGTGTCCCTCATGTTTTTGTTTTTAGGGATAGCGATTCAAATTGGAAAATTAAAAAAAAGAAGATATTTCAAAAAGGGACCATTCCTATTTTAACAAGTCTTAGAAATAAAAAGATGTCCAATTAAATATAAATGGTGTATTTATACTTGTCTCCAAATTTCGGCTGAAAATATAGTTCAGCTCTGAACGTATATATTAGGTCTCATTCAAAGAGGTGTATATATACCTCCGTGGTCTCATTACACTCACATAGGCGTACGGGCACGATGACAGCCCCCACCCCCCAAGAAAATTTTGGAATATTTGACGGGTGCAAACACGTTTTCCTGCTATTTCAACCCGTGAACAAAGCAACTTCAATGTGGTCTTATATCGCCGAATTAAGGTGGCTGACTCGAATTTCAATGAATCGTTTACAGTCCACGAAGACAAGAAAATTTATGAAAATTTAACTGCCGCAAACGCGCCTTCCTGCTATTCCAGCCTGTAAATAAAGAAGCTTCAATTTGGTCCAATACAGCCTACCTTGTAACCCGAATTCCAAACAACCAATCAATCATCGCGGGGTATGGGAGCTTCACCCTCCCGGAGAAAATTTTGAAAATTTAACCACCGCAAATGCGTTTTCTGCTATTCTAGCCCGTGTAAGTAACTCCAAAAGTATCCAATGATTTTATAACCGGAATCCTACTCCGAATTCCAACCATCCAATCAGACTATTGCAGCTGTATACACAAATACTAATTGAGGCCCGAAAAATATCGCACAACGTAGAGTGACTACAAACAAAATGTTTTAATCCATAGTCAACTCAGTACAAATTCGTGGTATTCAATTAAAAAAAAGAGAGTAGAATTAGTGTTTTATTAGGCAAGTTAGGGAAGAAATGCCCGAAAGCGGAGCCCGATTTTTTAGAGAGGCGAAGAAGCGGACTATTTGGTGGCCGCAAACGCGTTTAACTGCTATTCCAGCCCGTAAAATTAGTGATTTTTTTTTTAGATTTCGGGTACTTTATTTTGCCAAGTAGATGAAATATTTTTTTTTTCTCACTTTACCTGTCTGCCCGAAAAGTCGGCTTGCCCGAAAGTTGCCCCCCCCCCCCCACCCGTGCCCCCCTGGCCCGTACGCCTATGTGTACAAATAAGATTTTCTGTTGGATCTTTGTATGATAATTAAAACAGGTAGAAGGATCATTATTACAAAGGCACTTGAATGGATTAAAATAAAACGTCTTACTACTGCTTGACTATAGTCCCGAAATGACCTAGTTGTGTTGAGTGGACGTTAAACCCCATTTCTCTCTCTGCTTGACTATTATTATAGTATATTATAATAATATACGTAAGGACTTTTTTTTAATCCATTCAAGTGTCTGTGCATTATTATTAACGAATCTCAGAAGTCATTTCCCCTGATCTGGACTGCACATCGAATTGTTCATTTCACTACATTTTATATGTTGACAAATCGCTGTAGGTTGACAGATTTTTATTTATATTTTAAAATTCAGATTCAAAGATACAGCTAATAGTGAGATCATTGATTGTTTGATGTCATGTATTAAACAACTTCAGCTCTCTTTATCCAATAATTTGAATCTGGTTTAATGCTTGATTTTGAACCAAATTAAAGAAGTATATTCTTGCCCGTTAGTAAAGCAACCCCTAAGATGTCCAGTTGTTAAGAAATCGAAATCCCACTCTATGACGATCTGAATTCCAACCAGCAAATCAGACTGTTGCAGCTGCATGCACAAATAATAATTGATGCACAAAATAGAGTGGTTCCAGACAAAATTTTTCGATCCATAGTCAATTCAGTACAAATTCGTGAAATACAATTAAAAGAAAAATAAAATACGTGTTTTATTAGATTTCGGTTACTTTATTTTGCCAGGTAGATGAAACAAAGAACACCTCCGCCCCGGCTCGTACAAACTATGCATTGGGTTTTAAAACGAAATCAAATAGTTACATTGAGTGAAGAACGCTATTTATAAGTTATTCCCAACAAAGTTATAAATCGCTTGAGCTTTTGGTTGTCTATAAATTTATCAGCTCTAGTAGCATCCAATCGACATAACAGGTTGACCCTTGTTGTGAAATAAGCGATTTTGAACAAAGCGAATATATAGATTTTATATTAGGCTAGGGCTATATGTTTTATCTACTTGCAGATATAATGAAACCGGTCGAAAAAAATCGGACTCCGTAATTTTTGTCTTTCTATAACAGCTACTCGTGAAAAAGGCAAATAATCCAAATTATTGAGTACTGAGAAAGACTATAGTTGCTAAAATAAAAGCTTCCTCAAATAGTTTCACCGAACCAACTTTCCATTTGTTGACAGGAATTTGAAGGCAAACAATGGGACATTAACTAAAACGGTCTCTTAAGAAAGCGGGTACTTATTAGTGTCTGTTATTTAAGTCAATAAATATATCACAACAACCGAGAATTCTCTTTCAGAATACGTGCTTTGCAAATTGTTTGCATAGATATATATTACTACAGTGTAAGTTTGTTGCAAAATTTTAAAATATGATATTTTCCATAACCTGGAGGCTAATATAATGCCAGTGAAAGTGGAATTGACAGGTGCCCGTTGTCTGATATGGGAATACCCAGCCACGTGACCAGTTTCAGCCAATCAAAGTATTAAAATTACACTTGCGCCGAAAGACTGCGCGAAGGGAAAGTATTGACAACAAAAATGCCGTCGGAGACCCCACTTTTACAAACTGAGGTTGAAAAACCTCAACATTTCACGTAAGTATGACTTTTTACATAAAAAAATATAGCTAGATGGTATATCAATAGATTCGAGGGGCTGTCATTTATGTATATTTTGTGAATCTTTTACAGATACTTAAAAGAGTTCCGTACACAACAATGCCCACTTTTCTTGCAACACAAATGTACACTTCATAGACCTTTTACTTGTTTTCATTGGCATTTTTTGAATCAAAGGAGACGCCGACCAGTGAGAAGAAGAGATGGAACGTTCAATTATAGTCCAGATATATACTGTACAAAGTATGATGAAACTACTGGAATATGTCCGAATGGAAATGAGTAAGTAATCTTGTCGGTTCTTTCAAATTTTGGTGGGAAATGACCATACGGAGATACCATTGCTACTTTTCTCTTCCAGAAAGTTACATTTTCTAAGAATATATGCCTTTTGAGCGTGACTGAATCACTGACGGTGTAACAGTGTGAAACACCATGAACACTAGTCGTGGTTTTCTAGTCAGCAAGATAGAAAAATGTCTGCAAGTTATTTTGACATGTTGTAAACAAAAATGGCGGCCATCTTGTTCTATTTTAGATCGCAACAAAGTAGTACAAATGTAAACATATTTCCAACTGCGCGTTTGTCGTCTGTGATTGTTTGAGTATTTGAACAAATTGGTTTAGTAGTAATCTCGGTTTTTAGAAAGAGTTGCGTGATGACAACGGCTAGACCTGTTACAGTTAGATTGGATTATCCCGTGTTTTTGTTGCTGTATTTTGACAAGCCCCCATGCATTCAGCACATTGTCAGTGTTGATACACGGCTGTCAGTGTCAAGTAGTACTGAAAAATAGTTACCGCTTTGTTATCATTTATACATTTGTACTGTGTGTTGCCTGTTAAGTGATTTGGATTCAGATAGAAAAATAAAATATGGAGCTGTAACCATAATTTTGTTGCTGCCAAGGAGGTTTACCGATTTTTTTCGGATTCTCTTTTGTGTTATTTATATCAGCTGTAATTATTATTTGGGTCAATCTACAACCTTGACCTTGTGATGATACAATCTCCATTTACTCCGAAAGGGCCTTGGAATTGGAATTGAATATGAGTGTATTGGGTTATTTAGTTAAAGATTAAAATTTTATCTTTGTCTTTACATTATTTTTTTAAACATTACTTGAAATTAGATTTACACAAAATAGCATTAGTTATTAATTATGTATGTAAAAAGAAAATCAATTGTATGAATAATTATAAATTATAAAAAATTAAAGATTTAATAATAGTTTTCATGTAGTACTAAAATGTTATTTCAAATTGTGCTGACATTAATTTATGAAAAAGTAAATAATAATCTTTGGGATTTAGAACTACCATGTAATTTTGTTTTTAATAATTAGGGGATTACTCGACCATTCCCTTTTTGTCCCCCGCCTTTCAAAGAAAGTTGGGGGACAATTAAAATGGGTTTGTCCGTCTGTCTGTCACACTTTTTGGGACACAATAACTCTCTTCCGAATGTTCAAACTTGGTGTATGTGTTTATTAGGTCAATGCCTTGATGGAGTTCGAAGATGAACATTTTTCGCTTAGGTTAAGCAGAGATAAGCAATTTGATTGGTTGATGCTTTGGGACACGATAACTTGGTGTATGTGTTTATTAGGTCAATGCCTTGATGGAGTTCGAAGATGAACATTTTTCGCTTAGGTTAAACAGAGATAAGCAATTTGATTGGTTGATGCTTTGGGACATGATAACTTTAGTTCTAATTAAGTGAGATTGATGAAACTTGGTGTATAGTTTCATTACACTAATGCCTTGACTAAGATCGATAATGAGCATTTTCTGCTCAGGGTAAGCAGAGCGATAAGCAATTTGATTTACCGAGACTTTGGAACACAATAACTCTCCTTCTAATTTGAGTTAAAATGTTCAAAATGGGTGTGTATGCTTATTAGGTGATGAGGTTCGAAGATGAGCATTTTCTGCTTAATGTAGGCAGATATAAACAATTTGATTGGTTGATACTTTGGGACAAGATAACTTAGGCGCATCTTGATTGGTGATTTTTATGCCAATACAATGACTGCATTCTCATTCAGTAATGGATTTGACAGTAACAGTGTATAGAAACGATTGACTCAGACACAAGGGCCCTTTCCCTTGGCCAGAGGGGCCCTTTTGTCAAGCATGGGGGCCCGTTTGTCTGCCTTTAGGGTCCCCCTAACTAGGGTACATTTTCATTTTTCTCATCGGTTTTAGCATTTTTCTTTATAAAACACTTTTGGATGACACTTTGTGTACAATTTGATTGCTTGATACGTTTGAAAAAAATAAATGTGCGATTAATTAATATGTGTCATCTATTTATTTTGGGATTTCGGCGGGGGACATCAGCCTCACTGTTGGCTTCTTATTCCACACTTGGTTATGTTTTATTTTTTAGTTGTCCATATCTACATAGGACAGCGGGTGATACAGAAAGAAGATATCATTTACGATACTATAAAACAGGTACTTGTGTATATGAAACTGATCCTAGAGGACATTGTGCTAAAAATGGACCACATTGTGCATTTGCACATGGTGCAACCGATTTACGCCCGCCAGTATATGATATACATGAACTTAAAACTGTTGATCAAATAGACCTAGAAAAAGTTACAACCCTCTCAAGTTCACCTAGTAGCTTAGAAAAAGAACAAATTTTAGCTGAAGATCCTAAATGGAATGGTAAGTTACTTAAATGTATGATTTTCTCAATTAGTACAGTTTACACCTGATTGCATGCATCAAATTTTGATATTAAGGTTACCTAAGATACAAATTTAATTTCACCTGTTTCCCTGTCCAAATTGATAATGATAACTGTTCTTTAATAAACCAATACCCTACAACCTGAAACTTTCAAGCCAAACATTTTTTTTCTTTTGGAAAGGGACATGTATTAGTTATTTTTGGTACTTGTTGTAATATTTGAAAGGAAGAAATATTGTTAAACCAATCAATATATACATGTAACAATATGGTAGGCTTGGTCAAAAAGAGATTTCATTTATATTGTCTCACATGGACCATAGTTTTGGAAAAAACTCTTTCTTTCTTAGAAAAGAAATTACACTTCTGTTATTAATTTGTATCCCAACTTATCATTCGATGTCCACAAATCTACTTTTATATGCATGTGTGTGGCTGTACTGTTAGGGTTGCAAAATTCCGGGGAATATTCATACAGGGTAAATTTCCAAGGAATTTTTCGGGACTTTGGGGGAATTTTCAATTTGGTGTCATGAATTGAAACCTGTGTCGCTATTAATGAGTTGCAAGTGACAGTTATATTATTTTAATAACTAAAAGATACAAAGCATATTATCTGATATGTGTTATATACTAAAATATAATAACTAATAATGAGATAGTTCTGTTAAATTGTTCATACACAGGTTACACACTCTATAATTGATGCTCAAAGTTAGGTAACTCTGCCATTTCATCATCTTCAAAATCATTATCTACATCATCATTGGTGGATAAATGAAATGAAATTGGTTTTAACGTCCTACTCTTTTGCACCAAACCTGGGCTAATGGAAGACGGGCATACACCATACAGTGTGCTATGAGGGAAATTTTGCCTGGGCAGCAGCGCTACGGCCTACTCTTACATGTATATCGAATTCCAACTGCCAAGGGATCTTTTACGCGCACTCCAATGTGTACATGGGACCTTGGTTTTTCATCCCATCCGAACGACTAGGCAACTGTCCTTCTGCATCACTGACAAGGGGAAATCACGCCGGAAAATCGAGATGAACTTTCTCGGCCAATGCAGGGATCGAACACCCGATCTCCAGGCTAGCGAACCAGCACCTTATCCACTTAGCCACCGTGATCCCCTGGTGGATAAAAGGGAGATTTCAGGTTCAAATTTCTGTGCTGTAAGGAAGGATCGTTGTCAGCTTCGAAGAGTTTCAAACTAGACCATATATTTTTTGGTATACCTTTGAGAGCAGAATTTATTTACATAAATTTATCTCTTTAGTTTTACCATTTGGAACACAACTAACATGGTAAATAAGTTTTAATAGTTTATATAGATGGAAGTAAAAGAGGAAAAGAAAATTCCAGTAAATAATTGTAATTTTAGTATTTTTCAGTTCTAAAAATAGATTTGAAAATTCCCAACACTGAAAATTCCCAGAAAGTTTCCCACCCTTTGCAACCCTACATGTACATGTATGTACTGTTATGTTTTGTATGCTGTCCTTAATGGATGTATTATGCAAATAAAAACTTGTTAATAAGTAGCTGTCAAGTTAAAACAAACAATAATGTTGCTTGATAAAGACAGTAGACAATCACAGTAGAACAAGCGAAGTCAAAATTTTACTGTAATAATCAGAAATTGTATTCCATCAGAATGCATCCTATGTATAAACATTGATAATCCAATCAAAGTATTGATTACTAAATTGATGCACCGATCAGCATGTTTATACATATATTAATTACCAATCAGCAGATTATTATTTGATTGAATGCACATACACGTAAATAAACAACTCTACATGTATATATTTTTTAGATAAAATTTAGATGACCTGCCCACTTTACGACACTAAATTTGAACAATGTGAGATTTTTATTTTCAAAAACTTTGTTATGCTTTTAGCAGTTTTACCATGTTTGTGCCGTCTTCAAATGTAGATAAACTTAATTAAATCAACCTGTCCATAATATAATGGAGCTTAAAATTGTTATAACAACAACATATTTTATTGTGTTAACAATCTGAGAAGTTTACAATTTAAAACACACACCACTAGATTTTGTGTCATGTTCGGTCAGTTCTACAATAAAATATTCATACCCACAAATAAAAAGATTATCCCTAGTAACATCCATAATTTCTTCTTAAATTCTTATGAACAAATCTAAAAAGACCAGTGGGCAAGTCATAGACATGGCCTTTTGATTTTCAAAATGGATGTGGAATATTCATCAACTTACAAACATTGAAATTCATGAACCCTCTTAGTATCTTGGTCACACATCTATTACTTACATTTATTTCATGGAATTTTGTAAAATACATGTACATATCTCTTTGGATCAGAGAATTCCAATATTTCTCACGGTTAGCTCTTTTGGGGATTGCTTCAGTTTGACGGCCAGTTATATTAGCTGTTATATATGTACAGATAAACAGTATCAAAAATTCAGAATTGCTTTTCAGATGATATAGATTTGAGTTAATGCCCTTATCATAACTGCAATCAAGATTCACATTTTTTTATATGCCCACATTGAAACATGGTAAATAAAAAATTTCCAATTTACTGGTTCTGAAATTTTGGTCGTATGATTTTGTTTTGAGGCAACTTAAAAATTAGTTATCTCAACTTCTAGGATAGGATTATCTTAGCTTTTAAATAGATAAATTGACCTTTAAGAATTGAATAAACTCAACATGTAGTAATGTGTAATTATTTCAAACAGATTAAATCGTCTTATATTAACAAAATGTCTTCTGCGGGCACTACTGTATTCAGAGGTCACATGCTGTGGTGAAAATGTTGCATCTCACATTTTTCACTTATAAACATGTATAAAAATATCTGTACTAAAGATTAATGTTATTAAATGTGACATCTTATATTTTACATATATTTGAAAAGAGACAAGCACACATTGGAATTTCTGGACTGATAGCATACGACTATGGCATCTTAAGAATTTGTGCAATGTTACATTGGTAAATTTAAAAAATAATTTGTCTGTACTCTCTTTGACTGGTTGAATTCTGTCTGAGCTATTGAACATTGACTGGTTAATTGTGTGAATGTCTGTCTAGTTAATAGCCAATTTTTTGTGAATACCAGTCTATGGTATAGACGATTGAGTTCTCCAGAGTATCACATCACCAATTACATAAATGTCTGTGTATATAGTGCATGAAATATAAGGAAAGCTATACCAAAACTTTCTTATGAGAGTATTCTATAAGCACCCTGCCATTTCAAATATCAAACTGATCCATAGTAGATATCACATATAAAAGCCAAACATATTTTAACAATTTTCTGATAATTACTTAATGAATTGTTACTCTTAATCAGATTTTAGTGTATTATAAATGTTTCATTACCAAACAAGTAAAAATATGTGACAACTCTTGTTGACTGCCGGGAAGATTTAGCTCCTGTGGGTGTATGATTTGACAAATGTAAGAAAAAACATGAAGGAGTTGATCTATTCTGGAAAGAAATGGGCACATAAAATGGTATGCGGAGACTTATGTTACAATCAATAAAAGACGCCAATTCTGCCCGAACCAGTTGATATTACTACATTTATGTCTTCAGGATGTAAACAGCACACGTTATTAACACCATTTTGCGTTGTTGGTAAATATAAGGATGTGACGTGCCCCTAAATGTTAGTCATCTTGCACAGTGGTAAGAGAAGGCTTTCGCATTACCACTGCTAAACAGTTTGATCAAATAGCTATTCTCAACACATTAGTATGCATAAGTCAACCAACAATGTTGTTATTGGCTAGCTTTCTCTTGATATTAACGACTCCCGTTTGGGACTCCCGCTTTGCTTCATGGTCTATATCAAATCATTAGAGTAAAATAGTAGGTCTACACAAGAAATGGATTTTCTTAGGATAGTGATAAGTGATCTCTGTTTCTTTTCAAATAACGGGGAAACTTTTGTGAAGCTCTCTGACCCTTTATATATTGTAAGCACTGTGCATATCAATAGTGTATCTAGATGGCCAGACATTATATTCAGAAGTAAAAACAGAAAATTATGTAGCAACTATAAGTCTCGTTAAATGTTTTCATTGGTAAAATAACCCAAATATATATGTACAGGAAACATAAGGTTTTACCTAGATTGTTAGCAATGTGAATGTGTGAGTTGACCTTTCACAAAAATAAAAATCTGTTACTTTCAAAAAAGTTTAATGTCATACATTTAACAAGTGAAATTTATGCAGCTATTTTCAATTAAAAGATAGATTTCTTTTCTTTTTCAGATACAAATTATGTATTACATTATTATAAAACTGAACCATGTAAAAGGCCACCAAGATTATGTCGACAGGGCTATGCATGTCCACAGTATCATAATACGAGAGATAGGCGTAGATCTCCTAAAAATAATAAATATAGGTACAGTACATGTAATTATTTATTCTCATTGTAACCGAATAATTATATAATGAAAGAAATTGAAGTGTGTATTGAACCATCTGTCATGTGATGTTACATATGTGTAAGTGTCCAGAGCAAATCTGGTCCTCAGAGGTTTTAGGGTTTCTGAACCATTTGGTTGAGCATAGTATGTCGTGCAGTATGTATGAAGATAATTTAGCCCAGGCAGCAGTATTGCAGGCTTCTTTTATTTAAATTTCCAACTGTTAGGGATTTTTTACATGTCACTTGTCGGTGGTATACAATTCCTCAGTTTTTCATACAATTTGACTGACTAGATGCTTTTTCTTGCCAGACCCTTTATGACTGAGCATGTTTCCCAGTCTGCACTGTTATCGAACCTGGGACCGCCTGATTAGTGACCCAATGCCACATTCACTGATCCATATGTAATATCAAATTTAAAGTTAAATATATAATTTTTTAGATAACACTAAGTACTCTTATCAAAAAACAAAAATATAATACTAACAATTATTCTGAAAATATTTGACGTTTATGTTCCTTTGTTTGTATTACATGCTGCTAGAGAATTGATTCACCTTCTTACATTTATTAGTAGAGAATTGCGATTCATATTAAATTAGCAGTATTTAATTACAAGTTGATGGATCATTGTATCATATGTTGTAGGTCTACTCCTTGTCCAAATGTTAAACATGGTGATGAGTGGGGAGATCCGTCTCTATGTGAAAATAATGATAACTGTGCATATTGTCATACTAGAACTGAACAACAATTTCATACAGAAGTAAGTAAAATATATGGTTGATAAGAAGATTCTACTTAACATAAACTGATCAATGTGAATAAATAGTTTGACATGTGATTACGAATTCTTCAAATCTACATTTAAATGTTGTCTATTGCTGGAGAGTCTTCTCTTCTTTATTTACAAACTACAGGCTAAAGTTATCACCTGATTGACTTTATATTTTTTACACACTGCTTATGTACATGAGAAAACGGCCTGTGAACAATTTACGATTACTATTTTCAAAGGTAATGCACTGAATTGTTTTGAAAAACCTTGTTGATACTTTTAGGATGGGAGTTACTATCCATTTTCAACACTTTTATGGACTGCTTATATTACATATATTTTGGGGTCTGAAAACCTTTCCAGAATTGTAATATAGATTTGTAATAATTTGCAGGTGATATTCATGTAGATATAATTTTTCGTTAATACTTTTCTTTAAATTGCAGATATATAAATCAACTAAATGTAATGATATGGTTCAGAGTGGTTATTGTCCGAGGGGACCATTTTGTGCATTTGCTCATGTAGAACGTAAGTTTTTCTTCTATATATGTTTATTGAACTACCTAAAGATATACAGCAATACACATTGAGTGCGTTCTCAACATTTTCTCTTCATAAATGGATAGAGGGGAAGAAGAACTCTTATTATTGGGCATTTTTATATCAATATAATTTCTGAAGTATATTAAATTTGTTTCACTGAAAATATTTTGATCATGTAATCTAGAAAAAAACCAAGGTATGAATTCAGAATTCATAGTTCATGGCCTTTCAAGGGACAATGTATTGTTGTTGGGGTTAGACAATAATCGGAGGTCCAGTATTCACCTTGTCGTGCATGTGAAAGAACCCTTGATAGTTTGAATTCATAATAAGAGTAGATAATAATACCCCTATCTGGGTAAAATTTCACTGATAGCACACTGCATTGCGAATTCAAATCTTCATTAGCCCAGTAGAAGTAGACCCGTCGGAGGTTGATTACATTTCATTTTCTTCAATATATGTGTATGATATTGATTTGATTACAGAGGAGATGACATCTGAAAGGGATGTAGCCCCTTCTAGTGATAATTCTTTAGCAGCATTTCTAACTAATGCCTTGCCTAACTCGGGTAGTGGCTCTGATAATGGTGAAAGCAAGCTCAATGCAAAAAAGGTAATATCAAATTGACCTTTGATATCTACGGACACAATTCTATGTTAACAGTTTTACTTATTTTGTCGGGGTATTAAAAATAATCAAAATACAGATGTGTTGTCATCCTTTAATTTTGGTGTACCGTTATTTCCAATAATGAACGAGAAACTTGCTAATCGCACGTTATCTATACTAGATGAAATATTGGACTTGCGTTACATATTTCATTGACAAGCATGTGTGGGATAGTGTCTGTATTTTAAGTTGTTTAATGGTCTCAAGCTAAAGACATTGCGTAATATATTGAACAACACTTGGTTATCGCATTGTGCAGTATCAATATATTACTTAATGTCTCTTGACCGTTAAACCATACGTAAACACTATTTACAATATATATGATTATGTCCAGTGTAAAGATAGTATGAAGTCTGGTACTATTTTGCTGTTGCAGTATTCATTATTTTGATATATTCCCATTTAGGCATTCTGTTTAATACACATTTAGCTTTTGCTAATGCAATTTTGTACCCAATTACCATTTAAAATTTAGTTGTAGCAATGTGTGAAATAGGTTATGTCTACTTTCACTGTACAGAGATCTGGCAGACAATATCATCAATGTGATTATTATTGTAGTTATATACAGGGAACTAAATGTGACCTGGTTAGTATGGCACTAACTCACCAATCCGGAGGTTCAATATGCTCAGTAAGGGCAGAGAAAGAGCTTCAAACGATTTTTTACCTGTGAAAGTGTAGTAGAATGAAGGGGTCTGAAAAGGAAATACAGCAGCTAATTGTTTAGATTGTATGAAAAAGCAAGGTCATGTGTATATCACACTAGAAGAAATGAAAATAAGAGTAAGCCTTAGTGCTGCTGTCCAGACACAAGTTCCCTCATAGCACACTGCACGATGATAGGCCTGTTTTTATCATGGCAACACATCACGAGTCTTGGTTTGTGCTGTAAAGTTAGTAGTTTAACTTACACTATGTGATTTGATTTCAGTTATATACAGATCAGAATGGTAAACATGTGATAAGTAGTAATGTAAGATTACCTGATCCTATAGGTAAAGAAAGGACAAATAGTACTAGTTCAGTAAGTATAATGGTAAGGCCACATCTAAAAAAATATGTTTCTCAGATACTGCTGTGTCACATAAATATGATCGCATACATTCTGAATGATTATCGCAAATTCATATTTGTATTCAACCAGTAAGCTCAATTATCAAGTACACCATCCTGATAGATGTTATTAGTAATCATAAATGGCACTCCAAAATTGATTCTTTGTCATTAGGAAATGGCAACCATTTGACAAAATAAAAGCAACAAATATGGCATAATATACAATACCACATATAGTTCACTTCACTCAATTTCTAACCTTTTTTTGTCTTTTTTTTTGAATAAATAGAAAATTACATTGAATCTATTAAACTACAAAAGATGTAACTAGAAAAAAAGAACTCATTTTGATTTGGAAAAAATGTTAAGTTTTAATTACATTTATCAATTGGTGAAACAAAAAAAGTATATATATCTCAATTCCACCTTACAGAATAGCTAAATTTGTTATTGTATAGAGATGTCAGCTCCATGAAATAGATTTAAGATGTGATATCTAATCAGATTCAATATTAGATTTCTTCATTAAACCTTTACCATGTCTTGGTACATGTAAATATTGATATACTGATACATCCCTGAACAGACCAAAACAGTGAGAAACTGCTGTTTCTTAGACTGCCTCAAACTGTGAAGAGATTTCCGCATTGTAGATTTATTTTGCATCCGCCAATCTGATTAAACAGATCTATACTACATGAAGATCTGACAAGTTGTACTGGGAGGTCGCGTAAGGGATCATACAAGCATCTTTTGACCCTGTAACGGCAGTCTTTGATTAATCAATCAGCGTTGACGTTTCTAGGGATTACCCACAGTTAAGTGCAGAGTACACCAAGAACTCACCATATTAGACCGTTTCATTGGCTAATTCCTCGCATCAACTAGAACGCCTGTTATGTAACAACTCTTCCAGATCCTAGTGTTGGGAGGACAAGTTTAATTCAGATTGTGCTTGCCCCACAGCTAAATGACTTAGTTTGTGTCGAGTGGATATTAAACACCATTTCTCTCTATCTCTTTCAGAGTTTAGGTAATGGTAATAATTATATAGGTATAAATCATTCAAGTAGTAGTCCGTTACCAGAACCTATAGGTAAAGGTCGATCTAGTAGTGTTTCAAGCAGTATTAGTTCAGATGTTGGTATGCCATGGACACAATATTTAAAAGCACCAGGCAGTGAACGGGATGACTTTCAGGTTAGACTTTATTCATGAACTACTCAGCTATTAAAATGAAAAATGCTTTGGTAATTTTAAAGTATATTTTTGGCAGTTTGTGATATGGATTTTGCTCCCAACATTCTATCTATTTAATACAAAACTAGATGATTGCAATACTTCTAAGTTATCATCTGATTGACTTGAAATTTGTAAACATTTTGTTCTCTAGTTTAAAAAGCTTAAAAAGGATTTTCGGTAACTCATAACAGCTCAAGTTATTAGTTGATTTCCAGTACATGTCTTGTTTATGTTAGCACCAGCAAGAACCTGAAGATTGGTTGTTGCCCGTGGTCAGTTTTTAGTGTCTTGTAAATGCAAACCCACTGGCAGAGTTAGCCATGGCCTGGGATTTTTAACAGCTTGGAAAACTGACAGTAAGTTATATGAAATGCAATGTTCAAGATGATTTTGATTAAATGTTAAAAAAGATATTTTCTGTGTTATTAATGATCATTTCATATATTGTTTATCACAGGGATTATTACGGAAACAGCTTCAAGCTATAGATAGTGATCTTTCAATAGATGCTAATGAAAAAAATAAACGTAAACAGAATTTGATATTATTACATAATATGAATGTGAGTAATACTGTACCAAGTGCCTTTAATACATCATCAGTTACATGTAGTCAGACAGGAACAGTAGCAACAGGTTCTTTGATGTCTGCTCTAGCTCCAGCATTTTATCCCCCAGGTGATACTGTTGAATCAGTTATTGGTGAGTTATTACAATACTATAATATATTGTTGACTTTATTCATGAAAACACTGAACTAGAACCATGGTGTTGATGATTTTCCAAAGAAAACACGGAATCTCGCATTTTTAACAGAAAATCACTGAAAATACCATTTTTTCCCAAAACATATAAATGTGATCATAAAATACAGGTATAGAACAGTTTTGGTATTTGCGTTGTCTTACAATAGAAATCCTGCTAGATAATAAAAAGACAGCATTCTTAAAGTATTTCAATTTAGGATTTCATGAATAAGACACCTTGTCATAAATTCCCTAATTTTATGTTTTTGAAATTGTCCAAATGTATTGATTTGTAATAAACAAAATTTGGGTGTCGTTATCAAGCATGATTAACAAGCATAACATCCACTTGATGTCCAGTGGGGAGTCTAGGCTCTTGTGTCAGTCTTTAGTTTATGGAGCCTGATTTTGATGAAACTTATTATAAGATTTGTTTATATCCAATAGAACTCCATTCTCTATCCATCTTTTGCAAAATGTGGGCCTATCTTGCATGGCAACCGCTTAATATCTTTATTCTTCAAATATTTTATTGTTCTGTTCTTCTTATTTTCAGGTAAAGCTTTAGATGATATTAGCTTGGATGATTTTGATATTTTAGATAAAGAATTTGACAATGATAATAATTCTGTGAGTAGTTCTATAAGTTGTGGACTATCAGCATCAGGTTGTCTCGGTTCGTCGTCAATATCAGGACCTATAGGTATTCCTCCTAATAAAGTACAACAAAGAGGTAGTGTAGGCAGTCTCTCCCAGTCTCCCCCGTCACCGTTTGGTAGTTTCGCACATTCAATGGTACCTTTACATCAATTACAGAAAGAGGAACAAG
This sequence comes from Patella caerulea, assembly GCA_036850965.1. NCBI lineage: Eukaryota > Metazoa > Mollusca > Gastropoda > Patellidae > Patella > Patella caerulea. Next base: position 24,178,029 of record JAZGQO010000014.1, on the reverse strand, counting down.
TAAATATACTTCTTTATTATATTTCATATATGGTGATATATTCCTATATATGGTCTGACTTTCACAAATATGACTTTTAAGTCACAAATCATTATTGCAATGCTCTATTTATTTACTTCCTATTAAATTTATGCGTGATTTCCATTTATTCATAAATATCAGAATAAGCATCATTAAAATTAATTTCTTGAGTACTTCTATCACGTTAGAATCACAGATGAAACCTGGATCAGTATCATTCACAAATATGACTTTTAAGTCACAAATCATTATTGCAATGCTCTATTTATTTACTTCCTATTAAATTTATGCATATAATTGTGATTTCCATTTATTCATAAATATCAGAATAAGCATCATTAAAATTCATTTCTTGAGTACTTCTATCACGTTAGAATCACAGATAAAACCTGGATCACTATCATTCACTATGGATTCTAAGTAAATCTCATTACGCTCAAGCTACATGCGGCTCATCGTATTGAGGACTTTTGTCGACATGGGTACTTAACGGTTACGTTATGCTTATGAGTCAATTAAGAGTTAAGAATCTTTATAATTGCTTTGTTTTCTTTTTAATTTCAGTTATCAAGTCCATTTCTAGGACATCCAAGTAGTAGTAAATATCCCAATTCTTATAGTGAAATGAACTCTATGTCACCTCGTAGTACAGGGCCGCAATCCCCTATGAATTATGGATATACGAATAATAATCATGGTGGAGAAATGTTAAGGATAAAAGATTCTAAAACTAAAGATTTAGAAGGTGTATATAGAACAGTGAGTATTATATTCACTTTTAACGATCAAGTGCACCTGAGGAGAGGGAGGAGTAGACATAATCCATACTCTTTTCCGATACAGTTTATGTCAGGTTTCCTTCCTTCAACTCTGGGGGTTTTGGTGGCAGAATGTTCCAAAGATTGCATTTTAGAATGCAAGATCTGTCATTTGAGTGGCATTGTTTCAATTTCCCGCTTATGCGTGAAAGGAATACAGTCTCTGTTCACTTCGTTGATTTTTCACCAGATTCTGTTTTCCTCCCTTTGCTTAAGACCTAAGCAAACCCCATTTCTCTTTCCCTTCATTATAATAATTTGAATTATCATATGAGTGACTCAACTCAGCTTAAGCCCTTTACAGTTGTGCCGAATCCCACAGATAGTATTTGTTCATGAATATTCCAATTTAACCGTAAATATAATATAAGCTAAAGTCTTACATAAAATATATTCTGTTTCTTAGATACTCTGCTATCACTTCAAACACTTTTGTCAATTACCACACGTAAATATTTTACCCTAGTTATCAAATACTCAACCTTGATAAATCTTATTGACAATCATCAACGATACTAGAAATTTGTGATCTTTGTTCACATACATGTAATTATTTTTAGAGTCTAATGATGTATTAAAGTATAAAGATTTTGTTATTTAAACATTACATGCAATCTGATTAAAATACAGATCTATTTTTTTTTATTTTTTTTATACTTTCGATGACCAACAGTGCATGAAGATCTGACCAGTTGTACTGGGACGGTGTATCTGGGGTCATACAAGCAGTTTTTGACTCTATTACGACTGACATTGATTAATCACTGTTACAGAGTGTTTTATTAGCTAATTCATTACATCGTCTATAACACCTGTAATATAAGACTCTTGCAGGCCCTATTGTTGTGAAGACAAGTAAAACAAAATTGTTAACGATAAAAAATGAAATGCAATAGGATCTGTGTTTTAATTAGATTGCATTACATGATATTGTGAACAGTTGTCATCACTGCTATTTTCATGCTTTACGATAATTGATAGCTTGAATCATGAACAGTTATCAACAATTGCATTTTCATACAGATTAAGTTTTACTACAGTATCTAATTATTTCCGATGTTGCATTCTTGTTTCATTGTCAAGCTACCTATTTATGTAGATATACCTCAAGATTCACAATGAAAACAACCTCGAAGGATTGTTGTGGATGTGTGTGAATAGAATCTATATTATTATTGTCCCCAGACTATTGATGGCTTGATACTCTTCAAAAAGATAAATATTCAATTAATTACTATGTGTCATCTATTTATTTTGGGATTGAGGCTAGTATGTTAGTTGTTACAGACATTGCACATAAAGTAACTTGAGTCAACCTGCCTCCACAATTTCATACTGTAATAATAATAATATCTTTATTCAAATCTCACAATGAGACATATGAATACAATTTACAAAAAAAAGAAAAAGTGTGGTACTTGGTCATTTCCATTTTTATACGCCCACATTGAAATGTGGTCGTATATTGTCGTCGGTCGGTACATCCGTTCAGTCCGGCGTCCACAAGCAATTGTGGACGCTCTAGAGGCCAAAGTTAATATCAGATTGACTTTAAATTTATTCACAGTGTTTAAGGTCATGACACGGAGAAGCTTAATGATTTTCAGCGATTTCTGATAATTACTGCCAGGGTTATCTCCCTTGATCACTTTGAAAAATCTTTTGTAACGCTCTACAGACCAAACTTATCACCCAATTGACTTCAGATTGATACACAGAGTTTAAGGTCTTGAGATGAACAAGTATATTGATTTTTAATGAAGTTTGATAACTGATCAGCTAAATCCATGATTTTAAATTTTTGTATACTAAACATTAGCATGGGGCAGAACTTTATAAAAACCAAACAAATTCTAATGATTTTCTGATAATTACTTTATGAATTGTTAATCTTAATCAGATTTCAGAGTATTATAAATGTTTCATTACCGAATAAAATAAGAATATGCGACAACTCTTGTTGACTGCCCAGACGATTTAGCTGCTATGGACATATGTTTCGTTGCCTGGCAACCTATCTTTGTTGTTTCTGATAATCGCCATTAATAAGTCTGTTATGTGTAACAATATGTTTCATATCCTTCCAATATATTTCTTTCTGAGTTATGAGCAGCTCCCACTCTAATGAAGGCCATTATTGTTCTCAGCTTTAATATTTTTTTTTTCTTTAATTCAGGCATGTGATGCATGGAAAAAAGCTGCAGAGGAGTCACATGCAAAAACGAAACAGGCAGAAGAAGATAAATTATATGCTATTAAACAAAGAGATGAAGTAAGTTCAGAAAATCTAAATCAGTTTTAATAAGCATTTGGAATGTCTAAAAGAGATAACAGCCTAAGCAATTTCGGGAGATTGGATGACCAAATTGTTTAAAGCTTGCGCTTTAGATCATAAGGGTCTGTCATTGAGTATAGTGACATGGTTTTGATTTCCTACTTTGTACGTGACAACGAGTAGGATCACCTGTACAACCTTTTGTGTTTTGCTAGGTTCTCCGGTTTCCTCATACTTCTAAAGACCTTTACTCAAAAGCAAATTGTTGAAATAAAGTTGAACCATATTTTGGTCCTGAAATGACCTTTTTAGTGTCCAAGTGGACTTTAAACTATAATTCTCTTTCTAACAAATTTGAGTATTTTCTGTAACAAGAGTTAATTCTCTTAGTCAAATTGATCCAGAGTTAACTCCCTTGATACCATTGGAGAATCTTGGGATGTTCTATCAATTTAGCTATGGATAATATTTATTAAAGTAAGAAGTTTTACTATGACTGTCAAGTTCAGCACAGGGTGATTTAATGTTATTCTTCATACTACATGTCCGTAAATTTGTAAGAATTTCTTCAAAGTTTGACAAAGTGTTCAATTTGACTGATTATTGGCAAGTTTCTCGAAATCCAATCGGATTGAAATACAGATCTATATTTCGTTTCTTGATTTTATATTTTGATGACCTCTACTACATAAAGATCTGACTGGTTATAGTGAAAGTTCGCGTCAGAGAGGACGTACGAGCAGCTTTTGACCGTATGAAGTCAGATATTTGATCAATCTGCATTGAATGTTTCTTAGTGGGTTACCCAACTTTGCCCCTTTCTTGCCAAAAACTCACTGTAGCAGACCGTTTCATTGGATAATCCCTCACATCATCCAGAACACGGGTTATGTAACAACTCTTCCAGATCCTAGTGTAGTAAAGACATTTAAAACGAAATTTTGAACTATAAATAATGAAACGAAATAGTATCTGTGTTTTAATCAGATTGCTCGAAATCAATATTTATCAACAAATTGTTTACTGTGTTTTTAGGCTGTTATACAAGCACAGAGGTTAAAACAAGAAATAGACAGAGTTAAAGGTGGACCATATTTTAGATGTTTATCTAAATCTAGTGAAATAGATACATTATCTAATGTAGCCCAATTACGTCAGATACGACAGCAATTACAATTAGATTTAGAACGTGTAGATAAGGTATGATACATTATTGACTATTAAAATATGTACACAACATTTCGTACTATTAACTGGGCTTTTCTCTGAAAACAATAGAGAGAAGTTTTTATGTTTATATGAAGTTAGTAGCCCATTTTCAAAACCGTCCAATACTGTTGCTCCCTAGAGTGCCTCAAACCGTAGTAGTATAAGGTCCTTAAACCATACAGTAAAATTTCCCTCATAGCACACTGCATGGCATATGGCAATCTTCATTAGCCACCCAATTTCTTTTTTAAATAACGAAAAAGCACGACAAATGATAATTAAGAGTTGTTTTCCCTGACATGAAACGCTGGGTACTTCTAGTAAAATGTGCTTATATATGAAATTATCAGAATATTTTCCTAATAAAGACAATAGAATCATTGAGAATGGGTTGTTTTGAAAAATTTCATTTTGAGAGGATTTATTGGGTGGCTGAATGGTTGTACATTAGATCAAAAGGTCTGTCATTGTGCTAGGTGGCATGGGTTTGATTCCCAGCTGGGTGAGTTTTCTCTGGGTCCTCGGGTTTCCTTCCACAGATATAGACCCTTACCAACAAGAGAATTATTGAAATGAAATTGAACCATGTTTGGGCCGATATGACCTAGTTTGTCTCCCTCTCTCTATTCCATTTGAAAGGAGAGAAAATAACTATTATTTAATGTGTGTATTTTTTTTTTCAGATAATAAGCCACCATACATCATCAAAGTGCTTAGTGTGTCAAGAAAAAAATAGAACAATAGCTGTATTACCCTGTAATCATCGGGTAATGTGTGAAACATGTGCACAGAGAACACGAGAATGTCCTTTTTGTCAAGTGAAAATACAGACAGCATCGGTTAACTTTAATTGCTAATGAAGAATTTGTTTAGTTTATCTACTTAGCAATTATTAAATCAATTAGAATTACTATTTTTTATTATGAATTAAGAAATTAATTTTTTTTCAAGGTAGTTTTTACCAATTTTCAGAGTGCTATTTTCACAATCGCTTTTGTTATACTTACAAAATGCTATTATATTGGAAATTTTTCATTTGTTTATCAAGAACATAAAGATGATAATTTTGTTCTTTTTTTTTTTTTTGTTAATGTTATTACTGGGAGAAATCAGTAAGTTATGTTTGTCAAAATTTGTGATGAATAGATTATTACACATTATCATATTTCATTCTGATGTCATATAATATGGAGCCAAGTGCTATTGATGTTTAATTTATTAAGTGATGAAATAAGTTGACAAAAATTTGGCGGAGTTATGAATACAATAATTAACAAGTAATATTATATTAAGTTATTTAAGATGTTATTGTTAACTATCTGAAATGAGGCAACATTTTAGACAAAATTCTTATATTATAAATTGTGCTAAATACTCACTGAGTTGAATACTATACAAGTTTCTTTACATTATTATAGTCTTTTACATTGTTAAAAAGCTATTGTCTCTCATCGTAATAGCACTATGACCGTATCCTTGTTTGTATCATAAGATAAGTTTTCAATTTCATTAAACGAATTGTCTGACCCGCCTCAATCCTACCCTACTGAGAAGTTATGAAGTATTTTAGGGGTTTTGCAGTGAAGCACTCAGAGTTAGCATATTAACAAGAAAGAGTGGGTTTCAAAGTAAATGTTCTTAAAGGTTTTCAGACTCTGAAAATCGGAAAAAATTTGGGGTGTCTTCTTTTTAATTTTAGTCTTATTAATTAATTGCATGTGTAAATAAGTTTAGTTCACTAGTTTAATCCTATTTATTCAGATCTGATTAATGATTACATAAACATTTTAAGCAAGCGGTTCAAAATTGTATGAATTAGCGCTATTTAATTATCAGTCTGTATCCTAGTTAAAGCTTAAAGAGACGTGACTATTTTAATATAAGGCCATTTCTAAATTTAAATTAAATCATCTAAAAAGGTTGCAATTACAAAGATTGATCTTAAATTTAAAGCTTACTTTGGTTGCCAGTGAATTTAACTTCAAGTCCTTTTCTTTTAGACAAATAGAGTGTGTTCAATAATAATTCTGCTATCTTTATCTGGCAAGCCATCTCATCCCTTTGTTTTTGTAGAATCCAATTTCTTGATTACACCAGACTTTACATTTATACATGACGTTTATTTGGCTGTTGAGATACCTGTAAACAATCTTGCCTTTAATATTATGTTGAGAAATTGAATATGAGGTCATTGGATTCTTTTTATTATGATTAACAGATTTAAATACCTGTAGCAAACCTTTTGTGTGACATTTAATTAGAAATCGGCCTTTCTTCAGTTTATTAATGTTTTGATTTAAAAAAAAGTCTTGCCAGGGTTTATGTGTATATTTTTATCATTGACCTGGCCCAGTTAGAAAATACTGAACATTTTCTATACACTATATTGAACACTGCAAAATATATTTCATTTATCTGTGCTCTTTGTGTTAATGAAGATTGACAAGGAAACCTTATTGTCAATTGTAAAACCTAAACAAGTCCGGTTTTGTAAATCTAAAGAAAAGGTTGTCTACGATATCATCCTCAGTGGAAGTGGATGTTGAAATGCAGGGACAAACAAAAGAAAAGGAAATTACATTGTGTAAATTTAATCTATGATTTTCATCTTAGGGTTTTGGAAAATTTCAAAAGAAGTGGGACAGGAGTTTAACGATATTTTAGTATGCTTTGTTCATACAGATAAATATATTGAAAGGGTCTACTGAGTGTGTTATAGTATTACAATAATTTAAAATTATATCAGTCGCTAATTTGTATTGAGCTCTCAAGAATATAGGAAAATCCAATTATATTAGCTTCCAAACTAACATTTTTTTGTAACATTATAAGCAGTAGTAAAATTTATAATTACACAAATGTAGGTTTCGTTTACTATGAGTCAGAATCTGTGAACAATTGCAACAAAATTGCTGTTATTTCTATTATCAAAAATACCTGCATGATTATTGTAGAGAAACATAGATAATAAAATTAAGAGGTATTAAAGCTGTGAATATATCATAAATTGATTGTTTGTCCATTGAAGATTTAATCAGTAGGATTGGGAGACAAACTGTCCACAGTGCTAATTGTTAACAGGTGGTTACAACCATCTTAAGTCTTGTAACTCGAGGCAAGTTTAAATAATAAACAACTAGATGTGCATTGTCTGAAATAACTAAACACATTGTTCTATCAATCTTCAAGTAACTAGGCCAAACCAATTTAATTTAGTTTTTTTTGGGACTTGATAAGTAAAGAGCCATGTGAGTTGTGTGGACAATTTATTGTTAAAAATTTCAAAACTTATATAATTGGTTTTAAAAGCTTTTGAGACGAGCAACCAAGTTCTTTTGGTTTGTAAATTAGTTTACTCCCCGAAGAAATTGGAAGCAAAATTGGTGCAGCCTAATGCTTGATTTCAGTCTCTGACCATTCAACAATATTTTATATTTACTTGCCATTCTTATAATCTGTACATATTATATATCTATGTTCTATATGTATATGCTGGTCATATAATTATTCTTCAAGAAACTTTATTCCTATCCATTCTTCCTCTTTTCTCACATCTCTGTCTCGGTCACTATGTTTCTGTTATTTCTATTTTAACCTTTTGCTATTTCGTCTGCCCCTACATTTAGTGAGATGTATTGTGTGTATACATTAAAATAGAGTTCAAATCTAATTTATTTTGGTTACCGCTAGAATAGGATGGTGTGTAGAATTTTGTTTTTCGTTTTCCAATATTTAAAAATTTAAAAAGTTCTTCCTAGTTCTTTTAGACATTTACTAAATGAAATAAACCAAGGATGTGCAACAAACGAAAGCTTTAGCCATTTTAACCAATCAGATTTGTCATCAGTATTAAGTGCTAGTCATTTTCTAAAAGTTCTTATAAAATAAGATTGATAAACAATGTACATTTCATCACCCCTGAAGTAGACATTGAAACAGGACATCCTTTGTTCTTTGAAAACCCCTTTGGTTATTATTATATAATCTAGTTTTAAACATGTAATTAAAGGATTTCAAGTCAGGTGTTATTTCTGGGTTTAGTTAAGACAATAGTTTTTTCTTAAATTTGGGGGACTTTGAAAATTGTTAAAGAACAATACAATGGATAGTGGATAACGAGGTGTTGTTATGGGATGTATTTAAATGTATATACGTGTAAAGTGAATTACCGTGTACTGTATTGTAGTATAGTAGTACAGTCTTACTTACTATTTGTGATAAAATAAAAACATAAAAGTAAAAATGTACAAATTGGAAGACTAAACTGGGTTTTGTCAATTCCTACACTCTTTTAAAATACGAAAAATCTTGACATAAAAAAAAAGATCATCATGACATTCTGTGTTTGTTTTTATTTGAATCATGTGTTCTGAAGGGGTGGAGTACTCCATTCAATATTTGGACAAGCAACAACCACTTGATTCCTGAAATTGTTGGAAAATATTAAGTTATTGGGAACTGTGAATCTGTCCAGAAAGTGATACGCTTGTCGTTGGGGAAAGACAAACCTGCCCAAACAGTTATTATGTGTATATGCCTATTCAGACCCAAGGAAGGACAGTGCCTGGTCATTGGAATGGAATGAAAATTCAATGTCTTGTGTACAATTTGACCTGCGTAAAGGAGCAAGCCAGGCCGTAGTCCCGTAATCTGGGCAATGTTTCTTCATTAGCCCTCTTGGTGCAGAAAAGTTGGATACAACCCCATTTCATTTACTAGAGGCCCACATACTTAAATTTGACACTCAGAAGTGAGGCAAATTACGTAAGCCGTTTATTGCACTTTCAAAACCTAATTACTGTCCTGCGACAGATAACATAATTTCTGCTCAGAATTAATTAGGAAACCATGTTAATATTTTTACTCAAAAATGTTGGGATCGGCACATTTAAAGCTGTATTATAATTAGATCTACTTTCATCCCCCAAAAATCAACTATCTTTATTTTCATATGTTATTTTCACAAAAATATCAATTTACGGAGCATATTTAACCTCGAGTCTTTTGAACACATTGACTGTAGTTCAGACCCAGCGTGGAGAACATAATTTGATAACAAGGTCATATGGTATTTATGATGGACCGAGAATTTTGCGCGGGTAAAGCAATATGCACGTGGTTGATTTGGACCCATGCATTGCACAGCGGAAACACAATTTGATCATTATGACCAACCGAGAATTTTGCACCCAAATGTATCCCGAAATCATTTATTACTCGTGCAATAATTTTCCCGAATATGCGGAGCAAGAAATCGCAAATAAATATAATGCAACATAAAAGAAATTAAATGAAATGAGGTTAAGTCCAGTCACACTGAAGATGCAGCCTACATAACGTTGTCATTAACAATAATTAATAGAACAAAAAGTCACACGCAACCCTCCATTATATTTTGATTTATTCCGTTATTCTATTCATATTAAAACTGATAATATGTATGAAAGTGGCCTTTTGTCATGTTCATTCAAATTTCAGGCTACCAAGATTTTTTTTTTTTTTCAATTCTTGTTAAATAGACTAAGCTTTATTTTTAGAAACATCGCATTCCTTTGTAAATTAATGCGTTGTTGTCGCATATTTTGACACGGGATTAAAAACATCTAAAAATAGACATATTGATGTTTAAACACGGGTGTGGTTGACTGTATCACAAAACATTACATTTGTAGCCTAATATTGGATATTTTGTGCTGCCATAACGATCTATAATACAAAAGCATTTATGTAACATATGTATCCTACACCCATTTTAGTCCTCGACCCAGGGGCGTGGTGAGAATGAGTTCATGAGTAGCCATACTCATGCGCCAAAAAGTTTTTGCGCCAAAATCACAATCAAATTACTCAAAAAATGAAAAACATTTGTAAGTGGAAAAATTGTTTCATCTGACCCAATTAAAAAAATTTTGAAAGAGTCAAGTTGGAAAATTTAATCATATTTTATTACCGTATTTCTTGTCTCGGATTGCTGGAGATTGCGTTTCTGGGCTTCTAATTTTCGAAATTTTCCCGGGGGAAGGCCCCCCGGACCCCCCGCCGCGGGCTCGCGCCTTCGGCGCTCGCGGTGGTCGGCTTCGCCGGCCACAGCTCCGCGGTCAGTAAAAGGGTTTTTGTGCCAAAATCTTTTTTGTTACTCATAATTTCTTCTCAATAATTGCCCTCACCACGCCCCTGCCTCGACCCTACCCAATCTGACTAAGTCTATTATATTTTGATTTTGACTATATATGCCGGTGCAGCAAGACAAATTTACCCCCACCCCCACCTCACACTCACACACCCTCTCCCATTGGAATTAGGGTTTCTAACTTTGACCTTGTTCGGCTCTGAAAAATGAGACATATACATATACATATTTAAGAGAGTCAACTAGCAAAAGTCTTAAATTATGCTAGAATTTCGGGATGGATGAGTGTAATGTGTAAAATACCATTATAAATACATATGCCTCTCTATTGTAGGCCTGTAAGTATATGGCCAAGAAGTAGAATTAGAATTTATCCGAATTTTTCGAAATAAAACTTGTATAGATAGTCGCTAAATTATAAAAATACAGAATTTCGAATTACTCCAACAAACACAGCCTTATTCAATAAGCATTATTTTTAGTAACATATATAGTAGTGGAAATGGTTGAATTAGAAAAATGTTACATAAACAGTATTTTTAGAATTTCATAATATGTACATGTATTGTGCAATAGGACTACTTATGATTAAATCAAGAGAGCCTGCAATATAGTAGGCCTGTATAGGAAATTCATATCGATTTTTAAAATTTTAGTGGCGCGCTTTAGAAAATTCATATCGATTTTATAGGTTTATCGGTTTCGGCTGATTTGATTTTATTCTTAACACAGTCATGTACAGGTAAAATGAAATAAAGTATAATAGGCATAGCCTATTAGCACTATCTGCTGGGGTGTGTTTTAATTCTTAATCGTTCTTAGGCCTAGAAGTTACATTTTCGGATGTACGACTCCTATATTATATTTTTGAGTACATAGCCTATTAGTCTTACCGGACCGGGATATTTAAAGGATTTCCAAGTGGGTGTAGTGGGTTTGCGATATCACTTCGGTGGAAGTTTAGTAGATTCAGCCCACGTACCACACCCAACCAAGTAGCCTAAGGCCTATAGGCTAACTCTTCTAAACATTTCCAAAAATGATGAGAATGTAATCAACTGAACTGAGTAGGCTAATTGCAGCTGCGGCGATGAGCATGGATTGCCCGGGAATTACCCCCCCCCCACCACCCTTCATTTTGACCCAATTCCAACCGCAAAAAAACTTTCATTAGCCTTTTTCATGGGCATCCCCATAGTGCAACCCCAGCTACCCCTTATGTGTGTTAGTGGTTCACATTAGCCTATATATATTGACCATTTCCCCAACCTATCTCAGGGACTATTTGCATTAATTTGTTATAGACATGCAGTGAAAGTGGATGCATAAAATGTCTCTCATTCTCACCTCTTTCTCAATTCCAAGTCTGGGGGTTGGATGCACGTGCGTGCTGTATAAAGCCTGTTATTGAGTCAACTGGCGTGGTTTTTAATCCCCGATTGTATAGGCTAAGTAGCGATAAGGTCGTATGCCCAACCTCGTGAGTTTTCTCCGGGTCCTCCCTCTGCTGACCCCTACGCGCAAGCGAATAATTGAAATAAAGTTAAGCCATGTTAGTCCCGAAATGACCTAGCCAGTCTGTCTCGAGTGGACGTTATATATAGGCCTAATTATTAAACCTCAGTTCTCGCTCTCTTCTTTTCCAGCGTGTTTTCTCTTGTCAGTGACATTAGAACGGAAAATCTGACAAGGACAGCTGTCTAGTCGTTCGGATGCGACAGAAAAACGAGATCCCGTGTAAAAGATCCTTTGGATTTTGGAATTCGATATTAAGAGTAGGCCGTAGCGCCGCTGTCCGGGCAAAATTTCCCTCATAGCACACTGTATGGCGTATGCCCGTCTTCCATTAGCCCAGGTTAGGTGAAGAAGGGTAGGACGTTAAACCCCATTTCATCCATTCATGAATTCTCTCTCTCTCGCTCGCTCAACCAAGTCAGCGTACAAATTCAGGGAAAACAGGATCGAGAATAAGCCAATGAAAAGTCTAATATCTCAACCAATCGGATAACTCAACCAGTGATTCGTCTGACCAATAAAATTATACTTTTACTGACCAATCGCTGCCTTGATCTTTGTGGCTGTTACAACCAATGACTACCTCAGACAGTCAAAATTCATGTCATTACCAGAGTTCGTTGCGAATTGTGCGGCAAATTGCAAATAGTTCTACCTCAGACTGACAGAAACTAAAGGAGATCGACTTAGAGTGAGTGTTTGTTTTATATTCTGTTGATATAAACCATGAATTGAATTAGTGATTTAAAATAAAATCCTTATCGGGATGGTTTATCCCTTCCCTGCTGTTTTTAAGCCCGATGTCTAGCCGTGTTTTATCAATAATGGCGGCCGGAATGTTTTTAATACAGCACTTTGTCATAGAAAATAAATGTTGGCGCGGTTTTCTTGTTTCAATGGACAACGATTTTATGATTATAATACGGCTTAGATAACGATGTTAGATTACGTATCTTTGTTTTTGCCTATTTTGTTGCCCTAGAATAATTTCCTAGTAGAATCTGCGGTAAAAACCCACGTTTTGTGATGGAAAGGACCGTTATTCATGTTACTATTTTTAGATCGACCACAGGTTGTGCCCCGGTTACGCATGGATGCTTAGATGAAAGAATAAACTATTAAGATCCTGGATTTATACGAAATCTTACTTTAGCGGACTTAATTAAATGTAGGCTACCGTAGTCTAGATCTTAACAAAAATGGTTCCCTCCTGATTGACTATTATTATTATTAATAGGTCACGACGGTCACGTGTTTAAGCCTGACCCAGTTAAGATTATTAATAGTAATTTACTATTAATAATCTTAACTACGACGTCGACATCGCTTGCCATTATTATTGTATTTCATTTCATCCGGTTTTAGAGATGCTTAATGTAATGATACAGTAGTCCTCAGTTGTCTTCAACTTCTTGTTTATATTTATAGTGTCAGTGCTGTCTGTCAAAGTAGATCAAATTGGTGACTAAATATTTAATCTTAATCCCTATCTTTTCCTTGTTTAAGGTATAAGGATGGCCCGTACAAAACAGACTGCCCGTAAATCCACTGGAGGTAAGGCTCCAAGAAAACAGCTGGCTACTAAAGCTGCCAGAAAAAGTGCCCCATCAACCGGTGGTGTAAAGAAACCTCACAGATACAGACCAGGTACTGTTGCCCTGAGAGAAATCCGAAGATACCAAAAATCCACTGAGTTACTGATCAGAAAATTACCCTTCCAACGTTTAGTTAGAGAAATTGCTCAGGATTTTAAGACCGACTTGCGTTTTCAGAGTGCAGCTATTGGTGCTTTACAGGTAAATATTAATAATTTATTTAGTTTGTGCATTTTGAATTTGGTCAGTACATTATATTGATTTGTATTTACTGTATGTTTGAATTAATTTTGAGACAGTGTTTTGGTCATTTATTGAGTGATGGCCATTTAAACTTGTGTGATTGGTCAGTGTTCAAAAGCAATTGCTATTTTGATGTATTCGTTCTTTTTGTATTTTAGGAAGCCAGTGAAGCCTACCTTGTTGGACTTTTTGAAGATACCAACTTGTGTGCTATCCACGCCAAGAGAGTTACTATTATGCCCAAGGATATTCAGTTGGCCAGACGTATTCGAGGAGAACGTGCATAAAAAATGACTATTTCATATTTCATTTAACATCAAAAAACATCGTTTTTGAATGTGATTTTACAAATTTCATAATAGATGGTGTGAACATTTTTTTATTTCATCACAGAACATGTAGAGTTTGTGATATGTCCGTGAACTGAACAAGCCTAAGTTATTTCCTTCAATTCTTATCTCTCAATTCAAGCTCTTTTAACAGATCAGAACATGTCATATTTTTATTTGTACCATCTATCAGTAATAAATATTTAGGTATTATGTTATTGTCCTTGTGTAATCATTTTAGCTCATCTGTAAATATCTCATCTCATTATTTGTCAAATACATATAATATTCAAATTAGCATTTGTATTGTTGTTGACTTGATCTCCTATGCCTGTAGTTGTGAACATTTAAAACATAAAATTCTGTTTTCTGATCATCAACTTTAGCACATCTACTATTGGCAGCCATCATCCATACATTTATTTTGGTAGATAATCCTTGAAGAATTTTTTTAATAAATTTGTATGTGGAGTTTATACTTTTTGGAAAGATCACATATCAGTGAATATTGATTTGGCTTAGACTTAATAAAATGAATGCTAACCCATTTGTATTTTATTTTCTTGTGGGCTTAGTTCAACATTTAAAGTATCATTCACTTGGAACCAAATTCTGGTGGGTCTTGATCGGTTGTCCACATCTTAAGAAAAGTGACTGAACAATCAACCATATAAAAAGGCTACCCTTTGTGCATGGGCAATAGAACTGTTAAGCTGAATGTCGAATCGAGTTCTGACAATAAATCTTGAATGATCTGTGCTGTCTGGCAACTTCATAATTCCAAGTAGCCTAATGTTTGTATTATTCCTGAAAATATTATATTGCTGTTTGTGAGGGCTTAGAAAGTTGCAATTTATTTAGTGGCTGTTAATCCAATTATTCAGTTAGAATATAAAATGTAGATCAGTCTTGGTGTCCATGCAGTAGAGATTCCTTGAAAGTGGATGCAAGTACCCCAATTATGTAGACCCAACTTCCATTACAGTTCACCAGTAACCAATCTGAATGACATTTTATACAGATCGACAATGGTTTAATATATTTGACTAGTACCAAATAAAGAAAATGATATTGTTGCTTTGGGACCCAGTTAGAGCAAAATAACATTTTTATACGTCCACATGGAAATGTGGTCGTATATTGCCGTCGCCCCCGTCCGTCCGTCTGTCCATCGTCCACAATTTCTTGTGAACGCTCTAGAGGCTAAAGTTAATAGCCGATTGACTTGAAATTTATACACGGTGTTTAAGGTCGTGAGACGAAGAAGCCTATTGATTTTCAGCCATATCCGATAATTACTACCAGAGTTATGACCCTTGATCACTTTGAAAAATCTTGTGAATGCTCTAGAGGCTATAGTTAATATCCGATTGACTTTAAATTTATACACAGTGTTTAAGGTCATGAGACGAAGAAGCCTATTGATTTTCGGTGATATCTGATAATTACTGCCAGAGTTATGACCCTTGATCACTTTGACAAATCTTGTGAACGCTTTAGAGGCTAAAGTTAATATCTGACTTTAAATTTATACACTGTGTTTAAGGTCGTGAGACAAAGAAGCATATTGATTTTCAGCGATATCCGATAATTACTACCAGAGTTATGACCCTTGATCACTTTGAAAAATCTTGTGAACGCTCTAGAGGCTATAGTTAATATCCGATTGACTTTAAATTTATACACAGTGTTTAAGGTCATGAGACGAAGAAGCCTATTGATTTTCGGTGATATCTGATAATTACTGCCAGAGTTATGACCCTTGATCACTTTGAAAAATCTGGTGAACGCTTTAGAGGCTAAAGTTAATATCTGACTTTAAATTTATACACTGTGTTTAAGGTCGTGAGACAAAGAAGCCTATTGATTTTCAGCGATATCCGATAATTACTACCAGAGTTATGACCCTTGATCACTTTGAAAAATCTTGTGAACGCTCTAGAGGCTATAGTTAATATCCGATTGACTTTAAATTTATACACAGTGTTTAAGGTCATGAGAGGAAGAATCCTATTGATTTTCGTTGATATCTGATAATTACTGCCAGAGTTATGTTATGACCCTTGATCACTTTGAAAAATCTTGTGAACGCTTTAGGGGCTAAAGTTGTTATCCGATTGACTTTAAATTTATACACAGTGTTTAAGGGCATGAGACAAAGAAGCCTATTGATTTTCGGTGATATGAGATAATTACTACCAGAGTTATGACCCTTGATCACTTTGAAAAATCTTGTGACCGCTCTAAAGGCTAAAGTTAATATCCGATTGACTTTAAATTTGTACACAGTGTTTAGGGTCATGAGACGAAGAATCCTATTTGATTTTCAGTGATATCTGGCACTTGATCACTTTGAAATATCTTGTGGACAAAGGCCTTGAGACAAACCATCAAAACTATTCTAATCATTTCTGATAATTATTTAACGGGCTATTACTCGTAATAAGATTATCATGTGTTGTAAATGTTCTCCTTACTGATAAAAGAAACAATATGTGACTGCCCGGACGACTTAGCTGTTGTGGGCGTATGTTTCGTTGCCTGGCAACCTATCTTTAATCAAGGTCCTATCTAGGGAAGGGGACAAGAAAATTAAAACAGGTACCGTGGCTGGTTATGTATGGGCTGTTATTTCCAACTGAGGATAGACACCCAATTTTGCTAGAAAGTACACTGGATTCCCCAAATTCGTACTATAAAAGTGTAGGAGTGGTGGGGGGGGGACATTTCGACCTCTGTCCTACTATTGTGGTTAAGATTCCCGGGGGCACTATTTTGAACTTGTGTGACTCTGGTGCTAAGCTTGTGAAAATAACTTATTTAAATAAGACAATTTTTCTGCAATGGAAGAGGACATAAAATTAAAACACTAGAAACAAATATCACCAACTGACCCCTAGAATGAAGTAGGGAGTGTTGTAAAAAATGGATAAGTAGACTTCTAGAAATTGGGTAGTTTGTACAGTATTTTTATTCAAACATTGAATAGTTAAGGTTTTTTTGCAGTAAAAAAAAAAAATGGTGCTGGAACCTGTGCATATACACAACACCCTGGCCGAATCATTACACACACTTCTTATAAATTCATTGACAGTAAATGTAAGATTAGTTTTACTATACAAACACTTAATTTTAAAGAAAACTTTTTTCATGAGGCTTGGTTAATAATTCCCTTCAGTAAAACTCAACACAAAAGTTAAAAAGGATTGACTTTACTAGAGTTAAAACTGGATAATCTACTTTAATAATATATCAAGACTTGATTCTACGAGAGTACTTTTCAAACTTTTATGTGAAACTGTTACATGATGATGGAAAAAGTCTGGCACAAGTGCGGGGGTGACAAACAATGCCCTGCAAATAATGAGATTTAATATATGGACCATAAAGCTGTCTCTTCCCATCCACTTTCAAAACCACCTCCCAATAAATAATAGTTTGAGGACAAGAATCCAATCTAACATTCCCTTGTCCGCTTTATTTCGGCTAATCTCGCTTTTAATTTTGACACATCTTGTTTGCTTATTTCTCCAACTGAAATAGCTTTCTGTAACTCATCTTCCTCATAACCTGGAAATCTTTCCATTAAAGTTGATTCCAATTCATTGTCTAAATCATTTTCTTCTCGAAGAAAAGCAAAGTATATTAACAGAGAAGCTACACTAAAAATTACAGAATAAACCTGTATATCAGGAATTTGTTTTGGAGGGGGTCCAAAACTATCGACTGAAGACCATGTGGCAGCTTTGCTTGAGGTAAATTTGATTGGATCTTTAGCTGTTTGGCTTGCAGAATATAATCTGTTATTTACATGCCACTTTACTCTTAAAATAATAATAAAAAAAAATATCAAAAAGAGATCAATATATTCATTACGAAATCATTAAAATGTAATTACTAGAAGTCTTTAATTTGCATCGACTTCCAGATAAAGAGCAACAATTAGATTTTAGAAAATGATTAAAGATACATTATGGGAGATAAGATAAAGAGATGGCAGTTCTCTCAATAATAGTTAAAAACTGGATATAGATAGTGCAAAGGTAATTTGCTGAAAATTTCAGTCATATTGATCCACTATTAGCCGAGAACAAAGCGAGTGAAATATTCACATAGCGGCTAGCATCTGTCATCATTACTAAAATCATTAATATATAAACAGCATAGTCTCGATTATCAACTTGATTGATTTAATTATCAATGGCCGTTAAGCATAAGCAGCATATAGGAATTTTGTCCGCCAACATTGAAGGCTAGCCATGACATCAAGTGTTTATTATGGTCTGGATAAGTTAATTAATGTCCAATTGATTATTTAGATAACATTTCAGGCCTATGTAATAAGCTGATTTTGCTCTTGACATAATGCTAATTTAATAAAACTGCAAATTTCATTGGATGAATGTGTTGATTCCTTTTGTAGTATGACAAATTGTTGAAACATTTTTTATTATGTCAAAATAGGCTACAGTAGGCCTAAGTCTTGGCAAAAATTAAATTAAATTCATTGAAGACAATTTGAGCTCAATGTTATATAGAGCACTATAAATGGTTACTTAAGATAATATTTTTGTGATTAAAAAAAAAATTGACCTTAGTGGCAAAATATTTTATTATTAATGAAACTGAAACTATATGCATCATTTGTTCATGATTCTTATATTTTATATAATGAATGAATGGACCATGGAAACTAAGTTCACCAACCTCTGAATTTGGTTCAAACAGCTTTTGTCACGTAAAAAAACTCCTCTTACTGCAGTACATCTATGAGGAATTTTCAAGATTATTTGGTTTAAACTGGTCATAATTAATGCAGTGTTTAGGATACTGTTGTAAAACTACGCCGCAATATGATCGACCTCTGGCTGGTTTCAACTTTCCATGTTGTGTTATTATATAAAAGCGGAAGTGGAAGTTGTTTAATGACCTTCACCTTAAAATGGCGCTAAATGAAAGTAAAAGATGAAGAAAGTCAATAAAATAATGTACTTATTTATCACCTGTCATGCTTAAAATTTGCATGAGATTCTACAGCAATATTCCAACAATGGTTCGAGTACTGAATGTAGCAGAAAAGAATGATGCTGCTAAATGTATTGCTGAAGTTATGTCCAGAGGAGGCTATCGAAAAGTATTTTATTTTTAATTTTTTTTTACTTCACATTTTTGGTACAGTCCCTGAACGTTCAGGGTGAGTGTCATGAGACAGACGTTCAGAGCTGAACTAACCCCGGGGAGAGCTAGCAGGTCGTTTCTCCGAATGCCATTTAAGTCACACAAAAGCAAACCCATCCACACGAAAGGTCTAGTTAGGTCTTGGGCTGTTTCATCACCTATCTATCTATGTTAAATTTATTCTTTAAAATTGTTTAACGTCTCAGTGTATTTTATACATGATACCGTTACCGATATTATGGATTGGATGGAGGGAAAATACCGCTTATCCCCACCTCTGGTCCAATGGTCCAAGGCTATCTTTAAAACCTTACCGACTATATGTATCACCCATGAGATTCTTCTTAGTTTGCCAAAGGAATCATTTCTTGCCACAACCACATGCTTATTTAATTGCTAAATTCTACTTGAATTCTACTTTAATTATTATAACTGCTTTCGCGAAAAATAAACATTCACATTGAAAAATAGACGGTAATAAACATTCACATTGAAAAATAGCCTAA
This sequence comes from Patella caerulea, assembly GCA_036850965.1. Lineage (NCBI taxonomy): Eukaryota > Metazoa > Mollusca > Gastropoda > Patellidae > Patella > Patella caerulea. The sequence goes on along the minus strand of JAZGQO010000014.1, from coordinate 24,158,210 downwards.
GAACAGAGGTGGTTAAGAGCGATATTTTACCATCCTATTGCAGCTATATAGGGCTCAATAGGAACTGTCAGAGGCCATCGTACGATCAGAGACAGTTCCAAAAGGAAGTGTTAAACCCTTTAAATTAAATTGTCTACCTTAGGGTCGAGCAACAAACTCAGTATAATATTTCATTATGTGATACATTTTCAAACAACTTAAACCCATCTGTTTAATCTGCAAATGGAGACGGCTGTTCCAAGCTGTATTATTATATGGTGTCTGCTGGATAAAACTAGATCTTATTTTATGAAAACAATGTGTAGGTGAAATTTACGTTTCATTATCAAGTACAGCACACATGTCATTCATTGTATAGACCTATAAATAAATCGGAATCGGTTATCGGGTCACCCAACGAAAAAATTGACCCTAAATATTAAAGGGTTACATGTCCGAATAAGCAATCTATCCTAGACATTGTAGTGGATTGGATGCTGTTAAGGGTATGGGATTTGTGGCCTTCTGTAGACAAGACATTTTCGGGGGGGGGGGGGAGAGTTTACATCCACTCAACACAACTAAATTCATTTTTGGGAACATATATGCACAATTAGGATGTCTTTATTGTCTTATCATTCTTAAAAAATCTCGAAGTCTTTAAAAGAACAGGGACTGGTAGAGATGTGAAATAGCGAGAGAGAGAAATGGGGTTTAATGTCCACTTGACACAAACTAGGTCATTTCGGGACTAACATATGGTTAATTTTATTTCATTTTAGCAGTGAGAGGAAACTGGAGGACCTGGAAAAAAAACACAAGGTTGAACTGGCTACCTTACTCATTGTCACATACAGTCAGGGATTCAAAACCATGCCAGTTGATTCAATGAATGACAGGCTTTATGATACAGCACGCACATGCTAACCATTTAGCCATCCACCCCCCCTATGTGAAATAGCACCTCATTATGACTACATCATTTGGCGTTTGTAATTATTATGTTTTTATATTTACAGAGGGAAGGTTTTTCAAAGTTCAACAAGATCTATGAATTTGACTATAATGTGTTCAGTCAGAATTGCCAGATGAGTATGACATCTGTTTCTGGTCATTTATTAGGCCTTGATTTTGTAGGACAATATAAAAAATGGTAAATTATGATATCAAACATATTTTTACATAAGCAAAACAGAACAAAATACTTGTCCCAAAATGTTTATTAAATTTCTTTTCAGAATGTTTTTGTATATGGGAGAGTAGTAACCTTGCTCGCCGGGAAGCGTCTGCACGTGCGAGAAGGGGAAGAGAGTTGTGAGTTGAGCTGATAGCAGCCGTACTGTACACACACAGAAAACAGCACCGCTGTCCTGTGTTGAATGTATAGTTGGACGAAATAAAGTCTCTTATTATTTTCCGTGCCGTGTCTTTTGACTCGGTTACATATAGAATTATATTACCTAATGCACAAGACATTTTGCTTCGATTTAAGATTATTAATGTATTTCTATTAAAGAGGCCCAGATATGAAAATTCAGTCTGAAAGTTTATTACGAGATACAAAGTTGTAACTTTCAATATATAAGTTTTAACAACACATTTTTTAGAGGTTTTAAGAATTCTTGATGTTTCATTTGCATTTTCACGAAAAAATCATTTTTCTGATAGCTTATTTCAAGCGAAATATATACTCAGATTTAACATTTAATAATTAAGAAATCAAAAATATCATTGCTAGATTATCTCACAGCACTGATCATGTTTCTCCACTGCCAATAAAAGATGGCTTCATCTTGTTAATTGCAAGTAGCATAGATACAGTGAAATTTCAATTAACATAACTTTGTAAATACTGATTAGAATTGAACCATTTTTGAACTGATATTTTTATTAAAGATTAGGCTGGCACAGTATTGTAGATAGATGACAAGAGTTTCTTATATCGCTAAAATGACCCACCCATCAAAACTTTGGGAAGTTTACCTCACCTTACTCCACTCTAAGGATTATGAAATCAGTGCTTACAATTCATTAATTAAATTATAGCAGATATGTTCACAATAAACTGCATTTAATTTTTTTAATTTTTTTTCCAGGTATTCATGTAATCCTGTTCAATTATTTGATATTCCAGTTACAAAACATTGTCCAGATAATTTCATCGATATAAAGGTAAAATAAGATACTTCAGATATATAGATAGAACACATTTGTTTTGTTTAAAGTCTCGAGTCAAGAAAGAGTACAATACATCGGTACAAAAATAATTTCCAATGTGCTATGACATTTACATGATCAGAGATTTTCAAAATCGATTAAAATGTCCGACACTTATTACAGTCAAACACTGGGGTAAGATTTGTTTCGAGTTATGAAAACTATTGTCTGTATAGTGGCTTTCTTGAAATTCAGCAGAGTTTTGAAAAAAAAAAAAATGATTCACAGTATTATTAGATTAGGCCAGTGCTTGGATTTTGATGATTAGGTGAGCCTTGGGTGAGACTTCAGCTAACTTTCACTTCGGCATTTTAGTAATCGGATTAAAATCAAGATCCCTTTTAATTTTATTATTTAGTGCATAATTTTGTTTTACTTGTCTTAATTACTCTAGGATCAGAAAGAGTTGTTGAAAAAAATGTGTTCTGGTTGATGTTAAGAATTAGCAAATTAAATGGTGTGTTTAGTCAATTTCTTGTCATATGGCACAAAGAACTGTGGGTAGACATTCACTGCAATAGAAAACAAATCAAAGCCAAAGTAGTATCACCGAATATCCATTCAAAACATAAACGGCGAGTGGTTAATCAATAACTAATGTCATAGAGTCAAAAGACGCTTGTATGACCCCTGACCCGACCTCCCACTACAGATGGTTAAATCATATTGTAGTGGAGGCCATTGAAAGTATATAGATCTGTATATTAATGAGACAAAAATTTAATTTTGGAAATCTTGATTATGCAGATTGGTAGCTGCATGCCAACAACATATAATGCATTCTTGATTAAAAGACTACAAGGTATGCCAGCTGCCAAGGCAGTTTATGTACATCTGCTAAAACCAAAGAATAACAATATTTGGACAAGAATGTGATTGTTGAACATTTTGTATAGTAAGGCTAGTTCAGATACAAGCGATAAAAAACAGCAAGGCAACACATGAAAATAGTGACAATTTAGCTGTTTATTTTGAACAGGGTATTGCATAAAAACAGTTTATTTTCTTGTTAAAAAGTGATATGTATTGAAGAAGGTTCTATTCAGCAGTTATTTTATAAATTCTGGTAACAGATATGAAGACATATGAACCCTCTGTCAATTCTTCGTTTAAGTACATCAATCATCTACTGATTTATTGGTTAAGTTGTTTTCCAAAGCAGTAAAATTGCAACTGGTAGAAAAGAGGAGAGTTGTTTACTAATTAGGTTAATGAAGTAGGATGTTAGTAAGAGAAAATGAAATGAAATGGAGTTTAACGGCTTCTCTTCTGCACCTAACCTGGTCTAATGGTAGACAGGCATACGCCATATAGTGTGCTATGAGGGATATTTTTGCCTGGGCAGTGGCGGTACGGCCTACTCTTATATCGACTGCCAAGGGATCTTTTACATGCATGCCAATGTGTTTGACTTCGGTTTTTCGTACCATCCGAACGACTAGACAGCTGCATCACTGGTAAAAGAAGTTGTATGATGAGGAGCATTATATTTTGTAGCGTATGTTACAAAGTATGAGTAACTGTGTATATGATATCTTGTAGCGTACGTTAGAAAGAGAAGTTAAAGGTTGTAAATATTTGATTGTATGGACAGATTGTGATAGAGAAGGAGAAAATATTGGATATGAAGTAATACAAGTCTGTAAAGAAGGTTTGTTTATTAACTAATGTAATGACATTAAGGATTTTACTAAGACATAGATGCTTCCCTTTGACGCTGTTTGAAGCTGTGGCGATCAACTATAATTTCTAGTGACCAATTTGCATGTGAGAATTCTTGACAATTTTTGTTTTTATTCGTATGTATTATATGTAATATATTTAAAATTTTATTAATTGACTTTAGGTTTGATTTTTACCAGTACATGATATATAAAATGAATACAAAATTTATTACATGTTAAATTCACAAAAATAAACTGTTGAATGGTTATTTTGTAGCTAAACCATCGATTCAAGTGTATAGGGCAAAATTTTCTGAAATAACTCCACAGTAAGTAATACAAGTAATATAAATATAACTTACATTAGGGGAATTTGTTTTGTTGGTTACCATGGAAATGGAATATTTAATTTGAAGCTTAACTTAAAACAGAATCGTTCTCTAAATGTATCCAAGATAGAAGCTAGTAACTTGTTTTGAAATGTTTATAGGACATTTCACTATGCAATTATCTATATATTAATTATGAAATTTTGCTTGACCAAGAAACTTCTAAAGTGTATGCGTGTGTTTCAGACAGATTGATAACTTTTAGAGAAGGATTAATTGCTCTAACAACTGGTAGAGAATGATTAATTGAACTTACATCTGGTCTTAACTACAAAGTGATTTATTAAAATTCTTTGAAAATGATAGGCACACATATTTTGAAACATTGATATCTGTCATGATCATATAATTATTCAATGTTTGAATAGATGCATTGTTGATTTAACTTAATTTTGATGTTCAAGTTTTGTGCTTTATTTTTTAGTGCTATAAATCGTGCCATTCAGAATCTAGGACCACCAGATAAAAATGTGAGCGATGCCGTTGATGTTCGTTCAGAGCTTGATCTTAGAATAGGTAGATACAATATTCTTTGGCTTTATTTTCTATTTAATTCAATATCTATGTAAGGTACTTTAAAAATGCATCATGGGAGATTAGATAACGAGTTGGCGGTACTCACTACTCACTATCATAGTCAAATTGATCCACTATGAACTGAGAATTAAGTGCTTGAAATTTCTGCCTTGTCTGGATCATCATTACTAAAGTCAACAGTACAACAAAAAGCATAATCTTGATTACCCATTTATTATTTTAATCGTGAAGGGAGTTATGACATAATGCAGTAAATCAGGTCATAATCCACTCAAGATTGCAGTCTAGAGATATACCATCGAGAGTTGATTATGGCCTAGATCAGAATTGATATCTAATTAATAATTTAGAAGAATTTTAGGCCTAAAGAAGTACCTGCAATAGCCAGATTTATCTCTTGCATAATGTTTGGTTAACTTTCAATTAGCTTATTCAGGTGATGTTTCAAATTTCGCGATGTGTTATTATTCAAGTGTTGTGACATGTCTTGAGATCATTGTAGTATTTATAGGACCCAGTAATATCATGTCTTCTTTTATATATTAGGTTTTCATAGTTTAGTTTTTCTATCTTTTTGTTTTTTATAGGAGCTGCATTCACTAGATTCCAGACACTTCGATTACAGAAAGTTTTCCCTGATGTATTAAGTGATCAGTTGATAAGTTATGGAAGTTGTCAGTTTCCTACTTTGGGTTTTGTTGTAGAAAGATATAAACAAGTAGAGGCCTTCATCCCAGAACCATTTTGGAAAATAAAAGGTATGAATCACTAGTAAAACAAAAGAACCCCAGAATTGTTGGCAATGTATATTTTGAAAATAAGCAATATATAGTCTTATTATAGTTATTACACCATGGCCTTTTCCATGACACTTATAACCATTGATTAGATATGATGTGACTCTTTGAAAATTTGTCCCATTATATCTTTTATGATAAGTCATTTTTATGTGAGTCCTAATAAACATCGTGCTCAGACTAGTATGAATTAGAGACTTTTACATTAACTTGATAATTAGGTGTTACTTATTCTACTGTTTTAATTTTTTATAGTTACTCATTTGAATGATGAAATAAAAGCTGATTTTAGTTGGAAAAGGTGAGTTTATTTGTAGTCTTATCTTTAAAGGGCATTTAGTAAAAACGATATATAAGAACACCCAGCTTTATGGATAAGATTACTACTAGGTTTATTAACTGCGACATTTCTATGAGGATACCCCCACCTCAAGCAATGATAAAATCAAACATGTTACAGAAGGCTATTTATACAATGCACTAATTAACAAATTGATAAATGCTCATATTTTACAGTTCAGTACATAGAAGGTATTATTCGATATTATGATATTGAAATGATTTTGTGTTTTTTCTTTAATGTGATCTCAAGTTATTTAAAATGGTTACTAGCAGCAACTTGCTGCAATAATTAAGGCCACTAACTGTCATTAATTTGAAATTTGGGTACAATAGCTTATTTTGTCACAGTTTTGTCTTCGCTAAAATGTACCCAGATTGACTATTTAAAATTAACCATGAATATACACCCTTTGTTCAATTGTGTTAATATTATTACGTGAGCTTATATATTATATTTTGTGTGAGCGTTTGTACATATGCTATGTCTATTCCGCAATCCCAATCACTTGAGTGTCCTAAATAAAAATATAGTTTAAAGAAGACTATTTAAGATTTTATGAAGAGATGTCTAATAATGCAGAGAATACTGAATTTTGAGAAATTTTAATATCATCATATCTTTGAAAATACCGAACGAAATTGAATCATTCCTGGATTGAGAGTTATATATTGATGTACCGTAAGCTTAATTAATGAAACATGTCTAGTAGTATAGTAAACATTTGATATTAAGATTATTTGTATTTGAATTTCAGAAATCGTCTCTTCAATCATTTAGCATGTCTAGTCCTATATGAACAATGCATCGAGGTAAGATAATCTCCCAATCTTTTTTAATTTTGATAAATAAGAGATATCACTTGATTGATTTTGCGGGATGCAAATCATGGTGTTGCCTGAAAAGATAGAATGTGGAGAAAAACCAAGGTCAAACGGAGTACGCATTGGCATAATGTACATACTGCAATATTCTTGCACTGGTATTACACAGATAAGATTGCCATTTGTTTGTCTAGATACGAACAAAGTAAGGTGGCAGCGATAACCAGGGGATGTTGATATATCGCGATAATTAGGTCAGACGATAAAATTATCGGCTGAAATCTCAAATATTGTGATAATTTTTAAAAAATATTGCGATATTGAAATTTTAAGTCATAATTCACAGAAAATCCGTTCAAAATACTCGAAAAATGGAGAAGAAATCAAACTTCAACAAGTGCCAATATAATAGTATATGCACAACAGATGTGAAAGAAATGAATATGTTACTCATAAACTAATTTCCTCACCTAATTAGGTATTTTTGACTATTATTGTAGTTACCTATAGCAACTGTTGTTGATGTCAGAAGTAAAAGTAAAAGTAAATGGAGACCACAAGCTTTAGATACAGTCGTAAGTAGCCAAGTCTTTTTTTTATGCTACCAAAATTAATTAAAAACTTGAACCCCGTCCTGTTTATTAGAGTGTTTATTTGTTTGTTAATTAGTTCTGATACCATTTATTTCCAACATTTTTTTACCTTTTCGTTTTATCATGTGTTAAATGAATCATGATTCATTTTATGGACCAGTGTTGTATGATTTTTATAGCCACAACTTTCTACTCAATTTATTATCACCAAAAATAAGCTTATATTATGTGTTTCGAACAGGAAATGGAAAAGCTTGCTTCAAGAAAATTGCGAATAAATGCTAAAGAGACAATGAAGATAGCCGAGAAACTGTATACTAATGGGTTTATTAGCTATCCACGTACAGAAACTAATATATTTCCGAAAGAACTGAATTTGACAGCTCTGGTTGAAGAACAAACAAGAGATCCTAATTGGGGAGGTAGTTAAATTATATACTATATGTTGAATTTTACATACTGTTCATTGCCCAATTATTAGGCTACATGACTCAAGATAATTTACTCTGTATTTGTTTGAAATGTATATTATTATATTTGTAGAATTTGCTGAGGGAATATTACAGAATGGACCAAATCCTAGAAATGGTAAAAAAACAGATAATGCTCATCCACCGATACACCCCATAAAATATACAGCTACTTTACAGGTAAAACATTGAATATATAGCTACTTCACAGATAAAACATTCAATATACAGCTGCTTTCCAAATAAAACATTCAATATAAAGGTACTTTATGATCAAAACATTCAATATCAAAACAGGCAAAACATTCAATACACAGCCACTTTACAGGTAAAACATTCAATATACAGCCACTTTATAGGTAAAGCATTCAATAATTATACAGCTAGTTTCCGGGTAAATTGCTGGTACATACAGGTTACTGTACTCCCGGATAACTGTACCGTAATTTAATTTTACAATGTAATAATTTTTCCAGGGAAATGAACAGAAAGTGTATGAATTCATAGTACGTCATTTTCTGGCTTGTGTTTCTCAGGATGCACAAGGCTTTGAAACAACGGTTGATATTGAAATAACAGATGAAAAGGTAAATGTAAAGAAAGAAGTATTTGATAATGATGTTTGTTCACAGTACATTATTACACATACATATATTCTATTATTTTAGGTGTTTTTTTTTTCTTTTAAGTTAAGCCAAAGGGTTTAATTTAATGTATGAGCTGTAGATCCTAAGGTCTCATTCAGAGACATGGTTTCAATCCCTGCTTGTATATGACAAAGAAGTGGGTCACCTGTCAAGCTTTGTGGGTTTGCTCTTCATCCTCCATCCTGCTATGTTCAAGCTAGTTATTGAAATGAAATTGAACCACACGTTAATCTTGAAATGACCTAGTTTGTGTTGAGTAAAAAATGGAACACCATTTCTTTCTGTCTCTTTTAATATGAACATTTTTGTTAATACATGTAATTAAATATCATAATTTCAGCCAGAGATTTATATTGGCAGCGGAGTTACAAAAATTGTTTTTTTTAAAAGCCTTTAAAAAGATGATGCCACTCTTAAAATTTTTGGCCATATAACAATTAATTTTATATTCTCTAATTTTAGTTTACTGCATCAGGACTGATGATAATAGCTAAGAATTATTTAGAAGTTTATCCATATGAAAAATGGAATGCAAAGGTAATTATATATTTAAGATGTTTATAAATAAGATCATCAATCAGTGAAGGTAATCAAGGTTTATTGTTCACATTTTTTTAAATGGCATTTCTAATGGGGGTGATTGGGTGGCACTCTGTCTGCCATTGACTTACTGGTATGGTTACAATTTCCAACTTGTACGTGAGAAGGAATAGGATTGCCTCGAGGGGTTTCTCCAGGTTTTCCAGTTTCTCCCCATTGCTAAAGACCCCTACCTGTAAGCAAACTGTTGAAATGTTAGTCCTGAAATGACATGCGAGTACTTTGTTTAATTTTTATTTTATAGGAAATTCCAGTATATAATATTGGTGATAAATTTGAACCATCATCTATTGAGGTAATTGTTACTTCTGATATTTTTCCTGGATTTTTTCATTGAATTTCCCAAAGAACTTCAGAATTTACAGGAGATTCCTTTAACTGTCAAACTGTAAATAGATGCTGATCGTGATTGAAATGAGTAATATTGTTGATATTTTGTTATTTTTGTTATTTTAGTTGATCAGTAGTGAAACTGCAGCACCACCATTACTTACTGAAGCTGACCTTATAGCTTTAATGGATAAACATGGAATTGGTAAGTTTAATAATTTTGGTACTGATTTACTTCTTCGGTAATAATTTACTCATGCCTAAAAGTTATTTTGATTGTATATGTCCTATGACAGCGAAATGAGATGCAAGTTGAAGGTCGTCATTTTACAATACAAACAAGAATAATATTTGCTTTATGAAGTTTTTTGCTTTAATGTTATATCATTAAGAGTGATATTTTAAGCATATTTCAAGATTTTTCAACATTTCTCCTCTTATTGTAAATACAATGACTTACAACCTCTGACTCCTTTTGCTGCAGCAGGTCACTTATTGATAAATTATGCAAAAGTTTAGATCTTTATAAATTTTGTTGTCGTCGAGGGAGCCATTTCGAGAAAGTTTAGCAATATCTTCCAGATTGGTTCCCCCTTGTCAGTGGTCAGGGACTTGGGACCTGGCAGACGTAACTGTCTAGGATGGGATGAAAAATCAAGGTCCACCTGTGGGCACGTTGGCCTGACAGTAAATAACAAGTCTACAGAATTCGATGGAAGAGTTGTGGCAGACACTGCTATACAGGCAAAACTTTCCTTTATAGTGCACTGCATGACTTATCGCTGTCTTTGTTTAAACTAGTTTGTGCATTTAAGTCCATTTCATTTTATTTCTATTGTCCTGCATACGTTTATGAAATTTTATTGAATGACATTAAGATCTTTGTTGATACTTGACTATTCAGTTACATTACACACTAAGAAATGTCTTTCATAGGTACTGATGCTACACATGCTGAACATATAGAAACTATTAAAAGTCGATCTTATGTTGGTTTAAGACCAGATGGTAAATTTGTGCCAGGACATTTAGGCATGGGACTTGTTGAAGGTAATTGTTATCTAGCAGTCAGATATTATATGTGTATCAGCAACAGGGAAACCTTGAACTACTACTTTATTTTAGAAATGCCTAATCCTCTTTTATATAATATAAATAATGATGCCTTTTCTTTTGATTATTTTTTGCGTATAAGATTTGAGAAAAACAATATCTTGTTAATTATGATTTTCCCCCTTCATCTATTAACAATATGGACATTTAAATCTTCGTCAAGTTAATCCCATTACATTAATCATGCACATTACTATTCTATATGATAGTTGTTTGGACAGTACGGAAAACTGGGGTCCTATGAACATATTGGCTTGCACATAAAAGAGCGCTTGACAGTTGGAATTCAAAATAAGAGTAAGCCATAGCCCCACTGTCACTGCATGGCATTATGTCTGTCTTCATTAGTCTAGTTGGTGTAGAAAATAGGATGTTAAACACCATTTCTTTGTATATTGTTAGAATTCAGTATTGGACCATGTCCTGTAATCTGTATTTTATTGTTTGTATACAGGTTATGATTCGATGGGGTACGAGATGTCTAAACCTAATCTACGTGCAAACTTAGAGAATGACCTGAAATTGTAAGTACCACCAGTACATATTTTTCTGCCATTGTCTTATGTATGTTATTTATAATAAGAATGAGATAGCCTTTTGGGGTAAATATGTAATGTTTTCCTTGTTTTGATAGCAAAACTCTAAATAACTAAATTGAGCTACATCTTTAGTCTCAAAATAAAGAAATTTCTAATTTTGTTCTGAAAGTAGAAATAATACATATGTCTTATATCTTGTAAATTAAATATCAATTCATTCCAGGATTTGTGAAGGTAGAAAAGACAAAAATAGTAAGGGATATTTTTATTAGTATTTGTATTATTCTTTATTTTGAAAAAAAGGTTTGTGGTAGCCGAACTATCAGAACACCGTCCTGTCAACTAGAATGGCCTGGTATTATTTGTTGGAGGGTTCAGGGGCAAAATGTGTAAAGTGTACACTTTTAAATCATAAGGTCTATCGTGTGGTTTCATTTCCCAATTTCTACAAGACAAGGAGTAGGGTTCCCTGTCTAACCTTGTAGATTTCCTCTGCATCCTTCAGTTTCCTCCCACTGCCTAAGACTCCAGCGCACAAGTGAATTATTAAAATAAGATTGAACCATATGTAGTTTCTACATGATCCTAATTTAAGTGAGTGGACCGTTAATTTCTCGTTTTCTCTTCATTTGTTTCAGTTGCCTTACAAGAACAAATACAGAAATATAAACAGGTTTTTATTCAGGCATGTGAGCAGGTTAGTAAATCCAAAGAATTATGATAATATAATAAAAATAACTTAATGTGCTAAACTCCATGCACTAATAGTAAGTGCAGGGGGACTGCACCACACATAATTTACACAAAAACAAATATATGGACAAGATATCATACTCAGAGACCACAAACAAACAAACAATTGAAAAAGTATGAGCTAAAGAAAGGTCCAATAATGTTATGGTTTATGTGCTGTTATAGTTTCTATACATGTATATTGTAATATTCTTTAAACAAATGTGTTTTTAATAACCTGGTGAATCATAGTTAGGTTGATGCACCTTTTACATCCGATTGTAGTTTATTCTATATGCTCTTTTGGGACACAAACTAAATTTTGTTTTGCGTAAGCTTATCGTATGGTAGTGTTTGACTAAGGTGATTTTTTGAAACAAGTTCCGATAGAAAACTGGTAAATATGTGAGAGGATTTTAAATTTAACGCAGAGTATGTGTTTGTATTGCATAAGATTCAAATTTTGTTTAGAAAATTTTAAGAGGTAGCATATACATTATTGTGTGCATCGAATTAATTCTAATTCAGTCATTTCCCAAATGATTATTTTAAAGGCAGCAAGACTGGATGAAGCCCTTGCTCAGTATTTAGGAGAAGCAAGACCTTTTACTGCTGCACAAGGTATGATTTTAATTCTTTAATATTACAAACATGATTTATTCACACAGATAATCATATTAGACATTAATATTGTTTAAAGGGACAATAACATTCTTGCTGGCTTGGAATCTCCAGAAAATAAATAATACCCTGTTGTGTAAATTATCCATTACAACCTATTTTACTTGTCCAGAGGGTTCGAAAATATTTTAAAATCCAAGTCACATTTGAAAAGGATTACGTTAGACTTTTCAAATCAATTGGTTGAATTTTTCCAATTTTTTAAAATAGGTGTGTTAAGATGAAATTCATATCATCATTTAATTGGAATATTCTAAAATAATACGATTTGTTGACCAGAATGAAGATTGGGACATATTATTCAGTTACAACAAGAGTGTTATTGGGGCTTTAAACAAAAGAAATATAACTTTGAATCGTTAATTTGAGACATTCTTATTAATTAATATTTTATAAGGAGGAGGTGTTTATAAGTTGTTAGAACTTTTGTCTAATCTTTTTGTATTGATGAATTTCACCAGTACTATTCCCCAGTATAATCTTCTATTTAATAATATAGCAACTGAAAGTTCATAGCATGAAACCGACCATTTTGAATATTAGGTTTTTAGGAACGACTATTAAATTCATTTACTATTCCTTAGATCCAATTTTTTTTTTGATTTTGATTGCTTTTCTTTAAAGCTTTTTGTTTTAAAAAAACTTCACTCATACTCAAATTTTGTTCAATGTCACTTTCACATGTAGTTCAATTGTTATATGTGTATGATTTTCTTTTATTTACATTGCTATGAATTACACATTCTTTCAGCTCCAATGCCTGAAATTCAACCAAGAGTAAAAACATGTCCTAATTGTAACCAAGATATGGTACTTAAAACCAAGAAAGATGGAAAGGGTTTTTATATTGGATGTATGGGATATCCAGACTGTAGAAATGCAATATGGCTGCCAGATTTTGTGCTAGAAGCAAATGTTGTCAATGAAATATGTAACATGGTGGGTGATAAAGTTTTTGTTTAGGTTAATTTGCCGTATAAGCCCTTAGTAGGCTACATGTAAGCATAGTTTTTGCATTGAGCTTATTTTTGGAGAAAAAAAAAACAAGGTTTTAGTGTTCAGAAGCTCACTGTGGTAGATTTCTTTGCAATATATTTTTATATGTATGTATATTTTGACAGTCAGTTTTTTATACGCCCACATTGAAATGCGGTTGTATATTGTCGTCGCCCCCGTCCGTCCGTCCGGCATCCACAATTGCTTGTGGACGCTCTACAGGCTAAAGTTAATATCCGATTGACTTTAAATTTATACACAGTGTTTAAGGTCATGAGACGAAGAAGCCTATTGTTTTTCAGCGATTTCCGATAATAACTACCAGAGTTATGGCCCGTGATCACTTCAAAAAATCTTGTGGACGCTCTAGAGGCCAAAGTTAATATCCGATTGACTTTAGATTTATACACAGCGTTTAAGGTCATAAGACAATGACGCCTATTGATTTTTGGCGATTTCCGATAATTAGTGCCAGAGTTATGGCCCTTGATCTCTTTAAAAAATCTTGTGGACGCTCTAAAGGTCAAAGTTAATATTGGGTTGACTTTAAATTTATACACAGTGTTTAAGGTCATAAGACAAAGAAGCCTATTGATTTTCAGCGATTTCCGATAATTAGTGCCAGAGTTATGGCCCTTGATCACTTCAAAAATCTTGTGGACGCTCTAGAGGCCAAAGTTAATATCCGATTGACTTTAAATTTATACACAGTGTTTAAGGTCATAAGACGAAGACGCCTATTGATTTTCAGCGATTTCCGATAATTAGTGCCAGAGTTATGACCCTTGATCACCTCAAAAAATCTTGTGGACGCTCTAGAGGCCAAAGTTAATATCCGATTGACTTTAAATTTATACACAGTGTTTAAGGTCTTGAGACGAAGAAGCCTATTGATTTTTGGCGATTTCCGATAATTAGTGCCAGAGTTATGGCCCTTGATCTCTTTAAGAAAATCATGTGGACGCTCTAAAGAGCAAAGTTAATATCCGATTGACTTCAAATTTATACACAGTGTTTAAGGTCATAAGACAAAGGCGCCTATTGATTTTCATCGATTTCCGATAATTAGTGCCAGAGTTATGGCCCTTGATCACCTCAAAAAATCTTGTGGACGCTCTGGAGGCCAAAGTTAATATCCGATTGACTTTAGATTTATACACAGTGTTTAAGGTCATGAGACGAAGAAGCCTGTTGATTTTCAGCGATTTCAAATAATTACTGCCAGAGTTATCTCCCTTGATAACTTCAAAAATTCTTGTGATGCTATAGAGGCCAAAGTTACCATCCGATTGACTTCAGATTGATACATAGAGTTTAAGGTGTTGAAACGAACAAGTATTTTGATTTTCAATGAATTTAGATAACTGAACAGCTAACTCCATGATATTAAATGTTTCATGTATATACTAATTGTTAGCGTGGGGTAAAACTTAATAAAAAGCAATCAAATTCTAATGATTTTCTGATAATTACATAATGAGTTGTTACTCTTAATCAGTTTTTAGTGTACTACAAATGTTTCATTACCGAAAAAAGTGAAAATATGCGACAACCCTTGTTGACTGCCCGGACGTTTAGCTGCTGTGGGCGTATGTTTCGTTGCCTGGCAACCTATCTTCTGCATTTTTACAGTGTCAAATCAATAAGATGAAATTTAAATTTAAACGAGGATCAGTTCCACCCATGATAGAACCAGAGTAAGTAATATTTATGAATTCATACACATTTCTTTACCAGAAGAAATATTATTCACTTTTAATCCCACTTTGATGTTTGGAAAAACTAGGATTTCTCCTTGCCTTGCCCTTTAGCCTGCAACACTGACAAGGGGAAACTATGCCAGAAAATCCAGAGGAGCGAACCTGTAAACTCTTAATTGGTGATCCAGTCAAAATAAGATAGGTTGTTGTCTGTATCCCAATTGAAGCCTGTTTCCGCCAGCAATTTGTGAGTGTCGTGGAGGTAATTTAACTAAATGCTTGCGTAAATACAGATTCAATTATGGCTGGCAGAATTAGCATCACTTTTACACTTATTAACACTGCTAATAACGTACTGTTGGGCAATATTTAAAAATACCTGCTATATCATTTTATTGCATAGTCTGAATACCTTGTTTCATTGGCATTTAGTATTGAACTGGAATACAATATACTGAGCAACATTTTGACTAGGTTTCTCTAGTCCTTATCAAACAATGTCATTGAGAAATATTACATACTGAAGTGTATTACCTCTTTAAACCAATAGGTAATATTCCATTTGTATTTATCCAAATAAATGTAACTTTGAAAAAGGTAGATGAAAAAATGTTTTAAAAGATGAAAGATAAGAAGAGCTTGATAGCTTATTTACTTCTAAATGTACGAACCAAGTAGAGATCTATATGTTTTATAATTAAATTAATTGTTGTATTTTTAGTAGTGTAATATGTATTGGTGGTTGTGATGAGATGATATCAGAAGTTTTAAATATACCAAGAACACGACCACCAACTCAAGGTAAATAGATAAATTAATAGACAGATGTCATGTTCTCTTTGAAACTGGTGTTAATGTATTGATCAGTCAAATTGTTTACATCCGAATACAGGGTTGCATTTTTGAGTGAATAAAGGGTATTTTAGAACCCAAAGCTTATATAGGAGTGATTCTGATTGGTTTATGGAGTTTGATTGGTTGATATGATTATAACACTAAGTGTCAGAAAACATGGATGATCGAAATTGTAATCTAATATTAATTAGATTCTAACCAAACAAACAGTTCAATTCAAGTATCATCCATTACAGTTTTAAATTGTCTGTAACAACGATACTAATTGATTTACGATTACTTTTTGCTAACAAAATATTTCATGGTGAATTTTGTTTCTTTGTAGCTAATCCAGTGAATGTGAATACATCAATACGAAGTCAAAATGGTATACCAGATAGTGGTTATAATAGTTTTAATAGTACAAGAAGTAATAATTCTAGTTTTAATAGCACACGAACTAATAATTCACAATCACAAAATAACTCTATTACCAGAAATACCACATTTAATAGATCAAATAGCAATAGTGGTAACAAAAACTACACAACTCAAGCAGACGTGAATAGGGGAGGTAATTCTCGACCTGCATTGCACATATCACAACAGAATAATATGAATACTGGTAATAGTGACGGTGGACATGGTTCAGCTATTGTGTGTAATTGTGGTGATGATGGTATTTTACTTACTGTTAGAAAAGATGGACCAAATCAAGGTATTTATTTTAATACTTAAATCAACTGCACAAGATCATTACAAATCTTCTATGCAAAGAAATTTGTTTTCATTTGCAAAATTGGCCTATAAATGAAAACTTTGTCTTTTGCAAGCAATATTTTTTTTTTGCAAGGAACATACCCAAAATAATAATATCCTACAGTGTGTTTGTGGAATTTCATGGAAATCCCATTGACATAATTAGTTCCAAGCTGACTGAGATGCCAGTTTCATTTAGTTGGATCCAAGTATACCTGAGCTCACGTTTGACATCAGCTTTGCATATACATATAATATAGCCATTAGTCTACATGAGCTCAACATTAATATTGCTTAATCTGATAACAATGATAGCTTTGGTCAGTATACAGGTTTTAGTTTCGGATAACCTACTATCCGTGTGCAAGAGATGGCAGTATTGTAAAACCAGAATATTAATTTATGTGGCCCAAAATGTATGCACAATTTTTTTTCCTTATTTCTCTTGTTACAAAAAGTGTGTACGAATACACCATACATTGCCAATGTTAATATGTAATATTGAAATGTTTATTCAGGTCGTCAGTTCTATAAATGTAGTAAACCAACTGGTACTGGTTGTAATTTCTTTCTGTGGGCAGATGAAAACACAACAACAGTCAACAGTAATACAACTAATAATAACAATTATACACTTAACAGGTGAGATTACTGGAGTAATTGTTCACTTGGCAATAAGGCAATATATGTACATTGAACATATACGTATACACTAACTATAAATTAAGAAATAAATACATCAGTTCTATGAAAAGCATTACACTACATTTTTGTTAATTAATCAATATTTGCTTGTTAACGATATCTGTATGTGTATAGAAACGTAGCATGTTAATAAAATTCAGAAGTAGTTTATCCATATAAGTGTGTTTAATATTATTGATAAGAAACTAGTTATTGTTTTCCATAGAACTGTTGTGTTACTTTTAATGTGTTCAATTACTGAATGTTGTGAACAGCATATTGTGAAATTTGGGCCTATTGTTAATTCAATTGAATACCAGTCTGCAGAGTGTTTGCCATGTATATGGTGGTGAATAATCATTACAGCAACATTGCTTGTTGTGTGTAGCTGATACGGTGGAGAAGATACTCATGTTCGATGTTTACCCCTTTTGTCGACGTTTTACTGTAAAGTTGTTATGATCTTCTTAGTGGGTTGTTGATTTTCTTGTGATTTAACAAGTCAGCAGTCACATTTCAGTCATATTATTATATCTCTCTAGAATTCCCCTCAAACCAGTGGTGCATTTTCATGGGGTCTCAGTATATTTGATTATACATGAGCATGTAGTTGCATTATATATAAATATATAAGTATAATTGTTTGTTTATTTTTATAGACAAGATAACTATAGTAACAGACCACCACCACAAGCCAATCAGTGGAATAATTCTTCAGGTGATAATGTTCAATGTCCGTGTGGTTTACCAGCTAAAAGGTATTATTTGGTTTGTCACTAGTTTATTGATTAGGACATGTAGAAACATAATTCTGGTTATAAGGACCACATGACACTATAAACCTCAGAATGCCTCGTTCGGCATTTCTGTCCAAACGAGGTAAAGAAAATGCCTCGTTGTCTGCAGTTTCGAAACGAGGTTTTTTAAATTGCCCCTTTTTTGGAACGAGGTATTTTGTTCAGAACGAGGCTTGGTAAAATGCCTCGTTTACTAAACGTGGTTTTCTCAAGATAGTTATTAGCGGTATATCGGCCAATTTGTAAAAGTTAAAATTTATGTTATTTAATACGAAAATAAAACCAGTTCAATCTATATTATTATCAGAGAAATTGACAAGACAAGAATACACGCCATCGGTGGAGGTGTAAAACAATTGCAGACACACAGCTATACCTTGATTAATTGATTGCCCCCAATAAAATGTCATAACACCACAGTTGTTTCTTAACACCTATACCTGATTGGGGCAATAAATCAATCAAGGTAGCCATGTGTCTGTAATAGTTTTACACCTCCACCGATGGCGTGTATTCTTGTCTTGTCAATTTCTCTGATAATAATATAGTTTGAAGTGGTTTTATTTTCGTATTATTTCAAACTTTGAACTGGTTTTATTTTCGTATTAAATAACATAAATTTTAATTTTTACAAATTGGCCGATATACCGCTAATAACTATCTTGAGAAAACCACGTTTAGTAAACGAGGCATTTTACCAAGCCTCGTTCTGAACAAAATACCTCGTTCCAAAAAAGGGGCAATTTAAAAAACCTCGTTTCGAAACTGCAGACAACGAGGCATTTTCTTTACCTCGTTTGGACAGAAATGCCGAACGAGGCATTCTGAGGTTTATAGTGTGATCTTTATTTTTTTTGAACAAGAAAAATAATTTCCTAAGTTAAAGGGAGGGGGGTAAACCTATTAAACATTTTGGTTGAATCTAAAAGTATCCAGTAGGCTCAATAGGTGTTTACAACAATCATATTTAGCTCATGGTTTCATCTGTTTAATTTTTAAAGATCTTTTAAGTTCATTGTTCCCTGCATCTATTTCTTAGAAAAAAATGATTGAAATTATGCTCAATGGAAAAAATGGGGTGATTGTGATAAGTCATTGATCCAAACAATCCTTTGACAAAATAATAGTAAGAGTAGTGGGATTGCACTAAACACTAACAAAACCCATTGGACAAACCTGTGGACAATGGGCACACAGACACTGCAAGTAATAACCAACAAACGCATAGATCAAATACAATAAATAAAACCTTCCTCACCCATTAGACTGTCCAAGAAACAGAATATTTGAAGATATTTACAAAAGTAGAATACTTCTTTATGACATTTAATTGATTTTATTGTAGTTTAACAGTACAAAAAGATGGTCCAAACAAGGGACGGCCATTTTATGGTTGTTCAAAGCCTAGAGTTGAATCCTGTGGATTTTTTCAGTGGGGAGATCAACCTTCTGATGGGGGAGGAGGTAATTTCTATAGAATATCATCTCATTATGAATGGCCCAAATCTGTCCCATGTAGATGGAATGAAATAGAGTTTCACACAACACAGTGGCCATTATGAGACTAACAGGTGCTAGGAAGATAATCTTGTATATGCAGTGGCAATTCTGCCTACTCTTTATCCATTTTCAACTGTCAAGGGCTCTTTTACTTGTCTGCTTTCAATGTGTAAATGGGTGGATCTTGGTATTTTCTACCATCCCAACAACCAGCCAAAAGTGTACTTGTTAGCCCAGTAGGCATTACTACTACAAGTGGGAACGCCTTGAAAAGTATTTTTCTCATCCTGCTCCAAAATTCAGACACAGGACATTGTAATGGTTAGTTCAGTGCCTTTACCAATTGACTGACATAACTTCCTCCTTGTAGATTTACTCACAACCCAAATTAAATTAACTACATCTACAAATACATTTATTTGTTGTTGATATATTTTAACAATCTCTATGGAGAGGTGTGGAGACAGTAAATCACATGAAAAAGGCAAGACAAAAGTCACCTTATTTGTCATGAAGTGCCGATTTATTTTACGAACTGGCAACTTAAACATGAATTCAGATGTGTGAAGACATGGGAGTGGACTCAACTTGCTACTAAAGTCAGTATCTTGAGACTCAACTTAGACTTGAGGTTCGGAAGTTCCATATTTTTTCCTGTCAATATTTGAGTTTGAAATATAAGATGTGTTATTATTAAGGAATGGGAAGAGGAAATGGTGGTGGAGCTCGGAATAATCAGACAGGTTATAAAAGACAAGGTGGGGCTGGTCCTCAAACAGATGGTGGTGGTGTTAAGAAAAGAAAATGTGGAATATGTCATGTTGAAGGTATGTTCTTTTAAATGGAAACTTGTTTATCTCCATATGCAGGCCTGGAAAAAACAGTTTTAGATTAACCTGACAAAATGACAGGTTCTAATTAAATAGTACCTGACATTTTCAACCTTGTGCGGACATGTATTAATAAAAAAAGACAAATCAGTGCCGTACAAAATGACAGATACCAGAATGTTTGTGCCTGACAAAGCCTTAATCTGTGCCTGACGTTGTCAGTGACAGGTGCCATATTTCCAGGCTTGACCATATGGGAGATAAAAAAACAGTAATTTTGTTCAGACCTCAGGCTTGTAGCTTCATTACAAGGATACTTGGATGTTTAAGTTTAATAATGAGAATTATGTGCTTAGGTTAAGCAGAAAATTGACAAATCAATTTTAGAAAATAAAAAATTAGATAATGTACAAAAATGCAGATGATGATTAGCGGCTTTCAGTAAAATTTGGTAATTAGTGTAGTCTTATTAAGTATTTTTATTTATAATTTCAGGTCATACAAGGAAGACATGCCCACAGAGATGATAGTTGAGTGTATGGTTGTTTTTAGAGTGAATGCTGTATCTATTTATAACATGAAGTTGTGTTTGTATTGTATGTGGTGTTGTTTTCTCCATTTACAATCAAATATTAAAATGTATATTTTTTCTATGAAATAATAGAATATTTAAAATCAAATATTTTTTTTTTGTTATTTTGGAAAGACCCCCCCCCCCCCGACAGTGTAGAGGCTTAAGTTCTAATGATTTTCAGCGATTTCAGATAATTACTGCCAGATTTATGGCCCTTGATCACTTCAAAAAATCTTGTGGGCATACTGGAGGCTAAAGTTAATACCTAATTGAGTTAAAATTTATACATAGTGTATAAGGTTATGAAACGAAGAAGCCTATTGATTTTCAGTGATTTCCGAAAAGTACTGCCAGAGTTATGGCCCTTGATCACTTCAAAAAATCTTTTAGACGCTCTGGAGGCCAAAGTTTACACAGTGTTTAAGGTCATGTCCCCCCCTCCCCCCAAAGAAACCAGTAATAAATAATTGATTATTGAAACCACCTATAGAACACTCATTTCATAGCAAGATAATAATATTATAGTCCTTTTCCAATTAGGAATTGGTGATAAATAGCAAGGGTTTAACATCCAGTCTATACAAACTAACATCATTTAATTTCAATAATTCAGATGTGCATAAGGGTCTTTTATCGATGGAAGGAAACCCAAGGACCAAGAGAAAACCACAAAGTTTAACAGACGACCTTGCCCTCGCCACAAACAAGCTGGGAAGCAAAATCACAAGCATATTAAAAAGTGAAATGATTTATTTACAAAAATATTCAACATTAAATACATAAATACATGGTACTGTACCATATGATAAATAAAGAGACAAAACAAATTAATGATTAAAATATACATTTGTACTGTCACAGACTCATGCTAAGAATCTGTACATGTACTTTAAATGGTTAATAATTAAAATGTTTATTTAAAAATAAATTCGTTAAAGTTTCCCAGATTTCTTGTTCAACCATTTTTTCAAATTTCGTAATAGAAATGATTCTGTAGGCACCCGATAAAAAGATTTGAATCCCTGAACCAGCAAGCAAAGGGTATAACCATCTGGACTTTCAAGAAATTCAAGAACTACAGACTTCTGTTTACAGGACGGCATAACAATAACATTATTAAATACAAAATCGGGAGTATTTAGATAGTTATTATTTTATCTATTTGATCGATTTCTAAGCTGCTTTAGTTCATTATCATGTAAATTAGAAACTGCTGATGTTTCTGCTAACTGAAAAAACAAAAGTACAGAAAAATTGAATAAAGTATCTCTGAATGGTGATAAATTACAGAAATTATAACAATATCAAAGATTGAATAATCTGTAACCATTATTGACTGTTGATCATAGGTGTTCTGTTACTGTGGTTGTTTCCTTATTACAGGGGGGTTGGGATGGCCTAGTGGTCTAGAGTGCCGCGCTTCGACCTCTAGCTTGCGGCTGTGGTTTCGAGCCCTGGTGTGAGCGTATGTGACATGGAGATAGGGGCGGCCTCTCAACCTCGTGGGTTTCCTCTGGGCACTCCGGTTTCCTCCCACTGCAAGCGAATTATTGAAGTAAAATGAAACCATGTTAGTCTCATAATGACCTAGTTTGTGTCGAGTGGACGTTAAACACCATTTCTCTCTCTCTCTCTCCTTATTACAGACCACTCAATGTGGTAACAACGGTAAAGTGTACAAAGAACTCGATTAAGCCCAGGTCATTTAGAGATCTGACTATCCAACAATGTATAACTAACCCAGGAACTTTGTCTGTGGAAGACATTTTACAACCACTACTCACTAATCTCTGTGGTTCTGAGTGAGATATTTTTCCACGGCAGCCCCAATCCAAATTAAATAACCTACATGCCAACTACAGTCCAAAAACAAAACTAAGGAGAAATTTCATGATAAGCTTAGATTACACAGATTAATGGTCGCCACTGTTCCGATCCAGAAAGGCGTCACAGTACAATATGCCAGAAGGTAAATGATGGAGAAATAATCATGGAAGGCATGTAGTGATGGATGTTGTTTATTGATTAGGGATAATGTTATTCATTACCACAGTGCTTACAAATAACGATTTACCCCAAATACTGTGGTTTGGAATAACCATTTCCAAATTATTAATTTGTTATAAATACAATTATTGCTCAATGGAGCATATTTTTAAGAGATGAAACATATTTTCTTACCATATCTAAAAGTATATCCATTTTTAATTTAAGTAAATTATTTTCTTCTAGTAATTGCTGGTTCTGTTTGCGTAATCTTGTAACTTCATAATGGCTAGCACCTCCTCCTTTTGTGTTTTCTAGTAAAGTAATAATCATAAAATTACAGTTCTAAAGATGAAAAAGACTGATAGTTAGAAATAAATGGTAATATTGATACTGTAGAGATAGAAAGATTGATAAAGTACCGGTATAGCTAGAAATGAATGGTAGGATTAATGTCATTTCTAACATTCTATTAAAGTTACATTATGGGAGATAAGATAAAGAGATGACAGTTCTCACTATAATAGTTAAAAACTAGATAGTGTAAAGATAATTCGCTGAAAATTTCAGTCAAATTGATCCACTATTAGCCCAGAAAAAAGCGTTCGAAATATTCACATAGCCTTGGTCATCATTACTCAAATCATTAATATAAACAGCATAGTCTCGATTATCCACTTGATTCATTTAATTACATGTATCAATGGCCATTAAGCTGCATATAAGAATTTAATCTGCCAACATCGAAGGCTAGCCTTAACATCAAGAATTTATTATGGTCTGGATATGTTAATTAATGTCTAATTGATTATTTAGATAACATCTGCTCAGGCCTAAAGAAAGACTTGTAATAAGCAGATTTTGCTCTTGCATAATGCTATTTTAAGCTAAGCCAAGCAGTAGCGCACTGGTTAAAATATCTGAAAGTTACAACATTATACCAACCATAATGGTTGGAAAAGGAACAGAATAAAGTTAGCATCTTGTCAGTTACACATTACTTCAACCTTTTGAAAGGTGGCGCGAAAATGACTTGAGGGGGGTTGCATTTTATACCGTTATTTTTTGCTCGCATTAATTCTTTGTTTTATAGAATGAAATATATAACATGGAGATCTACCTTGTATCCACATGCCATCTTCAAACATAACCTCATTACCACCCAGATTTAGTTTAACATTATTACAATCGAGTCCAAATTCAGCTTGGGATGCAGTGGAATCTAAGTGAAGATTTGATAATGATTGTGCTCTTCTTGGTGGAGTTTTCTTTGGGCTAAATTTGTTACCAAATAGATTTAAAGGCATCTTTATATCTTGGTATCTACAATGTAAACAGAAAAAAAGATTAAATTAAATAATGAGTTTTAACCTGCAGAGATGGTATTTATCCGAAAATAAAAGCTGAACAATTTATTGACTGGTTCAATCTCTACCTCTTTAATTATCAATTCAAAGTGCCAGTTAGTGTTGAGATAGATCATTTGATTCCTGAAGAACTGTTAAATTGTGGCTGTTGAGTTGTGGCTACTTCTGTCAATCTGTAATTTACTTTGAAAACAGGAACAAACACGTTCAAATCATATGCAATGCAAATGCCATATGAGGTCAACAGTACACAATTTATAATAAAAGATAAGATGTATATTTTTTATACAAAAGGTTCAGTTGCGTAAAATATATATTTCTTAACATTCTAAATTTCGATTTAAATTTCTGAGATTGATTTCAACCGCATTAAAATTGAAGTACAATTCAAAATACTACCTGCTGCTTGTACAATTTTCTTGTTTACCTCGCAATTAGCGCCCTCTAGTAGATAACTCTAAGTCATTTTTTGATTGAGACTACGATCATGCTGGGTCTTTTAATTCTGTTTTAGTGAATGCCTTTCTTGGCTAGGCCTGCGCATACATGCAATCAATGAATATAATTTAACTTTCAAATTACATTAAGCATAATATGTCCGGTTTTCAACCATAAAAGCACTATATTTGAGAGAAAAAAATCTTCCAATCCAAGGGAGACAAATCCAGTTTGTAGTGAAAATGTAGGTGTAGCCCACTGCATTGATACAATAATATTATTATTCATACCGTTGAACAGAAAATAAAAAAAAAACCCTGAAGACTTTCCAATATAATGGACAATTTATTTCAAGTCACAATAATCATCAAAATTTTCAATATTGTAACAAAAATTCATAAACAAAATCATAATCAACAAGAATATGAATAATTAATCAGCTATGAATCAGTTTGCTACAAAAATTTATGACATCATTAATTGACTAATGATAAATATTAAAATATGTAAGTAGGATAGCTAAAAAATATACTTTTATAGTAAATGCTTCGAAAATATTGTATCAAACATTTTTTGGGCTGGATTTCAATTAAAGCTTTTGTATTGGCCCTAATTTCAAATAATTTGGATAATTGGGTCAAAATATACTAACCAACATAAAAATACTATTAACAATCACTGGTATATATACAATAAGCCTTTATCACCTGATACATGTAAATATTGAATACCCTTATTTATACCTTGAAGAAAATTTGAAAAAAGTGATCAAATTAATACAGGTATGGACACACTGAAACTGTTGTTCTTTAGCCTGCCTCAGACAGTTGTGCATGTGACTAGTGGTGTGGACAGGTCTATGTGCTAAAGTTTTAAGCATCATTTCCATATATATCATATTAATTCTATTCATATTATTCAGCAAACAACCATTTAACATCCTAATATAGCCATTCACATATTACCCTGAAGTATTATATAGATATTTTACATAATAAATTTACTTTATATTTGTAACAACATTAACATCAGTAAATTTGGCAAGTCACCAGTAGAAATCCTGTGTACCGGTAAATGGTAATGATGGAATGATTTATATCTCACCTAAGGCTTATCTTACAGTTTGTATTGACAATTATTTATCTCTTTTTCTTGGGATAATTCTGGTTGTTGAATGTTATGAAATAATCTAAAAGACTTGGCGGAAAATAATATATATCCAGAAATCTTATACATCCCATTTTTTGGAAACCGATAATCAAAGACATTGGTGATCATGGAAATATGAGATCTACTGATAACCCAATATGCATCTGGATCCTTGCTTTAATAGTACCAAGCATCCTACTGGTATGTATTTGTGTACAAATTTTATTGTAGTTTGTCAGAAGCCAGACAAAAATTTGGAATTAAAGTTATCCAAATCATGCATATCACTAATCTCAATACTATGATTGAAGCTCCAAAAGGAAAATTTAGTAAAGTCTGTATAGAAAATATATTTATAGCTATTTTGTACATTTTATTCGCCGGTATATGTTTTTAAAATACTGGTACGAATAATCTTTTCAGTAACACACTGACCATTATCACAAAAAAAAAAAAAAAATGGATAATGGCTTTACTGAGGTATTTTCTTTTCAATATATACATTTCACTGAGGTAATACAGTCCGTAACATGATATAATTCAAACATCTACAAACAAAATACTATATAAACTAAAAATGATGAATTAATATCAGATTAAAAGAAATCGATCATCAAAATTCATATTGTATGAAATCATCATAACTTCACTATCATTTTCAGGACTGCTTTACATGTACACATGTCCGTCCGTAAGAAATCATTCTTGCATGTAGTTTGAATGCATACCCAAACTGATGTCTACGTTCTGGATTACAAAACATAGATTATCTTCCAAAAAGTCAATCAACCGCTCTTGTTGCTGCAAATTCTGCTTGCAAATGGCAGATCTTTTGGACATGGTGTTATTATACTTTCCTTGTCTTGTTTGCTTTGCACAAATCTTGGTTTTGTCGGGCACAACCCTACTGCATATCATTTTGTCAGGCAAAGACTTGTCTTCTGTGTTTTCATTGAAACCTTTATTATAGGTGCAGCATAAAGATTATCAGGTACTATTTATTTTCAGACCTGCCCTGACAAGTGTGAGCTAGTCTAGAAAATTCCTGAAGATGCACCTCGGTTCTCTTGGGACATTCTGGTTGAGTCCAGGCTCCTAATCATGTTTTAAATGTGGCAGTTCACTGTAGAAATTAATGACAACTATACCAATCAATACAAATACTATTCTGAATGTTTAAAATTAATCATAATATCAGATTTATTGGAACTAATTTAATGTGAATATTAATATTATTATATCCTCTATGAATAGGAAATTATATTTCTGTAATAACCATGCCTGATCATTTAAAATGATGTCGTCCCAGCATATTTCCGTATTTTTTCATAACACAACCAGAAAGTACATGACCAAGGAGCCTGCAATAAAAATATTATGAAAAGTGAAAAAAGAAATCCCAAAATATTATATCTCAATCTCTAATATCAAGGAGAGGAATGCTCATTCAAACTATTCCCAAGAACCAACAAAATAAACTATGGGACTTTATAAAATAAGCAGTCCTTTGGAATGATAAAAAGTTTTAATATATCTCTATTTCTATTTGGGGCGTTGGATGGCCCAATGTTTAGCATACATTGTTTCACAAGGTCTATCATCTATTGAATCAACTGGCTTTAACCCTGTTTACATTACAAATTTTAATCGTGCCAGGTACCGTTCCTGGTACGGCACGGTTAATTTTTTTGTAGTGTAAACAGGTAAAACACAAGCGCGCCGTACCGAGTACCGTGCCAATCTGGCCCACTGAAGAGAGGTGGTCTCGGAACCGTACCAGAACGGCTCACTTCAAATTTTCGTAGTGTAAACGCTAACCGGTCTGAGTACGGATTACTGCGCAAGTTCTGTCAAAATGGCTGCTCAAACTAAATCAGTCATAATAATTGTTTCATCTGGGCAATTTGTACAGGGGCTGAAATTAACTTTTCTGTGAAGAGTTACACATTTAGCACGCTTGGCACGGTTCTACCGGTTATTTTAGAGTAATGGAAACGGGTCCATTTCTTGAAATTTATCGCGGCCTGGTACCGTACCTAGTACGGCACGCTTATCACGGCCAAATGTAAACGGGGCTATGGTTTTCTATTCCCTCATCGTACGTGACAAGGAGCAGGGTCCTGTGTCCAACCTTGTGTTGTCTCCGGTTCCTCATGTTTCCTCCCACTGCTAAAGAAACTTTATGTGCAAGCAAATTATTGAAATAAAAATTGAACCATATGTTAGTCTTGAATTGACCTAGTTTGTGTTGAGCAGATATTAAGCCCCATTTCTCCCTTTACCTTTCTCTAAAATCAGGAGGGGGGGGGAGGGGTTAGAGCCATGACAAAAAATCCTTTTGACTGAAAATCTGAGAGTTAAAAGTATGCCCAAGAACCAGCAAAATAAAATTCAAGAGCTTTAAGCAGCCCTTTGGAGTAGATACAAAGTATTAAACATTTGAATTATAATTACCATTCGTATCCAAATGGGCATTAGTCCTTTATAAAGAGCAAAAAATCCTTCTTGTTTTATAGTTTTGATGAGACAGTCTACAGACCCATGATATAATAAACCCCTGAAACAAATCATCATATTCCATTGATTGCTTAGAACATTCGAGAAGTTATGTTACAGCAATTCCAGCTACAATTGATTGCTTAGAACATCTGAAAAATTAAGCTTTTGGAATTCCAGCTGCATTTGACTGATTTCGGAAGTCATGTTCTTGAAAAGTTATGCTTCTGAAATTTACCAAAACACATAGTATAACCCCCAAAATATATGTGGTGGTTGTAAGGCATGTTGCAAAAATTTAAGAGTTTCAGCTCAAACATAACAACTTACGATATGTGTTAAATATCGATAGTCTTTTGAGATTGAGAATAGGGTTTCAAACTGAAACTAATGAGAGACTTTTCACGAAGAATGCAGAATTACGAGAGATTACATTCATTAACAAAGCTCTATCCTTCGTAATGATTACATTCATTAACAAAGCACTATCCTTTGTAATGATTACATTCATTAACAAAGCTCTATCCTTTGTAAATTTCCTGTTACTTCACTGACCTTTCCATATCAAATTTATTTATCATCGAAGGATGAAGGTAACCATGTTCTAGCGTAAAGATACAAAGTGATAGTTGAAAGGAAACTTACTTGCCATCTTTTGTTGGTTGATTCATTATTCTAGTTTTAATCACATCTGCTGGTGTACCTAGAAGGGCTGCCATTATTCCAGAACATCCACTGAAAAAAGAGACACAACGAAGGATTCGTTTCAGTCTGTGTTAAATTGTAAGATTTCAGAAATTATTGGAATCCGAGGAAAAAGGGGGAAAGACATATAAGGAAATAATCGTTGGTATAGTCATAGTCTTACATGGTTGTAGAGAACCATATAAATTTTTGTTTTATGACCTTAAATTGAAATGAAATGTAATCACACCAACTGTGAAATTGCCAATTGTGGCGCTACAGGTTACTCTTATTTTAATTTCCAACTGATAGTGGATCAATAACCAGCTGGCAGCATTATACATGTACATGGCATCTCTGAATGTTTTGGTTCCATTCGATAGAGTGACTACGCATTTATCTTGCCAGCTCCTCCATCCTGCAAAACTGACAAGCTGAAAACAGATGGGAGAATTCCAGAAACTTGAATGAAAATCAGAATAGAAGCCAAAACATTCCAGTTAATGAGCCAGTGGTATGCTAACCAAAATGAAATGAAATGAAATGGGGTTAAACGTCCTACTCTTTTGCACCTAACCTGGGCTAATGGAAGACGGGCATACGCCATACAGTGTGCTATGAGGGAAATTTTGCCCAGGCAGCGGTGCTATGGCCTACTCTTATATCGAATTCCAACTGCCAAGGGATCTTTTACGTGCACTCCAATGTGTACACTGGACCTCGGTTTTTCGTCCCATCCGAACTGCCAAATTGCAGCCAAGACAAATACTAGTACTATTATTATGAAATATTAAAGTTAGGTCACACCAAATTCATTTTCTGTTATTCAGGAACACCAGTTAAAATATATTTTTTCTTATTTCATCAAGACAAAGTACTTCATTACTGTGTTTAAAAGCTTTTAGTATCAAATCTTTAAGTTTTGAAATGTTAAACTAAACATCTTGCATGTGATTCAAGAGACTATTTATTTATCAGGATACTGAAGAACTGTAATTTAAACTGGTTTGGCCTAAGATTAAAAAAAATCTATAATACCTTGATATCATATGTGTGATATAATTATCTTTAAGACTTGTATGTGCCAACAACTGATGCTTGACCGTATCATACGTCACTAAATCTAAAATATAACATTGCAAATATGAATAACGTTTATAAAATCAATCAAAATGACATGAGATGGGGTTTAACGTCCTACTACCCTGAGCCGAAGTGGCTCTCAATAGCTATAGAGCCAATGGTACTGGATTTTCAGGTAAATAACAAAGACAAGACTAAACATATTGGTCACAATTAAAGCCTAATTGCATCAATTTCATATTATGGAAAAAGTCCAATTTTCCACAGTTTGTACGCAAATTTATTATTCAACATTTATCTAAGTCAGTTTCCTGACATGGATTCAATCACATAAAAAAAAATTCTATCAAAAGAATTCACGAAATTTTTACAAGAGTTTCAGACAAAGTGGCCTGAAACTGAAACACTTAAAAAATGTTTTCCAAGTGAACAGAACTTTTAGAGTCAAAACCACAAAATTGGTCTTAATGGCCATCAAATTGAATTACAAATGATCAAATAAATATTTGTCATTTAATAAGAATCCAGTGATAAATAAGTTGAATTCTGTCCCTTTTTGGGACTATAAGTAGAGGGAGTAACAGTAATTAACACACCTCCCATATTAACTAATGCAGCCCTCTGACAATTTGGTACCCAGCCACTCCACAAACCCCTCACTCCTCCTTCTCTTACTATACTTGTTAAAGCATGCAGGGAACTCTTAACTCTATGAAAATAAATGAAATGATTTTTAATAAAATAAAATCTAAAACGCTGTTAAATATATTGTATTCTTTTTGTAGACATAAAAATTTTGAATTTTAAAAAATAATTCTTTTCCAACTAATGAGGTCTAAAGGAAAAATACCTGTGCTAACAGTTACCCAACTCTCCGATTTTAAAACCTATACTAAGTAATTCATTTAATACCTGGGTGGTTTTCCTTCCAACCTTCTTTTACCCTCCATTTGCATTTGAACTTTTATAAGGTCAGTTGGACTTGCAACAAATTGACCACCTGCTCCGGCTACTGTACTGGCTATGGTGGCTTTCCTAAAACATAGAAAAAAATGAAAAAAATGCACTAAGTCCAGTTCAAATAAACCCTCCTGTGTAGGTCCAATGACATAGTGAGACCCCCGTTCCCCCCCCCCCTTCAAATCCTATCCCAAAGATAGGTTGCCAAGCAACAAAACATACGCCCGCAGCCGCTAAATCGTCTGGGCAGTCAACAAGAGTTGTCACATATTTTTACTTTTTTTGGGTAATGAAACATTTATACTACACTAAAATCTGATTAAGAGTAAAAACTCATTAAGTAATTTTCAGAAAATAATTAGTTTTTGTTTGGTTTGTGTATACAACACATTTAACATCATGGGTTTAGTTGTTCAGTAATCAAAATTCAATATACTTGTTTGTCTTAATAACTTAATACCTTAAACTCTGTGCATCAATTTTAAGTCAACCAGATGAAAATCAATAGGCTTATTCGTATCATGACCTTAAACACTGTGTATAAATTTAAAGTCAATCGGATATTAACTGCACCACTAGAGCGAGCATCCACAAGATTTTTTGAAGTGATCAAGGGCCTTTACTGTGCTGGCAGTAATTATCGGAAATCGCTGAAAATCAACAGGCGTCTTTGTCTCATGACCTTAAACAATGTGTATAATTTAAAGTCAACCAGATATTAACTTTAGCCTCTAGAGGGTCCACAAGCAATTGTGGATGCCGTCCGGAAAAACATGGGCGGTGATAATACATGAACACATTTCAATGTGGGCGTATAAAAATTAAAATCTCAGTATATTAATATTAAATATGATGCGTTGCTATCTAAAAAAAATTCATGAAACAGGCGCTCGAATCCA
The DNA here is from genome assembly GCA_036850965.1 of Patella caerulea. NCBI lineage: Eukaryota > Metazoa > Mollusca > Gastropoda > Patellidae > Patella > Patella caerulea. The sequence goes on along the minus strand of JAZGQO010000014.1, from coordinate 24,126,022 downwards.
CTATGTCATCATTCTTCCACTCCACTGCGTGGTCTTATACTATCATGTTAGTGCACGCGGTGTCATACTAACAGCTAATTTCTGATCCTCTTGTTCACAAGAATTTGCTCCCTGCAATAACCTCAGATGCCAGGAAATTTACTCAATTCCAAGATGGATGCAATAATGGCATACTCAGTTCCTGGTCCAAAAGTACACAGGTTCTTGTTAATAAAAGCGAAAAGAATGTGAGATTTGGGTAGACTTAAGAGTCATGTCACAGAGGTTAGGGTTAAAAAACTGTTGTACTGGAGATTCAATGTTTACTCACCATAATGGAAATGTTCCATCCTTATTTTTGCCAAGAACATTATCCCTGAGAAGTTCATAAAATGTCATACGACATCCAGAATAAACTGAAGTAGAAGTCAAGGGTGACAAATACCAGATTTAATAAATTGAATAAACGGATGAAAAAATAAAAACTGATTGAAACACTTCATGAATTCATCGTATGTTTGTTTTGTTTTCTTGCTGAAACAAATATTTATATGAAGATATATATTGATCCATTAAGGATATCACAAAACCAATGCACAGTTGGATGACGTGTGTTTGGTAACCTAAAAGCCATCCCACAGTTTAAATCTTTTACAGAGTTATCTCCCTTAACACATCAAGAATTATAATCTAATTGCTTATGCTAATTTACCACTATCACGATTCGTGCTGCGATTGAAAAATTGAAATGGTTGATTTAATTATGAAATGGTGGTTTTAATTGCTAAATTGTGGAGTAATCGTGGTTCTTATTGTGGAGTAATCGTGGAGTAATCATGGTTCTTATTGTGGAGCAATCGTGGTGATCCTATCAGGTCTTATTATATATTGAGGTCATTCCTAGCATTTATGGTGATTGTATTGTATTGCCCATAACAGATCATGGACTCGATAGGGACTATCCTATCACAACACAAATCGCATGACAGTGGGGACCTAGCATAAGTGAATAGCATTCTAATGTATCGAGAGACATTGCCCCATTAAATGTTATACTTATAGACAGGGGCATGAAAATACCTGTATTTACATTGAAAGCAAGAATGGTGCATTGAAAGTAGGAATGGTGCCATGCTATATTATGTTGTACTCAAGGTCAACAATAGATAGCCGTTCCATTGATAATCCAATAGAGTGACAATTGACAGAGCATGTGTCATGGATCAGAATGGGTGGACAATTGAAAAATAAACAAAGCTTAGAAATCATTTCGTGAAAATAATAATGCAACATGGAAAAAAGTTAATGTCAAAAAATACACCAAACTTAAAATTCAATCGCCAAAAAATATTTGCACAAAACTTGAAACTGCTTGTAACTATACAATGTGTAACTATAAAGAAAACTAAATGTATATCTTACAGACATGTCTGTACAGAGCTGGGGAAACTCCCTGCCATAATTTAAAGAAGCCTTCTTCACTTGCTGAAAAAAGATTAAATGTATTATCAAGTAATTTGTCTTTAACTGTTAAACTTAGATAACCAACCAAAAAAATAGGTGCACCATACTTCCTTTAAGTCAATTTGAAAGCTGCAGTGTTTCAGTGGATAAGACACTGGTGTTGGCGAAGAAAGTTCCTCGTGTGTGTTTTTTCCCCCGACAAAGAAGAGGCTCTAGTTGTTTAGATGGCATGCAAAACTAAAATCCAGAGCACACATTGACTTGCACATAAAAGAACCCTTGACAGTTGGAATTTGAAATAAGACATAAAATATCCCTCATAACACACTGTATGGTGTATGCCCATCTCCATTATCCCTGTTTGTGCAAAACAGTAAGATTCAGACGCTCATAAATGTACATATTCCAAATAATTGCATGCTCAGGATTGGCGACTTTATCTAGTTAATTTCATACCATATATGAGTGTTAACCAAGAAACATTTGGAAAATGATGTATCCTAGAATCATGTTCTAGTATTCCTCCTGGAATATACCTACCAGAACCCTTTTGGGTAATGCAGAAGCATGTTGACAATTACCACTGTTTTAAACGATCAGTTGTGATGTGGTAAATATCAAGGTATCTTAAATGACTGTTGATGAATGAGATACATCAAAAAGATCTTAGAAAAATGTTGGTTTGAAAACCTTGCCGATTGACACCAATCGAGTCAACCAGGCTGACTTCCCCACTCAGTAATTTGATAGATGTGGGTGCTGTAGACAACCTACCAATTCCAAATGCTGTTTTTATCATACCCCTGTAGGGTTGACTAGTAGGTTTGCCATGACTTTTATGTTGTGCAGCCTCTCCCTGTATCTGTAGCCGTGTCTTAGTCAAGTCCAATGGATAAGTTACTGAAAACAAAACAAAATTTCGGATTAAATGTGGTCATTAAGTCTTCCTTAATTAATGTACTAGTATTATCAAATATATATATCACTCCTTAAAAGGATGGACTATAACTGTTTTAATCCATCGGCTCTAAGATAATTATCATTATGACTCGGCATATTACTATTCCAAATGAAGCAGATAGATAGGACCTATCTGACAGTGTTTTACTTTTGAATAAATTACATACATCAGCAGTTGGTGCCAACTGCATGCTACAACCCACATATCATGGTTGATATATTTTAAAATCATTAGACAATTTAATATTTATTTTTTTTCAAAAAATATATAGATCTATTTATAGGCCCCACTGTTGGCAGCAGCAGACGACAGATGACATGTACACACATTATGTAGGTACATGTTAGTCATGTATTCTACAAGATTTAAAATCATCCATGGTTATTTTTCATATATTTTGACCCATTTATAAAATGTAGAGCAATTGTTAACAAATGTAGAGCAAACCTGACGCAGACTTATATTTCTTTTTAGGGGGAGTCCCTATTCAATACAAAATAATCTTATTCACCGTCCGGTCCAAACTTTTGGCAATTTCAACTTACCACTTTCTGCAATAATTGCTGATGTGGCCGATAAAGTATATTTAAATAAGAAAGTATCTTGTCTTTTCGTTGCCGTCACTGCCATTTTCACGTTACTGCAACTGTCAAAGTGTAATGAGATACAGTTGTACAATATAACGGGGCCATTTATGTTTATTCAGTTGTAAACCCTAGATCATATTTGCAGCAAAGGGAATCAGCTGAATTAATGCCCTTTGAACCTAACACGTGGTCATTGGCTATTGGCTTCTTCCTATTGTAAGATGTGAAACACTCGCGTTTGGTTTCTGTTGGCATTAATGTTAAGCCCGAGTAACTCATTTTCAAACAGCTGACCCCGAAATAAAATGTTAATTTCAACTAAGTGTACGATTTGGACATGGTATATTAACTAAAAAGGGATTGATTTACACTTTTTGATAGAATTTGATATTTTTTTTATCTCACGAGATAAATAATAATGTAGTTCATTAAAAGTTGATAATAATCTCAACTGTATCATTTTATAACCACTAGAGGGCGCATTGATACCGACAGACAGCCATCATGGAGGCTAGGGCGAAGTATAGTTTTAAAGGCTCACAAAGTGATGAATTAGACATGGAAAGAGATGATGTCATAAAGGTTTGTTGATGATATAATGATCTGTAAAGAGTCGACATATTTTTTTTATATGATATTGTAGAAGAAGTGGTGAAACAGCTGTAAGAGTGGGAACAAATATGTCAAACTCAAACTTCCTGATTAATGACCTGGACGGGACGGGTAATAAAATCTGTCAGTTTTGACTAAGCCCGATATTTGATATTTTACACAATACCAGACCCAATACTTCGGTGTAGTGATAATTATGTAGATTACTACATACACAGAATTTGAAATGTTGTTCATACAAACGTCCTGGTCGTCTACCTAGTCCCAGATGACTAAAAATAAAAACAACAATTCAATGACAATAATGTATTGTATGATTATGTAGGCTACACACTACACAGACATTGATAGTAACACATAGTCCATTAATCCATTCCCATTTAGATAGTTCCACCTGGCAACATAGGGTGCTAATCAGATAGTACTACAATAAGCAATAATTGATTATTGTTATTTGTGGTATCACATCATTTGGGACTCACGTCATTTTGGACTCAACATAAACGACATTTGGGACTCCATTGACGACGTTTGGGGCTTCAGTGGCGTCATTTCAGTGGCGTTATTGTTGCAATTTGAATTAAAACCATATTTTTTCATCAGACTTTAAAAAACAATAATGCGATAAGCAGTTTAAATAACAAAATAGACTCCATCCAACCAAACGGCTTAGGATTAGCAACAGTTCACTGAACATTTGACAAGTATGATTGGCACAAAGTTAACAAGGTCATTTTCATCTTTTGCCCAAAGGCTGAGTATGACATACATGTACGGTACGTAATTACTGAAAAGTTAGCAAATGATGAATAGGTCATTGCTGTTGGTCATAATTCATAGCTAGTAACAACAGGATTTTAAAGATCAATTGTTTTGGCTTGATTGTCAGTCAAAATTGTGCTTTTCATTGAGACAAATGTGTGATTTCACTTTTAGTTGTATACGCCCATATGGATTTGTATACGCCCATGCATGGAAATGTGGTCGTATATTGTCGTCGCCCTTTCCGTCCGTCGTACACAATTTTGCTTGTGAACGCTCTAGAGGCTAAAGTTAATATCCGATTGGCTTTGAACTTATACACTGTGTTCAAGGTCATGAGACGAAAAAGCCTATTGATTTTCAGCGATATCCCATAATTACTGCCAGTTATAACCCTTGATAACTTTGAAAAATCTTGTGACCGCTCTAGAGGCTAAAGTTAATATCCGATTGACTTTAAATTTATACAATTTATACACACAGTGTTTATTTTATACACGAAGAAGGCTATTGATTTTCAGTGATATGCAATACTTACTGCCAGAGTTATGAGTTATGACCATTGATCACTCTGAAAAATCTTGTGGACGAAGGCCATTAGACAAACAATCAAAACAATTCTGATAATTACTTAATGGGCTATTACTCGTAATAAGATTTTCATGTGTTTTAAATGTTCTCCTTACTAAAGAAAAAAAAAATATGCGACAACCCATGTTGACTGCCCGGACAACTTGATTGGCGTATGTTTCCTTGCCTGGCAACCTATCTTTGGACTATATGGAAACGAAACTAAATTCAACCTGGCACACTATAAGCGAGCACACGATAAGAAATTTACTTAACCATGACAAACCATCAAATTAGGATGGTACTCAACTCTAATTACCATGATTACAAGTTGCGGATGGGGGATGCAATATCAAAATACGTATTGATACAGAATTCCAAATAACATGTTACATATCTGTGAATAGAGCGTTGATTTCAATTTTGTAAACATGTAAATAATTGTCTAGCACTTCGTAATTTCGATCATAACTTAAGAAAAGATCATTTGGATGGTACTAACCTGTGTTAAGTAACTGCGTGTGAGTGGGGGAGGTATTCAATGATAAAAAATGGGTCTTAATACAAAATTCCAAATATCATGTTGCCTATAATATATTTGAAAAGCATGTCCAGTGCCCAGTTCAAATATATAAATAATTTTCTGGCCCATTCATATCTACATACCTTAAAAAATGTCGGGTGGAAAGAAACTCTATTAAATAGTGGTCAAGGGGTATATACATGTAAAGCACCACTGCTCTTTTCAAATATACAAATAATGTTCTGGCACATTCATATTTTCATTAAAATAAAAGTTGAAGGGGGAATGGGACTAAAGATACAAGCTTAATCCAGAAATCTGTACTATTAATTGTATAGTCATGCCTTTCTTTAAGATGGAGAGGGGGGCAGAGGGGGAAGCAAGTACATTTCTTAAATCTGTCAATGTATACAAAATATGCAATAAAAACTGTTATTCATATAAACTCACTAAATTAGAAGTGATACTAGATATTATTAAATAACATTATTTGTAACTTTAGGTACTAGATATGGATGATGCTGATTGGTATAAAGCTGAGAAAAATGGAAGAGTAGGAATGGTTCCTTCTACGTATTTGACTATGTTACCACACCAGTATGTATATTTTTGCAGATTTTTAGTCCCTTCTTAACTAAATATTGTGTTGTTGAATCCCTAAAAGGAATATCATTGAGTATAGTCGTTCAGATTGAGGTGGCTTAAAAACTGTGTTCCACGTACACATTGGCATGCACGTAAAAGATCCCTTAGCAGTTGGAATTCGATATAGGAATGGAATAGGCCATAGTGCCACTGCCGGGGCAAAAATTCCCTTATAGCACAATACATGGAATATGCCCATTTTCATTAGCCCTGTTGGAGCAGAATAGTAGGACCTTTAAACCCCCTTTCATTTTTATATGCCCACATTGAAATGTGGTGGTATATTGTCCTCGCCCTTCCGTCTGTCCGTCCGTCGGTGCGACGTCCACAATTGCTTGTGGACGCTCTACATTCTAAAGTTAATATCTGATTAACTTGAAATTTATACGCAGTGTTTAAGGTCATGAGACGAAGAAGCCTATTGATTTTCAACGATTTCTGATGATTACAGCCATTATTATGGCCCTTAATCATCTCAGAAAATCTTGTGGACGCGCTAGAGACCAAAGTTAATATCTGATTGACCTTAATCTTATATACAGAGTTTAAGGTCATGAGGCAAAAAATCATATTGATTATCAGCGAATTCCGATAATTACTGCCAGAGTTATCTCCCTTGATCACTTTAAAAAATCTTCTGTAACGCCCCAGGGGCCAAACTTATCATCCAATTGACTTCAGACTGCTACTCAGAGTTTAAGGTCTTGAGACGAACAAGTATATTGATTTTCAATGAATTTTGATAACTGATTAGCTTAATCCATGATTTTAAATGTTTCGTATACTAAATTCTAATGATTTTCTGATAATTACTTTTTGAGTTTTTAATCTTATTCAGATTTCAGTGTACATGTATTATAAATGTTTCTTTACCGAAAAAAGTAAAATATGCGACAACTCTTGTTGACTGCCCGGACGATTTAGCTGCTGTGGGTGTATGTTTCGTTGCCTGGCAGCCTATCTTATTCATTTCTTTGAAGTTTTTTTTTAATATAAAATAATACATATTCTTCTTTAGGTGGTATTTAATACTTGCTATGTTTAAGTTTGTATCTGATATTTGATAATACTTATGTATTGTTTTGTAGGTGGTCTTTTAAATAATATTTTGTCACATTTTTCAGGTGGTATTTGGGTAAAATTACAAGAGGTGAAGCTGAACAAATATTATCGGAGACAGATCAATCTGGTCGACATAAACATGAGGATGGTGCATTTTTAGTTCGAAATAGTGAATCAGATGCGTCAGGGTTTTCGTTATCTGTCAAGTAAGTAAAGTCGACTTTGTAGATCTAGACCAGTGATTTGCATATAATATTTCTCTCTCATTCCCCCATGACTCACATCTAGAATTTGTTTTTAAAAAATGCAGTACACACGGAGGAAAAGTGTTTTATGATTCCTTTATGTTATTTAAAGGTTGGTGTGTCTAACTAGTAAAGGATAGTTAATTTGTATTACTTCTGGTTTATTTAAATCATCTGTGGTCCCTTTCTTTATCCAGGGGATTAAGTTGGTAAGACGCTGGTTCTCTAGCCTGTAGGTCGGTAGTTCGATCCCTGCATTGGCTAAGAAAATTCATCTAGATTTTCCGGCGTGGTTTCACCTTGTCAGTGATTGAGGACAGAGGGCCTGGCAAGGACAGCTGTTTAGTCGTTTGGATTGGACGGGAAAATGAGATCCTATGTATGTACACATTGGCCTGCGCGTAAAAGATCTCTTGGCAGTTGGAATTCAGATATAAGAGAAGGTTGTAGTGCTGCTACCCGGGCAAAATATCCCTCATAGCACACTGAGTGTATGGCAAATGCCCCTCTTCATTAGCCCAGTTTGGAACAGAACAGTAGGACTTTAATGTTAAACCCCATTTCATTTCGTTGCTCTTTATCCATATAAAGAAATGACCTGAAAATATAAAAATAAGATTTTTTGGCCTCAAAAACAAATAATATGATCATATGGAAAGATGATCATCTGAGTTAATTTGTCTACTTCTAGCTAGTAGGCTCACTAGAACACAATACATACAGTTTGGTTTACTATTTTATTCTGTTAAAACAGTTCAAAAATGTATTTTATTAAAAATTCTAAAGTTGTCCGCTGATGCCGATAAGCTAACAATGTGACACTTCCTTAACACTGTTATCTGTGATGATAAAGAATCATTGACACCAGAAACGCATAGATTTCTGTTATTTAAAACTATATGTTTTTGCTATTTTTCAGGCAAGGAAATAGTGTTCAACATTTTAAAATTTTGAATAACTCTTCCGGATCATATTATTTGTGGACAAAACTTTTCCGTTCCGTGACAGAACTTGTTCAAAATCATAAAAAAGAGTCGGTTTCTCGAAACGCTCACACCAATTTACTTTTAAAAGATATGAATACAGGAGTTCCTCGAATAGTGGTAAGTATACTACATTTTAAAATTATATCCATCTTACTACAGTCTATGGGAATCTAAAATAGAATGTCTGAGGGATGAATCCTGGAATAGTGGCATGGGATGAGAACAATGTGTTGGGTACTTTGTAAGCACGGTTCCCACATTTGAAGAGCAGATCTGACGAGGAAAGAGCTGTCTCATTGTTGAAAGGAACGAAATACCCACAATACATTTGCATTAAATTAGAGAGCAAGAGAGCAATAGGGTTTAATGTCCACTCGACACAAACTAGTTTATTTCGAGACTAAAATTAAATTAGAAGAAGAGTAGGTGAAAACAATGCTTTCCAGACAAAATGTGCCTGTGTTAAAAATAGTTTGTTTTTTTTATTTCAGCATGCAAAAGCGCTATTTGAATTTTCAGCCAGTGGACCAGAAGAACTTTCTTTCAATAGAGGTGATGTTTTAGTCATAACAGATCAGTCTGATCAGGATTGGTTTAAAGCCGAGTTAAATGGAAAGACCGGATTCATACCATCAAATTATGTAAAGATTGAATTGACATAATGCAATGGAGATAGACATCAGTTTGCCATTGTTGTCTTTAAACGACTATTCTATTAGTTAAAGTTAAAGTAGAATTATTAACAAGTTTTAATTAACTTTGTTTAATGAGTGTAATCTGTGCTGGTTCGCAGTTTCTTTAATTGTTAAGTTAATATGCACTGAATGTAAACCAATCATGAAAACTTGTTTTTGAATTCTTTTCTTATTCTAAAAGCTATATGCATTGATCTTATCTAAGCTAAAGTTTTATTCAAGTAATTTTTAGGACTGAAATATCTAACATTCAGTTAGACCATACGTTGCTTTCTATTCTATGTCTTCAGGAAAATAACTAAATTTAGCAAAAATATTTTACTTCACAGATTTTAAGTTTTGAAATCTTAAATAAAGCCTTGTTTTTGTAAGAGTAATGTGTCAGTTTGATTCTTTCAAATGTTTCATTTATAAGGACAAGCTAATAACATTTAGATTTATATTATGAAAAACTATCTACAGTAAAACTCTTTTCTACTCAATGTACATAACTGTAACTGTAATGACAATTAAGCAACCAACGATAGATTTGTATTGTGAAAACCCATTTCCATTTGAGCAATTTTCTACTCATAGTTGTGATTTTGCCTTTGACTAAACAGAAAAGAAAACTGTTTGTATATGAACATTGATTAGCATTAGGAAATCACGTCTCATAGTAAATTGTGTTATTAAATTAAATGGACAACTACTTTTTTATAAGTTTAAGAAACTTTAGCTTATGATATTTGAAATTATTTTTAGAAGTGTGTCTTAAGCAGCTTGTTAGTTCTTCATTGAGATTATTTGATTGCTTTTATTTAAGAACAAAATTACTCGCGAAAAGAATATGGGCTTGAGTAGTGTTTTATGTTATCTGTGAAATGTGAGGTATGTATTAAAATCTCCACTGCTGATTAGAATTCATTTTGCAGTATTGTGCTATTTAAAGGCTTGATGTGTCATTTACATTTTCGCTAAATTATCAAATTTCTCACAGCTTAATAAGCATACGGAATGAACTGGTACCCAGTCTTATTATTTAACATCTAATTAAGAAAAAAATATCAATGCTATGTTATCTTCAAGCTTGGATTCGATCAGATTTAAACTAGGTCCATCATTAGGTTATAACTCGGTTATTGCGAGCAGCATAGATCAATGAAATTTTAAATGATCATAACTTTGTAAATACTAAACGAAATTGAACCATTTCTGGATTGTTATTCATACATACATCTTTTACAATATTGCAGTTTGCATGTGATTGCTATAGCACTAAAATAATAAGCCAAGACTCAAAATATCTTGGTGATAAATTGTCTATCATTAAAAAGGGACCAAATGTTTTGAAGTCAGGTAACTGAAAATTCTACTTATTATATGAATGTATACAATAGATAATGCGCAATAACTTTAACATGAGAAAGAACAGGAAAATTTAGTATGTGATTTTTATAAAAGATTACAGGTATTTCCGAAACTTAACAATAATGCTATAAATAATAAGAAGAAGTGGCAATACAGCTTTATTCATTCATGTTCAGACAAAAATAGATTGTTTATCTTATTTCACGTGTATATAGTTGTTTGTTAGTTGGCTACATTTGTTCGGCTTTCTTTCACAACTAGATAATCACCATGCCATATTAAGTTCAGAAAATTACAATTTCTTTCAACAATGCCAAGGGCATCATGATTAAATTGTATGTCATTGATTTTGAAACAAGTTTCACTATCGGTGTATTTTTTTTTACAAAAATGGAACTTTTGGATGGTGTTTATTGAGTTTGAAAAAGAGTGCTTGTATTACGCTAATATGTTGATTATCAGAAAGATGATTTAGTGTTATTTTCGATGAAAAATAAAATAGTTGACTTATAAGGTGATAGTTATCACCATTTCTATTTATATGTCTACTACTGTGTAGCAAATGTGTTGGATCTTGTTTATTTGCTGTCCAGAAGATGTGGAGCTAAGGAGATACAGTATGTCCACTGCACTTCTCCTCAAACCGAGTTCCATTTTGAGCTCGTATATTTACAGTAAATACTATTGATGGATACCAATAAAAGCCACATCCCTTTAGCTCAACTACTTCAAGAAGAGAGCTGATGGAAAGAGGTCTTAAATTTTCTATTTAAGGATAGTTAAATAATTTTATTTAATTTGTTAGATTTCATCAATTGTAGTAGATGGAAAACAATGTAATAAAAAAAAGAATCAGATCACTTTTCAATTCATAATGTAATAATTATGATATAGCGTTACAGAAATATGATATTTAGATCTGTATTTTAATCATATTGAGAAGAAGAAACATATAATTTTTAGTAAACTGTACGACTGGTTTTTTCCAGCTGTGTTCGTCTACATGCATAAATGATGGTACTTTTAATCTCTCAAAGTGTCAAATATTTTGGGTTTTCAATTCCAGTGTCCGAGATTTAGTTCTAACAATTTCATTTGAAACCATTTCTGTGTAAATAAAATACATTGTTGGACGTTATGTCACGTTTTTGTAAATAGGGTGAATTATAGTTTTTGTAGACTTATTTTAGCACAGACTCCACAAATGTATGTATTGTTCCCAGGTTGATCCATTATGTTCAACTAATTATTTGTCCCATATCTAGTTTGTTGCACTCGGAATTTTACCCAGATGACAGGCAGATTTGAGTTGATTGTAATTTAAAATAAATCCCATAATTTAGAACAGATACATGCATATTACTGCATCTAACATTTTCATTTTGCAATGGATATCTTATATAGTTATATAGGTTTATGAATATAGGTATGTTTAGTCCATTGATTCAAATTTGTCATGTGTTGGTATCAAAATTAATTATTAATTAATCATGTCATTTTTTTGGTGGGGGGGGGGGGCAGTAAATCACATAGTCAAATTATTACAATCCAATAAACTAATTCAAAACCTGTATCTTCTGGTTTATTTGAAAAAGATTTCAGAATTACAATTTGTCAACTTAAATACTACTTCAGACGGTGTTCAGATATTCACATAGAAACTGATGTAAAGCTAAAAATAGTCATAACCTATGAATTGGTTTTAATATCTATTTAATGCTACACATACTCTGGATTAGGTATGGTTTTTATACGCCCACATTGAAATGTCGTATATTGTCGTTGCCGTCGGTCCGGCGTCCACAATTACTTGTGGACGCTCTACCCGCTAAAGTTAATATCTGATTGACTTTAAATTTATAAACAGTGTTTAAGGTCATGAGACGAAGAAGCCTATTGTTTTTCAGCGATTTCCGATAATTACTGCCAGAGTTAGGCCCTTGATCACTTCAAAAAATCATGTGGATGCTCTAGAGGCCAAAGTTAATATGTGATTAACTTCTAATTTATACATAGTGTTTACAGTCATGAGACTAAAACGTCTATTGATTTTCAGTGATTTTCAATAATTGCTGCCAGAGTTATGGCCCTTGATCACTTCAAAAAAATCCTGTGGAAGCTCTAGAGACCAAATTTAATATCCGATCGAGTTTAAATTAACACACAGTGTTTAAGGTTTATAGACAAAGACGCCCATTGATTTTCAGAGATTTCAAATAATTACTGCCAGAGTTATCTCCCTTGATAACATCAAAAAATCTTCTGAAGCTCTAGAGGACAAACTTATCATCCGATTGACTTTAGATTGATACACAAGAGTTTAAGGTGTTGAAATGAACAAGTATTTTGATTTTCAATGAATTTTGATAACTGAACAGCTAAATCCATGATATTAAATGTTTCATGTATATATACTAATTGTTAGCATGGGGTAACACTTTATAAAAAGCAATCAAATTCTAATGATTTTCTGATAATTACATAATGATTTGTTACTCTTAATCAGTTTTTAGTGTATTACAAATGTTTCAACAGGAAAAATATGCGACAACCCTTGTTGACTGCCCGGACGATTTAAAAATATGCGACAACCCTTGTTGACTGCCCGGACGATTTAGCTGCTGTGGGCGTATGTTTCGTTGCCTGGCAACCTATCTTTTACCCTATTAAGTTGTTTTACTTTATCATATTGTTCCTTAAATAGATATTTGTTTTAATTTGTAATTTCCTAATCATACATATATATATATAATTTCAAATCTAGGTCCTTGTTCATGAAAACATAACTAAAATCATTACTTTAAGGGTTAAAAATCCAAGTACAAATTTGAACTCTTAGCCAACGAAAAAGTTGGTTACTTTACATATTTTAGTTCAAGTTTTCGTAAATAAGACTGATGTTGTATAGTTCATTTAAAATGTATTAGTATATCATAACAAATAAAACGGATTTTAAAAAGGTAGCTTCTAAAAATGTTATTTTTACATAATAGAATATTGTAGAGTATATATTTAGTGTTGTTTACACCTTTTACTTTGACTAAAGTTTAACTTTGTAAAGAATATGTATACCGGTATTGTTAGGTGTAGCTAAACATATGTTATACTTTATCCACAAAAGTAAAAGATGTGCATACAACCCAAAGAGTTTACATTTTATAATAAATCTTTCTACAGGATTTATAAAAAGAGCACTATTTATTATGAAGAAGCTTATAATTATACAAGATTTATTTACCATGTATTTTGATAAAAAAAAAAATATATATTGTTAATACAATGCTAAATTTTCATTTTAAGTGATGTGTTGTGTTTGTGGCAGGATGTGTTTTTTGTGGAACACCTGGGATTAGAGTTCCAGCGATTCATTTATTAATATAAACTCACATACAATACCAACTATGTTCCATGGCATAATGTATGAATAATCTCACATTAAGGCCAGATAAAAAAGATATGCTGTTTCTCAAATTATCCTGCATCACTTAAAAAGTGGTGCATGACCCATTTTTATTTCAAACAATAAAAAAAAAAAAAAAAAAAAAAAGAAGTCTATTTTATTATGGTTCAGGTCACAGGAAGTACGTCTTTACAAAATTTGAATGAATCCAAAAATGAAATGATACTGGATATAAACATCATGAATGATGAGATAAAAATTTAGTCCCATGAAATGTGTTGTTATTAGAAGTCATTTAGCCCATTAGTAATCCTTTGGCAAAGTTAATACACAAAAATACAAACTCCCTCCCTCATCAGAATTTTTGGAAGGATTTTCTGAGAACCAGAATATATTTTTGTATTGCCTTAGAATGAGATAAAAATGTAAAATTGACTTTTCTGTTGCTCAGTTGAGTTTGATAATCAAGATCTTATATCATGGTACTGTGAAAAATGCATATCATAACACAGATTCTGATATCTTTGCAGCCCTATCTGGGTAATATTTCAGTTCACACAGCTAACATGTTTTTACCTGTTGTATTAAGATATTTTAATGTTTGAAAAAGTAAACAAAATATCCTCAATCGATGTCATTTATTCAATGTTTGTCTTTTCACCTAAGTTCAATCTTCTGACATAATTTTATCATTTTCTATCTCAATAATTATATTGCTCAAAAAAAAATATTAAATGTTTTTCTCTTTTTTGCAGCTCACTATACTATCAAAGTTTTGTTAGTAGTGTCTTCTAGATTCTTTCTTTTTAAGAAAATAGACTTTTCATTTAGATAGATGAATTTATTTATGTTTGTATGTTAATTCAAAGCCTTGTAGATTAAGTATATTTTAGTTTAGTCATATCAAATAGTATAAATTGTATCTTTTCTAGAAATATGATTTAGTTTTAAATATCTAAACTTTTAGTGGGAAGCAATTTAAAAGCTAAAGTAAATATTTATTATGTTGCATGCATCAGAAAAATTCACGTATTTGTAACATTGTGATAGGTGGGATTCGTGAGCTTTGTCCAATACTAATACCCAGGATTTAGATAACTGCACCAAGGCTAAAGAAATGAAATGAATTGGTCAGAAATGGGGTTTAATATCCTCCTGTTTGCCACAACTGGGCTAATGAGGTGATATCAGTTGAATGTGAAAATGGTGGAAAGGCAGTTTCTTTTTCTATTTTGCTTCTTCACATAGACAGTTCCAGTTGACCTTTATTTACTTTTCTTTACCTTTGAGATGAAATTCGATTCCCATTGTTAGATAAAAGATAAATATTTATATTTTAATTTTCATGTAAATTTGACAGTATTTGTTACCAATTAGTCCTGGTAGAGACAATTGTAGCGTAACATACTCATTTTAATAAATAAAAGTGATGATATACTTGCATGTAGCAGTTATTCTGCTAATTTAGTCATTAATAGATTTCAGGTATTGAAAGGTATGGCCCTCTATTTGTTCAATACAGATCAACATGCATTATGAAACATTCAATATTGTTGTTATTCATAATATGAAAAGTTGTTATCTAAGTGGGCTACACATAATGGAAACATTTCTGGGAAAGTTGGAGATTTGCTTTGAAAATACCAAATGCCAAATGGTTATTTTTGATTATTTTTAACAATATTTGGTTTCTGATAAATAATTAATGTGTTGTTTATTATATAACAAGTGAATTGTTATCATTTGCTCTATGTCTATGCTATCATATTATACTATATTAACATTTAACCGGTATCGTGTTGAAAATAAAAAAGGACTTTAAAATTCAGTTAAGGTGTGAAGGAGCCCACTGTTCAGATACAGAATATTGTCATAGCATATCTAATGACAAAATAATTGTATGTTCATTTAAGTCTGAATATTGCATGTTAAGAGCTCAAGACAAATAGCTAATAGCTTCATCAAAAAATAAAATATTTTATGGAAAAAAAAAATACTGAATTGTTTTATTGACTGTAGGCTCATCTGTTTGTTTATTTTATTAGAAAGTGTTGCAAAGTAAACATACCTAGGTTACAGTCATTATTTCATGCCAATAGAGGCAGTTTATAATTACATTTCGCCATCTTGATACCCACAAATTGTAGTTTGTCTATTTATAGCAATACTTTCTCTGTCTCTTTTCTCCCTTTTTGCATGCCCATTTTTGTTGATTTTTTTTATATAGAATGGACAAAAAGTGTTTTGGTATTTATTCTTGATTTTGAGGCGGAATGATGACAGGTTGGTTACAGTAATATGTGCAGCGAATAGTTACATGTTTTTAGTAGGCCTCTTCACATTGGTGTACCTCTAAATTTTGGTTGTCAACCTCATACAAATTAGCAGAGATATGAACATTTATTCCTTTGTCTGTAGTTAAAAGCATTCAGCCCAACGAAAATTTGGGGAACAGTTTGAGGTGGACAAAGATGCCAGAATTAACCTTTAAGTCAATGGGGAAATTTATGGTGGTCTGCCTCCCTATAACAATGAGATGGTTGTCTCCCTTTGTTGAACAATTCCCATTCTTGCCCCACTGTGTTCACTTTTTTCAACAGAAGCCAACACAATAAGATAAACGACTGCCAGATCACAGCATTTGTGATGTACTGAATGCACTAAACAAATTAATATATGGGAACAATACATACATCAAATAACACAAGATGATATGCCTCAATGTCATCAAGAAATTAGTCCTCAAATTTTATGGATGCCTTTTGGTTTAACAAATGGTACTGTATACTTTCATTGGGTGGTAAATATATAGATCTATATCCCAGTTTTCAAAAGATTCCTTTTTGTAACTGCCGAAGTTAAATATTTTATTTTGTGAAAAGGGATGTAGAAAAGAGCAGTGAGAATTAGATACAGTATATATATTTAAAAAATATATATTTATGGATACCATGGACCTTTCCATGTGCATTCTGGTGGATAGCAAGGCCATGCAGTTGCAACATTCTTTTTAGTCCATATTGGCTATATACCCAAAAATAATACCATATTAGTAGGATATTATTGCTCAAAAATTAAACAGCACTGTATGGAAAACAACAACATACAAATAAATAAAAATTGCGTGATAAAATTAATATAAACTTAAGTCCTTCAAATAGGTGATTTAGTATGGATGGAGTACACATAAGGTAAAACTATAGCCTATTAGTGAAATGATTATATTGTGTAAACAGTTTAATTCTATAACTATTATACCATGTCGTTTACATATGAATTTAATTAAAACCAGGATGTGTGTAAAACACTAACTAATGAGGAAGACGTATTATCGTTACTAACAACTATACCATGAAATATTTTATACAATCACCCTTTTGGGATTAATGGTGCTCTTTTGGTTAATAAACTCGGATTTGCTTTTTGACAATAACGATATTCTTTTTTGAGACAGGTGATTTTTCTGCTTTGAATAAGACCCCCCCCCCCCCCCACACACACACACACACAAGAGTACCAGATTAGCTGTTAAACATTTATCAGTATATCCCACACAACGGGAAATCCGTGTAAGATTCGTTGCTATTTATAGCTCTTAAAAACTGGTAAACCAATCGTGTCCGCGCATATCGGAGATCCATAAGTTCTTGACACATAGGATCATCATGGAGGCAAGGATGAAATATTCGTTTGATGCGACCAATAGTGATGAATTAACATGTAAAAAGGGCGACCTAGTAAAGGTTTGTACGATTATAATGTGTTTTTTTGATGGGAAAATATTATTGGACATATGAATAGTCACTAGACATAGGAGATACAAGCAAAATATTTTAGTTCCTCCTGTGTCTAATAAACTTCCTTGTTTATGAATATGTATTCACACAGTTAATTTTGTTATTTATTAATATATATATTATATACTACGTAAATTATAGTGAACTAGATAAGAAAACCCATCTCTCCACCCTGCGTGTCTAAACAAAAAACATCGGATAAGTAACAGGGAAAGTCCATACGAATAGCCCACGGATGATGGTCTTTAAAAGGTCAATGGATAGATCTAACACTGTAACATACGGAATAAGAAAATGCTGACATATTTCCGTCTATGATTCAACAAAGTTATCATTTTCGATACGCCGCGTAATACATAACCCCATTTAAAACAATAGCTGTGGGATGTGGGGGTTGGGGGAGGGGCGCTTACATACCGAATTACCCGCCCCTTTAAATGTGTCAAGTGGGATCTCCTTTTCTACTATCACTATTGCCTACGTGTTTGCCAAGGTTAGCAAAGTTTTATTATAAAATTTCTGAATCATTCACATGACAATTTATAATAGAAGGTGTGTAAGCTAAATAGCGTTTGGTGAAAAATACGCTGTTTTAAATACAAGCCTGTGCTTACATTTGTTATAGCCTAATTACATTTATTTTAAACATGAGGTTTTATAAAATAAATAATGTTTGATTAGTACAATCGCAGGGGAATGCGTCATTCCTTTATATATTGTATAGGTATCTTGCAATAATTATACTTCATTCACTACCACCTGTATGTGAGTGTTGGAACAAACAAATAATGACAATCCCAATACTTTTAAACACATTTGCCCCTGCGTTAAAAAGCCACAAAATGATAAATTTTATGAATATATTATGCCCATTTTTATATGTTTATCGTTGTTCATAATCATGTTCATTTTTAACGTATCATTAATAAGCCGTTTCAGTATGTACTGGGAAAATGCTAATAAATTATATCCCGCACTACTTTGTAAAGAAACAGACCGTTTACACAAAGAACATATTACATGTTTCTCCATTGTACAATCATTCTTGACAGAAAAATCTGAGTCACGATGGCTCAGGGAATAAGACGTCTCGCTAACCTTCGATGACCGAGAAAGTTCACTGGGATTTTCGGCATGGTTCCCCGTCAGTGCTAAGGGATGGACGTCTTGCCAAGGGACAACATTAGTCGTTCGGACGGGACGATATCACGCTGCATAGATTATGTCGCTCATACAGCCCAGTATTACGTAAGGCTTTTAGAATATGCATTATCATTGTGCGCTTGCGCTTGCTCGTTATACTCGCCTGTACGTCCAGAGACCGTGCACTTGACTCCTTGGCGAAAAGGTTAGAGTTCCCAGTCAATTTTACTGGGCAACTTTTTACTGCAAAACGGTCGCGTGTCAGTCCCTGTGGACGCCTGACAAATGTAAATGAACATCTTAGTGAGAAAATAAGACCAGTATGAGAGACCAGTATGAGAGACCAGTATGAGAGACACAACAACAACATACCTGATGGCACATGCATGGCGTATATCCGATTGGTCCTCTGGATGCAGAACAGTAGACTGTTAAACCCCATTTCATTTCATTCATTTCAGATATTAGATACAGAGGATGCTGACTGGTATAAAGCAGAAATGGGTGGCCACGAAGGTCTAGTTCCAGCAACATATCTAACTATGGCCCCACATCCGTACGTATTAAGCACATACACATTTTCAGTTTTGTATTTTATTCCATCAGCAACAAAGAAACCCCGCATCATTTAACTTCGTTCATCTGGTAAGAACATCTACCCGAATCAGTGATGAATACTCTAGTTCAATCCTTGACCTGTCAGGGCCGTATCTAGCGGGGCTGCAGACGGTGCATTGCACCCCGAGAAAAATAAGGCACCCCGAGAAATGGCGCCCCCCCCCCCCCATAATACACTTGATTATTACTGCCGTATGTTCGAGTGTTAGATCTATCCATGGACCTTTTATACACCATCATCACACAGTCATGCTTTTAAGGCACTCGTCAGTCGGTCGGTTTTAAGGGGCCCACTCGCCAATGGGTACCTGAATCGTTGGCCCTGACCTAAGCTTTCTTATCAAACTGATCAATCCCGCAGTGAATATTCGCTTGGCCGCTACAATCACTGATAAGCATGACATCGACGAGGCTTAATGAGTACGGCATATTAACTTTTTTACTCCGACAAATTAAATTCTCAAACATTTTTTTGGAGGTAAAAGAAAAATAAATAAAGACGTTTGAAGTATTTGTAGTTAAAAAATATTTCCTATTTAGTGTAAATGGGTATTAAAATGAGTAAAATGCATCATTTTGCCCGAAGCAGTTAGATGTTAAGTAAACATTGCACGAGCCGTTGAGCCAATGACTACGAGCCGTGCAGTCAACGCACGTGTTTTGGACAGGCATCCGTTACAGAGATAATTCCTAAGTAATTCTCTGTGAAACAGATTGCTTTCTTATATCACTTATGTGGAGGCTATATAAATTGTCAAGGAAATTATTAGAAACTACATACAAATCCTACATTCTCCTTATATTTGATTACGTTGTTGTGATTATGATAATTGTTGTAAAACTGGCATTAAAAAGCTTTCATCGGTAGTCTCCAGAAGTAACGCCAGTGATAACCGGTAAATGTTAGCTAGGCCAGCCTTTATTGACTCAATTATTAAATGGACAACAGCTGTCTAAATCCAAACTGTATCCGAGGGCCTACAGGCTATAGATTTTGAGCTTGTCATATAATTAAAGGTCTAATTAATAATTTCTATAACATTTGAAGCCTGAAAATAAGACTTGGAATATGTATCCTTGAATTGTTAGAGCAAGAATGGCCAACGCTTTTATTAAACTCTTAACTAATGTATCTTAAAGGTGGTTCGTGGGGAAAAAAGGCCGAGGTGATGCAGAAAAAATATTAAATGAAAAAGATCGTTCTGGAAGATCGAAACATGCTGATGGTACTTTCTTGGTGAGGAAAAGTGAAAATGATCCAACAAGCTTCTCTCTGTCAGTCAAGTAAGTTTTTTTGTAGTATCCAGAGAGAGAGAGTGTGAGGGGGGGAGGGGGGGGGGACTAACACAAACCAAACCACGTTATCCCAAATTGAAAGATTGCCCTCGCTTTATATTGTCTGAACGGAATTGTACCTTTATTGGGCTAATTTATAAGGGGATTCGCCTTCATAATATACTAGACAACAAAGGATTCAAATTTCTTCATTTTGGCGAATTTGTCAAGAAAATTATCACCAGCATGGGTTTTAGCTTATAAGCTAATTAATATGTCTGTATACAGAAGCCAAGTTTCCGACAAAATTTACGAGAAGTCCAGTTTATTTAATTCATGAGTTCAGATAGGCGAATGTCCAGTTACATAAAATAAATGCTTTCTTTTTCAGAAATGGAAGCAGTGTACAACATTTTAGAATATTAAACGATTCTTCTGGGTCATATTATTTGTGGTCAAAACATTTTAAATCTATAAACGAACTAATTGAAAATCACAAGAAAGAAACAATTACTAGATCACCCAACACCGAGTTATTTCTGAGAGAAATAGGATCCAAAAGTTCTGAAGTTGTAAGTAAAAGATTTCGTGTCAGAATTAAGTTTCGGTCGGTGGCTCTGTTAGTAAGGCTTTAGGTCACTGGCTGGGGACAAAGCCCAGCTTAACCCGAGCGGGGCCATAGGCGTACGAGCCAGGGGGCGGGGAGGTGGGCCCCCCTAACTTTCGGGCAAGCTGACTTTTCTGGCAGACAGGTAAAGTGAGAAAAAAAATATTTCTTCTGCTTGGCAAAATAAAGTGCCCGAAATCTAATAAATCGCTTTTGCGACCGTCAAATTTTCCAAAATTTTTTGGGAGGTCTATACAAGGTCAGCTCCACTTCTTTGCCTCTTGAAGAAAACCGGCACCGCTGCCTGTAAATCCGAAAATTCTTCGGGCAATTCGGGTTCTGCCCCCCCCCCTAACTGTCATCGAGCCCACACGCCTATGAGCGGGGCCTGGCTAGAATCGCGGGGTCCAACGCGACGAAAAGATTATTTCATACCTTTTTAAAGTCTGTAATACAAGAAATTACGTAATGTCTGTTCCGAATAGCATACAATGCGCGGAAATGACATATAACGACGGGTAACTGTTATAATAAGAGAGGGATAGCCAAGTCTCCACCCTCGTGCCGCTAGATCTATTACCGTGAAACTTTCATTTGGAATTTGAATTGTTTCTCTTTTTGCCATGAACCGCGGGACCCCTAAACCGCTGGGCCCATGCCTAAACTAGGCCTTGGCTGGGAAAGTTCTCCGGTCAGTGAGGTTTCCAAGTGAAATAAAAGAAAAAGGTCTTGAACTAAGAAAGTTGCCCAATAATTATATCGAGATTTGTAGTGTACATGTTGTTTTTTCCCGATTGTTATCTATGTAATTCAATATGTTTCACGAGTGTCGGCTATAAGCGGCTACCTGATATTTAAATTGTTTATTAAAATATATTAATGAATGTTCGGAGAGCGAGCGAAGCAAGGCAGTATTTTAAAAGTAAACGTCTAAATCCATTTTAAATTAACAACGCTCGCATCGAGTTAGGCTTTTCCACCTTTAAGAATGCTAACTCGATTTATCCAGTTAAGTGTCGATTTGTCAATTGCCAATTATATTATATATTATGTTTTTCAAAATTATTTTCTTATAATTTGTAGAAATACATCAACTGTGGAAACATTAAAAAATAATATTTCTTTTCAGACTGCAAAGGCACTGTATTCTTTTGTGGCAACTCTGCCCGAAGAACTGTCATTTAAAGCACACGAAATCTTGGTTATAACAGACCAGTCTGATCCTGATTGGCTTGTAGCAGAAAATTCCAAAGGCAAAACTGGGATAGTGCCATCAAATTACGTGCAAATCCAATAATAATTTTGCTTCAATTAATTAAACAAAGAACACTTTTCGAAACTGAACTATGATGTCAATTCGAGAAAAGAAGATGTGTTGGTGTTAATAAACTTATAGTGATCTTTGTATTTATTCTGACCTGTTTTCCAATAATATACCTATAATTGTAATATACACTAAACTAAATAAATAGTTCCTGTGACCTTTCTATAGTTTGAATGTTATTTATCCTATAATTTTGGTGTGTGTGTGTATTTCGTCTGTATATAAACTTGCATTAAACTATGGTCTCTAATTTATATAATATTATATATAATATCATTTTCTCTAATTTTTTCTTAATAGATTTATTATTCCACGAATAAAAAATAAAACAAAATATCCCTTTAACACATTTGACATAACATATTCAATTGAAATGAACATATTCCTTTGAACCAATTGTTTTAAAATATTCCTCCAAACCACGTTTAAACATTTTGAGGTAACATATTAATACCGAAGCCTTTAACATTTTGTTTTAACATATTCCTTTAATTAAAACATTTTTTGAATACATTCTTTTACACCAGTTGTTTTAAAATATTCCTTTTGAACAAGACAGTGTTCTAACATATTCCTTTCAAACAATTGTTTTATAATATTAAAACGTTCGCTTTCCTTTATTAACTTTTGTGTTTCTTTTACTGTAGGTAAAAATTAGTTTAAATTCTTATTTTTATTTTATTTATAAATCAGCAATTATTTGTTATTACCTTTTTTTAAATTTTCAACTCAGTATCTCTTTTGAGCTTTAATTATTGTTTAAGTTCCACAATGTATTCCCAGCTCAAATGTACATATTACGCATAATGTCGATCTTGCCATTCCAATTGTTTTTCAGATGGGATTTAAAGATTGGTTCTTCGTTTCTGCCACTAGATCAGAGAATTCGAGAAGAAAAACTGAAAAGTCCGTGCATTACGTTTTATACTTTATTGGATTGTCAGATTTCCTCTTGGTCTTCGAAGGAATTATTTTTGAGCATAAATTCGGCCGTGTATTTCGTCACTTCCGATTCACGAAACCTTTATAACGGATCTATCGTAGCAATGATCCCTGTGTTAAAATAATATTTGGATTGTGTTTAACTCTATCACATCACATTATGTGATAATAACTGACACCAATGTTGTCCTTGAAGTAAATCTAGCGATATACTACTTGGCGTCTGGTTGTTGTAGTCTACACTGGTAGTATTGTGACACGCGATTCGTTCATTTTGTCTTAAATACTGGATATCCGAAGCACACCTATTTATGGTAAGATAATAACACCAACGGTAATACTGAGTAAGCGACTTGTCTCCTTTAATCCACTTTTTCTTCTTCGTGTAAATGTCGGACGGCCTATTTGATCCTACCGTAATTTTGTAACATAAATCTCTTCTGTAATTGTAAATTAATTAAAATATTTCTCATGTTATTTTTTTTTTATCTTTTTATTAATAGATCTGGGGAGTCTTACTCTTAGAGAGTAAGGCGCCGACATGCTAACCTTGATGTCCGAGGTTTGATCCCGATGTTGGCCGAGAAAGTTCTCTGGGATTTTCGAACGTGATTTTCCATGTTATGGGTGCATAGTGGAGGACAAGGACAGCGTCTAGTCATAGTCGTTGGGGTGGGGCATAAAAGTATTAAAACCGAGGTCGTGTTTACACGTTGGTATGCCGGTAAAAAGAATTCTTGACAGTTGGAATTCGATATAAGAATAGCTCGTAGCGCCTCTGTCGGGAAACATTTTCCCAGTAGCACTCCTACAGGACATAATGACATGCTCATCTTCATTAGCCCGGTTTGTGGAGAAAAGTAGGACGTAGAGCTCCATTTCAGTTCATTTCAACACATTATTATCTGAATTAACCGCAAGCTATTTCATAGTGAATGCGAAGCTTTTTTAACACTGTGACGTTGTGACACCATCCTGGTCAAGGACTTCAAAAGGAACAGTGTAACCCTGTCGTGACACTTATTTTGTGTCACACTCTCCGTTGTGTACTATTTTCCTCAATGATAAATTAATGCAGGAACTATGTCTTTATAAAATCCACACACAAAAGTTATACACAGGAATCTAGACACACAACAAAATACAAGTTCCTTGCCTATTAGCGTGTGTTCGGTCGCGAAAGTTGGGCTTTATAAGTCTACGCGATGTTTAACCCATCCCTGACCCAGCGACTGCGGGTGCATCCTTATCTAAAATTAAACTTTTATTTCATTCATTGTGAATACATCTGTATCATCCCTTAATTATATTTACTTTTAACTGAATAAACTGCTAACGGAACAGAGAGAGAGAGTTTAACGTCAACTCGACACAAACTAGGTCATTTCTGGACTAACATATGGTTTAATTTTATTTCAATAATTCGCTTGCGCTTAAGGGTCTTCTTTGTGGGAGGAAACCGGAGTACCTGGAGAAAACCCACGAGGCTCGACACTACTCCTTGCCATGTACAACCGGGGATTCGAAACCGCGCCAGTTGACTCAATGGCAAGCAGAATGATACAAAAGAATATTTACGTTTACAGGCATCATATTATAATATAATTACATGTATTTAATGAATAAATACATGTATATCATACAAGGTTAAGAGTTAGTAATTTAATAAAGGGGGGTTTAAAATAAATCTATGTACATCTTAAACGACGCCTGTATTTGAAGTATATAGTTGTAAATTATCAGAAAATAATTATATCAAGATTAGGTATGGATTACAATAATCTTGTGTTTATTTAATATTCTCTTATTTAAGCCCTGGGCTTAATTTCGAATTTTACCATGTCAGTGATGAACCATTTCTTCGAAAAGTATAATGTACACCATTTCGACGTGACTCATCCATGCCAACACATGGTGGCCCAGTATACACGTTGACCAAGCTTCTTCCGAGCTATAACCTAAACCCTAACCCTAACCCAAAGAGTAGCCGAATCAACGCAATGCGCCCACATGGTTTGAAAATTTAAAAGGGAGACCTTTCTAAAACAAATTTTAAATTCGACATTTTAACTCGTTTTTGAGCCCATGGCTTGGTGGTTTTACGTCCGCTTCCACATAAGTGATATAGCAAGCCTAATAACGACAGGGCTTAAATATCCGAATTCCCCGTAACCTGTCGCGTATATAAATTAGCATTATTATTTACTATTTATCACCTAGAGTTATTAAGAGCGTGACCGTGAGAGCATTTTTTTTTTCTGTTAGAGGGTTAGTTCCCAGATACATCCCCATAAAACATTACACTTATTCAGCTCATAGAAAAACAAAGCAAAAACTACTACTCGGTCAATAATTATTGATGTTTTTCCTCCACACCGAATTTGAAGTTCTACTGCTAATGATATTCTTTTCTACTGACTGGATACACAACTCTCTCTAAAACTTGAATTTTATCAAAACCCAAGTTTCAGGTGCTATAGTTCGCCCTTTGGACAATATATATTATTTGAATGTTACAACTAGCAACCTCCCTAGTAACAAAATAAAAAATAACAATGCACGCAACAGGCATAATGAAAACTAAAGAAATAAATTAAAAACACCAAAAATTGAGATAAAATGTTTCGTTTGCCAATACACGAAACATGTATATGCACGTCGTTACCGATTTGATATATTCCATTTAGTCTTTAGCAAGGATGGTTTTTAGACATGAGAGAAACTGAGTAAAACGAGATAATTTGGGAAAGTGTATGGTTGGACACTTTTAACTCAATGCCAGATCTTATCATCGAAGCATATAGACTAAATTTCATAATTTACACAGAATAAGTCATCTTTATTGTACCCCTTAAGGCTTTTGATGTGCAATGGTGAGACTTATTAATGAGAGACCTATTGGGTGATTATTTGGCGAGGTACTACTGGTATATGCCTACAATCATATACATCTAGTGGTCCATTGTTTTAAATACACGTGCTGATAAAAACATTTTAAAAATATCTCTAAAAGGTACGAATCATATGACCGGTTTTATGAATTGTATCCTAGGGTACCATACTAATAACCAAGCAGTACTGTGTGAACATTATTTTATTATACTTCAATACAAATATCATATTCAATAGTAAAAATAAAAATGATGAAGTCCTAAAAAAGACCGAAGCATCTCCATCTGAATCACAATAATATTGGAATCAAATTCCAAATACTGTATGATACACGAATCGAAAAAAATGTGAATCGACAGAATCCGATTCTAATCCTACCCACGCTACTAATTGCCTATGTTTTCCCGCAACACACTTTGAACATATTCTCTTCTATATGTTTATTAAACCAAACAACACGAATCCCGGGACTAACCTTAATTTGGTTCATTTCTATTTCGATAATTCATTACCGCGCCAGGGTCTGTCGAAAGAAACCGCACGGAGGACTCAGAGAAAACCCACGAATTTGGGCCGACGACCCTGGATCGAAACGGATAAAGATAATTTAGGTGAGTATTGAAGGAAGGTGGTGGGCAGTAGGAAGGGGGGGGGGCATCACTGCCAGTCCGAGCCCGTACCGCGATGACATCGGTTCACGATTCTTGTCAAGTGAGCTGGGGAAATATTGGACAGTGAAAAAGACCTGTCAACCAGAAATAATATTTCAGGTTTCAGGTTATGGAAACATTTCTGATATCAACTTCCCGCTGCCAACCCACCCAGTGTGGAATCATTTTTTTTTCTTATGACCGATGCCCCTTGGGGTCCCCTAATAATTTCAAAATTCATCGAAAAAATGCTACTATGTGTTTTACGATTTGGGAGAAATTGGTCTTCAGTATTTTAATTCTACTGGACGATCGACAAACTCTAAACTCCATATTCCTGAAGCAATGGCCCGAGAAATCTCCGTTTCATTGAGGATTCTCTCAACGTTTTCAAAGCGACGTTTTGTTGAGGATCCTCAACGATACGTCGCCTTAATTAAAACAGTAATGGTATTCCATATAAGGTTTTGTGTTTATTAAAGGACAATATTGGTGCCAGTCATTATCACATATGTGGTAGAACTGATTAAACACTATCCAAATATAATATTAACACAGAGATCATCGCTACCATAGAGGGAGGAGTAATAAAGGATTCATGAATCGGAAGTGACGAACGCCAAAGGAAAACACGAGTTATCTCTCTATGTGAATGACTGAAGTGAAGAGTGATGACAGATAAACGGCCGAATTTCTGCTCACTAACAATTCCTTCGAAGACAAAAAGTTGTTATATGGGACCGCAAGAGGTTATCTGACGATATAATAAAGTAATTAAGTGTCATAAGATAAGAGAACACGGGAAAAATAGAAATACTCCGTACAGCCCCTTGTTTTTATTCATTCTATAGGGGAGACCGGGGCACATTGAACCGCTTTGTTCACATACATGTTTGTACTCATTCCATATCAAATGTTTTTATTGGAAGATCTCTTTATTTCATGATCAAAATTAAAAAAAAAGAAGCAATATGCCCTCTTATATGGATCAAACCCCGGTTTATCTGGATTGTATGGATTAGACATAATATATGAACTTAAGTACAAGAATTTCGTAGGCTAAGAAGTTAACATGTATGGAAAATTTTTCTCTTTTAAGCGCTTTTTTGAAAAATCCATTGCCTAAGAAAATAATTGACAGCATGTGGCTTATAGATTGAGAAATGGGTCTAAGAAGTTATCTCACATCTGTATAGTGTTGGGTTGTATAGTATTATTTATAAAGGATATATCCATGGTGGTTCAATGTGTCCCGGTCTCCCCTACCTTATAAAAACATGGTAATGCACGGACTTTTAATCTGTATTTCTTTCCTGTTCTCTTATCTAGTGGCAGTCAATTCTTTTCATGAATTGTAAGATATTCTCTCACAGCGTCACGCAGCAACTTTAGTTCTTCGAAGGAATTATTAGTGAGCAGGATATTCGCCCATGTAGGCTATCTGTTATCATTAGTCACTTCAGTTAGTTATATAGAGGAATAACTCGTGTTTTCCTTTGGCGTTCGTCACTTCCGATTCGTGAATCCTTTATTACTCCTCTATGGTAGCGATGATCTCTGTGATAATATTATATTTGGAAAGTGTTTAATCAGTTCTATCACATATGTGATAATGACTGGCACCAATATTGTCCTTTAACTGTGTCAATTGCTAAATGCCACTCAAAGAAGATGAACATAGGCTAACAAGGCAGGAACCCCAAGGCAGTGGGTCATTTTATTGGGCAAGTCAGTACAAAATGTACGGCAGACAGATGTCAGAACATAATAATAAGATGAGACTGGGAAATCCAGACTCCACAAAATGATCTCTGACTGCTGCGTATTACAAACAATAATTGAAATGAAGTGAAATGAAATGGGGTTTAACGTCCTACTGTTCTGCTCCTAACCTGGTCTAATGAAGACGGGCGTATGCCACGCGGTGTACTTTGCCCGTGCGCTACGGCCTACTCTTATATCGAATTCCAACTGCCAAGGGATCTTTTACGGTTTTTGTACCATCCGATTGAACAGGCTCCCTAAACGCTCAGGGTGAGTGTAATGAGACCGACGTTCAGAGCTGAACTAGTAGCCCCTAAAACCGCCAGACTGCTCAGTGTCTTAAGAGCATCGACATATTGCACTGTGGGATCATTTTTTTTTTCTGGGGGTCCAATAGTACCCCCTGTACCCTGCTATCGGTACGGCCCTAATTATTAGATGATAGCATTGACATTAAAAGAGCAAGATAATGATAGCTCAATGTGTATGTATACCTACGAAATTTAGTAGATTTAGAGATGATAATGGCATGAATATGTATTGTATTATATTACTACCCTACGTAATTATATTATTATTCATATACCGGTAATGGCGGTAATATATAAATAGTACGGTAGTAGGCCTACATGTATTATTAAATGTAGGCTAGTAATCTATCTATGTGTCCAATGCATGCTGTCCATAATGGACGTTTTGATGCAATAAACATCTTAACTTATCTTATGCATTGTTAAACCCCCTCATGCAAAAATTCCTGGATTCGCCCCTGAATTGAAAACGACTTTAAACGTGACAAACATTTATTTTTAGGAACGATATTTACTGTCTGACGCGGAGAGATAATATTACCCAGCATGCCTCAGAGTTTTCAAGATGGAGGCCGTTAGTAAACACGACTTTAATGCAACTGCTGAAGATGAACTAAGTTTTAAGAAAAATTGTGTACTGAAGGTTAGTTTTGAGTTAGAATATTGTATCACTTATGTCTTTGCCATCATTATGCATCAAATTAGTAACCATATTGTGTAAAACAGCAAGATATGAAGCCATTTCACATCGTAGGTCTACCCGTCAATCGTTCGCAAAATGACAACAAACTGAGTCTTTTTTTAGTCAGTCACTACTCATTGTCAGGCTTGGACAACAAACTCAGGTGTGCTTTTACATGTATATTATTTGTTATTTTCTTATTACCTTGTAATAGCTAAGGCGCATAATGAAAAGTATAATAAATCTATACAATATTATAAAGTCTACTTCCTGGTTAAAGCTGAGTTAGCTATTCTATTCTATGATAGATATGAATATGACCTTTTATTAACTTTATTAATTATATTTTTATTACCGGTATTAATATTATAAATAATATTATTATATAATAATATCTCAACTTATCATACATATGTATGTATTGTGGTCTTTAAGGATCCATTATTAGAGGCCCAGTAAATAATATGATAAGACCTCAATTTATGACAATACAATGGTACCGTAATCATATTTTAATCATCAGTCATCATAGTATAATTATAATGATTGAGTATTGATAGAAAGGTAGGTATTTTATGTAAATGTTTAACGTGATTTCATGTCACAGACAGATTACCCCAGAGCATACAACGAATCTGTCTATAATCTCTGCACGCGAAGGTAAGCTGTCCCATCATGGTATTTTTTATGGATTACTGCGATAATAATCTGCTTTAAATGTTTGTTCACTATGGATCGTCGGCATTTTGTTTGTTTTATCCTTTTAATGAATTTTGTGATCATCATTTTAGCGGTACAAATACGAGCAAGGTGATATGGAATGAAAGATATTGCACAGTTCATGCTTATGTTAATTAAACTTTAATTAAAGGAATTGAAGATTCCAAATTATTCATCCCTACTCCTCTATCTAGGCCTAGAGCTTTTTATAAGCCCACATTTTCATGTGGACGTACAGTGACATCCGATCTCTGATAAATCCGGATCTCTGTGACATCCGACATGATTTTAATGTCCCGATTTATTTCCTTATTACTTCAGCAAAAAAATCTCTGGTAAATCCGGACATTGTATGTTCCGGATTACGACATCAATCAGCCGCCCCGTCACATAATTTCCATTGAATTGTCACTGTATAATCTGGCCTTAAATCGTTAGGTCAAGCAATTACCAATCAATTTTCCGTATTAAAACTTGATGGGTATGAAGCCACAAAAGATTAACAAGCAATCACCAATCAATTATCGGTAAGATTAAAACTTGCTATCATGTAGGTCTTTGTTCATTATCTTGATAATTTTATAATCTCTTGAAAACTCAATTTTCCCATGAATTTGGGTGTGCAAATATTCCTAGCACCTGTCAGAAACATTCGCTGTGCATGCCGATTGAACCTGAATAATGTAAATTTGTCCATGTTAAGCTGAAATGAGCGGATGTTACAGTTTATGACCTTGACCCTCATTGTCAATAGCTGCGGTTAACTAAACACAGTGTCTAGCTGTTTATGCGAGCAGATGAAATGAACAAACACCCCGTAGTATTTTAACCATTGACCACAGCTTTCGCCGATGAGGGTCAAGGTCATAAAACAGCCATAAAATCTTTGTTAACCCTACGGATCTCACCGAACCGCGTGAAGACGACCTTGAGATAGAACGGCAGATTATCAATGAACACGTGATAGCTAACACAAGTGTGCGGGTATTCCGACATATTGTAACCGGATTTGACAGAGTCTACTGTATATTGACGTCGCCCCTGTCTGTCCGTCCACAATTGTTTGTGGACACTCTACAGGTCACAATTCTGATCCGATTTTGATGAAACTTGAAATATAGGTTTATCTCCAAAAGATCTCGGCTATTTGTCAGAAAAATCACACTTTTAGATTGTGGACCCTATAAAAGAAGTCACAATTTTGAACCAATTTTGATGAAACTTGAAATACCTGAACTTATAACTCAAAGATCTTGGTTCCTTTCGATATTTGTGCATCGTAACTTCCTGAATTATGGCCCCTAATTGTATGCAAAATCGCCTTTATTAGCAATTTTTTGAAAGTGATCAAGGGCCATAACTCTGGTAGCAATTATCGCTGAAAATCAATAGGCTTCTTCGTCTTAAACACTGTGTATAATAAATTCAATGTCAATCGGATATAAACTTTGGCCTCAAGAACGGCCACAAGATTTTTTGAAGTGATCAAGGGCCATAACTCTGGCAGGAATTATTGGAAATCGCTGAAAATCACTAGCCTTCTTCGTCTCATGACCTTAAACACTGTGTATAAATTTAAGGTCAATCGAATATTTACTTTGGCCGCTAGAGCATCCACAAGATTTTTTTAAGTGATCAAGGGCCATAACTCTGGCAGTTTTTTTTGTTGAAATTGCTGAAAATCAAAAGGTTTCTTCGTCTCAAGACCTTAAACACTGTGTATAAATTTAAAGTCAATCAGATATAAAATTAAGCATGTAGAGCGTCCACAAGCAATTGTTGACACCAGACAGACAGGGGCGAAGACAATGTGGTCGTATAAAAATCAGTCTTTTGTTTGCTATAAATGGCACTAAAGTTTACAGTAATTACAGCAAATAATTTGGACATTCAGCCAGTGATAGTTGATGTAAATAACGAAAATTATCTGCAGATTTGAGTTAAATGTTAACACATGTTAATTTTGCAGTGTTTTGCGTAATTTTTTGATGTTCTTCCATCTTTAAAAACATTGAGGAGTAAGTAATCAACACAAAGTAGACAAGCTGCGCCCTTGTTTGATACATACTGTACAGGTTAGCATGCACAGTGTCTAATCTGCAAAACAAAGTGTAGCCTACTCTTCGCAACACAGCCACATAGATTGCAATCTGTCCAATGGGTTAAAAAGCGCCCAACAACAATAAAACATAAGTCTTCTGATAATGTACGGCAAACAACGGCACATAATGGAATATAAAATGTGTTTGGTTATTTGGTAGCAATCTTTCCTTTGGTACATCTGCATGTATGGGTAAATGACCAGATACATTATCTCATAACTCATGAAATATTTAATTAAAATAAGATAAAGAATATTTACAATGCAGGTGCATATCATTTTTCATTGTGTGGTATACTACATGGCCGGGTTTGTTAATGTACTTTGTTATTACTGGTGTTCTTACAAATCACAGTTTTAACTTTAATGTTAGCACCACTTGAAGCATACTAATAAGCAAGTCTCTGGCAATTAAAGTAATTTTAGGAAATAATATACTTGTAGTATCTACATGTTATTCTAAATCATATTTGGTGTTCTGTGAAAAGTAGCCGGAAAAACACTGTCTCAGAAAAATTCTCCATTTCTTTACACATTTTATGGCTTATGTTTGTCTTCATTAGCTCAGTTAATACAGATATCAGTGTTCTTTTATTTCATAAAAGTAGGCTTACTACTGAATAAAATGAAATAGTTAGTTAGATTAAACATGCATTATGCAAGAGCTAAATCTGCCTATTGTAGGTCTTTCTTTAGGCCTGAAATGTTATAAAAACTATTAATTAGACATTAATTCGTTGCTTGTCTGGCGAACCGACGAATCTGAAATATTTAAGTATTGAGAATTATGCGTTTGAAATTTGCGCTCTGTCGTTATCTCTATGTCCATTCAATAATAATGTTTATGTAAATGTCGTCATGTTTCCTGATGTATACATGTATGTATGAAATATTAAATCATAAATAAATGTTAATATTTGATGACTACAGAGATAACAACAGAGCGCAAATTTCAAATGCAAAATTCTCAATACTTAAATATTTCAGATTCACCAGTTCGCCAGAAAGGCGACGAATTAACCTATTCAGACGATAATCAACTCTTGGTGTTGAGGCTGGCAGGAGATTTTTGTTGGATTGTCATTCGATTCGCTGAAATATTTTCTTTCGCTAAAAATGGATAACCGAGACTACTGGTTTTGTTTTACTGACTTTAGTAGTGATGATAGAGACTAAGCAGAAATTTCAATCGCTTAGTTCTAAGCTAATAGTGGATCAATTTGACTGAAATTTTCAGCAAATTGCCTTTAGATTAGCTAGTTTTTAACTATTGTAGTGAGAACTGCCAACTTGTTATCTAATCTCCCATAATGTATCTTTAAGTAAACTTATACAGGTCATTATCAACATTGGTAGAAATTGCAAATCACAAAAGACAAAATTTCAAATATGATTAATTGTTTATTATTTACATTTACATGTATGTGTTTCATTTTCGTAGGCCAGTAAAAACAATTACTGGTTTCCTTCCCATCTTAATACATACATTTGACTTGCAGTTCATTTTTGTCGCTGTCAACAATATATCCAGGGTAGAAACAGAGGTATGATTCGGGCAGCTTATCAAACAGGTAGAACTGTTACAAAGTGAATTGGATTGATAATGAATGTCCACATTACAAACTGTACCTGAAAGGTTTTGTTCCTTAGGAAAATAAAATCTATACTGACCGGCTATCACATTCACTTTACTTAATCCAGGATAAATTGAAAATAAATTCACTCTCGAGAGTGTGTGGATCATCCATATTCCCATAAAAGATCTATTCTTTCTGATGTTATCTAAATAGTTCTTTGATATGATCTGTATTAAGACTATACCTGAATCAAATACATTGGTGTACTAAGGATGAATTTGGGGTAAATCTACCCCTCTCTAGGGGTTTAATGTCCTACTGTTCTGCACCGACTGGGCTACTACTTAAAAAAGGCAGGCAATTCATTAATCATAGTTGATATCTATATATTGGGGTGTGAGGTGTGTTACATCTGGAGATACAACTCATTCATTTAAACATACATTAACTCTGTAAGAGCTAAATCTGTCTTCAAATGTAATATTGATTATTATTTAACATTCATTTAAAGGCACATTATGGAGAGATTAGATAAAGAGCTGGCAATTCTTACTATGATTAGTTCTAATTAAGTGAGGTTGATGAAACTTGGTGTATAATTTCATTACACCAGTACCTTGACTATAATGAACATTTTCTGCTCAGGGTAAGCAGAGTTATAAGCAATTTGATTGACCAAGACTTTGGAACATCATAACTCTCCTTTTAACTGAGCTAGAATGTTCAAACTTGGTGTAGGTTTTCCTTGATGGAGTTCGATAATGAACATTTTCTGCTTACAGTAAGCAGAGATAAACAGTCTGATTGGTTGATGCTTTTGGGCACAATAACATTGGTTATAATGAAGTGACAGCGATGAAACTCAGAATATAGATTCATTATATTACATGTATATCATTACCTTGACTAAGTTCAATAGTTTGAATTTTCTGCTCAGACTAAGAAGCGATAAGCAGTTTGGTTAGTCAAGACTTTGGAACATAGCAACTCCTGTTTTATTTGAGGTAGAATGCTTTTAAAAACTTGATGTAGATGTTCGTTATAGGTGTTTCAAGCTGAAGCTAAGCAGAGCTATTCAATTTTGGGACAAGATAATCTTGATTCTATCTGATAGAGAGTTAAGAAATTTAGTGTATAGATTGATGGCTCCATACTTTTGAAAAAAATAAATGTGCGATTAATTGATATGTGTCATCTATCTGTTTTGGGATTTCGGCGGGGGACATCGGTCTCACTCATGTTGGCTTGTTTGTTTTAATATTATCAAATACCTTACAGTTAGTTTTCAAGCAAATGCAGAAAGACAGGAATTTCTACCAGTTTTGATAATGACCCATACATGTATCTACTGACAGTCTAAAAATGACACTCTTTCTATCTACTATCCAATTATATTAAAATAAAGATGATAAAAACTGCCATGCCCTACATAAATAACAATAGGAAATGAGTCATAAATAACATAAATAATAAAGGATATTTTTTCTGTTGGACTTAAATCTATTTTGACATCCTACACATAATACAATATAGGGCCCACGTACATGTACATGTAGGTAAATGAAGGATGGAACTAGACTCACAATATAAGGGAAGGTTACATGTAGGTTAATATAATTGTAATTGATATTTTACTGCTTACACATACAACAGTTTCCAAACTGAATTCTGAATACATGTTTGTATTATTATTAATATCTGTTTGTAGAGAGAGAAAGGTGGGTTTGATGCTCACTCAATACTAATTAGGTTATTTTAATAATTCACTTGGGTGAAGGGGTCTTTAGCTGTTGGAACAAATCAGTGGACCCATAGAAAACCCACGAGTTTGGACAGTTGACCTCTCTTCTTGTCACATGACTCAATGACAAACCTTGTGGTCTAAAGCGGTTTTATTAGACCCCTCCCTCCCCCCCACACACACCATTTGTTATAAAGGTACATGTAATGTAGTTGATCATACGACACACCTGTGCTTGCCTACTCCATGATCAAACACGATAGCAGATGGCTTCCATCTTGTTTACTGACGGTACTACTTATTTTAAGACAGACTCGGCTTTCCAATTTATAATATCTACGTAATTGGGGATTTCCAATTTATACTCAATGGTTGCTATGACCCGCTATGGCGTTGTCTAGAAACGCGCGTGCTCGCGTTAGTTTAAAATTTTTGCTATACGTTTAACATGGACTATTTGATGTAATTTGCCTGATTTGATTTGGCCCCATTTCCATAAATTTAGGTTGTTTTTTAGAAATTTTTAGCAAATGTTAATCTTAGGTGTTTTTTAATTCTAGCCGAAGTAATTTTTTTTACAATTTATAGCGAGTTAAGTTATCGTCTCTAAGAGGCGGGCGTAGTATTTTAAATGGCGGCCATTTGCCATCATGTGTATTCTTGAAGTAGGTACACATGATGTAATCGTATGGTAGTTGATCTAACATCACTAACACTTGTGGTTGGATGACACACCTAAATGATAGATTCAAAACCATTGAAAATTTTTCAATCCTATGGTTTAGGATTTATCGGATCTTAATTGAATGATTGTAGCTGTTTATGATTGAAAAAGCTGACTGATGAATATAATAATAACACTGTGGTATCATAAATCAAAGTACCTGGTACTTTTGTTTTATTATAAACAGCTGATTATTACTCGTTTATTAAGAGATTAACTTGTCACATACATGTACATGTAATCCTACAGTTAAACTTTAGTGAGGAAAATGTTAATTTAATTTAAGTTGCTCCCAACTACATGACATGTATAAAAATAGAATACATGTGAATAGGCTTGTAACTATCTTAAAATAATAAACTGAGTCACAAATTTAAAACTCTTGATCCAATCACATGATGAGTTTATTTAATTTTTGTTGAGTTACATATGTTTAAATGTATTCAAATGATAAGCTTCCCATACCTGTCAACTTTATATGAATGATTAGAAGATTTAACCTTTAAGCTAAAACTATGTCATCACATGTCTACTGTAATAAATTAAAAAAAAATTATTTATTAACTTGTATGCCAATATTCCTGTAGTAATGTTTATGAGCAATAAGTTCATTAACCAATTGCTACAATGTTAGGTAAAGTGATATTTTTTATTTGGTTATTTTTCAATTAAAAAAACTCAAATACATGTAGATTACTCAGAACATCACCACCCTCAGTGAAAGTATACTTGTATCTATGCAATTTCTGTTTATTACGTCTAGGGTTATGGCCCTGGTTTTACTTTAATTTCATAAAACATTGAAATTTTAGAAACTGATCAGCCACAATGTCCTTCACAGATAAACTGACTCAGAATTCAAACCAATGCCTAATGTTTTTGTGTCTGTCTCTCCATCTAAATTAAAATCAATGATGAAGTATCATGCAAGTTGGCACTCTCCTTGATTACAGAATTGGTTAAATCTTGACAAATCCTCTTTGATGAACAAAACCATTCCTTTATTTTAAAACTACATATGTAACTGATTTTAAAACTGTTTCTAACTGGTTAATATATTCTAGAGCTTATTCAGATGTAGCACACAACTGAATTAGATCATCCATATAAGGATCATGCTCATGCTGTGCAGAATATTACCTGTGTTGACAATTAAATGATTAATTGGAATTTGTGGTTGAATTACAGCTGGGAATTTTATTTTTCACTAATGATTGGTGACTTTGTACTTTTCAAGGATTTCTAACTTAGAACCCTGAGACATGTCAGTCCAATGAGAGATGTGTAAATGACAGCTTAATGTTCAATATGATTTATGTTACTTATAGAACAGTAAGATGTTAATTTTGCTCCTTTTCCGACGACCTTTATGTTGTCAACTTTGTCATAACTACTTTGTGGACAGATGCTACATGTAAATTTTGTATATTTTTCTTGACATGGCAGTAAAAAATTATATTTTTGAAAACATTCCACATATGAGTGTTTTCTGTGTAATTTGTTTGTAGCTTGTCTAATTGTCTCACATAACCCAATTACTGGCTTTAAAGTTAAAGGGCCATCATTTTTGCAGTTATAATTTGGTTTTGATTTTTATACGTCCACATTGTCATGTGGACGTATTATGCCGTCGCGCCCTGTCCGTCCGGCCACAATTGTATGTAAACACAGTACAAATCTTGACGAAACTTGAACTATAGGATTATCCCCATAAGATCTCGTCGTCTTTCGATATTTGCACCCATCGCATCGTAACTTCCTTAATTATGGCCCATGATTGTACGGAAAATCGCCCATTTTACATGTAGCTTGAGGTCCCTCTGGAGGTCAAAATTATTATCTGACTTTAAAAAAGAGCGTTTGATTATATCACCGTTACATGGTAATGAGGGTTGAGTTCGAATTTCGTGAAAATCGGACCAAAATTGACGGACAAAATGGCCGCCATTTGTACGCGAATAGTGTGAAAATATGTTATATCAAGGTTGTGGACCTTATAGAGGTCACAATTTTGAACCGATTTGGATGAAACTTGACATGTATGTTTATAACCTAAAGATCTTGGTTCCGTTCGATATTTGTGCCCATCGGATCATAACTTCCTGAATTACGGTCGTTGATCGTACGAAAAATCGCCTTTATTAGCTTGTGGTTGCTCTGGAGGTCAAAATTATTATCTGATTTAAAAAAAACCGTTACATCACTGTTACAGGGTAATCTAGGTTGAGTTCAATTTTTATGAAAATCGGTCCGAAATTGACAAACAGAATGACCTTCGTTTGTACGCGAATAGTGTAAAAATATTGTATCAAGGTCACGATTTTAATTCAATTTTGATGAAACTTGAAATACATGTTTATAACCTAAAATCTTGGTTCCTTTCAATATTTGCGCATATCAGCGAGTAACTTCCTGAATTATGGTATCTGATTGTATGAAAAATCGCCGTTATTATCCTGTGGTCTGTCTGGAGGTCACAATTATTACCTGATTTAAAAAGCATTTGATAATATTTTAGAGGTGTAAATTCTCTCTTCGGATATAACAGACTTAGAATGATTGTTGAATTCTTTAATATACCGGAACATAAATATATGTACAGATATCGTCATACTGTACTGACAGGCCAGATACTGCACTTAGTAGGGGATCCTAACTAGTGACTGCCTTCAATGTACAATTTTTGTGATATTTAAGGCAAATCAGACAATAGGATAAAAGTAAAATTGATAAAATGTTGTAATTAAAACTGACATGTCGATATGTGAACAATGCATAAAACTAAAAGATTAAACAATAATATAAATCAACAAAAACAAAAGATTGGAGTCATTACCAATGACGGCTTGACAAGTGATGACAGGTTAACGACTTACTAGCCAGTTGACTTTAAAGTGGTTAATTTAAGAAACATTAAATATATTAATTAGCCATTGGCAGATTATCACACCATTATAATATCACCAATACACTGTAATGAATGCAGGCCTGGAAATAACAATTTTAGATGTATCTGACAAAATGTCAGGAACTAATGAAACAGTACCTGACATTTTTAACATAGTGCTGGACATGTATTAATAATATCATTAAAAAAGTCATATTGATTAATGCCTGACAAAATGTGCGCCAGGCGTTGTGTGCCTGACAAAGCCTGAATATGTGCCTGACATTGTCAGTGACAGGTGCCTTAATTCCAGGCTTGAATGAATGTTCGGTTCGAATTTCATGACCAAAATTGCTGATCAAAATGGCCGCCACTTTTACGTGAATGGTGTACATCAAAATATGGTATATCAAGGTTGTGGACCCTGTAGAGGTCACAATTTTAATCGGATTTTGATGAAATTTTAAATATAAGTTTATAACCCAAAGATTACGGTTCCTTTCGATATTGGACCATAACTTCCTGAATTATGGCCCCTGATTGTACGAAAAACCATGCTTTTTACCTTGTGGACCCTATTGAGGTCACAATTTTTTCCGAATTAAAAAAACGTTTGACTATATCCCTGTTACACATTAATGATGGTTGAGTTTGAATGTCTTGAAAATCGATAATTGTACAGCTAAATCCATAATATTAAATGTTTCGTATACTAAACGTTAGCATGGGGCAGAACTTTATAAAAACCAAACAAATTCTAATGATTTTCTGATAATTACTTAATGTGCGACAACTCTTGTTGACTGCCCCGACGATTTAGCTACCATGGGCATATGTTTCGTTGCCTGGCAACCTGTTTTTTACCTATGGAGGTCACAATTTTTTTTCCGAATTAAAAAAACGTTTGACAATATATCCACAATAATGATGGTTGAGTTTGAATTTCTTAAATTATGGACGGATTTAAAAAAAAAAAACGTTTGATTACATAGGTTCCTGTAAGGGATCCACAAGTAAAAAACATGATTTTTCATACTATCAGGGGCCATAACCCATGAAGTTTCGATCCGATACATGCCAATATTGAAAGCAGCCGAGATCTTATTGGGATAAACCTATATTTCAAGTTCCGTCAAAATTGATTAACAATTGTGGACGGACAGCGCCAACACCATAATACGTCAACATGAAAATGTGGGCGTATAAAAAGGGGCATGTTTGTATTTCTCAAAAAGAAAGTACAGAAAAGCTACCTCACACACAAAACACAGTTAAAAGTGCTCAATCAGGTGAATGGATCCAATGAACTCTACATGCAGTGATATAATGTAAACAAACATACAAGGAGGTAGATAACCTAAACCTAAAACATGTATCTGATAACATGTAAACGTTACATTGTATCCTGCAATGTAACATTTCCTAAATATTTCCTTACATTTGTTTATATGCTGCTTATTCAGTTAAAGAAGCTAAGTCTCTAACCATCATCCTATCATACAAAATCTTAAGTGGAGAGCATGCACACTAAAAACTATGTAGACTGGAATAACCAGATGCTAGAAATTGGCATTCTATTGAGACGTTTGGCTTATACAATTCAAAAGAAGTTAACGGTCAAACCTTTTTTTCTATGTCAGATATATAAAATTATTGGCGGAAATCGTGTCAAAATTGGTTCATGATATCCTGACGACAAAACCTGTGTACAAGGCATATATGTCATTTTCAAGCAAGACGATTTTGACAGTCTCCTTAGAAACCATCAACTGAAGCTCAAAACAAGACTCCACAAAACTGTTCGCATCATCCAAATGTAGTAGGGTACGACTTTTTGAAGTTGATTATGTCCTTGCACGTACACTATGCATTTTGCATGAACAGTTTTGGCCTAAAAAATACCTTCCATGACCGGGCTGCTCTCAGTTGAAATTTCAACATGGTCCTCTCTCAAGTTCAGGAAGAGCCATTGCATGGCTTCAACAGGGTTTTACACAGAGGAATGTGGCACTGAGAATCGGTTGTAGCCAGAGTGTGATTGGGAGACTATGGCAGCATTTCCAGGCAACCAATTCAATTCAGAATTGCCCATGTTCGAAGGGGCGCAGATCAATGTCACAACTTCAAGACCGGCATGTCATTCAAATGGCCTTACTTCAGCACGTTGTTACAGCAAGTTGACAGAGAGATGAAATGTGAAATGCAAGTGGTGTTAAGGTATCGGACCAGACCATAAGAAATCGTCTGGGAGCCCACAACATTCAATCGCGACAAGCGGTTCAACCACCTCTTCTTCAACGTCATAGAGACTGGAGACGGCAACAATGGGGACAGGTACTCTTCACTGTTGAGTCCCGATCTGCATCAAATAGTTCAATGATGGCAGACTTTGCTACTTTAAAGCGGCACAGAGAAAGATTTGCTGACGTTGACGTGAGAAAACGCTATGGCTTTGGAGATGGTACGGTAATGATGTGGGCTGAATTTTTGACGTCTGACAGAGAGCATGTAGTATTATTCGCAGAACAAAACTGA
This sequence comes from Patella caerulea, assembly GCA_036850965.1. Taxonomy (NCBI): domain Eukaryota; kingdom Metazoa; phylum Mollusca; class Gastropoda; family Patellidae; genus Patella; species Patella caerulea. The sequence continues at coordinate 24,083,891 of JAZGQO010000014.1, read as the reverse complement.
TTTGAAATTAGAGTAAAAACATTCATATTAGTTACAGTATTATACCGTGTGCTTTGCAACCAACTCGTGTCAATTTCTAGGTCCCAAATAATAGCAATTTAGCTCCTTTAAATTAAATTGTTGATAATTTTTATTTTTTTAGATCCTCAGTACCAAAGATGATAAAAATTGGTTTAAGGCGGAAATAAATGGAAATGAAGGATACATCCCCCATAATTACATCCAGTTTACTAATACAGTGTAAGTATTATACTGTACCTATAGTTCTCAGAATTAAAACAGTTTTATGGACATTAGTATGTGATATTTGAGTCAAACCTTTGTCAGTCCTTCCACAATGAAATTCAGAGTTTGGGGGATATTTTTTTCCAGATACGTTGGGTTTGTTTCAAGTACTGTAGTTTCACTTTTGTTTTACACGGAGATACTGTTCTGCCCCCAAAACATTGAAACACTCATCAATCAAGAGATTTTTTTCCTCATATTATTGGAATTGTTTTGGCTGACAGTACGGAAATCACGAGTGTGGCAGTCAGGTGACATGATAGTCCTCGGTGTAATTTTAATTAACAGTTATGAATGTTATAAATATTTCATACGGACACAACATGTGGTGAGGGTTGAGCTACTTACACATTTAAGTAAGATAAATTAACAATTAAAATTAATTACAGACCTATGTATTTGTTTCTATGCTGTAGTATCCATCATGGGGGGTTGGGATGGCCTAGTGGACTATAGTGCCGTGCTTCGACGTCTAGCTGGCCTGTCACCTCTGGCTTGCGGCTGTGGTTTCGAGCCCTGGTGTGAGCGTATGTGGCATGGAGATAGGGGGCGCCTTCTCAACCTCGTGGGTTTCCCCCGGGCACTCCGGTTTCCTCCCATTGCTAAAGACCCCTACGCGCAAGCGAATTGTTGAAATAAAATTTAAAAAACCATACAGTATGTTAGTCCCGAAATGACATAGTTTGTGTTGAGTGGACGTTAAACCCCATTTCTCCCTCCCTCTAGTATCCATCATTCACTGCTATACCAACTTGATGAAAACTATAAACAAAAGTCACAGACAAAAATCAAATCCTCAATGAAACTGCGTACGTTTCATTGCCCAGAGGCATCTAACCATGGGAAAATTTACAGTTACTATTGGCTGACAGCATGCATGCACGAATCAAACCATCGTATTTGCAAATTGCATTGTTTTGAATTTTAGTAAAAAGGAACGCTTTCGAAGTATGTACACTGTTTATTTTTTTACAGATGGTTTTATGGAAAGATTTCCAGAGCGAAAGCGGAAGAAATTTTAATGGGACCAGACCAGATTGATGGAGCATTTTTAGTTCGGGACAGTGAAAGTGCTCCTGGAGAATTCTCTATATCTGTTAAGTAAGTAGCCTTCTCCACAATTTGTTTTTGTGGACATTCTACAGGACACCAATTTTTATCCTATTTTGATGAAACTTGAAATATAAGTCTATGTATCAAATTATCTCAGTTTCTTTCGATATTAGTATGTATCGGACCATAACTTCATGGATTTGCCCCTGATTGCACGAAAAGTAACGTTTTAGCTTGTGGACACCCTAGAGGTCAAAATTTCCATGCGATTGAACTTAAAATGCATACATTTTTATAACCCAAATATCTTGGTTCCTTTCGATTTTTGTGTGTATTAGATCGTAACTCCCATGAATTATGGCTTCTAACTGGACAAAAAATTGTGTTTTTAGCTTGTGGTCCCTCTAGAGGCCACACTAATAATATTCAATTTAAAAAAATATAACATTTGAATAAGTCACCATTACACCCTTGTACGAAAATAGTTTAGAATATGGTATATCAAGGTCGGTAACCTCTAGAGATGACAATTTCAATCCTATTTTAATGAAACTTGGAATATATGGTCGCAATTTTTATCCGATTTTAAAAAAAAAATGTTCAAATATATCACTGTTAGCACCTTAATAATGGTTGGGTTTGAATTTTGTGAAAATAGGATCAAAACTGACATGACTGCTCCTCGTACATAAATACACGTAGTGTAATATATGATACGTCAAGGACGGGTATCCTCTAGAGGCCTCAATTTTGATCCTATTTTAATGAAACTTTCCATTTATGTTTATATCACAAAAATTCTTGTTCCTTTCAATAAACATGTATCCGATCCAAACTCCTTGGTGTGTACCAATGTAAAGGTCCTTACATGCAGTTTTTAAATTGATGGTAAGGTTGTTTTTGTTTTTACCCATGTATCTTCTTTAGTCAAATGGTGACTTACTTACTGTCTGAATTTTATGCATTGCATTTATATTTTTTTGTTATAGATTTGGTGATGGTGTGCAACATTTTAAAGTTTTACGAGATGGCAATGGTCACTATTTTTTGTGGGTGGTAAAATTTAATTCAATTAATGAATTGGTTGAATATCACAGAACATCATCTGTTAGCAGAACTCAAAGTATAATGCTTAAAGATATGGTACAACAACCCACAGTAAGTACAAATACATTTCTAATCCTGCCTTTGTTTCTTCTCTCATAGTGTATTTTCTCTGGTTTCCTAATACTACCACAGACCCCTACTTGCGCGTGAATTGTTAAAATAGAATTGCACGATGTTAGTCATAATTTAAGCGTGTGTTGACTTGACATTTTCAACCCCATTTCTCTGTCTTTCTTCTCCAATAATTAACTTCATACGTAGAGTAACTTTGTAGACTTTTATTGTCCCCCACCTTTCGATGAAAGCAGGGGACTATTAAAAAAATAGGTTCGTCCGTCTGTCTTTCTCTCCATCCGTCCGTCTGTCCATGACACTTTGTGGTGGATACAATAACTATCTTTCCAATTCAGCTAGAATGTACAAACTCGGTTTAGGTGTTTATTAGGTCAATGCCTTTTTGGAGTTTGAAGATGAGCATTTTCTGCTTACTGCTTAGGGTAAACAAAGATGGGCAATTTGATCGATTGATGCTTTGAGACATAATAACTTTAGTTCTAATTAAATGAGAGTCATGAAATGAGGTTAAATGACTTATATTTTTTGCACCAAATAACTAATAAAGATGTGCAGATGTTAGGTAGGGATGATGATTTTCCATTTCCAATTTTATAACTTCAGCAATAAGTGTATTTTATGATCAAAATGTGATTTTCCACAAAATTTGGATTCAGATATCTAGTTTCAAATAGCAACTGATGGAAAATCAACATAATATGCTATGTGCTGTGATTATCATTTAGTCCTAAAATCCGTACTGTAGCCTAATCAGAATCCACTTTCAACTACAAAATACTGAACTAATGCAATGCACAGAACTACAGTTTTTTTGTTCCATCCAAATGTCTAGATGAATTCTGTGTCAGATCCTCTGTTGCTGCATGTCAACTTTCTCAGCAAATGTCATGATCATACCCTTGAAAAGTGCAGAGAAAAGTTTTCATATGGCAGTGCACTGAAACATATCTGGGATTTCTCCTTGAATGTAAGTGTTCTTGAGATCAATGGGTGTAAAATCTATTATTTTATTTATTTTGCAGTATGTGGAGGCCAAGTTTGATTTTGAGCCGCAAAGTCAAGATGAATTAGCTTTTAAAAAACGTGACATAATTCGAGTGATAGAAAAGGTGGATGAAAATTGGTGGAAAGGAGAGCTCAATGCCCAAGTTGGTGTCTTCCCTATAACATATGTTGAAGTGAAAAGTTATGGACCCTGAATTTGGTTGTTACTTGTGATTGATAAAAGACTCATTGCACTTGTCATTAAAACAAGAATGAAGGGATGATCTCCCTTTGTTTGTGCGACTGACTGTACCATGTGGATGAAATGATTTGGTTTTTTTCAATTTCCCTGCATTTTATAAGAAATGCTACAAGTAGTTATGCTGTTGATGTTTTACAATTCTAATTTTAATTTGTTTATTTCATGCGAGCAGCAAGCAATGTATTGTGTTACAAAATCTGTGATTCTAATCTTTGAAATATATCTTTTTGTCATTACAATACTTGTAAAAAATAACTCCAACCCTTCCTTTTCTGAATCTTCCAGTCTAAAGAAAAATGGTAAATAATTTGTAAACCTCCTCTGTTGTGTGAATGCATTAAGCTGATAGTATCGTATCAATTTGAATAACTTGAATTATGAATGTGTTGTAATGTATATATCAAATGAATTGTTCCATAAATCAAATAAATATTTGTTGAAGCTGTTTGAACTCAAATAACTCTTAGGTGACCTCATGTATATTATTTATATTCTCTCTTAAAGGGAGGTAATTCCTGTTGATGCTGCAATAGGTGTAGGTCTCAATAAAACGCAGGTCGAATCCAGTTTAGTAAATTATGTCATAATTATAGAAATAAATCATTGGACAGGGTTGATATAACAATACTCATTATCAAGCAATCATAATAAATGGCTGTAACTAGCAATAACAGATCAAATTAAATACAAATCGTTTTTTGTTGTTTTTTTTTAATTTGAAGACATTTTGATTGACATGGAACAGTCTTAAATACATTTTATGTACTTTTTAAATTTTAACAGTCATTGAGATTTTCTTTGATAAAGGGTAGGTTTCTATCTTATTACATGTTGACTGTATGTCAGTCCCTTCCATTTTTTAGTATTTTGTAAAAAAAAATTGAAACTTAATTTTAGTTTGATTAAATCATGGATGTCCTGACTTTTAATTAATGAACGTGTATATTTTTTATTTGAAGATGTTTTTGTATTGTAGTGAACTGATTTCTTTTGTATAGTCATTGTTTTCTACCTATCTCTCTATATATATGTATATTATAATAAGAATACAGATAAACTTATATATATTCGGCAGGTCCTTAGATCAATATTTGTTGTGGTGAAAGCTCTTTTGTAATTAATTACTCTCCCTCTGTATACCTTTTAATAATACAATCTACACATAACCTTTTTTGATCTATTTGAACTTGCAGGCACTTTAATTGTACTGTGGCTTATTATATAGTGACATCTGTTTTAGGTAAGAGAATAACAACAACACTGGGTGAGCTGGAGGAAATAATCGTAGATTTCATCCGCACAGGATTAAATCCATCATCTTTATAAGTATTGTGTTGATTGATGTCTTCACTGATTCGAGTCTTGTGTTGTTGAACTTTATATTGTACATGTATGTACTTCGTCAAGATGAACATCACATTGGATGTCTTATTAGGATAAAGTTATCATAATAATATTATGTTACATGTACCTCGTAAATAGTGTTGTGTTATCATTAGGGCTATTCCATTAAAGGTATATAAGGGTAGACCATTTTTTCGTTGACCCTTGCACCAATGTAATTGATGTACTTAACAACCATACCAAATCATTTTCATCCTAAAAAATTTTTTTCAAACATGTTTGGAAAGCACTTTGTCTAACAGAATGAAGTTTTTTACACTAACATTTAATGTTGACTTACATTTCAAGATTTTTGCTACCCTTTCATTGTTAATTGGAACAGCCCTAATATGTATCTTGTTGTATAAATTATATATTATAACATATGATATCAGTATTATTATATACACCATCTACTGCCTGATTGCTACTATATAGCGGCCATCTTATTGTGAAGCCATGTTAGATTTGTAATATTTATGACTTAAAGTGCCTGTAGGTGGATCAGATTAAAGTATGATGATTTAGGTATATTAAAGCAACCTACCATCATATTTAAATCTGTTTTAACTTGTAGTGATGTAGTAATAAACTCCAACTGTATATTATTCACTGTAGTTATTACGTATGGCACTGTTTGCTTTACAACATGTATATTTAGCTTTTGCTTACCAATAAATAGTAAAATCAATTCAAGTGTAGCATTCGATATAGTTCCATTTTTACAGTCTCATGTGGTATTTGGCTGTATATTGTCTGCCTCACCTATGGGGTTTGTATATGCTAAGGTCTGTCATCGAGTCAAGTTGCTGAAGCCAGAGAGAGAGAGGATTTTTATACGCCCGCCTACATTTTCATGTGGACGTACTATGTCGTCACCCCTGTCCGTCTGTCCATCCGTTCACAATTGTTTGTGGACTCTCTACGGGTTACTATTTTTGTGGGATTTTGACGAAACTTTAAATATAGGTTTATCCCCATAAGATCTCAGCTGCTTTAGATATTGGCATTTATTTTATGATCAGTAGTGGAATACCGCTTTTTATTAGTGAAATAAAAGTGTTATTCCACTGGCTAGCAGTAGTCCATGTTGTTTTACATAAAATGATTGTAAAATCATATAAAAGATAGAACGTTTTGTTGTGAATAACATATTTTATTTCATCTCAAAGCAAGAAAACGTTTATATTTTCACGAATGCTTCTCGATGAAATAAAATATGTTCTTCACTCTAAAACGACAAATATCCTCTATGTATCTGATGGAAACTTCATGGATTATGGCCCCTGAGTGTCCGAAAAATCACCTTTTTTAGCTTGTGGACCCTACAGAGGTCACAATTTTGAACTTATTTGATGAAACTTGACCTGAATGTCGATATTTGCACCCATTGGATCGTAACTTCCTGAATTATGGCCCCTGATTGGCCGAAAAATCATCTTTTTTAGCATGTGGTTCTGGAGGTCACAGTTGTTATCCGATTTAAAAAAAAAAACGTTTACATTTACGCGAATAGTGTAAAAGTATAGGGTATATCAAGGTTGTGTACCCTGTAGAGATCACAATTTTAATTCGATTTTGAAGAAACTTGAAATGCATGTTTATAACCTAAAGATCTTGGCTCCTTTCCTGAATAATGGCCCCTGATTGTACGAAAAATCGCTTTTATTAGCTTGAGGTCCCTCTGGAGGTCACAACTATTACCCGATTTAAAAACCATTTGATTATATCACCTTTACGCTGTAGTGGAAGGGGGGTGGGATGGCCTAGTGGTCTACAGTGCTGCGCTTCGACCTCTAGCTGGCCGGTCACCTCTGGCTTGCGGCTGTGGTTTTGAGCCCTTGTGTGAGCGTATGTGGCATGGAGATAGGGGCGCCTTCTCAGCCTCGTGGGTTTCCTGCGGGCACTCTGGTTTCCTCCCACTGCTAAAGACCCCTACGCGAATGTTAGTCCCGAAATGACCTATTTTGTGTTGAGTGGATGTTTAACACCATTTCTCTCTCTCACACACTGTAGTGGAGGTTCAGTTCAAATTTCATGAAAATCGGACCAAAATTGCCGAACAAATAAAAAAAATGGCTGCTGCTTTAGGTGAATAATGTAAAAAATTTCTATATCAAGGTTGTGGGTCCTATAGAAGTCACAATTTTAATTCGATTTCGATGTTTATAACCTAAAGATCTTGGTTCCTTTCGATATTTGCGTATATTGGGTCGTTACTTCTTGAATTATGGCCCCTGATTGTACGAAAAATCACCTTTATATGCTTGTGGTCCCTCTGGAGGTAACAATTATTACCTGATTTAAAAATTGTTTCATTATATCACAGTTGCACTGTAATGATGATTCAGTTCAAATTTCATGAACATTGTACCAAAATTGCCGAACAAAATGGCCACCGCTTCTACGCGAAGAGTGTAAAAAATGTGGTATATATCAAGAATTTAGACCCTGCTGAGGTCACAATTTTAATTTGAAATTGATGAAACTCGAAATATAGGTTTATCCCCATAAGATCTCGGTTCCTTTCAATATTGGCATGTATCAGATTGAATCTTCATGTATTAGCCTGATTGTATGAAAAATCACATTTTTAGCTTGTGTACCCAATAGTGGGCCAATAGAGGTCACAATTTGAACCAATTTTGATGAAACTTGACATGCATGTTTATAAGCCAAAGATCTCGGGAGAAAAAAATTGAAATCTTTGAAAAGTTCAGAATTTTCAGTCAGTGTGATGATAAACCAAAAGACCTGTTTATAATAGGGTTGGATAAATAATAGTGTAATTGCAGTAATCCAATAATGACTTGTGGAAGTTGTGGTTTTGTATGACCATTTTAGACAATGAACATGAATCCGTCGAAAATTTTGACCTAGACTGACTAATTCTTTTTTTTTTCAAAATGTCGGCCAAATTTCACGTTTTTGGTCAAATAATATGATAAACATACTGTCAAATACCTCTATGATCATAAAGGTTTTAGAGGTAGGAAAGAACGAAAGACAACATTTCAGAAAATCCGTCAGAATTTTTTTTTTTTTACCTAGGATGACTTTTGACACTGGAAATTCAATTCTTTTCAAAATGGCGGCCAAATTTCATGTTTTTGGTCAAATATGCTGTCTAATACCTCTACGTAATAGGTTTAAGAGGCAGAAAATCACAGAAAACAACATTTCACTACAGTTGAGAAGTATCTAAGCTTTCAAATTGTCAAAAACTACGAAAAATCATGAGAAGAGCATCATTTTGTAGCAAAATTTGACAATTACTTTTAATTCAGTAGGCCTACTTTTGAGATTGTAACGGTAGACCAACTCTTCGCAACACAGCCACGTAGATTGCAATGCGTCCAAGGGGTCAAAATGCGCCCAACAACAATAAAACATAAGTTATTTAATAATGTACGGCAAACAACGACACATAATGGAATATAAAATGTGTTTTTGGTCAAATATGCTGTCTAATACCTCCACATAATAGGTTTAAGAGGCAGAAAATCGCAGAAAACAACATTTCACTACAGTTGAGAAGTATCTAAGCTTTCAAATTGTCAAAAACTATGAAAAATCATGAGAAGAGCATCATTTTGTAGCAAAATTTGACAATTACTTTTAATTCAGTAGGCCTACTTTTGAGATTGTAACGGTAGACCTACTCTTCGCAACACAGCCACGTAGATTGCAATGCGTCCAAGGGGTTAAAATGCGCCCAACAACAATAAAACACAAGTTTTTTAATAATGTACGGCAAACAACGACACATAATGGAATATAAAATGTGTTTGGTTATTTGGTAGCAATCTTTCCTTTGGTACATCTACATGTATGGGTTAAGGATCAGATACATTATCTCATAACTCATTAAATATTTAATTAAAATAAGATAAAGAATATTTACAATACAGGTACATATATTTTTTCATTGTTTGGTATACTAATATGTTAATATATAAACTAGTGTCCAAAAGAAACGATACCACCTGTTTGCAACAACAGAAAAGAAAAACTAAATAAAGCAGAAGCTTAGGATTAGAGTTATTCTTTTGAGAAATCCTTTCACAACATCTGTACACAAAATCATTTCAATCAAATCTGTACAATCAATATGACAAGCCGTTAAAGATCGGTGGGGTTTAAAAATAAACATTTCGTTAGAACACTGATCACAGAAACAACGGGAAATGACACACCACATGTCTAAAGGAGTAAAAGTCAAGTCAGTAGCGGTTATGTCCACCGTGAGCATCAATACAATCCAGAACACGCCTGCAGACTGATGGGTGATTTGTTGCCATTCCTCGAGGAGACATCGTTTCAAGTCCTGCACGTTGACTGGAGGCACATGGCGACGTTGGATTTGCCGATCGATGTGGTCCCATAAGTGCTCGATGGGATTCTAGTCCGGTGAACATGCGGGCCATGGCAAAACGTGTACGTTGGCTTTGGCAAGGAAGTTCTGTGTCAATCTTGCTGTGTGCGGCCTTGTATTGTCATGTTGGAAAATGATTCCACGAGATAGTTGCTGCAGAAAGGGCACCACAACAGGCCGTAAGATGTCATCACGATAATTCAGGTTTTCACGAATTACGACAAGCCTCGTTGTGACGTCACCACACATGCCACCCCAAACCATTAACCCCCCCACCTCCAAATGGCCGGACCTGTAGGACACAGTTAGGCGCCAAACGTTCACCAACTCTTTGGTATTCAAGCTGCCGTCCATCGTTTCGGAACATGAGGAATCTGCTCTCATCAGAGAACATAACACGTGCCCAGTCCCGCCGTTGCTACGCTGTGTTAGGGATGTGCAATACGAATTGGCATGTTTTCATACTAAAAATTTCACTTAGAAAAAAATTAATTGGAAAGAAAGTTGGTATCGTTTCTTTTGGACACTAGTTTAGATAGAACTCAATGGCCATCAAATACCGCTCGGGTTATTCAATGGTTCAAGAGAGTGTATCTCTGCGCAAGTATTCCACGAGCGATAGCGAGTTATTCTATAACTACATACAAATCTCAAAATACACTGTACTATTCAGTTATTCAATGACTGTATTCAATGATATTACTTGTATCGAAACAAATGCTCACTACTATATAGGCGAAAGACATCTACAGATAATACATTGTAAACTGCGAAACTCAAAGGGTGACTTAAACCTTCAGTGTTTGATGCACATATCGCAATAAAATCCCTCTTGTTTTTGTGGTCAAGGTGTCGAAGACTGCGAACATTATTTCTTACACTGCCCACTATACAATTCTCAGCGAAAAATCACAATAAATAAATTAGGTTCTGAACATAGGAATATTCAAACAATACTTTCTGGAAACACCGCTATTTCTTTTGAGGAAAATTCTTTACTCGTTGAAATCGTACATAATTTTATCAAACTAACTAAACGCTTTAAAACTGCTAAGTTCATTATTGAAATACTCCACCCCCTCTAATTAGCAGATGAACCAATAAAATTCATAAAACTTGATGAACTAATTTTGGGCCTTGGCATCGACATCGTCTCATTGAATATCTATCGTTATAATCTACTTGTATGTGTACATCATATGTTCTTTCCAATGGGATCTTTACTTTCTTTACCTTCACCCTCTGCACCCTGTTAAATATGTAAATCAAATGCATCCAGTCATCTACCATCTAAATGATCACTGTTTATGGAAGCGATTTACATAAGCAGCAATGCTTGTTATCGTATCCATATATTGTATGTTAAATATATCTGTGACTCACTAAGAAATAAAATATTGTTTAAGCCATATTACTTGTATTTGCATGTAGTCATAGAATAAACTTTGTTATTACTGTTGTTCTTACAAATTACCGTCTTCCATTAGTCCAGGTTAGGTGCAAAAGAGTAGGACGTTAAACCCCATTTCATTTCTTACAAATTACAGTTTAAATTTTAATGTTACCACCACTTGAAAGCATACATATAAGGCAGTCTCTGGCAATTAAAGTAATTTTAGTAAATATCGTACTTGTAGTATCTACATGTTACTCTAAATGATATAAGCTTATTTGATGTTCTGTGAAAAGTAGTCGGAAAAACGACAGTCAGTAAAATTTTCCATTTATTTGCACATTTTATGGCTTATGTTTGTGGTCATTAGCTCAGTTGGTGCAGATAAGAGAGAGGGAGAGAGAGAGAGAAGAGAGAGAGAAGAGAGAGAGAGAGATGGGGTTTAACGCCCACTGGACACAAACTAGGTCATTTTGAGACTAACATATGGTTTCATTTTATTTCACTAACTCGCTTGTGCGTAGGGGTCTTTAGCAGTGGGAGGAAACCGGAGAGCCCAGAGGAAACCCACGAGGTTGAGAAGGCGCCCCAATCTCCATGCCACATACGCTCACACCTGGGCCCGAAACCTCAGCCGCAAGCCAGAGGTGACCGGCAAGCTAGAGGTCGAAGCGCGGCACTCTAGACCACTAGGCCATCCCAACCCCCCGTTGGTGCAGATAAATAAGACGTTAAACTCAATATCATTCCAGTGTTCTTTTATTTCATAAGAGTAGGCTTACTACTGCATAAAGTCATTATAAACATTGGTAGAAATTGCAAATCACAAAAGACGAATAAAGTTGTAACTTTTTTACAAAATATAAATTTATTTTTTGTCAGATTTTAGCCTTGACCTTGAAAATTTGTCAATATTGAAAAAAAAAAATAAATAATAAATAAAAAAAATATTTAAAGCATATTATTTCAGATTTGCCATTCAAGCATAGAAAAAAACCCACCATGTTTTTGTCAATTTTGCTGTTATCTTTCAGAATAAGACCTTGTACATTTAATTGGCTAGTTCGGTGAGTTATTATAAATTATTTTGTATGTGTGATCAGACATTAATTTTTTCATGCTCTGTTGAGAAGCATCAATGAATCCATGAAGATAATTTTAAAAAATGAATATATGGGCTTGCTATCATTTTTACTGACTATTTATTCGCAGTGTTGCAGAAAGGACAACGACACAATTGTTACAGGATTGACATAATATAGGTAATTTTTTAAAATAAAATAAAAGGTGGAAATAATAGGCCAAGAAATATATTTCCACAAATTATGCCAGGCATTAGCATTGAGAAATGTGATATCGAATTTATATTTATTGTGAGGTGTTATTGGATTGACCTTACAGGAAGGACATGATTTCCGGAATAAAAACTAATCGTTGAAGTTTACAACAACATGATGACATGCTTTCAAATTTATTTTATCGACTTGTAGTTCCACTGCAGTTGCAGTGTATAGAACTGTCAATAAATTAATTATTCATAACATGCTAAACTACATTATTGTTGAAATTACCAAAATATATTGCACTTCAAATAAATGATAATAACAATAGAAGAACTTTCAAAATAAAGTAGAAGTCAAGATGAGCAAATTTTGGAAGGAATTTCTCTTTATACTGTGACCATCACTATAGAATTATGATCAATTTCAAATAATGCGTCAGTGAGTTTGAACTATGTCAAATCTTTAAATTGATGTTTTGATGTGGATCTTCATGTACATGTCTAATGCAGACATTTTTATATTTATACCAACATACGTCTTTCATTTTTTTAGGTCAGTAAAAACAATTACTGGTTTTCTTCCCATCTTAATGCATACATACAACTTGCAGTTCATTATTGTCGCTGTCAAGAATATATCCAGGGTAGAAAAGGCCTTTATATTGACAATGGCATACTTTCCAACACAGAGGTATGATTCGGGCAGCTGATCAAGCAGGTAGAACTGTTACAAAGTGAATTGGATTGATAACCATATCACTTCTAATGAATGTCCATATTACATACCGTACCTGAAAAGTTTTGTTCCTTGGGAAAAATGAATCTATACTGAGTGACTCACTGACAGACTATCACATTCACTTGAAAATAAATTCACTCTCGGGAGTGTGTGGATGATCCATATTCCCATAAAAGATCTATTCTTTCTGATGTTATCTAAATATTTATTTGATATGATCTGTATTAAGACTATACTTGAATCAAATACATTGGTGTACTAAGGATGAATTTGGGGTAAATCCACCCCTCTCTAGGGGTTTAATGTCCTACTGTTCTGCACCGACTGGGCTACTACTTAAGGCAGGCATGAATTATGCAAGAGCCTTTCTTTAGGCCTGAAATGTTATACAAACTATTAATTAGACATTAATTACCTATTAACTTATTCAGACCATATTCAACTCTCGATGTCGAAGTCAGCATGGCATGAGATTTTTGTTGTTAAAGGTGTCTGTGGCTATTTAAGGAGTGACGTTTGCGCATAATATAATAAAATAATGACCACCTGATAAATTATTAATGAGCACCGGTGTGATTTTATTGACAAAACATGTCAATTGCAAATATGATGACTAAACATTATTTTGTCCATTACAGGATCTACATGCGTCAACCTACGAGTCTGTGCCGATTTAAATAATTGAACAATCACACATCCACATTCCTAAAGACATGACGTTTACCGTAAAACAGCAATTACAATTCCTCGTTACATATTGGTATTACATGTACATGTATAGGAACGGGCGGGGATCAACCTGTTTCACAGAGAATTACTAACGAATTGTAGCGGCCAAGCGAATATTCACTGCGGGATCAGTTTGGGCGGGGATGTCTAACCAAATACAAACAAGCCCGTGTTACGTTCCCAAATTGATTGACATGCAAAGAACAATCCATTGTGACCCTTCTTGAATGCCAATCATTTGCATATCAGAATCAAATTAACAATTGTGATTGTTTTTTTTAAATAAAGATGTCAAACTTTTTTGGTAATTTTAACTACTGGCAATTTACAATACCCCCACAAGTCGTACGATCAAGACGACTATAACAGGTTAACAATTTGTTGTAAAAAGGGCGTTTTCTGACAATTGGTTTCTTTAGATGTCACGTTCCAATTCACATTATGAAACCTTCATTGACAGTATGCATTCACTAGATTCATTCATTTGTGCCGAGGTGAAAAAGTCAGCACTATAGAGCGGATACGTGTCCATGTACATAAATTCAACAATGTGTGCTCCATATCAGGTGACGACGGCTTTTAATTCATTTGTGATTTAAACCAGAAAAGATATATTAGTTGAGGTGTGACTTGCCAATACTGTATGCACCGTGTGACTTATTTGTCAGTATTTGAATTACTATTTGGATGGATAAAACTACCCACGGGTAAGATAAGAATCGATTTGTGCGAATTTTATCATTTTTCCGTAATATGAATGCATTTGTAATAGTCGACTGACGCAAGTCTTAAAAATATGGAACATATTATTAATGAAGTAATAACGTCTTGGCTTCTTGAGGCATATTCTGTATAAAAGTAGAATGAATAGTACCCGGGGTTGGTCGAAAAATGTTTTTATTCATGTTCTGATTTCGAACTAGACGTCAAACATTCGTGATAACGTGAAAAAAAACCGCCAGCGTAGTAACTCAGACTGATCTATAATAATTAAAGTGCTTCATGTATTTCACGTAAAATAAACGACGAAAGGCGTGTTTTAATTAAAACACCGAGTCACGCTGTGTTTCCAACACCGAGGCAGTGATATCGTGTCACTCGATATTCACTCGGTAACTCATGGAATTCCACGATAGAAAATACGATAACATCGTGTTTGGTAAAACTTTCACGATCTCCGATCTCCATACATAAGGAATATGTCATTTCGTGTTTATGTTTACAAACACAAAGGCGTTTATAGCTGATGCGCTAGAGGCGCCAACCTCCTCGCGAAAAAACCCAATAAAGTTGAACAAATAAAACGAGAGAGAAATGCTAAAACCGATGAGAAAAATGAAATGTACCCTAGTTAGGGAGGGCCCTAAAGGCAGACAAAAGGGCCCCTCGTCTAACAAAAGGGACCCTCTGACCAAGGGAAAGTCCGAGTCAATCGCTTTCTTTACACTGTTACTGTCAAATCCACAACTGAATGAGAATGCAGTCATTGCACTGGTACGAAAATCTTCAATCAAGACCCCTCCCCCCCTCCGGACCCCCGCGAAAGAGGGCCCTCAAAATAGTATAGCCCCCGCCATGATAAACCTTAAAACGCCCCTGGTTTCAAATGGTTGGGATAAAACCTAACATAATGCCGAATTTATTGTCAACATTCAGACGTGGGACATTTACATAAGTTTGAATGAAGTGGCGTGACGGCGTGACATGAAGTCAAAATACAAAAAATACGAGAAAAATTAAGCCCCCTATTCTGTCCCCAAAACACTGAAACACTCATCAGTCAAGAGGTTTTTTTTTTTCTCATATTGCTGGAATTATTTTGACTGGTAGTAAAAAGGAACGCTTTCGAAGTATGTGCACTGCTTATTTTTTTACAGATGGTTTTATGGAAAGATTTCCAAAGCGAAAGCGGAAGAAATTTTAATGATACCAGACCAGATTGATGGGGGATTTTTAGTTCGGGACAGTGAAAGTACTCCTGGAGATTTGTCTATAGCTGTTAAGTAAGTAGCCATTTTATATTTCCACAATTTGCGGACATTCTACGGGTCACAATTTTTATCCTATTTTGACGAAGCTATGTATCAAGATCTCGGTTCCTCTCAATATTTGTATGTATCGGACCATATCATGGATTATTGCCCCTTGTGGATTATTAGCTTGTGGACACAATAGAAGTCAGAATTTCCATGTGATTTTGATGAAACTTGAAATGCATGTTTATAACCAAAATATCTTGGTTTCTTTCGATTTCCGTGTGTATTAGATCGTAATTCCATGAATTATGGCTTCTGACTGGACAAAAAATTGTGTTGTTAGCTTGTGGTACCTCTACAGGTCACACTTATTAATAATATCCAATTAAAAAAATAGAATATTTGAATAGGTCACCATTACATCCTTGTACGAAAATTGTTTAGAATATGGTATATCAAGGTTGTGTACCCTCTAAAGATGAAAATTTCAATCCGATTTTGATGAAACTTGAAATATACTATTCAAAAAAAGTAGGGGATATTTGATTTTTAAGTGTTATTAAAGTCACCTCATGAAACTGACGAAGAAACAAATGACAAAATGAAATGAAGTTCACATTCATCGATTTATTCCAAATGATCGTTAGACTAAGTAAGGCACAGACTGACCATTATAAGGGTAAAATGATACCCGGGGTCAAACAGCAAAGTTACCACAGCATCACAACAAAGTCAGTAACGGGTAAATCCTCCTCTGTTTGCCAAACAAGCATTGATCCGACGTGGCATACTCCTAATGAGACGTCTAAGGTCATTTTGGTCCAGATTGTCCCATTCCTGTTGCAACACAGCAGCAAGTTCTTGGACATTGGCAGGACGTTGTTGACGTTAACGTAACCTCTGTCCAAGCATGTCCCAGACATGCTCGATGGGGGAGAGGTCGGGACTCAGTGCTGGCCAAGGTAATGTGGTGATGTTCTGTTGTTGGGGGTAACCTATAACGATCGATCCTGGCCCTGTGACATCTTGCGTTGTCATCCTGGAAGATGAAACGGCGGCCATGACGTCGTGCGAACGGCACAACACGGACTGCCAAGATGTTGTCCCGGTAGTACTGGCCTGTAACACGCCCTGCAACAACACGTAAAGCCGTTCTTCCAGCAACAGTGATGCCTCCCCACACCATAACAGAACCATACACAAATCGATCATGTCTGATGACGTTAACGTCTTGGAAGCGCTCGTTTCGACGACGCCACACCCCCCTATGTCTGCCCCAAAAAATCAACAGTGAACCTTGACTCATCAGAAAACATCACATTGCTCCAGCGTCGATTATCCCAGTGTTGACGATCCCTACACCAACGACATCTTGCGTTGTCGTCCTGGAAGATGAAACGGCGGCCATGACGTCGTGCGAACGGCACAACATGGACTGCCAAGATGTTGTCCCGGTAGTACTGGCATGTAATACGCCCTGCAACAACATGTAAAGCCGTTCTTCCAGCAACAGTGATGCCTCTCCACACCATAACAGAACCACCCCCAAATCGATCATGTCTGATGACGTTAACGTCTTGGAAGAGCTCGTTTCGACGACGCCACACCCCCTACGTCTGTCAAAAAAAATCAAGAGTGAACTTTGACTCATCTGAAAACATCACATTGCTCCAGCGTCGATTATCCCAGTGTTGACGATCCCTACACCAACGACGTCTTGCCTGAATGTGATGATCTCTCAAACAAGGGATCACGCGAGGACGTCGGGCGCGAAGGTGACCTCTATGAAGTCGATTCCGAATCGTCTGGCCACTCACTCTCACACCAGTGTCTGTTTGAAGACGAGCGCTGATATGATTTGCTGTGATGACGCGATTTCTCAAGGCCAAGGTACGGATAAATCGATCCTGGGCTTGAGTTGTCGCCCTTGGTCGACCTGAGCGTGGTCTGTCCTGTACAGATTGTGTATCACGTTATCTGGACCATAGCCTGCTTATGACAGACTGAGAAACATTCATCGTCCGCGCCACAACCGCCTGTGTTGTGCCGATCTGTAGCATGCCAAGGGCACGTAACCTTTCATTTTGGGTAAGCCGACGCATATCAAAATTTGTTTTCTGGTCACTAAAACAATTAAACTGATGTTTCCACCCTGGAATTCAATGCCACAATGACTGTAACATTCAAAGTCAGAGTCGTGCAAATCTTGGGTTGGACCCCCATGATGATCCCAAGCATCAGCTGCATTCCATGCGGTAGCTATTGGTGCGTTTGGGCGTCACATGTAACTGGAAATGTTTCTTCTGTTAGGTTCTATAGTGACTTTTTTCGTAGTCATTTTCATATTTTAGTATTATGCCCCTACTTTTTTGGAATAGTATATTATACGGTCGAAATTTATACCCGCTTTTGAAAAAAAAAAACCCAAACTTTTAAATGTTATCACTGTTAGCACCTTAATAATGGTTGAGTTCGAAATTCGTGAAAATAGGATCAAAACTGACATGACTGCTCTTCGTACATAAATACATGTAGTGTGATATATATGATACGTCAAGGACGTGTATCTTACAGAGGCCACAATTTTCATCCTATTTTGATGAAACTTTCCATTTATGTTTATATCATAAAAATCCTTGTTCCTTTCGATAAACATGTATCCGATCCAAACTTCTTGGATAATGGTCCCTGATTATTTGTAAAAGCATATTTTTCAAGTTGTTGACAAGCCAGAACTTAAAAATCAAAATTTGTATTCAGTTTCATTAAAATACTTTTGAATATATCATTGTTACATAACAATAAAGGTTGAGTTCAAATTTCCTATGTACAAGTATGTAATACCGAGTTTGTGGACACTCTAGAAGTTGCAATTTTTATCCAATTTTGATGAATCTTGAAATGTATGATTATAATTAAAAGATCTTGGTTCTTTTCGATATTTGCACATATCATACCGCAACTTCCCCATGGATTATGTCCCCTGATTGTAGGAAAAATCAAGTTTTTAGTTTGTGGACTCTCTAGAGTTCACAATTTTTATCCGATTTTAAAAGAGCTTAAAAGTGTCACCGTTATACCCTAATGACGGTTGAGATTGAAATTCGTGAAAATCACACTCTAGCTAAAAGTCACAACTTTTATCCGATTTTGATGCAACTTGTAATCAAAGATCTTGGTTCCTTTTGATATTTGCGCATTTCAGACCATAACATCCTTGATTATCGCCCTGTTTTTCTATCTCTATCAAAATGTGGACGTATCTTGCCTGGCAGCTGCTGGTTATGAAACTATGGGGCTGTTGAATCACACCATCACAGGCACTTGAAGGGATTAAAATAAAACTTGCATGCTACAATATACTTGACTATATAGGGCCTATTATAGCAGTAGTATGAAGTTTTATGTTTAATCCCTTCATGTGTCTGTGTGTTGAATATAATATGTAAGATAAAAAAACGAAGCTAGCAAAATTTCTTTTGAATTAAGTTTTGTGAATTTTCTTTTCATTCAATATTCTGTACTTCCATATTTTCAATCAGTCCACAACAAGAAAGAATTATAGAAAAGATCTGCACTATCTTAAATAGAGATTATATACTATTTGGTTTGCTACCAGACTTTTATTTTGAAAAAAAGTAGCATATGTTTGCGTTCAGTGTTCACGTATGTGTTCATTCAACTTAAAAATGCATTTTACAAGTGCAAAATCTGCTTATTACAAGTCTTTCTTTAGGCCTGAAATATGTTATCTAAATTATCAATTAGACAATAATTATCTTATCCAGACTGTAATAAACTCTCGATGTCAAGGCTAACCTTCGA
The DNA here is from genome assembly GCA_036850965.1 of Patella caerulea. NCBI lineage: Eukaryota > Metazoa > Mollusca > Gastropoda > Patellidae > Patella > Patella caerulea. The sequence continues at coordinate 24,064,423 of JAZGQO010000014.1, read as the reverse complement.
TGTTGGCTGGATTAGATTCCTATATGCCGCTTAACGGCTATTGCTAATTAAATAAAAAAAAGTGGATAATCGAGACTATGCTGTTTATATTAATGATTTTAGTAATGATGACGGAGGCTTTGTGAAAATTTCACCCTCTTCGTTCTCGGCTAATAGACATAGTGGATCAATTTGACTGAAATTTTCAGCAAATTACCTTTATACTATCTGTTTTTTTTTTAACTATTATTGTGAGAACTCTCACCTCTTTATCTTATCTCCCATAATGTATCTTTAATGGTTACTTGTAGGGTACATTTATAATAAATGATATATTTAATTCTGGATATGTTGGTATTCGTTTTCTCAAACATTATTCAGTTGTTCTTAAGAGCCATTTCTTTTGATTGTGTCTGCCCTAGTTTGAAAGTGTGTCCCAATGTAAAGGTCCTTACATGCATTTTTGAAATTGATGGAAAGGTTGCCTTTTTTTAATCCACGTGTCTCCTTTAGTCAAATGGTGACTTATTTACTGTCTGAATTTTATGCATTGGATTTATATTTTTTTGTTATAGATTTGGTGATGGTGTGCAACATTTTAAAGTTTTACGAGATGGTAGTGGTAAATATTTCTTGTGGCTGGTAAAATTCAATTCAATTAAGGATTTGGTTGAATATCACAGAACATCATCTATTAGCAGAACTCAAACTATAGTGCTTAAAGATATGATACAACAAGTACAAATACATTTCAAATTCTGTCTTCTTCTCCCATAGTGTATTTTCTCAGGTTTCCTAATACTACCACACTAATACTAACTTGCAAGTGAATTATTGAAATAGAATTGCACCATGTTAGTTATAAATTAAGCGTGTGTTGGCTTGATGTGATTTTCAACCCCATTTCTCTGCCCAAAAAGTGTATTCAGGTTCTTAGTATATTACATAATAATAATTCAAGAACACAATATTTTTTTGTTCAACTTTTACAAAGTACAAAATCATGTGCCCAAATTTTCCCAGCATTTGGCCCCCCCCCCCCCGCCACCGCTCGTACGCCTATGCATGCCGTTATATATGAGGCACACCCCATGGTGATTGCCTATTTGGGGGGGGGGGGGCACCATAGGCAATCGGACTTTTGGGGGCTCGGGCAGACGGGTAAAATGAAAATAAAAAAATATTATTCCATCTGATATGTAAAATTAAGTGGCCGAAATCTAATAAACATTTTGTCTAGAGTTTCTCTACTTTGTGCCACATCTTTCGGGCATCGATTATTATTTGTGAATGCAGCTGCAACAGTACAATCGGATGGTTGGAATTCAGGTCGGCATAGAATTGGAACTCTTGGGTTAGCATAGCAGAAAAACCCATATGCGGCGTTTGTTTGGGATACAGCCCCGTTTTGTCATGCAATTCCTTTTTGTTGCAATATTCTCGACGGCCCCGTCGCCTTGGCGATTTTTTGGGATTGAGGTAAGCCTCTATATTCCTGAAGTACAAAAAATCCCTCTGTGGCCATTGCTGGCCAGCAACATGAAAGTCCTTCGTTTAATCTTGGGTCTTTCCTAAAACTTTGGACAATGATTCAAGGTATTGTATCCGTTTGCATAGCCACGTGTGGCATGCACTTACTTTTCCTTTTTCTGCAACATTCTGCTGTGCACTAGTTGAGTATAATAAAAACGTGAGGCATGACGTAACGTTATATCAAAATATTTCAACTTCGAGCTCTGTTTAAAGCGTAAAGGCTTTGTTACGCAGTTAGCTAGTGATTGTTAATCGGACAATTGACCAGTCATAATTTAGAGCAGAAATGTTGTTTCCATTACAGCAGTGTTAAGTTGGATTAGCTCTTACCAAACGAAACACCCCACTCAAGGAAGACTATATTGGACCACATTTAAATTGCTGCATGCACGGGCTGTCCAAATTTGCTCCCGACGACCCCGTCTCCGTTGAATATAACAAATTGGTTGGAATTCGACTCAGCCACCTAAGTTAGGCTATATCAGACCACCTACTGTACATAGGGACTGAAATAGCAAGAAAACGCATTTGAGGTCGTCAAATTTTTCAATTTTTCGTAAAGGGGGGGGGGGGGTGTCCCTAGACGTCTGTAGGCCTAACCCGAAATTTGTTCAGGTTCGGCCTCCATACATTCATCGCCTATGCTATGGTAAGAACCCTATATATAGACCCTTTATCTCTAATTAAATGAGAGTGATGAAACTTGGCGTATAGTTTCATTACATCAATACCTTGACTAATTTGATAATGGGCATTTTCTAGTGTATAGTTTGATTGCTTGATACTTAGGAAAAAAATAAACGTGCGATTAATTAATTAATATGTGTCATCTAGTTATTTTGGATTTTGGCATAATATGTGGAATGAGGTTAAATGACTTATATTTTTTGCACCAACCAACTAATAAAGATGTGCAGATGTTACGTAGGGATGATGATTTTCCATTTCCAATTTTATAACTTCAGCAATAAGTGTATTTTATGATCATATTTATAGATTTTCACATTATTCCGATTCAGATTATCTAGTTTCAAATAGCAACTGATGGAAAATCAACATAATATGCTATGTGCTGTGATTATCATTTAGTCCTTAAATCAGTACTGTAGCCTAATCAGAATCCACTTTCAACAACAAAATACTGAACTAATGCAATGCACAGAACTACAGTTTTTTGTTCCATCCAAATGTCTAGATGAATTCTTTGTCAGATCCTCTGTTGCTGCATGTCAACTTTCTCAACAAATGTCATGATCATACCCTTGAAAAGTGCAGAGAAAAGTTTTCATATGGCAGTGCACTGAAACATATCTGGGATTTCTCCTTGAATGTAAGTGTCAAACTGATCCCGCAGTGAATATTCGCTAATTCCTAAGTAATTCTCTGTGAAACAGATTGTGTAAGTGTTCTTGAGATCAATGGGTGTAAAAATCTATTATTTTATTTATTTTGCAGTATGTGGAGGCCAAGTTTGATTTCGAGTCACAGAGCCAAGATGAATTAGCTTTCAAAAAAGGTGACATAATTCGAGTGATAGAAAAGGTGGATGAAAATTGGTGGAAAGGAGAGCTCAGTGCCCAAGTTGGTATCTTCCCTATAACATATGTTGAAGTAAAAGTCATGGACCCTGAATTTGGTTGTTACTTGTAATGGATAAAAGATCTATTGCACTAGCGATTTGTTTTTTTTTTTCAATTTCCCTTCATTTTAAAAGAAATTGTACAAGTTATGCTGTTGATGTTTTACAATTCTAGTTTAATCGAGAGGGCTTGTTTGGAGATTTGAAGATTTTTAGAATATGAATGAATATATAACGTTAGATAATTTTTGTTGAATTGACAAATTCAGATTTTCCCCCAAAATGGATTGTTCTGCAAACGTGAAAAACTGTGAATTCTCTCAGGGTCCTCCGGGGTTCCTCCTACTGCTAAAGACCCTTGCAGGCAAGTGAATTAATGAAATGAAATTGAAACATATGTTTGTCCCGAAATTACCTAGTTTGTGTGAAGTGGATGCTGAACCCCATGTTTCTCTCTCCCAATTGACTGTTACACATTTGTAATGAGAACTAAGTATTAGGCTGTCCCCCTGTGTTTGTCTTTGGGTAACCTAGACCAAAAAGTAAATAAAAATTTCCATGAAAAAGGTTGGGGGGGGGGAGACAAGGGAGAAAGACAGAAATACCATGAATAGAGGCCTACAGCCATAACCAACCCTGTAATACTTCAGCATCAAAGTGTGAATGCAGGGGCGGATCCAGGGGGGGGGGGGGTACTAATCACCCCCCTCCCCACCGGTGTATAGGAATTCCAGGTCCTCCAATGCGAGGAAATCGATGCTAATTTTTCAATATTTTCTGGGGGGAGGCCCCCCATGCCCCCTCTACTACTCATGCCTTTGGAACTCGGATGCTTGCTTAGGCACTCGGATGCCTACCTGCGCTACCCTTCGCTCCGTGGTTGGTGAGACGAATCAAGCGGTTGTCACCCCCTAAAAAAAGTCCTGGATCTGCCACTGGAATGCACCAAAACCTTGCGTAAAATGTAGATTCAAACCCTTTTTTATAGATTCTATATCAAAGAGTCTGAAAAAGGGCCAGAGAGAGAGAGGGGGGGGGGTATTAATAGCAGGAACTGTATTTTGGTGTAAGAGTAATTGGTGGTTGGTTAGAAATGAAATCGTTTAACGTCCTACTACTGTTATAGTCTGACTAGGCTTATGAAGACCGGTGATCTGTTAGGCCTTCATCAATGTCTTCGATACATCTTGTGGCTTAAAGATAAATTATTCAAGCACTAAATCTGCCTATTGAAGGTCTTTCAGACATTTAGTGGCTTAAAGATAAAATATTCAAGACATTTATTAACATAAGACCATTAACATGGGATGATAGAGATTTTAACTAGATTAGAATTGTTTAGCCATTTAATCATTTAAAGGAAGAAGTGAAGAGAAGACTCGAATATATACGGTGGTTACGATAACAACAGATGCACACATTTTATCAAAACTACAAGCAGTGATAACTTTGCCCAGAAAAAAGTAATTTGAATAAGATTTGCAATATTAATTTTGCATTATCTTTTTTTGAACTATTATAGCAAAATGGGCAGCTATTTTCTGCATCAACTCTGCTAATGAAGATGGGCAGCGCCATGTAGTAGTATTCTGCAAGGGAAATTTGACGGACTACAGCCTACTCTTATTTGGAATTCTAACTGTCAATGAATACATGCATGTCAATATATACACAGGACCTCCTTTTTTTTGTCCCTCATGAATAACTAGATACTGCCCTTGCCAGGCCCCATGCACTGCATCACATAGAAGGCGCGGAACAACCTAAGACCTGGGGACTATTTTACGAAAGTATAACTAAGATAAAATCCAAATTTTAGTAATTTGATTGGATGATATTAAATTGATTTTAGTGTTCAGCCAATTAAAATGGAAGTATCTACTAAAATTTGGATTTTATCTTTAGTTAAAATTTGGAGAAACAGGGCCCTGGTAAACAAGCCATCAACTCAATCAATGAGTCACAGAGATCCTGTTGTTTGAATAATATTTATAAATGATGCTGGATAATTATAGATTCCTTTAAACGGCATGAGATAAATAAGCCCAGTTGTGAAAACCTCCCTCCCGCCCGCATCACATTATTTGAAGGATCGTCTGACAATCCCAAATCTTTTTTTGTTAAGACTGAAATAATTGTTTTCTCAATAATTTTGTTACTTTGAGATGAACATGGTAAATCTTATTTCTATGCTTAAATGTGGAATAAAAGAGAAGAATTTGTCCACAACAGCTGCAGTTTCACCTTCTCTTCAAGAGATCTCTAACATTCACGCTAATTTGTACACAGGTGGACCACAGATTTCCATATCATCCGAATGACTAGGAATCGCCATCCTTGATGAGAAAAACACTACAAAAATACCAATGTTAACAGCTTCAAACACTCTCAAGTGCTGAATTCATTATAATAATAACAATTATAATATAATTCATTATGGTAATAACTACATAAGTTTAAGGTTAAAGACAAGGTTCATCACTTATTTCTTTCTACCGCCTTTCTTGTTTCCTTTCTTCATCTTTGACTTGTTACCCCTGCGACGTTTTTTATGTTTATTTTTTGCTTTACATTCAAGTTTATCTGTTATCATCTTGTGTTTTACTTCCAACGTGCTGATATGCTCCATTCTGTGGAAAAAATGCCAGTATTAAATCGTATATTCTTTGCTATAATCATTAACAATATATCTCATCTATTGTATGATATTTAAAGCCTAATTGGGTCATTTTAACACAATAGGAACCCCTTTGCAAACTACAATATTGTGTATGTGAAAGATGAATCGCCAAGAAGGAATATCAGTCTAAAAATTTAATAAGCTGTCACCGTTTTGTTGTTCTTGAACATAATTCATGGCCCTGTTCTAAGGCTTTTAATCTTAGCTTGCAATAAAAAGACAAACAGTGCAACTGGATTATCTAGTCAAATCCAGAAGACTATGAACATCATGAGCATATTACATCTCAAGATAATCTGATTACCTTTTCTTCATAGCTGACTTTTGTTTGGTCAATTCTTTTACATCTTTATTTTGTTTGTACTCTGATGTATAATCTTCTCTTGTTTCATTTACCTTGAACAAAAACATAGTTTGTAATTCTACAGGTAAACTGTATATGTGGTTATATTTTACATGTAATCTTCTCGTTTCATTTACAAAAACATAGTTTATAATTTTACATGTAAACTATATAATATATTTTATTTGACTGTTGAGTTGCAATTTAATATCTTTAACATAAAGAAATGAAGTTGTATTTTACTTATAAACAACAAATAAATGTAGCAATGTACCTACTTAAAAATAAGTATCATTATACTTAAAAACGAATGGCATTTATTATTTTAACTGGATATAGACATGATACAATAATATGGAATACAATTACTCAGATGAAATGAAATGGGGTTTAACGTCCTACTCTTTTGCACCTAACCTGGTCTAATGGAAGACGAGCATATGCGCTACGGCCTACTCTCATATCGAATTCCAACTGCCAAAGGATCTTTTGCGTGCCCTCCAATGTGTACACGGACCTTGTTTTTTTTGCCCCATCCGAATGACTAGGCAGTTGTCCTTGTCAGGCCCTCCTTCTGCATCACTGACAAGTGAAAATCACGCCGGAAAATCGAGATGAACTTTCTCGGCCAATGCAGGGATCGAACACCAGACCTCCGGGCTAGCGAACCAACGCTTTATCCACTTAGCCACCGTGACCCCCCCAATTACTCAGATACTGAGTTTCTTGAATATGGATAGATTCACTAACCAGGAGGACCTGTGTTGGATCTCTGCCCAGTGTTGGCCAAGAAATATCCTCATTATTTTCCAGGGTGGTTTCCCTTGGTCAATAGTGCAGGATGGAGAAACTAGCAAGGACAGTGACTAGTCATTCAGATGAGGCAAAAAAGCAAGGTACATGTAATTATAAACTTGTTGGAAATAACAGGCTACATCATTTTTAAATGTGACTGTTTAATTGGAAAAGTTTCTCTGTGCATTAACATGAAGCTATTTAATGTCTAACAATATAAAACTACATGTACATCAGATATTTTAAGACACCAGTTAGGCCAGTTTAGGATAAAAGGTGGGAGCCATGGTGGATCGGTAAGTAAGGCCTTGGCTCACTAAACGCTTGATTCCAGGGTGGCTTCACATTGTCAGTTATGTATATGTAAAACACCCAGAGTTCCTGTGTACATTTCAAGTGGCAAGCATGTAAAAGAACCCATGGCAGTTGGAATTCAACATAAGAGTGGGCGGCTACACTGCTCTCCTTGCAAACTTTCCCTTATAGCACACTGCATGGCACATGCCTGTCTTCATTACTGAAGTACGTGCAGAACAGTAGGACGTTAACCCCACTTCATGTCATTGCCAATTATAAAGGTGTTTATACTAACCAGATTTTTACCCAATCTTAGACCACATCCACCTGAGAAGTCAACTTCTGTTATATCTGTTATAATAACTGTATGTTCTGGTAGATCAACAACAGTAGGCTTTACCAAGTCTTCAACATCAGGTAACATATCAGGCTCTAAATGAGCTTTAGACATGAGTTCTTTCGCCTGCAAGTGAAGGATTTTGTTACAAATATAAATATAGCTTTGAAGAAAATTAAAATCCAAATATCTAAAGACTAAATGTACCGGTATTGACCTCATAGTGTTGATTGTAAATTGATATGATGCAATAGAATTGAAATGTTTTTCTATTTCCCAATTGTTTGTAGGTCTAAACTTCATGTTGTCCCAACAGCACAGGAAGAATTCTCTAGATAGCATGTAATTTATCGTTCAGTCATGGTATAATAGGCTTAATACAATCATTTGAAAGTCTTCAGGGCCCAGATGGTGCATAAAAATACATTTAGGACATTAAAACCCATTTTATTTGTGGATATGTGTATTCTATACTTACTTCTTTTCTGAATTCTTTCTTCTCATTTCTGATTTTATTTTCTAATTTCTCTTTATAATGAGTTTGTCTTTCCTTTTTACGTCTTCTGAAACCTGTCAGATAATCCCTAACAGAAGAAAAATAACAATGTATCAACAATAAGTCTAGCCAACAAAACATCTGTGTAATGAGTACTGCTGATATATTGTTAGTACACTACTCTGCTTGATTTTGGGACTAGAATCCCGAACACTACAGAAAAAATCCCTGTTCCGTTGCTGAATCTTGAAGAATTGCTAGCGAAATGCCAGCTAGCCAAATCACCGCGAAATAGGATGTTTCTCCCTGGAACATGGTGAATCTCTTCAGTGCCGATATCATCTTGATTTAAGCATGGTGAAGAAAAAGGTAATTTATTTCAGTTGAAAACAAGGTATGTTAACCTTTGGCGAGGAAGCTTGCGTCAGATTTTTTTCCAACGCACTGTATACATGCCTAATGTCGGCCAAAATGTATGCAACAATGAACAATTTGCAATTTTTTAAATGTATCATTACAGCTTCGTCTATAACTTAGATGTAATCCATTAATTATTGGCTGCTATCAAATCGAAAATTTAAATCATATTCAATGAGCTTTTACACATTACTTCATTACTCGTAGCTTCAGTTAAAGGCGCTAAATCGCTAATATTTGGAGCCAAAAATTTACACAAATGGGACGGGTGCATAAAATAATCTTATATATATGAATGTACATGTATATAAACCGATTTACATTCATTCATTTTCGTCTTTAATTTCAAATCACTTATGTTAGGCGAAATATGTCTGAAGTCTCAATAGTATGCCAATCTCTAGCATCTGGTTATTCCAGTCTACATTATTGCACATGCTCAATATGCACCACCGTCTAGCCTCAATCTCCAAGTCCCTTGTTAAAAGTGTGTTTAAAACGGATTATGGTACACGATTCATGTACCACTGATAATTTTTTTATTTTGTCGTATATATTGGATATCAGAAGCCCATCTTTTCCCGGTAAGATCACAACATCAATGTTGAATTAAATTGACAAATAATTTGTGTTTTCATTGTCGAAGATTTTGGATAATATCGAGTTAGAAACTTAGCAACTTTAATCTAAATCAATCATCCATACAGCACAGTGCCATAAATCACTTCATGGGGCGCTTATTTAACACTAGGTCAATTGGTCAGAAACGTGCAAAAAGATTGGGACTATATTCTTACGCGGTGTTACTCATCGAAAAGTATTTAGCAAATCTTGACTGTCACCGGTATATGATAATGTATGGGTGGGAGGGGGTACATGTAGATTAAAAAGAGTAGCGAGAGAGAGAGAAATGGGATTTAACGTCCACTGGACACAAACTATCATTTCGGGACTAACACATGGTTTAACTTTATTTCAATAATCCGCTTGCATGTAAGTTGGGGTCTCTAGCAGTGGGAGGAAATTGGAGTATCCGGAGAAAACCCATGAGGTTAGACAGGCGACCCTACTCCTTGCCACGTAAAACCGGGGATTCGAAACCAGGGCAGTTGATTCAATGGCAGGCCGTATGATACAGTGCGCGCACGCTAACCATTCGGCCTCAAAGCCTATTGTATTTGTAATGTCATATCTTCTGGTCCATATTGAGTATAAACTATTGGGCTTTTTTGTTTGCAACTCAATATATCATACAGTCCTCGAAATTAAGAATTTTCTACCACGGCACAAAAAAATGAAAAGTGCCGCGGCAGAATAGTACTGCTACGGCACCACGGCATTTTTTGGTATTTCAAAATCAATGCTTTTTTTTTTATTATTTTCAAAATGGATAAAACTTATTTATTCACCCCACAAAATTTGACGCAAATGATACCAATCGGTTACGTGTGGTCGCGCCGTGCAGTTCAAAAACATGTGATCGAATTCCTTGTTACGCAAATTGAAAGATCGGTTACCTTAACAAATTTCATTAACAAATTTATTCACATTTGATCAATATTTATACAGGATGACTTTGTGACACTGGTCTAAATTATTAATATTATACAACAAACTCAATTCATTCATTCTTCATTCTTGCCATTTCATTTCTCCATCAGTCTTACCGGTACTTTGAGTTTGACAGATGACGTATTTTTGAGATCAGGTATTAACCAGTTGTAAGCAGGTTGATTTAAAAATACCCCAAGCCTTGATTCTTTAAATGATTAGTAGTGCCATAAATATTTAAACATGTCAGCTATATTTCCAAAGAATTTACTGCACGTGTCCCTTTCACTTACAGCCATGCTGTATGGTAGGACTGACCCGTATGTAGGTCGTCTACTTTGACCCCCACATGGCATCGCTTGACTGCTATAATGTAAACGATTTTACTGTCTTGTCTTGTATGTATATTTTAATATGATTTCATCACAACAAATTATTCTGTTTCCTGTTGAAACTTGGTTTGTAGAGTGTCGAGGTTAATAAATACTATTTATTTTGTCAATCAGTCGCTACCTATCATTGAGGCTATTACTCTCCGTTACATAGGGCGTAGTAATTATAAACAAAGGGTGTAAATCAGTCCAGGTCCATCGTATGTGACAAACGATGCAGTTAAAAATACAAATGACGAGAATGGCAACTTTGTTCATGCATTAGCTAGTTTAACTAGGGAACAGTCCGTGCTCTCTATCATCTGTGTCTTTTTTAGTTTATAATCGTTGAAAAAAAACACCACTGTAACGGTAAAGCATGGATACGCCTACGTACAGCACATGGTTAAAAGTGTATCTGTATTCGGTAATTGCAATATATTTGTCAGACTTTCGTCTACAAAATGATAAATATGTCACTTTATTACACGGTTAGACGACATCATCCTGGCACTATTCTATAACTGGTACATTTAGTCATTATAATTTTTGGGATCGTAAGATCTACCACGGCAAAAAAAAAATTAATTATGCCGTGGCAGACGGGAGTTGCGTCGGCTTTTACCACGGCTTTGCCGTTTGCCGTGGTTAATTTCGAGGGCTGTATCATATATCATTAGGCCTACAATGTTAACTTTTCTAAAGAAAGATTTTGATTTTGAGTTCTGCCTCTGGCTTCTGGGTTATATCTAAAAAAGATCTAAGAATCTAACATTAATTAAAATTAAAGAAGTGAACAGCCTAGAATTAAATAATATGGGGTGTGGAACCAGGAAATTTGTACGATTTTCAATGCAGTTATCTATACCTTCGTCGTGTTTCATCAAAAGATAATATAAGCTTTGTTTCTCTGTTCTTTTTAGATTTATGTTTGGTTATTTTATTCTCGATTTTATTCTCCATGCTTTATTTACTTGAGACTATTTCCGCCTTCTGGAACAGAAAACAGACCAAGTCCCATAACTCTATATTAAAATTCTATGGAAGCCGAAAAGTGTTAAGTTCAATCTGTAATTGCTAATGATTTTGATTTTATAGAATAAACATGAATGGGCGACATTAAAAGCTATATATCACAAATGGAAACGATTCCCACTCCACCCGCACAATGAATCAAAACTAAATATAATAATAATATTATGTCCATTTATATCGGTTTAACGTCCTACTTTTCTAATTCGACTGAGTCTGACACACGCCATACAGAGTGCTATGGGGGCAATTTTGCCCGAATGCGGCGCTACGGTGTACTCTTACTTCGAATTAGTCGTTGCATAGTATGTTTATCTTTAGCCAATATGATATTCATTTGACATTACCCACAGTAGCAACTACCAGTGTTGTATGTATGTATCAGTGGGCAATTATCATACGTACGTGTATCTGGGACCATTATGGAACTCGGGTAGAATTGCTGGGTTACCAACGCACCTTCTCCAAGTGTGTGTGTTGTACGTGACAAGGAGAAGGGTCGCCTGACCATCATCGTGTGTTTTCTCCGGGTCCTCCGATTTTTCTCTCATTCCTATAAGGACCCTGGGGGTTGGGATGGCCTAGTGGTCTAGAGTGCCGCGCTTCGACATCTAGCTGGCCGGTCACCTCTGGGTTGCGGCTGTGGTTTCGATCCCTGCTAAAGACCCCTGATTGAAATAAAATTAAACCATATGTTAGTCCCGAAATGACCTAGTTTGTGTCTAGTGGACGTCAAACCCCATTTCTCTCTCTCTCTCTCTCTCTCTCTCTCTCTCTCCTCTTCCCCTCTCTCTAGCTATAAAGACCTCTACGCGCAAGCGAATTATTGAAATAAAATTGAACCGTATGTTAGTCTCGAAATGATTTGGTTTGTGTCGAGTGGAGACAGGGCCAAGAATTAAGATATCTTTAGCTACTGGCATCCAGAACGGTCCCATGAAAGGTTAATGGCCTTAATGTATGATGAAAGCATCTTAATTATTAGTTAGCTTTTGCGTTGATATAAAAGTGAATAAGACCCTTATTTTTAATTATTACTCATGTTTTCGTATAATGATGGTCGTCATGATTTATGATCATGGTACTTTTATCTTAATTAAATTTTGTTATCAGTAAACTTACAATTTAAATGAGTTGATTATTAATTTTTGTAATAAGTTATATAGAACTAAATGTCCTAGGGTTACAATGGTGAACATCAAACAATTGGATGGAGAGATAATCTCCATCAATATAATCACTTTCTATTGCAATGTATGCAGTAATTAACATCGCGGTGGGATTATATGCTTAACTGTCGTTGGATGTGGCAGAAATATTATAAATAACATCAATCGTTGTTTTGATGAAAACTATTGTCAATTTTGCTTACTGATCCCTGATGCGATTCAGGTTGGGATTCGCTACGTGGAACTATATAGCACAATCTCTTATCTCGGAACACGGAGATAAACTATGCTCAAATTATAACGGCGCTACGACCTACTCTTATTTCAAAATTTCAACTGGCCATAGTTCTTTTGATCTGGGGAAATGTAAACATCGGGACTCGGGTTATCGCCCCATCCGAACGACTAGGTTAAGTTCATGCCAGACCCTCCAAGAATAGGAACCTACGCCTGATCGAGCCAGCGCCTTACCCGGGGCATCTAGAAAAAATGGCCTACTTGGTCCAAACGTAAATGGACCAAGCAGGCGGTGGCAAGGCCTGAGGTTCAACGTCAAAAGTGTTGTCACAGTTATTTTTAATGACATCGTTTATTGTAATTTTACCTTTGCCTGCAAATAGTATGCCATTTGCTAATACCATACCTCAAGCAGGCCCGGACCGAGGAATTTGTCGAGGTGGGGGGGGGGGGGGGCATACATTGGAGCAAAAGGCAAACAATGCGAAAATCATGTTTATATCATCTATTAAAGAGCAGATATGTGAATTACAACAGTAACAAAGCAAACTAAAATGAAAATCAACTATGTCACTGGGGCTGACAGGGGGGGGGGGGGGTCGATCGTGTAAAACGCCGAATGACATCATCATTGCGCAGTGGAGAAACGCGAATACTATTACGAAAATCGCGGAAAGAAATATGCATCGCATACCCGATCGATCCCATATACCAGGTTAAACTTCATTCCCTACCATATGGCTGTCGCTGAAAAGTATTGCCCGGAATTTGAAATGTGTCACTGCGCCACAATGGCTACTCGCCATGTGGGACCGGACGTCAAACTTAGCCAGACAGCCCCTTAGACACTGAGCAACTAAGGTAGCATTTTCTGTAAAAAAGGATAAAATCGCCATCAGAGACTATGCTCTGTCTCATGCACCAGTTTTATCACGTGCTATATTTATCATATTCTCTAGAAAATGGTTCAAGTTATCACACTATCTCTCTTTTAACTTCTGTTTAAATCTTCTTTAACCTAGTTAATATGCATGGTAGCCATTTTGACTTGATAAAATGAAGTCTAGTCGGAAAAATAGGATTGAGTTGTTCACAGAATTTTAATAATTTTAACATCATTTATTTGAAAAAAAAAACCCATCTATATAATCACTGAACAGCTTGTACATGTGCTGTATTAAGTATAATATATATTCAATTGTTGTCCTTATATGGTCAAAATTGTATACAGGTTGGTTTGTAAAATAGTGAATTTTACGATCAGTTGTGTCGTTATAATATACAGTTCTCGAAATATTTGGCGCTAAATAAATTTACTTGTGTGGGTTGGAGTGCGGTTAACCCAAGCGCTGGTTCCCACTTCGCCTCCAACCTTAGGTCTACTTGCTTTTGAAGGAATTAAAAAAGGTTAATGGACAGAATAGGATCTTAACCTTTTCGGTACGTAGAAGCCTGAGTGTAAATTCAATTCGGATAATTTTTTAAAGATGCATTATGTAAGAGCCAGATCTGTATTGCAGGTCTTTTTCTGGCAAAGTCATAATCGACTCTGAAGAGACCATCGGGTCATCGGGGTATTGAATGTATTAGAACCTCCGCGCCATTTTATAATTCAAAATGGACAATCAAGACTTTGTTTATCTTAGTAATGGTACGTGACAATCAATACTATCTTGTCAAAGCGTCAAAGATTCATAACTTCCCCGAGAATGAAATTATTTGACTTGACTGAAATTTTCAGTAATAATTAATGTTTCATAATCTATTCTTGAACTATTATATCAAGGAAAATCTTACAAGCTGTTATATTGAATATTATAATACTTATTACGTATATACATGTACATGTATATGGATGTTGATTAACATGTAGTCTATATAGATGTAACAAGTTTCTTATTGATTTTATGTATATTATTAGGTTTCGCCTACATCTGGTCTAGTTATATAAAACAGCTTCCTGGTCAAGTGTGAGAATTTATAACTCAATAGACTAAAGAGCATGAATTTCCATTACGAAACTACACATTTTATTTTTACTATCATTTTCAAGCTTTTGGCGATAAATTCACTTTATCATTGTTCAATACCTCCTGGTGTATTTTAAATATTTTATGTTATACACCGATAATATATTACATGGTAAACAGACAATGTAAAAGTTTCTAAGCCGCTGATGATTATTTGCATTCTTTGAACAATATCGAATTTTTTAACGGCTTATTCCATTTTTTAAAATTATTTAAAAAGATGTATAATTACACAAAAACACTTAAAGTAGCAAAGTCTATAACTCAATATCATCCAAAATCTTCAACTTTGAAAACACGAATTATTTGTCAATTTAAATCAACATGTTTAAGACAAAAAACAACATTTTATCATTGGTACACGAATCGTGCACCATAATGCGTTTCAGCCCTAGACTAGGGGGTTCTGGGTGACCGCGACTATTTCAGCCCAAGTTCTATAACTGACCCGGGGGAACGAGACAAGGCGCATTGCACCAAATCAAACGGCGTATGTAGACTGGAATAATCAGACGCTAGAAATTTGCATTGGGTTGAGACTACTGACTTATTTCGTGGAACATAACTGATTTGAAATTAGAGTAAAAACGGAAACCATTGAATGTAAATCGGTTTATATACATTCATATTACAGTATTGTATGCGTTGTGACCCACTTGTGTCAATTTCTAGGTCCCAAATATTAACGATTTAGCTCCTTTAAAACCAACTATAGTATTGGAAGGATTGTAATCTTAGACAACGTTTCGATATCATAATATACAAAAAAACATAAACAACCAACCAATGTCAGTGTAAATATAATTGCAGACACGTTTCGATATTATAATATTATACAAAAACATACGAAACATGTCATAGTAAATATAATCTTAGACAACGTTTCGATATTATAATATACAATATAAATAAGATGTGAACTACTGTCGGAGTGAATGCATAAGTCCGTATTCGCCCCTGCCCTCCCCTACCTTCGACCCACAAATAAAAAAAATAAAAAACAAAAAAAGATAAATATAATCCGGCAAAAATTAAATACTTTCACAGAAAAACCCCCAGTGGTTAGGAAGAATGTCGGTTGTATTAAACTGAATGACTACACTTGCTATTCAATAAACCTGCATCCCTTTGACTACCGGAAATATCACGGATAATAACCATAAGTCTCGGGGAGACGAATAAATAGCGTTCAAGTAGAATCATAGTTCTAGCAGTTGATACAGACAAAAATTGTATGTATAGTAATCACATTATTGCACCCCCTTTACATTTTGGTCTTTTCTGTGTTAAATATTATTCGTTGTCTTTCATAACTAACAGCGTAGTGACGTTTGAAATTTGACTACAAATTATAGAATAAGAGATATCTGATTATTAAAAAATGTTAGCTGAAATTCATTCCTTTTTAATTTGAGAAAAGTCATAAAATGTTTTGATTCGCTCACCTAAAGTACACAATTACATCGTAATTAGCGTACTTCGAGCGCGATTTGTCATTTTGATGTTCACAAACAGCAAATTATACTATTTAAAGCTAGTCATGAATGACGAAAGGCGATAATCCAACAGTTTATCGTGAAATCGCTTGTATTGACTTTGCCCTACCCCGTAAATCTAACAAAGCTATAAAGCTCGTCAGAATTATTGTTAGGGGAGAGTTTACGTACTGGTGAGAATCGAAGCCCGAAGCATCGATGAAATTGGCTATAGATCGAGATAGCGATCGGATAGTTCACTGTTACTCGAGGCGGATATTGGCTGGATTTCACATCCAACATTGAGCAGACGACAAGCGAAAAGGTAAACTAACAACTACGAAGAGTCAGTTGAGCGTAGCCCGTACCCTTGGGCGCAGTTGATGAGAAACCCTAAAGATAACATCTATACATGAATTCAATGACTGTCATACACTGACCCAATTGTGTTTCGTTGGACTTTTATTTATTTGGAAATTTTTAACTGTTATACGGACAAGTCGCCCCACTGAAGCAATGATAATGATAATATTTTTTTCATGGAATGATAAAAGATTATTATCAATCGTGACATCATGGCTAATGGATTAATAATATGTTCT